>JAPCYP010000061.1:1200000-2400000 GCA_035048595.1 Echinosophora koreensis | reverse complement strand
ACAAGTTAAAAACAACCAAAACATCAAGTCTTCTCTAGACTTAGGTTCGGCCAAGGTGATAAAATAAGGTTAGAGGTTTTCAAAATTTCACAAACTCGTGGATTAATGATCCTTAAGTATTAGATATTCATAATCAATGATCTTTTTACAAGGATTGAACAAAAGTTCCTCTACGCCACAAACTTAGGGTTTCGGCCAAGACACATAAAATAGGCTAGAGATTTTCAAACTTTTCAAGCTTTTAGATTTAACAACAAGATTTTTTGAAGAGCTTAAATCAATGATCACATTTCAAAAATTGAAACAAAACTTTCTTGCTCCAACACAACATAGGTTCGGCCTCTTTAGGAAAATAGGGGAGGAAAATTTTGCTTGATGCATACTCTTAGATAATGATTAGAGAGATCATTGTGAGTCCATAGAAATTGGTTTAAAGTCAAACAGATTTTTCTACTAATTTCTATAGATTTTAGAAGTTATGGATCTAAGAATGATAAATGGAAGAATATGACATTAACTCAACAAATAAGTGAATCAAATAACTTAGATGAGTAGGATAAAGAAATGTTACCTTTGAAGCTTGAAGAAAATGGAGGAAGAAGATGAGTTCTTGAAAAAATTTCAATGGAGTTTTTTAAGTAGAAAACTTGGTTGTTGAGAGTGTAAAGTGATGAGTGAAAATGAAGACTGTATATATAGGGGGGAGAGGGTTTGGAACCGTGGAGAGGGAGAGAGAAGGAAGAACTTGGGCTCCAAGTTTGGTTAAGGGTTGTTTTGTTGGAAAAGTGAGAGATTAATGAGTTTTGAAATAAAATATAATAGATTTCAAAAAGTGCCATGATTACTTTTTTTTGATGTGACAGAGACTTTAGTCCATCAAGTCACTTCAACTCCAATATGTCACCTCAGTCTTCTCAGCTCTCCATCCCGCTCCGTTGTTTACCCGGTAAAGTTTCTGATCATAGTTTTCGAAGATTTCGCCCGGATAAAATATTATATTTTATTCCCGAACGTAAGTTTTCAAAAATAACCAAGATCATTGGAAACACGACAAATACACTAACCGTTTCGTTCACGGGTCAAAATTAGGTTTTCTACTCAGTAAACTTTTACTATCAGTGAAAATGCAAACTGATTTTCGTCTGAATTTTCAACTGAAAATTTAACCGTGACTTTCTAAGGTAAGTTAGACTAGTAGAGCAAGACAATGATTTTACTATATCCAAATTCATTCTCTGGATTTTAACAAAAATAAACATACATAAACATGTATTTACTGTTATAGAAAGACAGAGAAATCGGGGCGTTACACCTGACCACTTGCTTAAGGTGTCCAAGTATCTTACCACTTGAACCAATCACATGTTGATTTTTCTCTCTCTCATTTTTATTCTTACTATTTTGTTAAAAAAAATCTCTTGTATCCTCTCCTAAATAAAATAAAAAATCATAATCCCTAATAGCTCTTATGTCTCATGCTTCACTAACTGGTATATATCAAGGATAAAAGTAATTGAAAATATATTATTGTCCATAAAAAAATTATAAAAAAATATCTCGACATGTCATTTTATTTATATTATCTCATTTTATTTAATAATAATAATAATAACTAAAAATAAATGTAATTTTAAAAAATAGTATTTTAATTTTTGACACAATAGATAATTTAAAATAAATTAAACTATTAAAAGTGGTAATTATAACATACATACATATATATATATATATATATAACATATAAACATCTCATTTTATATTTATTAGCTAGTTCAGTAACTAATTTTGAAAAACACTTCAAATCCAATCAGCTAGCTTATTTGTTATCAGCTATCAACTAGAAGTCCATCCGCTATCAGCTAAATTTTATCTAACAGAGCCTAGGTGTGCATTTATACACATTGAGAGATAGTACAAACATAGCAATATAGTATCGCCGTCGCTACTACCAACACCATTGCCATCGTTGTCATCGTCATCGTCATTGCTACCTCCACCACACTGACATCATCGTCGCTATAAGCACCACTATCATTGTTGTCGCTACCGTCACCATTACTCGATTCTAGGAAATTGAATTTAGAACTATAATTCTCACTCTAATTATTAGCACATAACCAAATGCGAACTAAAACCACACATACATTCATGTATATCCAAAAACATCATACCATCACAATACATAACATACCCATAACCATACATAAGCACAATGGACCTTTTGTCTTCAAAATGGGTACCTATGAAATGGCTTGCACATACTCTTTTTTCCTCATAGCTCATACATTTTCACTCAAAACGGAAACATGACATAAACATACTCATATCAAACTTTTGGGGTTCCGATAGGGGCTGCTCACTAATTTTCCTTGCCTCAACAATGTTGATTTCCTATCTCGAAGATATTGCTCCTTCCAACCATCAACATCCCTTCTCAACTCTGGGGTCGCTCACTAAGTTCCCCATCACAATTAATGAATGCAATCATTTACTTTGAATGAAACGAATTTATATATGTTTGTGAGGCTGTGAAGGGGAAAGGGGAGAGTTTCCCTTTTAGCCCGTCATAGCTACAAATTCGCGACATGACACTAGTTCAAGCATAGTCGAATTGATTTTAATTAAATGTATATTTTTTTATACAATATATTTAATAATAAATTATGATTTTTTCCCCATTCAATAGCCAGTTTACTCCGAAGTTTTTCCGGTTTTGCACCAATTTGATTGGTTCGCTGGTAGTTTTTAATAAAAAACGGTTTTATAGGCCACCTGGACTAGTTTCAACTGTTGAATCGACTTGTTTGATCCGATTTTCTCAGCATTGATTTGAAGAGAGTTTCCAAACATATACATTATGCATATGGTGAAGAACCATACTGCATTCGGAAAAAGAACCATACTGCATTTGTGACAAACACAGTGGAAAGGCTAAATTGTATTTGGGATGAAACCATACTGTAGTTAGATGACACAATAGAAGGGTCAAGCTACATTTGGGATGAAGTCATACTACATTTAGGATGGTACCGCTGGGATAGTCTTCCAAGCTGGACAATGTAGAATTGATCGGAGACACAAGGATCAGGCGAAACTGATCGGAGATACGAAATAAAGCAGAATCTTGAGGATCAGGCAAAACAAATAGGAGACACAAAATCAAGCAGAATCTAAGGCATAAGAATCAGGCGGAACGAATCAGAGGCATAGAGATTGGGTGGAACCGATTCAAGATGCATTTCCAAGATACTAGAACTGAACATAGAAGCATATCAAAGGTAAAAATGAATGGAGATGTGGAAAATATAATAATAATAATAATAATAATAATAATAATAATAATAATAATAATAATAATAATAATAATAATAATAATAATAATAATAATAATAAAACTAGATTTGGGTTTATAGTGCTTGGTAAAAAAATTTTGAGAAACTTCGTGCACTCTATGTAACTAAAAGGTGAAACTTTCTTCAAGGTGAATATAACTTCGATACCATATTGAAGAAATTAAGTTTGATGTTATTGAATATGAAAAGAGGAAGCTCTAAACTCAAAATAATAGTGAAACCTGATTTACACCTTAGTGTAAAATTTAAGAAGCGAAAAGTATAATATCAAAAGTAATTCGAGCTAGACAAGAAAACATGAATTCGTCATGCGTTGAAAAGAACTTCATATGAGCCTATTTTGCTGCTTAAACAAGCAGAAAAAAGATTGGGCTATTTTGATAAAGCAATTCATATCTTGGCAACCAAGGAATAGATTTGGAAGAAATTCGTGGGTACGCCAGATTCGATTTCAAAACATCAACTTGTATCACGGCGTATTTGTCATGTTTCTGGGCAAAATAAAAATTAAACTATTAACTATTAAAATATTTATGCTCTTTTAATATAAAGAAGTAGCCTCAAACTTCTTTTCATAGTAAAAATAAATCAATCTTGGTGGGCTCCAATGACTTCTTCCCTTCAAAGATTTGCAAATAATTTTCCAAGGTTTACAGCAATTAATACTAAAGTGAATCAAATTACAATAATGAAACGAATTCTATACAAACTAGAAGAGATCTAATTTGTACGTGTCTCTCAATTTCTTGAGGCTTTTCAAAGATGATCGCTATATCGATTTCAGTAATGATGTCAAAAACCAACAATGATAGTCAATAAGCAACACTGATAATTTCAGGTTTATATTAACAGTCCACTGTCAAATCTCTCATGTAGAGCACCATAATCCTCTTGATGCATTTGCATAATGAACCTCTAATGAAAATTGCACGCTTTAGCCATAGTTAATTAGTTATGAAGCTAGCAAAAACAATAGACGATGATACTAAGCCAGCAAAAACAATATACGCTTGTGCTATTATCACCCGATATCCAGACCCAGTGAAGCAGAGAGTTAGGAAAGCCGTTTTATATTTTTACTTGGAATATGTTCATTCTCAAACTTTCTACTTGATCTGATCCTTTATCAATTTAAAACAAAGCGCAGTCACGATTGTGCTCAACGCAAAAGAAATTAGAAAATCAAGTTCTGTTAAACATGTACCTATTTTTCTACAAAAGGGTCGGAACAAGTTCAACTCATCGGACCTGTAATGGGTCGGATCATAGGTCCCCCGTCCCCTTGCATCAAATATCCCACTAACATGTAATACTGCACTCCCAGCAAATGCTGGCCACAAATACATCATAATAAAGGCAAGCATTAAAACACAAATATAGAAGTTGATATTTAAAAACCAAAACTGCAATGTAGAAATAATCCTAAAACCCACTGCAGCTTACAAAAATGTTCTCATGAAGAGACATGAAAATATAGCAAATGCATAAAAAAAAAAAGACACGAAAAACAAAAAGCCACGCCACCGTCGATCAAGAACCCAGTTCTGGGAACACAAGTTACGAGATGATGGGGCAGACTTGAGACTATGTCCCATAGACAAATTACCTAAACAAGAAACAGAAGTACTACGAACAAGATACCCAAATTTATTATAACCATAACGATAGACTTCAATTGATGAACCATCCCGCACGATTCACTTTCCAACCTTCTTCAGTGCAGCCTTGGTAATCTTGCCTGTAGTAGGTTCTTTCTTCTCAACGCTCTTGATGACGCCCACAGCCACAGTTTGACGCATGTCCCTCACAGCAAAACGACCAAGTGGAGGATACTCGGAGAAAGTTTCAACCACCATAGGCTTGGTGGGAATCATCTTAACGAAACCAGCATCACCATTTTTCAAGAATTTGGGCTCTTTCTCAAGCTCTTTGCCAGATCGCCTGTCAATCTTGGTGATTATCTCAGAAAACTTGACAGCAATATGGGAGGTGTGACAGTCAAGAACAGGGGCATAGCCATTCCCAATCTGACCAGGGTGATTCATTATGATAACCTGAGAGGTAAAGTTTGCAGCCTCCTTGGCGGGATCATCCTTGGAGTTTGAAGCAACATAACCACGCTTGATATCCTTGACTGCAACATTCTTAACATTGAATCCCACATTGTCACCAGGAAGGGCCTCTGTGAGAGCCTCATGGTGCATTTCCACAGACTTAACTTCAGTTGTCAGCCCAGTTGGTGCAAAGGTCACCACCATTCCAGGTTTCAACACACCAGTTTCAACACGTCCCACTGGCACAGTTCCAATTCCTCCAATCTTGTAGACATCCTGAAGGGGCAATCGGAGGGGCTTGTCTGATGGCCTCTTGGGCTCATTGATCTGGTCAAGAGCTTCGAGAAGGGTGGGACCCTTGTACCAGTCGAGGTTTGTGGACCTCTCAATCATGTTGTCTCCCTCAAAACCAGAGATGGGAACGAAAGGAATCTTGTCAGGGTTGTACCCAACCTTCTTCAAGTAGGAAGAGACTTCCTTCACAATTTCATCATACCTAGCCTTGTTGTACTTGGGAGTAGTGGCATCCATCTGTTAAAAAGATAGGTAAGTATTGAGAACATTAATAAACTAATTAAAGAAAAATGAAATATAGGCCTCATAAAACCTTAATATAATATTACCTTGTTACAGCAACAAATCATCTGCTTCACACCAAGAGTAAAAGCAAGAAGAGCATGTTCACGAGTCTGTCCATCCTTGGAAATTCCAGCTTCAAAACCACCAGTAGTGGAATCAATGATAAGCACAGCACAGTCAGCTTGTGATGTCCCAGTGATCATGTTCTTAATGAAATCCCTGTGTCCAGGAGCATCAATGACTGTGCAATAGTACTTGGTGGTCTCAAACTTCCACAGGGCAATGTCAATTGTGATTCCTCTTTCACGCTCAGCCTTAAGCTTGTCAAGCACCCAGGCGTACTTGAAAGACCTCTTGTTCATCTCAGCAGCCTCTTTCTCAAACCTCTCAATAACACGCTTGTCAATACCTCCAAGCTTGTAGATCAAGTGACCAGTGGTAGTTGACTTCCCAGAGTCGACATGGCCAATGACCACAATGTTAATGTGAACCTTCTCTTTTCCCATCACGATTTACTTAAGCTCAAACAAAGATCTGCAAAAATCAACCATAAGAATGCTATTAAAAACCATCACACTTCTACACAAAACATAACATTAACAACATACCAATTTCAGCATTCGTCATTGAACTCACAAATCACCATCAAAATTAAACTTTCAGAAACATCAAGAAAAAATTCAGATGATCTAAACACACAACATTTAGGCATACGTCATTGAGCTCAGCAATCACCATTAACATTAAACTTTCAGAAACGTCAAGTAAAAAATGCAGAAGAACTAAGTACACAATGTATGACTGATATACGAATCAAACCACTCAATAAAAAACATAATATACAAAGCATGCTATATACTGCAGCAGATCAAGTAAACACAGAATGCCAGAAAAACAAATAAACACACAACATTTCAATGAAGCATATCTTCATCATATGGTCATATACATCGATTCTCATCCAGAATTAGTAAAATCAACGGCTTCCAACAGTTAAACAAACAATACCCAGATCTATTCATTAGCAACCAACAACAACCCATAAAATCAAACATGCACAAGTTTTCGCAAGATTAGATATCAACGCAAAATAAATACAAACCCCAAAACCAAAATTGATTCTTTTTTTTGGTACCCAAAAAAAAAAGTTAACACCAACAAAAACAAAAATCTAAAAACAACAAAAAAAAAAAAAAAGATACCGATCATAACTAATGACATGAATCGAAAACAATAGATCAATCAATCAACCTGAACCAAAAAACTAAGAAAATAAAACCAAAATTAAGAATTGCATGCAAGAAAATTCGATTCAACACACATCGATTGAAAGACAACATAGCACAAAAGAAAAGAGAGTAAAAGAATGAACCTAAAGACAGCTGCGCAAAAACCCTAGCCGCAACGCAACGGAGAGAATGAGAGAGAGAGAGTGAAGTGAGCGAGAATAAGGTTAGAGGTGTTACTTATAGAGCGCTGTTTTTTCTATTTACGTAAATACCCTTCACTGCTAATTGTGTTTCCATCTGTGTCCTTTGTTTGTTTTATGGCGGCAATTGAAATACCTCCTTTCGCGAACGGCGTGTGTATGCCACGCGCTTATGAGAGCGTGGGAACTTTTGTTTTGATTATATCGCTGAGATCCCGAGAATGTCGTGATGGTGGCGTTAGGCCTAGGGGACGCGGTTTCTGTGCTAGGAGAAGCAAACGACCGCGTATCGGCTAGGGTCTGGTTGATTATGTTTTTGCTTAATTGCACTTTTGATCCCCAAATATTGGTAATATGTGATTTTGATCCTCCACATTTTTTTCGAGCACATTTGGTCACCATGTTTTTTAATTATGCAATTGTGGTCCTTCCATCCATCTGCTGTCAAATTGATAACAGAATTTACTGACATGACACGTCAATTAAATTAAAATATATCTTTTTATTTTTATATTAATTTTTTTAAAAAAAGATTAAAAAATTAAATATGAAGAAGAACCAAACTGTTCTCCTCCCTCCGTTCTTCCATTTTTACTTCACCCTTCCATCTTCATTACCACCCATTCACTTCATAAGCACATCTTCTACCATCATCTTCATCCACCCAAGCTCCTCCTTCCTCTTACATTTACATCATCCTCTAAACCACCATAAACACCCACTACTTCCATAACCAAAAACACCACAAGAAAAGGCACCCATAACAGAACGCACAGTCACGCCCCACTCTCCTCCGTCATCTCCAACTAGAGCTGTCTAAATGGGCTGGCCCGACCCATTCGGGCTAAGCACTTTTCGGGCTAGCCCAGCCCAGCCTTATGCAGACTGCGGGCCAAACGGGCCAGCCCATAGGCCGATAACATTTTTTTAAAAAATATTTTTATTGTTTTTAAAAATTCATTTTTTTAACTAGAAAATTTCATTCATATAGTTATGAGTTAACATTTAACATGTCATTCACCAAAAATCTCCTTGGTTATAATAAATCTCTATATGTATCATGGTTATATTAAATCTTCATCGTCATAAAAAAGCATACATTTAAGTTTAACCATAAGTCATAACACGAAAAGTATAGGAGGTGTATCAAACAATTCTTATTTAATATTATGTGCTCTAGGAGCAAGAGAAATGTCTTGCTCAGTATAACTAAACGTGTGCGGGAGTATTGTGGGTTACTAAGTTCCATGGATATACATATGAGTACTGCTACGGGGTATGTCAAAATTTCTAAAGGTATGGTAGGATATATTTTATAGAAATATACAAACATAAACAATAAAGTAACTATATCATAAGAAAATTACAATTTTCATAATCTTATAACTACAAGGTTCAACAAAACTCCATAAATTATTTCATATAAAGAAAGCATGTGATTTGCAGGTGTAAAGTAGTAATTTGTTTCATTTAATAGCAAATAAAAAAACTTAGCAACAAAATTTAGTCTTTTGCACAGACTAATGACTTTTACTTGAGTGATATTGGGTACCTACGAACAGTGGTACCTATGTGTACCCAATAACCAGTACCAGCAATGGATACGTACACAACACATCTTTAGCAACCATTTTGGAGTGCCCATGCATATTAGGTGGACCATCAGTGTCTCCTACGGTCCTACCTTTTTTTTGACTTTTTGTTAAACTTTTTTTTATCTATAAAAATGAATCTTTGGCCCGCAGGCTGGCCCGGCCTGCGATGGGCCAGCCCAAGTGGGCCAATACACTTTCGGGCCGGGCCGGGCCAATTTTTGTTTGGGCTACTATTTTACCAACCCAGCCCATCATTTTTGTCGGGCCCAACGGGTCAGCCCATCGGGCCGGGTCCATTTTGACAGCTCTATCTCCAACATCTTCGCCAAGCACCACTACCCAGCTTCGCCACGACCAACACCACACTGCAGCTGTCTCTGCAGCGAGCTCCGTCACGAACCGCCATCCTTCCTTCTTTGTGTTAAGTCTCTAAAATGTCTGTGTGCATTTCCCTAAGTTTTGATGAAAACTAAACATTGGTTAATGATTTAATTAACTTATTTTGTGGTTGCTGACCTGTCAACTTAGTGTACAGATCAGAATATAACAAAACTCACATGTCTGTCTACCTAAGTACCAACCTGTCTGGATAAGCAAAAAGTCAACCTGTCTGCTGACTGGGATTGTTGACTTTACACAAACTGGTTTCAACCTGTCTCCGTTCTGCTCTCAAACTCGTCTAAGGTTCTTTGTTAAGAACTCGAAGTACAGGAAGCTTTTGGAAGCTGTCCCCTCATGCAGAAGACTCTGAATCTCTCTCTCACGCTTATCAAGAAATTCAGAGGTGCTCTCTCTCTCAAGCAACCTAGGAAGTCAGAGACAAACTTCCAGTTAAAGAATGTTTCCAACATGCTTTATTCCCTAGTACTTTCGGTTATTACACAAGAAGGGAAATGTACTCTGCAAAAGTACAAAAGCATTCTGCACAACTCTGATTTGGCTACTACACGATGCATAAAGCCATTATCCTTCATGTTAGAGTACAACCAACGTCTCCATTGCATTAATGGCTGCCCAGAATGACTATATTGCATTTATTGAAGCTCTGCTTGAAGCCATCGTTGCAAGGAATGTCTCTAACGGATATTAAATGTTTGAAGGCTATAAATACAGAAGTCATTTGAAGATGAACATATCAGAGATTACAAAGCATTAAAGAGCCATTACTCTGTTCATTTATTCACTCTGTATTCTTCAATCATTTGAAGTTATTATGCAGACTTTCCTAAGCTTTACATTTAAACCACTCTCTGAGTGTTAGTGAAAGATCTGTCTGTCTGTAATTGTATTTATTACAAACCAAACTCTCAAACAAATCTGAGTGAGCCTGAAGAGGCTAGGTGTGCAAAGAATACTTGTCTTGGAGCCTGAAGAGGCTAGGTGTGCAAACAATACTTGGAGTCTGTAACCTGATCAGTTATAGTGGATAAATCTTGGTACTGCCAAGGACTGGACGTAGCTCTTTGCGTTAAAGAGTGAACCAGGATAAATCTCTGTGTTAATCTCTCTTCCCTTAATCTCTTTAGTTGTTTTGATTATATATCATCTGCATTCTAACTAAGGGGTTAAAACTGTCTTTATCAAGCTTGTTTTCACCTGTATGCTTGTGTTGTTTTCTGAGAAAAATATAACAGACAGGTGACCTGTCTGTGTAACCTTTTTACCCTGTCCGAACTTAGCTTCTGTGTGCGAAAAGTTTTTAACTTTATTTTAATTTCTGATAAACACAATTCAACCCCCCTTCTCGTGTTTATAGTTGTCTATTTCAGTTGGTATCAGAGCTCAGCCTCTGGGTTGAGCATCTAACAGTGTAGAGGTAAAAGGTCCTAAAGAATAGACATGACTGCTGGAGCTAGTGGAAGTCACCAGACTGAATGAGCCTCCTTAACCAGACCTCCATTCTTCAATGGAGAAAACTACAACTATTGGAAAGATAGATTTCAATGGTTCATTCTATCTACAAACTCTGATCTCTGGGATGTCATCACAGATGGTCCTTTCATTCCTAAAAATGATGACAACACTGATAAGCCAAAAGCTCAGTGGACCCCTGCAGAAAAGACAAAGTGGAAGCTGAATCACAAAGCCAGATACAATATTATTTGTGCTCTCAGTCCTGATGAGTTTGAAAAGGTCTGTGCCTGTGACTCTGCCAAAGAAATATGGGACACCTTAGCTGTCACACATGAAGGAACAGCCAAAGTCAAAGAATCAAAAATTGCCATACTTGTCAGAAAGTATGAACTGTTTCTCATGGAGGAAGGAGAATCTGTTGCTCAGATGATAGGAAGATCCCAAACTATCATCAATGGCCTAAAGTCTCTTGGCAAAGTTTACTCTAATGCTGAGAAGGTTGGAAAGATACTAAGGAGCCTGCCTAAGCAGTGGAGACCCTTGGTAACTGCTATCTCTCAAGCCAAAGATCTTACCACCTTGACTATGGATGAACTTCTTGGTACACTCACTGTTCATGAGCAAGAACTTGGAGATGAAATCTCAACAAAGAAGGGCAAGTCAATTGCTCTGAAGGCTGATCAAAAGTCTTCAAAAGCTTTGAAGGCAGACGAGTCATCCAGTGATGCTGACCTGTCTGAACCCGAGGATTCTGAAAGTGATGAAGAATTATCTCTCCTAACCAGAAAGATAAAGCTTCTCTTACAGAAAAAGAAGTTCAGAAAAGATAAGCCATTCAGAAGGTTCAACAAGGACAAGAACTTCAAAGAATCCACTTCAACAGACAAGAACTCAATTGTCTTCTATGAGTGCAAGAAGCCAGGTCACATCAAAGCAGAATGTCCTTAACTCAAGAAAGCCCCTTTTAAGAAGTTCTTCAAAAAGAAGAAGAAAGGAATGATGGCTACTTGGGAAGATCTGGAGTCAACATCTTCTGATGAAGAGACAGAGGAAGAGGCAAATCTCTGTCTAATGGCTAACACTGACTCAGATTCAGATAATGAGGTAAATTCTGATTATGAGGAATTACTTGATGCCTATGAGGAATTGCTGGAGGAATCTAACTGCTTATCTAAGGCTTTCAAATCTCTCAAGAGAGATCATGTTAAGCTCCTTAGTGAGCATCAACAGAAATCTCTAGAGTGTGAGAAATTTGCCAAGGAGAACAGTGAGCTGAAGACTGAAAAGTCTAATGAAGCTAAGATCTCTAGTGATACATCACAGTCTGAAGAAGTTGAAAAACTTCAACAGAAAGTGGAAGAGCTCTCTTCTGATCTTGCCAAATTTGTTAATTGTAGAGAAAATCTGACCAAGCTGCTAGGCTGTCAGAGGCACTCCCTTAACAAAGAAGGTATTGGATATGTCCATCAGACACATCATAAAGTATCAACTAAACACTCTAAAGTGTCTACTACATCTACTTCTATTAAATCCATACCTGTCTGTAATTTCTGTGGAAAGACTGGACATGTTATGTTTAAGTGTCTTCACAAGAAAAGAAGGAAGTCTTCACAGACTCCTAGAACTAACAGAAAAGGACCCAGAAAACTATAGGTACCTAAAGATCAAATAATCTCTGTTGCAGATGTCCTCAACAGCACAAAGAAAACACCACTGCTGGTACCTGGACAGTGGCTGCTCGCGACATATGACAGGAGAAAGGTCTATGTTCCTAGACCTCCAACTTAAGAAAGGAGGACATGTGGCATTTGGTGGAAATCAGAAAGGGAAGGTTATAGGAATTGGTACTATTGGTGGTAAACCTCCTCTTCCCTCTATATCAAATGTCCTTATGGTTAAAGGATTAAAACACAATTTGCTTAGCATAAGTCAATTATGTGACAGTGGATTTGATGTCTCCTTTACCAAGGATTTATGTATAGTTAAAGATCTCAGTGGCAAAACCCTCTTTTCAGCTAAAAGGCAACAAAATCTGTATAAGATTGAACTGACTGATCTCTCAGATCAAAGTGTAACCTGTCTGATGTCCAAAGAGGATGAAAGATGGTTATGGCATAAGAAACTAGGACATGCTAGTATGAAACTAATTTCAAAATTAAAAAGGGATAACCTTGTGAGAGGATTGCCTGATATTAGTTTTAAGAAAGATGTTTTGTGTGATGCATGTCAGAGAGGTAAATAAGTAAAATCAAGTTTCAAATCTAAAAACCAAGTATAAACCTCTAGACCTCTTCAGTTGTTACACATGGATCTGTTTGGGCCAAGTTAGTGTTGCTAGCTTAGCTGGAAATAAATATGGATTTGTCATAGTTGATGACTATTCTAGATATACATGGGTACTCTTCTTAACCCACAAGGATGAGTCTTTTAAGGCTTTCTCAGTATTCTGTAAAAGAGTACAAAATGAGCAGGGTTTCTGCATTTCCACTCTTAGAAGTGACCGTGGGGGAGAATTTGAAAATGAGCAGTTTAGTCAGTTCTGTGAGGAGAATGGGATCTCTCACAATTTCTCTGCACCTAGAACTCCTCAACAAAATGGAGTAGTTGAGAGAAAGAACATATCTCTGCAAGAGATGGCTAGATCTATGATCAATGAGAATAATCTCCCTAAGTACTTCTGGGCAGAAGCAGTAAACACAGCTTGTTATGTACAAAACAGAATACTCATTAGGCCTTTTCTAAAGAAGACTCCTTATGAACTGTGGAAAGGAAAAAGCCCCAACATTTCTTACTTTCATGCATTTGGTTGTGAATGCTTCATTCTAAATACCAAGGATCAACTTGGAAAGTTTGACTCTAAAACAGACAAAGGTATCTTTTTGGGATACTCTGAAATGTCTAAAGCTTTTAGAATTTACAATTCTAGAACATCTGTTATTGACGAATCTGTTCATGTCAAATTTAATGATAGCTTAAAGACTGATAAGGAATTATCAGATCTAGAAGATGATCTTGCAGGTCTTGATATAAACAAGTCAGAAGATCAACAACCTGACTTAACCAAATCAGAACCTGAAGCAGAACCAGACAGACAAGTGGAGCAGACAAGTCAACAGACAAGTCAAGATCCTCTTGAAAGAGACTGGAAATTCAAAACTCATCGTCCTAAGGATCTCATTATTGGAAATCCCTCAGAAGGAGTGAGAACCAGATCTACTTTAAGAGAATCAAGCAATATGGCCTTTATGTCAGAAATAGAGCCAAAACACATTGAAGAAGCCCTTGATGATGAAAGCTGGATTCTTGCTATGCAAGAGGAACTCAACCAGTTCACCAGAAATGATGTCTGGACACTTGTCTCCAAGCCCAAAAACAAGTATGTCATTGGAACAAGATGGGTCTTCGGAAAACAAGTTGGATGAAGATGGCAAAGTTGTCAGAAACAAGGCAAGGTTAGTAGCTCAAGGCTATAACCAACAAGAAGGTATTGACTATACTGAAACCTTTGCACCTGTAGCTAGAATAGAAGCTATTCGCATTCTGATGTCATATGCTGCACAACACCAAATCACTCTTTTTCAAATGGATGTGAAAAGTGCTTTTCTCAATGGAATAATTGAAGAAGAAGTTTATGTTAAACAACCCCCTGGTTTTGAAGATACTGATATACCAGATCATGTTTTTAAACTTAAAAAGGCATTATATGGTTTAAAGCAAGCACCTAGGGCATGGTATGATAGACTAAGTTCTTTTCTCATGCATAATGGTTTTACAATAGGACAAGTTGATACTACTCTGTTTAAGAAAAGCTCTAAAGAGAACTTCATTATAGTCCAAATATATGTTGATGATATTATTTTTGGAGCAACTAATGAAAAGCTGTGCAAGGATTTTTCAAAGCTGATGCAAGCAGAATTTGAGATGAGCATGATGGGAGAATTGAAGTTCTTCCTTGGTTTACAAATCAAACAGACAAGTGATGGAATCTACATCCATCAACAAAAGTATATCAAGGAAATGCTTAAGAAGTACAAAATGGAAAGTGCTAAACTTATGAAAACTCCCATGGAAACCAATGCAAAACTAAGTAAAGATGATGAAGGTAAAAAGGTAGACCAAACTGTCTACAGAGGTATGATTGGATCTCTACTGTACTTAACTTCAAGCAGACCTGATATTCAATTTAGTGTCTGCATGTGTGCTAGATTTCAATCTGACCCAAGAGAATCTCATCTTAAAGCTGTTAAGAGAATATTTAGATAATTGGTACTACTAATCTTGGTTTGCTATATTTAAGAACTAAAGAATACAGATTAGTAGGATTCTGTGATGCTGACTTTGCTGGAGACAGAGTAGAAAGAAAAAGCACCAGTGGAGGATGCCACTTCATTGGAGCAAATTTAGTCTCTTGGTCAAGCAAAAGGCAGACAACTATTGCTCTACCTACTGCTGAAGCAGAATATATCTCAGCTGCTAGTTGTTGCTCTCAACTCTTATGGGTAAAACATCAACTTGAGGATTACTCTATTTTTTAGCATAATATATCTGTATGGTGTGATAATTCCAGTGCTATCTGCTTAACTAAAAATCCAATTCAGCATTCTAAGGCTAAGCATATAGAAATCAAATATCACTTCATTAGAGATTATGTTCAGAAAGGTATCTTTGATATTAAGTTTGTTAAAACTGAAAATCAATGGGCTGATATCTTCACTAAGCCTTTAACAGAAGAAAGATTTTTATTTATTAGAGATAATTTAAACATGCATTGCATTGTTGAATGAAATGTCTGAGTTTTTGAACTGTCTATGATACCTGTCTTATAGCTTTATATCACCTGTCTGTGATTAACTGTCTGACTCTGCTGAGTCACTATGCTGAAACTCAACAGTTTTATTAAAATGGTTATTATTTATTTAATACCATTTGTCAATCTGAAGCTAATCATGGGCACGGCAGTTTTTATCTCGAAACCATGTTTTCTTTATGTTTTAAGTGGGCGCTACAGTTCCCCACATAAATCGTGCCGTTTTGAATTAAAAATGTCTAATTTCTCTCTCCTGCTTTTATTGCTTTAAAAGGAATTTTTTCTGAAAGATTCAAACTTTATCTTTCTCAAAATCCCTAAGTCTTTCTATCTTCGTCTTTCCTCTCGTTCAAACCCTTCTCTCTTCCAAAACCCTCTTACCCTCTTCTTTGAAAAATGGCATCTTCAAAGCGTCTGTCCCCAAAAGAAATTGCTGAGCAATACGAAATGAGAGTAGCTGATATTGAGAAGATTCTCCCTGGTAAGACTGTTGATCTTCAACAGATGAAGAAATGGGGAATGGATGTCACTGAAGAGTTGGAATACTCCAAGTGGACAGCCTTCTTTGATATCAAGGAGCTGGTTCACCCCAAACTTGTCAGAGACTTCTGGAGGAATGCTGTGGTCATCACCAGTGTGATTGTTGGAACCAAGAGCTTCAAGGCTCAAATGTCATCTGATGTAACCCTCCAGTTCCCTGTAGGATCTTTGGAGTTGGCAACAAGATGTCCAAGGATTGGAACTGCCTTTAGACCTGACTGGGAAGATCAGGTAGGAACTGAAAATGTGAATATTGCTGTGTATGGAGTTCCCAACCCTGAAAACAAGAAGTCTGTCTGCATGGTGCCCAAGTGTAGGTTCTTGCACAAGTTGCTGCTGGAGTGTGTGATGCCAAGAAAAGGATCACAAGACAATGTGACCAAGATGGACAGATTTGCTTTGTACCACTTGATTCACAAAATCAAGATAGACATCAATGACCTCATCTACATGTATCTTGAGTCTCTGATCAGAAGGACAAACATGCCTACCTACCTATGGAATGCTGCTGACAAGGGTCAGGAACAAGTTGTTTGTTCCAACTGATGTCCATTTTGTGGACATGGCTCTGCCCATAGACAAGAAGGTCCTGTCTATGATGGGGATTGAAGGAATCCCTCTGGAGGATGAAGAAGAAGAAGAAGAAGAAGAAGAAGAAGAAGAAGAAGAAGAAGAAGAAGAAGAAGAAGAAGAAGAAGAAGAAGCCTGCTGCTGAGCAGAAGCAGAAGGAGAAAGCAGAAGAACCAGTTGATTCCACTGGTGAATCAGAGGTTCCAATCTCTGAGAGAATCTGGAAACCTGCTGGAAAGGTGGCCAGACAAGACCAGAGGCCTGAGGAACTCACAGCTTCTGAAGAATCTGCTGAGACATTTGAACCTCTCAGGTTCAAGCTGAAGAAACCCTCTCCCAAGAGGAAGACCTTTGAGGCTGAGAAATCTGATGTGGCTTCTGCACAACCCACCAAGAAGAGAAGACTAGTGAAGACCTTTACCAAGGTCAGACAAGTGGAGTCTGAACCTAGTAAAGAGGAAGCATCTGCTAAGGGGGAGCAGACATCTCCACCCTTAGAGGAGCCAAGGGAGATCAAACCTCTTGATCTGGGAATCATTCCCAGAAAAAGAAGGTCAGGCTACCCTATGCCTGTGGTGGCCATTGCTGGAAGGGAAGAAATCCCTGCAGAAGAACCTGCTGTTGTTGCTGCTACTGCAACCTCTGCTGACCTGTCTGATGGGACTCAGATAGTTGATCATCCTGAAGCTACTGCTCTGTCCCCTTCAAGGAAGAAGACAAGACTCTTTGAAGATCAGTTTTTCACCTTTCCTTCTGCACCATCCTCTCCCCTTCACCAAGGTATTCCAAGTTCTGTCGTTTCCTCCCCCTCTGCCCTCTTTGTTAATCCTTTGTCAGTTGCCTCCCCTTTCCATTCACCTGTCTCTTCTCACCCAACCCAAACATCTTTTGATGTTATGTATGATATATGTCAGTTCACAGGGACTCAACTCCCAAAGAACAATCTGCCATATCATCAAGACTGTTTGTGAGTGATCTGCAATCTCTGATGACTGCAAGTGTCTCTCACTTATCTGTCATTCCCTCTCCTCCACCTCATATTCTTAACTTTTGTAGAGAAATTTTCTTTTGTCCCCCTACTGTTGTGTTCATTAGAACATTGGAAGGATCTCATTATCCCGCCTCTATTGTAATGTTACCTTCTAGGTCTAGGTATTTCTTTCTTTTGATAACAGGGTCAAATCCATTTTTCTGCCATATAGACTCTCTCTTACCCTTACCTCCATCTGTCTTAGCCAATCAACCTCTTCCCCCTCCTATTCAAATTAGAGTCACTCGTTTGTCTCTATGTGAAAGACTCTCCTGTGTTTTTCCCTCCCCTGATTTTGACCTAGTCGGAATCAAACCTTTGTTTAAGTTAGCTTTTCTTCCTTTGTTTTATTTCAGAACCATTCATCAGTATTTCTTTCCTCGTGTCTCCTCACCCTTCTCTGTACCTAAGGCACCCCCTGTTTTAGCCTTACCCTGGTATCCAAACCCGTCTGCTGCTTCAACCAGCCTGTCTACAGAAGCCTCCTCCTCTCAGATGGTGGATTTGAATAGCTTCAATCTTCTTAAGGCTGAGCTAGAAGAAGTCAGAAGACAATTGGATGCAGAAAGGCATGCTAGGCTGCTGTTAGAGAAGAAAGTTGATTCTTTGTATCTTCTTTTTAATCAGTCTAGGTAGATGTCTGTAGAAACTGCCTTGTAAATGAGAAGCTTATGATGAATAAAAATAAATTTTACTTTATCTCTTTATTGTCTCTTTTCTCTTTGTTGTTATCTGTCTGTCCCTTTTTGTTGTTGACAAAAGGGGGAGAAAAATGTAAGATGATTAGGAGAAATGTATGAGATGACTAAGTGTGCTAGGTTCTAAGTGTTCTGGAGAAAATATAAATTGGTTAAAATTGAAATTTTAATTCTCTGATATTTTGAACTTAAGACTGCTGCATATTGCTCTGATACTGTTAATTGAACTCAAATGCACCTGTCTGCACAGATAGAAAATCTCAACCTGTCTACTTTCTGTTATTCTATAAGTTGATATTTTCTAAGGTTCATTAAATCATCTGAATGTTTGTCATCATCAAAAAGGGGGAGATTGTTAAGTCTCTAAAATGTCTGTGTGCATTTCCCTAAGTTTTGATGAAAACTAAACATTGGTTAATGATTTAATTAACCTATTTTGTGGTTTCTGACCTGTCTACTTAGTGTACAGATCAGAATATAACAAAACTCACCTGTCTGTCTACCTAAGTACCAACCTGTCTAGATAAGCAAAAAGTCAACCTGTCTGCTGACTGGGATTGTTGACTTTACACAAACTGGTTTCAACCTGTCTCCGTTCTGCTCTCAAACTCGTCTAAGGTTCTTTGTTAAGAACTCGAAGTACAGGAAGCTTTTGGAAGCTGTCCCCTCATGCAGAAGACTCTGAATCTCTCTCTCTCACGCTTATCAAGAAATTCAGAGGTGCTCTCTCTCTCAAGCAACCTAGGAAGTCAGAGACAAACTTCCAGTTAAAGAATGTTTCCAACATGCTTTATTCCCTAGTACTTTCGGTTATTACACAAGAAGGGAAATGTACTCTGCAAAAGTACAAAAGCATTCTGCACAACTCTGATTTGGCTACTACACGATGCATAAAGCCATTATCCTTCATGTTAGAGTACAACCAATGTCTCCATTGCATTAATGGCTGCTCAGAACGACTATATTGCATTTATTGAAGCTCTGCTTGAAGCCATCGTTGCAAGGAATTTCTCTAACGGATATTAAATGTTTGAAGGCTATAAATACAGAAGTCATTTGAAGATGAACATATCAGAGATTACAAAGCATTAAAGAGCCATTACTCTGTTCATTTATTCACTCTGTATTCTTCAATCATTTGAAGTTATTACGCAGACTTTCCTAAGCTTTACATTTAAACCACTCTCTGAGTGTTAGTGAAAGATCTGTCTGTTTGTAATTGTATTTTTTACAAACCAAACTCTCAAACAAATCTGAGTGAGCCTGAAGAGGCTAGGTGTGCAAAGAATACTTGTCTTGGAGCCTGAAGAGGTTAGGTGTGCAAACAATACTTGGAGTCTGTAACCTGATCAGTTATAGTGGATAAATCTTGGTGCTGCCAAGGACTGGACGTAGCTCTTTGCGTTAAAGAGTGAACCAGGATAAATCTCTGTGTTAATCTCTCTTCCCTTAATCTCTTTAGTTGTTTTGATTATATATCATCTGCATTCTAACTAAGGGGTTAAAACTGTCTTTATCAAGCTTGTTTTCACCTGTATGCTTGTGTTGTTTTCTGAGAAAAATATAACAGACAGGTGACCTGTCTGTGTAACCTTTTTACACCTGTCCGAACTTAGCTTCTGTGTGTGAAAAGTTTTTAACTTTATTTTAATTTCTGATAAACACAATTCAACCCCCTTCTCGTGTTTATAGTTGTCTATTTCACTTTGTTCGTTGCACCACCGTCAAACACGAACCGCCACCGGCATCTGCAGATCTGTTCACGTCATGGCTTCAATCCTCCATCACGAGACAACCCAGAGCCCGTACGCCTCCACCACAAATCACCCAGCCCTTTTGCACCGCTCAATCGCCCGCTCCGTTACCATGCTGCTCGCCGCCGTTCGATTCTCCAGTCTCGCCTCTGTTCGTGCTTCCTACAAGGGATTTGGGAACAAAATTGATTAGGGTTCAGTCTGAGGGTCATGAATTTTGGGCATCAATTGAGGCATATTAAGGGTCACGCACCCACTAAAAAGCATATTTAATTTTTTTATTTAAAATAAAAAAATAATATATTTTAATTCACATGGTGTGCCATGTCACCAAACTCTGTTATTAATTTGACAGCAAATGGATGGAAGGACTACAATTGCATAATTTAAAAACTAAGGGGACCAAATGCTCTCCAAAAAAAGTGGGGGATCAAAATCGCACATTATCAATACTTGGACGACCAAAAGTGCAATTAAGCCTTATGTTTTTGTGTTTTTTTTTCCTTAAAAACTATTTTCTAAAATAAATTTTAAAAACTATTTTCAGAACAGAAAAAGCAAAAAAATATGTTTGAAAAGATTATTTTTGAAAACAGATTTAGAATTTAAAAAACAAAAAAATATGTTTGATAAATTTGTTTTGAAATTTTGTTTTTAAAATGAAGAAAGAAAAACTCCCTTAAAATGAGGGGCGTGGAAGGCCTTCCCTGTCATAATTGATTTTGGAAAAAAAGTCCATTTTGGTCCCTGAGAAAAACACGAGGGTCCGTTTTCATTCCTGACAAAACTAAAGTATCAAATTAGTCCTTTACAATTTCAAAACTAGGGACACATTAGTCATTCCGTTTGATCCCATTGTATACCATCTGTTATCTCTGTGGATTAGGATTCCACAGTTGCTAATTTGGGGCAGAAATTGGGATGATGTCGATTAAGTATCATTTTGGACATTTAAGTGA
Source organism: Echinosophora koreensis (assembly GCA_035048595.1). Taxonomy (NCBI): domain Eukaryota; kingdom Viridiplantae; phylum Streptophyta; class Magnoliopsida; order Fabales; family Fabaceae; genus Echinosophora; species Echinosophora koreensis. Next base: position 2,378,778 of record JAPCYP010000061.1, on the reverse strand, counting down.
CATTTTTGGTTGCTTAAGGGGCCGGTTTCTTTTTATCATGTTTGTTCAAAATGATGTTGATTTGGGTATTTTGAGCATTTAAGTAAATGTTTAATAACCAATTTACATATTAGAAATTGTAAATATCATATAACAGTAAACCTAAGCAAGAAAACAAAACATGTCATTGACTTAACTGACCCAAACTAATGGAGGGTTGACCAAGGGACTAACGTGTCCCTAATTTAAAATTGCGAGGGACTAATTTAGTACTTTAGTTTTGTCAGGGACTAAGATGAACCTCGTTGTTTTTCTCAAGGACTAAAATGGGTCTTTATTATTGATTTTGAGAAAAGATTTCCAAAAGAATTTTTTCTCAGCAAAGATATAGATGCATGTGGATTTTGGCATAAGAAAAGGAGATTAGAGGAAGACACAAATTTTAGGGAGCTACATCTGATGATAGCCAAGGTTCATGATTAGAGGTGTTTTTTTTCTTCAACGACCCTCTTCCATGGCGGCCAAATCCATGACGCTTGCATATGAGACCTTGGGCAGTCTCGGCACATTGTACAATGGCTCTAAGAACAAGATGGAGTGTGGGCCCATACTGGACATTGTGATGGGCAAGGGTCAGACAATCCTTCAATTCAGTTCCTTCCCCGCAAACATCATATGCTGTTGATCTTCCGACGAAAATGAGAGGAAGCAGGCAAGATGGGTATTGCAGAGTAAGACAAAAAAGAATGGAGGGAGGAGCTTTGCAAGATTTTTTCATTTGTTCTATTATTACAAAATTGTCATTAATGAAAATATTGTTCTCCGTGCTTTTCATTTGAGAACAAAGAGACAGAAAACAAAACAACTCAAAGATGTTCTGTAATTTTTGTTTTAAAAACTAAAAAACAGATTGTGTTTTCAGAATCAAATTTTTCAGAACACTTTACCAAACAAGTTTTTTTTATATTTTTGTTTTTAAAAACAAAAAAAAACTATTTTCGAAAATAGTAATCATACAGGCACAAATTTAGCGAAGGAAGAATATTGAACATTATTTTTTCCCTCTTCTTGAACATTATTTTTGGATTTAATTGATATGCACAATCTAAAATTTATTACACTGTCAACCAATAAGAAATTGTCATATCATTAACAAAGTTTGACTCTTATCTTAATTATCTTAAAATTCATCTACATCATGATTTCTGATTGATTGACGGTGTAAAAAACTTTACACTATCGGTGCATATAAATTAAAATCTTACTTTTTCCCCTCTTTTATATGTTTGTTGTTTTGTGTAATAAAATAATTATTTGTGGTTTTAGATTTCATTATTTCAATTTAATTTGTTATGAGTAACTTAAATAACCTATCTGTAAAAAAAAAAAATTAAATAACCTAATGGGTGTGTTTTAGTTGGTTGTGCAAGTTGAGTTTGTGGGAAGGACCTTAGTTCGAATCTCATATAACACATCATTGGGGAGGGGCAAAGAACCTTAACTGTGTGACTAAGCACCCAAACGGAGATTAGTCCTATAATGGATCCGAATGATCCAAACTTGTGAGATACTCCCTGGACTCATTGGGGAGCCAAATACCCTAATTATGATGGGTTTCAACCAAAATAAGATCAATAAAAATAATTAGTGGTTAAAGTTAGAACAATGAATTAAACATTGAGTTGATAAAAAATTTCATTACCCCCACAAGGACATACAAGGGCTTTTTTTTCTTTTTGTTACAAAAAGTTTAGATTAGGGCAAAGACCAACCCCATGCAAGGCCAGAGCCAACCATCAACCTCTAGGAGGATTTCCGGTGGGATTACGGATCGCCTATCCCAACCCACAACGCAAGTCCGCTTTGGAAAGGCTATAATACGAGGGGAAGCGGGAATCGAACCCACGACCTGGCTAGCAGGACAGTGGGATCTTGCCAACTGGTCCACCCCAAGGGAACTATACAAGGGTTTGTTTAGTATTAAGATAAGATAAAGATGAATAGAATAAGAAAGCTTAATAAGAATAGGATGCGATATGATATGAGTTTGATAAGTTTTTATCATATTCGATGTTTGATGCATACCAAATAATTCACTAGATAGTAATAGTTATCCTATCTTGTATTTAAGGTGAAGCAGATAACGATAAACTATAACATAAATTATATGCAAATGACAAAATCAATCATAATTACATATATATTTTTAAAAATTATTTTTTAATATATTTTGGCTTTTTGTACATTTAAATTATAAAAAAAACATATATAAAAAGTTAAGTGGTAATATATTTTTTTTGGCCTTTTTATACATTGTCCCAATTTTTGTAATTTTAAAAAAATTATAAAAATTAATTTGTATTTTTTATTTTTTATACAAATTTTCAATTAAACCACATCATGTAGTTAGAAATAAAGGTTGATTAATTAGGCTTGGAAACATAATTAAATAACAATATTTTTATAGCAAAAATTATCACAATTAATTGTGGCAGAGAAAAATACAATTTTTTAAGTTACCACATTAAAACAAATATTTTTTATCAATCATCTTCTTCATCTGTTGTAGTTGCCCATTAGTGAATTAAGATTGAAGGTTGGCAGACTATGCTATGACACCCTTAACCCAAACATATGTTTATTATATTATATAAATACTAATTTTTCAAAGGTTATTTTGCTGAATAAAGATATATGTTTTAAAAGAAACATTTTCGAAATAGTTAAGAGTGTCACCATTCATTTTAAAAAATTTTACCCCCATTTTCAGACTTATGAAAATAATAGAAGTTTTTCCGAAAGCAACCAGCAAACTTTCTTTTTAATTTTTTTCGCATGTGATTAGGAAATAATGCCCAGGGGGTGTTAAACATAAATGGTGAAATTCATTATTAAAAATTAGTCCTCAACATAGTTTTTTGGTAATTCTTATTCAACTCTTGAGTTTTGTTATTTTAAGCACATCTGATTTTAGTTTTGAAGGTTCACCGGTAGTGGAAAATTTTTCGATAGTATCAGTGACTACAATGCAGGTATTGATCGATTGAAGTTCAAGAGTTGTGGAGTCTTATTCCACGAGCCTAGACTCACACACAACTTAAAGATCATTCTGAAAACATAACCTAAGGATACTGGGTGTGAAATTTAAAAGTCTCAATTCGACAAAGATGTTCAAAGATCAAGGGTTGAAATGGAGCATATCGACGAATAAGAGTTCAATTGAAGAGCTTCTCATGGCATAAAAAGTAAATTGATGAAAGACGTATTATTAAGATGAAGATTAGAGGTTCCAAGATAAAAAGGAATCTCTTCGACATAAATGTCTAATAGAGAGGTGATGAAAGCAAGCTCATGTCCTTTTCAACAAAGATATGCTTTAGGCTATGTTTGTCAGTCTTATTTAGGAGGGGAAGTAAGGGAAAATGAAGGTTTATGAGGACCTCTCCCTTGTTTGTGAGTGTAAAAAAATGGAGGGGAAGTTTTCCAGGATTTTAGAAAACCCCCCAAACCCCTCCTCACCTAAATTTTTTGATTTACCCCAATTTGGGGTTTTTTGGGGGTTTATCCCAATTTTTAGAGGAAAAGGAATTTTTTTTTTTGCATTAGTATTAATTTTTTTTAAAGGTGCCTTAATATTATTTAAAAAATATTATTTATGTTAATTTTCTAAAATAAAGGTAAAATTTTAAAATAATGTTATAAACCCTCCATTTACTTCCCCTCATACAATATGCACTCACAAACAAGGTGAGGTATAATACTCTCCTTCCCCTCCCCTCCCTCCCCTTTCCTTCCCCTTTGATCCCCTCTCTTTCCTTCCCCTCCAAACTCACAAACAAAGCCTTAAGGAAGAGACAGAAGGAAGTGGGTAGTGGATGGTTCGATAGTAGACACTTGTAAAATTTTGTTAAAGGTAGCTATCGAAGAGGTAGTTATCTGGCCTACCATTTTGAATTCAGAAAAAATAGTTACCAAAGATCATCATGTAAAATCTGGCACTTACCACTAGACTAAGATCTAGACTTATCAATCAGGATGTAACTTTATTTCCTTAAGTTTAGCAGCGGCCAACACCATGTTTCGATCTGACTTCGGCCCCTCCTGGCCTTGACGCCTCGTCAAACCTGTGCGCGACCTTACTTGGGCCTTGCCAAGACAAGATGTTGGCCAACCACAAAAAAAAAAAAAAAAAAAACCCCGAAGCACCTGTTGTGCCTTAGAGGGATTCGACCTTGATCTGACTCCGACTGCACCTAGGCCTTGCCAAGGCAGGATATCAGTCCACTACCAATAATCCTTCCCTACGCTAGACCTGGCCTAATACCAAGTGTAGGACCAAACACTTACTACTAAGCTAAAAGCTATAACTGTTAGTCAGGGTACAATTTTATTTTCTTAAGTCTAGTAGTAGCCAACCCCATATTTCAATCTGACTACGGTCCCACCGTGCCTCGCTACACCCAACTGCAACCCCACCTATGCCTCGCCAAGGTAGGATACTGGCTCACCGTCAACACATCAAAGTTTGAAATCAAAATGAAGGAGACTGTTGAGATAGTTTGTTATGTGGAGATATTGTTTAAACATGTCCTTGAATTTGCACAATAACACCTGCCTGATAGGTGTCAATAGGATAGACATTAGGAGGTTATTTTTTCTTCTATAAATACTAGTAAACTCATTGTACTTAGGGTTGGTTACTTTGGTCATAAATCATAAACATCTTGATGCTAGTAGATTACAGATTTGCATCAAGTATGTCATCTCTATTACGTTTCAGTTGTTTAATTCAATGCAATGATCCTTTCCAGTTATTTGATTTTAGTTCCTTTATTCTTGACACTTTTATATCTCTTGCTCCTCAATTGCTTTCTTTAATTTCTATGCTTTAATTTTAAGGCTTTAATTTTTGCATTCTATTTTATGCTATATATTTACATCCCCGTATAAGTTTATCAGCTTTTGTTTACCTTACTGCATTTACTTTTCAACACTTTTATCTCTTTGCTAACCTGTTTTTATGCTTTAGTTTTCTTTCTCGAATTTGTCCAAATGCATAATATATACAATATTACCGTAGAAACTTGAGAGTCCACATATTAAATGTTTGCTGAAATTATGTTAAATCCAGTGAATAAAAATTCTTCATCAACAAAATAAAACCAAACAGAAAGCTCATTTCTAACTCTGACCAATGACAAAGACAAAGAAAGACTCACCTATGTGGATTGTTACTTGGTTTTATTGGATGATGGTGTTCCACAAAAGTTGTGGTTTTGTAGAGAGTGACAATAATGCGAACTATAGGGTTCATTTTGATAATTTTTGAAGTTTAGAAACATTAGAGAAATGTTATTTGTACAACTAAAATCAACATCGATATCGTACAAATATACTCTTCACATTTCTTTTTATATGGTTTTCTTAAATTTTTTCCACACGATCCAATAAACAGCAAGCTTTCATAGCTACTCTGTCTATCTGTTTGATAAAGTGTCTGAATTGAGATGTCCAAAAAACGTTTCCACTTTAATAAGTGGTATAGCTGGTGGGTTTGTTCTGCATATGAGGATGGAAGCACCGATGAAAAGTAAGGGCAAGTGAGTCCATAGGGTGGTAACATGGCTTTGTCTAGGGTGAGAGGGCTGGCAAGCCTCTCACCATGAGAGGGCATTAATCACCGTTGGATTATCAAGATCTCCATGATTAGATCCTACACCATCTACACTGGATTATTCCTCCTAAACTCCACAAGCCTCCCACCTACCCTCATCTCACCCTACCACCACCACCACATACCACAGCCCACCACCACCGTCGTCCCCCACCACCACCCCCTGAACCCGCTGCCCCCATCCCCACCACGCAGTGATTTTTTCATTTTAAATTTTTCAGAGGACATGAAGGGAAGGTGGAAGTCCACTCCACGGTGGCAAGGAAGCTTTCTGGGGCGGGGTCGCCATTCCCTTCTTCTTCGAATTCGTCTTTAGCTTCTTCGTCATCCTCTTCCATTTCGTCATTTCCGCCGCCGACGATTCCTTCCTTCCTCACTGCCTTCTCGTCCTTGGGCGCGTGGAGAGCATGCGACCTCGCGCACATGGAAACCGATACATTGTTGGTGTTGTTGTCACCATTGTCTTCATCTTCTCCTTCGTCTTCGGCGGCGCCTCGGTTGAGCTTCTTGCTGCCGGTGTCTCAGAGCCACCGCCTCCATCCCTCCGTAACCACCATCCTCGCCGAACCCCTCTCCCTTTCAATCGCCACCAACATCAGAAGCAATATCTAACCCCCTTCCCTCCGAATTCCTGAAAAAGTTATGACGAAATGAAAGCAAAACAGAAGCGATTGATTGGAGAGGAAGGAGAAGATGTGAGTGGAGGTGGGTGGTGGTGGTGGTGGCGGCGGCGGCAGTGGTGGTAGGGAGATGGCTGAAGACGCCAGTGAAAGAGATGAAGAAAAAAAAATATAATAAAAAAAGCTGGTGTGGGCAGGAGTAGGTGCAATCTAGGGAAATCTTTAATCCAATGGCTATTAAAGCTCTCTCACGGTGAGAGGCTTCAGTGCCCTGCGCATGCTAGAAGCCGCCGTGGTAACATATGGATTGAGAAGTCGCCAACATACCCCACCATAGTCAGAAGGTATTGTTGATTACTATTTCCTCCTTTCATAGTGTTCAACCTATAAGAAAGAGGGAAAAATGGGAATAACTAAAACTTAATTAATAGGCTTTATCCCCCCACCCCTATTTTTTGGTAAACCGATCTTCCCCTTTTGAATCAAGACAATTTGAAGATTGTAATTTCATATGAAGCAGATCAAAATTGTTAGGTTTGAGGTTGTTTTATATAAAGACTAAATTGTTGGATATAATTGTAATCACGGATATGTGTTATTTATGTAATTCAGATGCTACAAGAATGAGTTTGCGTGATATGATCTTTGTAAAGATATGGTTGAAGTTAGGGATGGCAATTTGCACCCTACCCATTGGGTACCCTTAAAAATTATCCATAATGGATCCCGCACAATGGGTAAGGGTCCGGGTACGGGTAATTACCCGTAAATTTGAATGGGTATGGATACGGGTACGGGTACTATGGTACCCAACCCGTCCCATACCCGCACACATATATATATATATATATATATATATATATATATATATATATTTATATTACTAATATATATAATTTTGACTATAATATAAATTTTAAAACCAAAATTAATCTAAAGATTCTTAACTTTCTAAACCCAGTTACATCTATAATTCTTTTTGGATGTTATTATTTATTTAAATATTTTGATTTTTAATGTTTCATGAGTATATTTAAAAGATCTTTGAATCGGTTTTTAATTGCTATAAATTTCTTTTGTTATTTATTGCTTTTTCACTGTTAAAGTGTGGGTAATGAGTACGGGTATGGATACTTAGGTACTCAGAGGATACGGGTAAGGGTACTAAAATTGCTACCTATGAGGGTCCGGATACGGGTAATTTTTTTAAATGTGGATATTAAAACATGTACTATAACACCCTACCCAAATCCTCTCCATTACTATCCCTAGTTGAAGTCAAGATGGAGAAGTCGGTGAGAGAGAAAAAAAAAAAAAAGAGAGAATTAAATTATAAAGAAGTAGAAAGTAAATAATAAAGTTAAGGAGTGGAACCACTCTCATAAACAATCTTTCGATCATATCTGTCACTTGAAAATGTTGTTACGGGAGTAGTCATCCTCATGGTCGGTGAAAGATGAAACATGAGTGTGGTAGTTAAATCCTGAATTACTTATATAGAGTGATTTCGACATATTTCTATTGAATATTTTATAAAAAAATATTCGTAATAAAACCAAATTTTGGCAAAATTATTATTGAAGTTTTTTGGTAATTAACATAATGATATTTGTATTTTTCTCATACTGTTAGACCGACAATTATTTTTTCTAGCCAACATTTTATTAAGGGATCACGATTTGTAGATAAAACTCCTTTAAAATAAGTAAAAATATAAAGTGAGAAAGTAAGGATACATCCATTATTGATTAGTTAAAATGGGTTAAGATTTCAATGTACTTTAACTAATCATAGATAAATATTAAATACAATGTTATTTTCTTATTTTATTTTTTACTCGGCTAAAAGGAGCCTAATTCCCAAAATTTGTTAGAAGTTTGAATTTCCAGCTAATTTTAAGAAATTTCTGACAAATATGACCAATAATAATCTCTGAATTTTTCAGAATGGTTTAAAATGTAATAACTAACAAAAAAGAGATTCTGACACGTAATTATAAGTCAATTTCTAGATACATAAATAAATGCACCAAAAGTTGGTTAGGTACTTCGTACAAAACTCCTTTTTCAAGTAAGATCGTGCCACAAATCTTAACAACAACTCACCGTGATACTTAAAAAAACTCATCATGAATCAAATCCAAGACTTTTCATCGACTATATTGGATGCTAATGTTATTTGAGCTAACCTTCCTTCTAACTAATTGCTTAATTTGTAGAAATGGATACACGAATAAACTTTACATGTATTCTAAAATATAATACACTAATTCAAATGGGGGAGTGAATTAGTTGTGATATACACAACATTCCTTAAACATCATTTGACTTAAATATAAATTGAAAGTGTGTCACGACATGATTCAGATAAAAAAAGAGTGTCATTATATAAATTTTGCAATATTATGCAATAAAGCTCAGATAATTTAATGTACCACATCACGTCAAAAAAATTAATCACAATTTTTTTTTTTTACAATTCAGTTATTTGAATATTTATGACACCATATCTAATCATTATCTTTCTTAAATCAATATATGATATCTTATTAATACTTATTTATATTTATAATATTTTTAGGATTTAATTGCCGTCCATTGTTATTTTAAATATATTTTACAATATCAACTAATCACGAATTAGTATATTATTAAATAAAGAGTAAATTGCAATGACCCTCATTGAGTTGTGATGAAAAGATAAACAACCCCATTTTTGAGTAAAAAATAACACTCCACCCCATTTGACCCATTGACTAATGTGGGAATTAAATTATGCTAACATAATATTCCTTAAATTAACTATGGTTAGCTTAAAAAATGAGTAAGTTACACTCTACCACCTTTAAGTTTTTTTTAAAATAACAACAAACTCCAAACTTGACCATAAATTAAATTTGACCCCATTTTTTAGTGTTGACTAACTATTGACTTAACATTGTCAAGTTAATTAAAAATGAGAATTATTTGTAATAAGTTATTTAATATTTATAAACTTAAAAAAAATTAAAGATAAATCTTATGCTTTCTTGTTTCCAAAATAAAGTTGTTGTTTTTAATTTTAAAAATAAAATATTTAATTTGGAAATATCTTAAAAGGAATATAAATCTTTTAAGCATTTTATTTTTCTATCCATTATATATTTATTTTACTCAAACAAATATTATTTAGTATACACTCTAAATAATATAACAACTAATTAATATATCTTATGTTCATTATGTAGAAAAATTGTAATAATTTTTTTACTTTATTTATTTATTTTAGTGGTCTTATGATTTAGTTTATTTTTAGCAGAGTTCCTACTTCAAATTATTTTGTCTATGCATGACAAGATAAACTTCATGATCATATATAAATATTCTATGTCATGCATAAACAAATAATTTGAATTATGAACTTTGCTAAGAATCAAATAAATTATAAGCTAAAAACAAAAAAATAAATATAATTAACAAGAGTATTATATATTTTTGTTACACATAATGAACATATAATATATATATATATATATATATATATATATATATATATATATATATATATATATATATATATATATATATATATATATATATCATAAAACTATTCATAGCATTTTTCAAATTATATCTATTTAATTTATATATTATAATTAGACAAGTTTATATTCAGTCTTATATTCAAATATACTTGTTTAAACAACACTTTTGCATATTTATAAAAAATAATTATTATATTAATTCATATCTTCTATAGATAAAATAATTGAAAACATGATATTATTTAGAAGTTATTGAGCTAAATGACTAAAATAAATAAATATAATGAATAAATCATTTTTCAAATTATTGATACATGTTTGTTAGAGTGTATACTAAATAATATTTGTTTGAGTAAAATAAATTTTCAATGAACTGAAAAATAAAATCTTAAAAGAGTTATATTCCTTTTTTTGTTTTGAAAAGAACTATATTACTTTTATATTGTTTTCAAATTAAATTATTCATTTTTGAAATTAAAACAACTTTATTTTTTTGGAAACAAGAAAGCATAAGATTAATCTTTAAAACCTTTTTTTAAGTATATAAATAATTTTTTGACAGAGTTAAGTATATAAATATTTAATAACATTATAAATAATTTTCATTTTTAAGTAACTTGACGATGTTAATTCAATAGTTTGTCAACACTAAAGAACATGGTCAAGTGTAATTTATGGTAAAGTCTGGGGTTTGTTGTTATTTTAAAAAGACTTAAAGGTAGTGTAGTGTAACTTACTTTTCTTTAAACTAACCATAGTTAATTTAAGGAATATTCTGTTAGCATAATTTAACTATCCCATTATTCAAAGAGTCAAATGGGGTGGAGTATTATTTTTACTCAAAAATGGGATTGATTGTCATTTCATCAAAATTCAAAGGGGTTAGTGCAATTTTGTTTTAAAATCCCTCTCATCCCCTCCTGAACCAAATATGAAAGAGTTGTTTTCCTTCCCCTTCTTTGAACCAAACACACCCTTAAATAAATTTGACTCATATAATAACTAATTTTATTTATAAGTCTTATAATAACTATCTTACAAGTCAGATAAATTGGTTGACGTTGTAAAGTTTTTTTTTTTTTTAGTGTATCAAAATAAAAGAAACATTTTCCATTCTTTGTGCAAATTAACTGAACTGATGATAATGTTTGGTTTGGCTGTTATATAACGTTAAAATTTAGAATCACAAATAGCAGTAGGTCCCAGATGCCATGTTTTTATAGTTATTGTTCTGTTTCCCTTTTTCCCATAGTTGAAGTTTCGTTCAAGGCAAGATCTGGTCCCTCTCCTCTCCCTCACTCTTCTTCTCTTCTCTTGTGGGCCTCAACTTGTGTTGTTACTCGGACAGACCATGTACCTTTGGTTTTCAGAGATCTGAGATTCTCATGCATAGGTATTGGAATGTTTGGAGATTTCGTACTGTTTTTGACGGTTTTTCCTTCACTTCTTTGGATTATTCTATCTGGGTTCTTCTCCATTTGTCCACATTCCATTTCATCACTTAATTTGCATTCTTCTTTTTTAGTTTTCTCTTTCAATATTGGAAATTTTCAGCTGGGTTTTTTTTTTGTTGGATTATACTATCTGGGTTCTTCTCCATTTTCCGATGTTTTGTAGTTTCTCTTAAAACAAGGCTCTTAAGATTGGAGGTTTTGACGTGGATTTCAATATATATATATATATATATATATATATATATATATATATATATATATTAAAATTTTGTTATCTGGGTTTTACTCCATTTGTTCATTGCATTATTAAATTGTCAGAAAGCCCTTAAATTTCCTATGTTGGGGGTGGCGTTTTTGCTATTTAGTTTCAGTTTTTAGTTCTTGTCATTAATTTAGCTGTTAATGTTACTATATAAAACATGTTGGTAGATAGATCTGTTTCCTGCATTAATAGTCACCGTTTTTAGGTACCGTTGGAGTTTCTATTCAGTTCCCTTTTAACAATTCTATGCATGAATTATGTTTTCCTTAACTTGTTGTTTGGGGTTCAATGTGCATTAATTGAAATGAGGTTTTTAACCATGTTGAACTTCAATTTTTTCTAAGTTTTACTTTTAACACAAGTTTGTTCATCTCGTCTCTTTTTATGTTCCCATTTTTTGATGAAGTTTGTCCACCCTATGTTATTTGGCTTGGTATTAAGATCTGTTAGCGTTTCTTTTCCTTCAAAGTAACAGGAATTGCAGATGGGGAGAAAAGGGAGTTGGTTTTCTGCAGTGAAGAAAGTTTTTAGCTCAGATTCCAGAAAAGACAAGGTTTGAAAATCATGTGGCTACATTATATCTGAAAAGGAAAGAAGATAATATCTTTTACATTTTTTATTTTAAATCAGAATAGATTTTAATTTAAACCATTTATTTTGGTTTATAAAATAAATAAAAAGCAGAAAAACCACAAGTCAAAGAAAAAATCTAGTGGCCATCTCAAGGACTCGGATCCGGCATCTGAAGGGGCACCAGTTGCTGTTGCTCCCCCTCTTCCACCCATACAAGATGTTAAATTAACTGAGGCAGCGAATGAACAGAGTAAGCATGCTTATTCTCTGGCTTTTGCCACTGCTGTTGCAGCAGAAGCTGCTGTTGCTGCTGCTCAGGCCGCCGCAGAGGTTGTACGTCTCACAAGTATGCCTCGTTACCCTGGAAAGACAAAGGAAGAAATAGCAGCTATCAAGATTCAGACAGCATTCCGTGGATATATGGTATGAACTTGTTGTCATATTTATTTAGAGTAATGCTACACAAACTACTAATTACACTAGAAGAAAAATGTAATCACGCCCCTATTTTTGGATAAATGTTATATCCTATGTCAGTTGAAGGCTGTGTTAGGATTAAGGGAGCCTAAAGCATGGGGAGATCTACTATCATGGGCTAAGTGAAGAATCACATAAGTGGGCTTGACTTCACATCTTAACCCAAAATCTTAAGGAGTTAGGTCTCTGAGACTTTTCTACTTATATAGCCTTCAACTAACTTATTTTTCAATGTTGGATTTCTTTATACCTGGAATTCCCAACAGGCTGAGGATGTCTTTTCCTTTCACGGGAAAAAACAGAATGAAATCAGTTATATATATCTACATATTTTTTCCCGGTTTTTATTTTATAAACTAATGGACTTGTTGTAATTGGGTCTACTGGACTGTTATACAGCATGCTGCATTGATTTGGAGAAATTTTAAAAGTTATTGTATTCATTTCAAGAAGGATTCTTTTTAATCTTTTGCTACAATGGAGAATTTACTTTCATGGTCGTCAACAAAATCTCTGGTTTATTAATGTATTATAGGATGTGATGCATACTATAATTACATTGAAAGGTTCATAGGGATATAATTTGCATCTATACTAAAGTAGCTCGGCAGTACCTATAACCATACATAATCGTTCTTGTTTTTGAGCTTCCAGGCAAGAAGGGCGCTGCGTGCCTTGAAAGGTTTGGTGAGATTGAAAACATTAATACAAGGGCAATCAGTTCAACGGCAAGCAACTAGCACCTTACGATGCATGCAAACTCTTGCAAGACTTCAGTCTCAGATTCGTGAAAGGAGAATTAGAATGTCTGAGGAGAATCAGGCTCTTCAGCGGCAAATACAGCAGAAACATGAAAAGGAGCTTGAGAAGTTGCAAGCTACTGTAAGCATTGTCTATATTTTCCTTTTTTTTTGTAATGAAGCACAACTGTGATTTGTCTCATCGAATATGCTCTTTATGTGCCTCTATTTTATGTTTATCACTTGTGAATATTATTTTGCATATGAACTATTTCTTTTTTCTTGGTTAATTAATTTATGACAAATTGTTAATTATTTTTCTTTTCCTTTTGTTTGGATATTTTTGTTCATCTGTCCCTTTAAAACTTATGAAAATGTAATGTAAATATGGTAACGTTCTACTCATAAATATAGGTCAAAATTCTCTAGAAAAGTATGATTTTTGGTGGAATTTCCAAGTTATGCCTCTATATATCATTTTAGATTAAAGGCTCAAATTATGTTTAAGTCACCTTATGACTTGTTTGTTTAGTGGTACACATCTCTGGCTCTGATTGATTTTCCTTGATAAGAATGTGTGATTTTACTTTACTTCTTAAAACAAAAGCTTGAAATGAATGATATTTGATGAATGTTGTTTTTAAATTTTGTATTGATGCGATATATACTTTCACTGCAGCTTGGAGAAGAATGGGATGATAGCTTGCAAACAAAGGAGCAAATTGAAGCAAGATTGTTGCACAGGCAAGAAGCTGCTATGAGAAGAGAGAGAGCTTTGGCCTATGCATTCTCACATCAGGTAGCAAGACTGCCTCTATTATGGTTTTCTTATTTTGGATTTTAATGGAACATAAAATAGCAAGTTACCCTAAAAAAAAAATAAAGAAATAGTATGCAATTAGGATCTTTATGAATTATTTTAATTCAACACAAGTGGCAACATAATTTACCTATTGTGATGCTTCTGTAATCAACAAATATTAGAGTTGCTACAGCTACACCTTAGGTGTTTAAGCAATGCAAAGAGAGTTTGCAAATGTTCGTATGAGCAGAAGAGTTTATGTTTACATTTGTAGCTAACTAATAATTCACAAAATAGTCGATGATAATTAACATTTGTGCATGAAAAAACGTAGAAGCAAAACAGAGGCAAACTAGATAAGATTATCATTTAAAAAAAGAATTAACATTAAGAAATAACTTCATTAAAATGTAAGTTTTGAACGAACTTCTTAAGCGAAGACAGAAACATGAATTTGGAGATTGAATTTTTTCCAGTGATTCCAAAGATTAAAGATAGGCAGAGGGAAATAGGTATTAGTGTGGTATAATTCTATAATATTAATTAATATGGGTAAAAGCTATAGACCTCTTAAATCTTAATGCATTTCTCAAGGCGCTATACATAATTCAAGATATATGAAATCCCATTAATAAGACTGATTTACATATGTAAGTTATTGAGAGGCAATTTCCTTGCATGATGATGATTCAGGACTGAGCATTGTTTTAATGGATGCTGATCTATAAAATTATTCATTGAATTCAAGATTGTTCCTTAGGCAAGATGGAAACATGGTGACAACTGATAACAGATATATACTACGCTATCAGATGCACTTGTTATTTGTTAATGGATTAGTGTTAGGTCAACATGAAATTGTTCCCAACCATGACTTGATTGAAGTGTTAAAAACACACACACATGGAATTCATATGCTCTTATCAAGACATTATTGTATAATTTTTTAAATGAGATGAGAGCTTTAAAAAGATAAAAATGCACTTAGGCACTTGTATCCTTTGACTTATAAATCTATTTGTTTGATTCCTGTTAATAGCTTAATGATTTTTGGTCAATATAAGTAACTTTCTATATATCACTAATTACTTTCTCAAACAGCAAATGTCGAAGAACTCTTCAAAATCCGCAAATCCCACATTTATGGATCCAAACAATCCCCATTGGGGATGGAGTTGGCTAGAGCGATGGATGGCTGCCCGGCCATGGGAGGGCCGAAGCACTTTGGATCACAGTGATCGTGCATCTATGAAGAGTGCAGCAAGCCATACCAGCAAGGCTTCCCCTGCCGGCCGAAAAGCAAGCCAACCTGGAAGTCACAATTCCCCATCAACCCCAGCTTCAAAGGCCCCATCTGTGTCATCTGCTAATGGAAAGGCAAGGCCATCAAGCTCAAAGGGTAGTGGCTGGGGTGGCGATGATGACTCAAGAAGCATGTTGAGCATTCAGTCAGAACGCTATCGTAGACATAGCATTGCAGGATCATCGGTGAGAGATGATGAGAGCCTTACTAGCTCACCTGCCTTTCCAAGTTACATGGCTCCAACTAGTTCAGCAAGGGCCAGGTCCAGAATGCAAAGGCCATCACCACTTAGTATAGATAAAATTGGAACACCTGACAAAGGAGCTGCTATTTCTGCAAAGAAGCGGCTTTCTTTCCCTGCTTCTCCTGTTTCTTCAAGAAGGTACTCTGGTCCCCCTAAGGTGGAAATGGTTAAATAACGATCTCGATACCGTCAATGGAGGGAGCAGGTAGAGCTGGTGATGCAATTGGAATAAAAGTCCCTTCAAATTATGAATGAAGATTTAATAAAAGGTGGTATAGGCTTTGATAGTTGTTTTTTTATCGTCTTCTTCAGCAGCCGGTAGCCGTGTTGTTGGCGTCTTGAGGAGGAAGACAGAATAAAAGTTGGCTGATCAGTTTGTTCTTCATAATCAGTGTTAAAACATCCTTTACTTTTTTCTTCTTAACAAATCTATCTGGCAGGATTGTTATTGGGGGTGATAGTGATACTAGTTTTTATGACAAGTCATGATTTATTCATTTAATTTGCTTAATGTAACCTTGCAGGGGAGTATGGTGTTTGTATTTTCTTTTTCGTTGTAAATTGATTTCTAGACTATTGGTTCAGCCTGACCATATTAGTTCTATTCTCTAAATGATAAGATACCATTGATAAGATAAAAAAATTTGATCAATGATTAAGGTATATGGTGCACCATAAGGCTCAATAAGGGTTTTAAACATATACTGTATAATATTATGAAGCCACGTTGATATTTCAAGGAGGAATGGACAGATATACTATGCAGGGCCTTCATGTATGCCCATTGCCCCATTTTATGCCTATTGTCAATGAATTAAGCAAGATGTTTGCACCAATAAAGTCTTTGTCTTTGTTCAACCATGCTAAATGGGACAAAAATAAAAAAAAGTAGGAATAAGAGTGAGGGTGTGCACATGCACCCACTCACTTTGATGAGTTCAAATCCTCTCCAGTACTGAACACTTCCAGTATGAGAGAAATAGATACAAGAAAAAGATTGATGTGATTGTTTTGTTCATTATTTAAAATTTTTTAAAATCATTTAAAATTTTTGTATCTATCTCTCTCATACTGGAGAGTCCAGTACTGGAAAGGATCCTAATTCCACTTTGATATAGTTACTATTAGTATCATGATTATTTTTTATTTTGCACCCCTAATTTTTCATATTTGCACCCACTATTACTTGGAGCAATTGCCTGAGACGGTCCCAAAGATGCTTGTTACCTTGCGATGAGATGGGTTGTTTTAGAACTGAACCCACACATAATCCAAGTAATCAATTAAAACTGAAAGACATATTATTTATCCAATAATTTATTTTCTTTTAAAGTTAATAATGATTTTGCTTGTTGCACAACAAACAGTGGAAGAAAAAGCCTTTTCTCTTATGAAGATTATGAAAATAGGTTGTGTAATCAAATGAGAGATGCATGGATAAATCATCGATTATCTAGTGACTTATTTTGAGAGAGATGTGTTCAATAACATTGAAATTGAGCTAATTATTCATCGATTTCAGTACATTAAATCACGTAGAAAACAATTATAAAGTATGTAATTTATTTGATTAAATATATTAAAATTTTATAATTTTAACATTTACGTTTTTATCCTTGTATGTATAATAATAATTATTTTTAATTTTTTAAAATAAATTGTCCCCACTGACTCAGAGTCCTGGATCCGTTACTGATGATAGCGAATGACGTTATTCTATACTTCCATCATCATAGTGGATTGTAATCTTGAAATCATTACTTGGTAATATACAACTGGTAGGATTAGTTTCGCACAAATTAGCATCTCTAAATTTTGTTTCTATTTGTTTATGATATATTTATTTTGAATTGAAAATAAAATCAGAAGGAGAATGTTGGTGAGAAAATTCTACGCTATATAACTGAATGGAAGAGAAGTAAACACTATGGAAACATCTTACAAGACTTGATACTTTTGCATACTTTCACGTAGCATATGGCAGCTCCAAGAGTTAATTAAATTAAAATTTGTTTAATTAAGAAGCCAAGGAGTTACAATGGAACAATACGGAATCACATGTTTCTACAGCGTTCTTAACAGATGGGAGGTATTTTCATGCAGCAATGTATACTTGAAAACATAGGTTATGAAAATTATAAATTTCAAGAATATCATAGTTTCTCAAAGAAAAAAACCAACACTATGTTTGGATGGATGAGGTGGGATGGTTAGTAATGGAATGTGATAGTAAAAGAGGTTTATCCATTGTTTGAGAGTATTTTAAACAATGGAGTTAAATGGTTGAAAGTGAGAACCCAAACCATTATTCCATAATACCACTCACTCCTTCAATTTTTTCATACCCTCCAATTTGGAGGGTTTGGGAGTAACCCTTCCTATTTTTTATTTTACATAACAATTTATAAATTTAACCCCACTTGAAAAAAAAAACAAAACAAAACGTCTCACACCAGTACACTTTCAATCTCAGTCAAGACTCACTCACGTTGTTCCTCTCTCTCCATTTGTTGGCACATCAGAACACCCCTCTCATCTCTTCAACTGCAGTTTTCAGTGTCACCTTGCACCAGGTTCTCCCTTTATCACCGATTTAGCTTGGTAAGGTGTCTCTGCCCTGCCGACTGGCATTGACCTTAATAAGTTGAGATTGATTGGATTATTTATTCTTCTCTGTCTAGTGGCTTCTAAGTTCTTTTAAAAAAAATAAAATAACATGTTACAGGACTTTCATTGTTTAAGAGATGGCTTTCACTGAATCGTGCATTTCTGCATCATCTGTTCTTCACGTTTTAATTGGTCAATATTGTTGTGGGTAATGAGAATTAAAAAAAGGGTAATATTGGAATTAAATTTTTTAATTTATTCCACTCCACTACTAATCACTGTGACCTCCAAATAATGGAGTGAGATTTCTCTCAACTCCATTACTAAAATTTCAAAACAATGGAGTAATATAATTTTCTCACTCCACTCCATCTTAAAGCATTTCATTTTAATTATGATAAACGTAAGAACTTGAAAATTAGACATCCAAAATTGGACGTTACTACATGGCTATCCTAAAACTATTTGAAGATTAAAATCTCCTCGAAGGAACAAATGAATCGTCTAAAAAACAACTAAATAAATAATAAAAGTATAAACCAAAGGCTTAAAAAAATTATGCTGAAGGTGGACATGGTCCTTTTGGTGTAGACATTGGAGCTTTGGGTGTAGCTGGGGTTGGAGTTGGAGCTTTGGGTGGTGCTGGTTTTGGACTTGAATATTAGGGTGGTGTTGGTTTTGGAGTTGGAGTTTTGGGGTTTGATGGTGGACATGAAGGGTGGTGGGGAGGTGCAGCTGGGTTGGGTGTTGTTGGGGCATTATTGGGTGCAGGAGGTCTTGGTGTGGGACTCATGGGAGGTGCTGGAGTTGGTTTTGGGGCCTTGGGAGGACATGGTGCTTTTGGGGCTGCAGGGGTTGGGGTATTAGGACTTTTGGGTGGAGGAGGAGTTGGTTTTGGGGTAGGATCTTTAGGTGGTGGTGATGGGGTTGGGGTTGGGGTTGGAGTTTTGGGTGGAGAAGGAGGGGTTGGTGCTTCTCAAGGCCGTGGAAACTACAAGGCTAGTGAGGCATTTGCCTTAGGCCTCACGTTAAATTAGTTATTAACCCTTTATAATTTTATATATTATATAAAGATTCAAAAATATAACATATAATAAATTCATTAAAACATGACAAAGACCCAACAATAACATGTATGTGAGAGAGATTTTACTAAAACATCAAGTAGCAACGCGACTTTCTAGCGCAAGGTAACATCAAGTGCTATAATAATTATATGACTCAACAATATTAATACTTTTTTTTTTAACGGGATGGTCCTAATATTTATGAGTGTGTAAGAGTAAAATTTCGGGAAAGTAAAAATTAATTGCAATTGAAACTATTTGTTCCTTTCTTCTAAGAAGATTAAGCATTGGTATCATTGGAGAAAAATCAGTTGTGCATGTTCCTTTCTTCTAAAATGATTAAGCGTTGGTATTGTTGGAGAAAAATCAGTTGTACATGTAATTTTGTTAATAACAATGAATTGAAATTAATAAAGTAATAATTATTTTTTCTATATATACAATAAAATTTCAAAAACAATTCTCTAATAGATCTGTCTTAGGCTCCAAAATGCCTGCACACGGCCCTCGTGCTTCTGGACAAGGTTTCTTTGGTGGTGGTGGAGAAGGCTTATTCTTATTGCAGCCAGTGGCGGTCCTTCATTGTGGCTGGCGGGCGGGCGGGCGGGCGGGCGGGGGGGAGGGGGGAGCAACGGCTACCCCCAAAAAAATAAAAATTAATTTTTTTTTTCGTATACATTTTCTTAAGGAACCCCTCAAAATCGGCTGGGCATATCATGCGTTGACTGTCCAGTTGAGTTTGCAAATCCAGCACCGCTTGCTTCTGGCTGGTCTGCTGTGATTGGACTATATTAGAAAGTAAGCAAGTATATATAATAATATTTTGGTTTGGTACCTTGAGCGGTGACTTGCCAGCAAGCTATAAGTGGTTTAATTGTATGTATTATATTACTATAAGTGGTTTAGTTTTTGGGATTGGAACATTTGGAATGGAATGGACTTATTAGAGCATCTCTAACAAGGGTAGCCACTACTAAGTGGTCTTCAAATGATCCCCACTATATCACATTATACTTTAGGAACTCATACATATTTTGCTTTAATGGTGAAATTTTTAAGCAACTCATGCTTTTATAATTTTTTATTTGCACTCAATTTTGTTTTAAATTAAAATATTGATTCATTTATTTGCACTCAATATTGACTCAACCCATGGTGGTACTTTTGATGCAACAAAAACATTTTTTATTCATATGGAACCCAAATTTTGGGTTTCTTATTGAGTGAACCCAAATTTAATTTAAGGAACTCAACATGCCATGTAGATGTGCTCCAATGAAAAAAAACCAAAGGAACCACCCTTTAACTTATGGAACCCAATATAACATCCCATTGGAGATGCTCTTAGTTTCATGTATTGATTGTTCGATTAGTTTAATGTATTGATGGATTGTGATTGTGATTCTAACTGTGGAATGGATTAATGTTGTTCTATATTGTTGCTAATGTTAAATTGTTGTTGGAAAAAAATTAGTGTCATGTATTAATGTTTTTAATTTTAGGTAACTAATTTCATATTTTGCCGGAAACTTTTAAATCTGATTCAATTATTAATGATTTCAAGTCTTTAAAAGAATGAAAAACGACACTTTAAATATAGGTACATTTTATTTTTTATATATTTTATTGTTATTTTACATTAATATATCATTTTGAAACTTATAAAATTATATGTATATGAATTTTAATTATATTATTTTAGCCAGTGGCATGTGGCTCCCCCCAAAAATTTGGCCAAGGTCCGCCACTGATTGCAGCAATGTTTCTTCAAAACTTGCTTAAACAAAGGCTTCTGAAAACATGCAAACACAGTATCAGAACATTCCTCATTGAACTCCTTTACAACCTTGCAACATTCTGGTTCTATAGTCACAGTTTTGAACCAAAATGATGTCATAATCTCCCTCATGCATCTGTAGTCCACGCGCATATCATCGAAGCACTTTTTCAACTTTGGATCTGAGAATACTGGAGGCCTGCCCGGATGTATTGGTATTGGAGGGTATTGCTATGGAGGCAGTACATGCTTTGTGCTATTTCACCAATGCAAATCAATAAACATAATGCAGTAAATGATGCAATCTTTGCCATTGTTAATTCACCCCGGAAACCAAAATTTTGAGGTAAATATTTAATGCTGAGAACTATAGCTCTCTGTGAAGTGGGTTTGTGTATTTATAAGCCTACGTATAGCATGGTTCTAAATTGCGGTCGCGGTTGCGGTTGCGGTCGCTGCGATTGCGGCCATTGCAGCCACTGCGATGCATAATGCGGCCGCTGCGGCGTGAAATAATTTGATTGTTTCACAAAATGAAAAAAAATTCATTATTTTTTTTGTAATTCTTTATATATCTTTTATTATTGGTGTTGTATATATTTATATTGATTTTTAAGACATTGCATTATATTTATGAATAATTTAAGCTTAATTGTAGTGAAAATAATATTATTAAAAATAAAACTTTTAAGTACATATAAGTATGAAATTAACAAAGAAGTAAGAAAGTGACAGACTTAAAAGTGCACAAATATATACAAATCACAAATAAAAAGAGATTAGTGTCACATGGAGGAATACAACCAGCTGTAATTGTGATTCTAAAATAACGTCACATTGTCACCACTTAGAGATACGTTTTCACTACAAAAAAAAAAAAAAATGATAAAAGTAAACAAATTAATAAATTTAAATAATAATAATTAACAAATATATGAATCAAAGATAATAAAAATTGAACTTACATGATATTTGCTACCTGTACATGGTGGAATGACGTGGTGGTTCATAACCTCTATTCTCGCTTTGGCTATCATCTTGTGTAGCTCCTTGCCCAAAGACATAATAAAAAAATCCACCACTTGATTGTTGATGATAAGGATCTTGATAATTCATTGATGGTTGGTGGTAATAGGGAGCTTGATCACTTGCGTATGTGTTATATGTGTTGAAATAAGGTGGATGAGATTATTGACTACTTTGAGAAGAATCAGCAATACCAAAGTCACTAAAACTTTGTGCAATACTAGAAGAGGAAGAATCTTCTAGTGGAACATTCTGTTTTCTTTTTCCTCTCCTAGAATGTGACCCACCTCTGCTGCTCTCAGGTAATGAACTACCAGAAGGAGCCATATCATTCAAGCTCCTATAACGCTTATTAATTGGTGAATCTTGAGATGGATCATTTTGAAATTGCCCATCATCACCACCGCCACCACCATCATCATCATCATCATTATGACCACCACCACCTTATTCAGCTTCTACATTACCACCCCCATCACCACTATTATCACTTGGTGGACTTAAACCACCACCATCTTCATTTGAATCATCATTGTCACCAACAACTTCCACATCTTCTTCATCATCTGTATCCAATAGAGGCAACCATTCTGCATTTTGTACTCCATCTAATAGTGGATCTTCTCTCTCTTCAATCCATGGAGATAATGCATCATCTTCTTGAAATATATAATCAAGATTGATAGGATTAAAACTTGCCTCAATTTCAGCTTGACTTTTTCTCATTTGATGCCTCATTTTCAACTTCATATTGTAGTGTGTGAAGACAAGCTTTTGTAGCTTTTTATACTTCAATCTATTCCTTGTCTTCGTGTGGATATAACTAAATGTGCTCCAATTTCTCTCACAATTTGTGGCTGAAGTTGTTTGGCTAAGAACTTTTATAGCCACACGTTTAAGCTCAGGAGCACATACACCAAAAAAGGACCACCATTCAGCTTTATAAAGGAGCAACAAAAGGTAAACAAATTATTAGTTATTATATTAAAAAACCAACGTTAAAGTTGATTGATATATAAAGAAATTATTATTTTACCACGATTCATCTTAGACCAACCTGCTTGAGCTTGAGGTGTATGATAGGCTCCGGCAAGTGTACCGGATCGAAGCAAGTAATAATAAAACGGTGAGAAACCGAGTATCGAACTCAGGGATTGGGAAACCAAGTACCACTTCACAAATTAAACAACTATTTTAAACTGAGAAATAGGTATGAAGAGATTTC
Source organism: Echinosophora koreensis (assembly GCA_035048595.1). NCBI lineage: Eukaryota > Viridiplantae > Streptophyta > Magnoliopsida > Fabales > Fabaceae > Echinosophora > Echinosophora koreensis. The sequence continues at coordinate 2,355,425 of JAPCYP010000061.1, read as the reverse complement.
AAGAAAATAAAAGAAACAATAAAAGAAATCAAAATAATTTTTTTTTTTTTTGTTTTTAAATATGAGAAGAGAGCTTCCAGGATTGGGACTACCACAACGACCAATTATGAATCCTACTTGACTTTACCTTTGTTAATATCTAACTAAATTGAAGGTGAATTTATCCTAAATAAGTTAATATTCCCTCTCGAGATACAAGAACCGTGCCCAATTAAACCAACCCCTACTCTCGTGGTAATTGTATTTAAATTGAACCCATTAAGGTTTGTGACAATCCAATGAACCCTCGAAGGACCGCTTCTAACTCTCGTGATTTAAGTCCTAAGTTCAATTCCTATAGATCCGATACCTAAGTTCACCGCTAAGTTCGTCCTTAGAATATCTAAGACATGCAAAAAGGTGATCAATCAATTCACATGGATAAAACACAATAAGAACCAAATCAATGAATCAAACATTAACAAAAGAGAAAGATCAAATATTCATCATAATAATATCAAAGAGCATTGCCCAATCCTAGAAACAAAAGAATTACTCAGCCATAAAATAAAGAACAAGAAGAAAAGAAGAAAACTGCATTATTCGACACTGTGTATATCCGCGGTACTGCTTGCGGTTCTCTCCGGCGCTGCACCTATTGTGTGCCCTTTGCGTGGTACTGCTTGCTGCTGTGAGGCGTTCCTGGTACGGCCTGCACCCTGCGCAACTCTCTCCCCCTGGTGGCTACGCTACTGACTTATATATATAGTGCAAATCTTCAAATCTTCAATATCCTCCTTCCCACGGATTTTTCGTTGCTGCTTATTATTATCCCAATAGAAATTGTAAATTACAATCTTTTTAATTGCAAAAAAAATCTCTATCTGTTATTTTAATGATAAGCCATAATCATCCAAATCTTCAAATTTAATTTGCACATTGAATTGTGGGCCTTGCATAATATTCTTCATGTGACTTTCACATTGACCAAGTGTTGCCTCTCAATCTTTTATCCCTATTCCCATTGAATTCACGTATGGGCCCCATTAGTAAATTAAATCAATTTGCAATTCTTGTAATCTTGTTTCATGTATGTGGGGCCCCTCTAAAACTAGCTTCACGTTGTGCCTCCAACATTTGAAATTGAATTCAATTGTAATATAACAGCCCTTCAATTCTCCTTGCTGGCCACCTCTTTTCTTGGACCGTGACTATATATATGAAGATAAAACAATGCATACATCAGTTTTAAATATCATTGTGCCACTTAACTTTTCTTGTTATTTTCTTCCTTGAATTTCTCGAATCATGCTCCTTCTTCATTCTTGATAACTTCCTAAAAATCAAAATAATAAAAATATGAGAAAAATAACTAAAAACTAATTAAAATCAATTAAATACATACATTGACTCTAAAATAACCAAAAGAGAGAAACAAAGTCTAATTTGGGCTAAATCAAGCATTCAAAAAAATTTAATTGATGAAATCTACTCTAAAATATTAGCTAAAACATGATAAGTCAGCGGATTATCAAAATACCCCAAACTTAAACTTTGCTTGTCCTCAAGCAAACTAAAAATCAAAAAGACTCAAAACTTGGCAAGCTCAATGGATTCAATCAAACCTTACATATGCTTCATGCAAAAAAAAAAAAAAAAAAAAAAATCAATACAATTCCAATCAATGTTTACCCCTATTTCATTATAGTAATCCCCAAATTCATTTACTTCAAACAAAGATAATTTCATCATAAGTGCAATCATTAATCTAAGCAAAGGATCCAAGTTACACACAAAAAGGGAGATCAACAATTTCAAACAATTGCTTTCCTCACAAGGGCATATAGTATTTCACTCATTCGCTCAGTTTGTCTAGGATATCAACTTTCACTCAATTTCACATTTTAAGAGCACTTTCCATGAATTTGATTTTCATCTAAAAATAATAGTTCCCACGAAAACATGCATGCATCATCAAAAGGTCTTTTAAAGGTTGTAATGGGGCCTGGTCAAAGGTAGGATATACAAAAGTACTAAGTTTTAAGTCCCTAGGAATTAAGAGACCCTGAACATTTTTACACCTTGACTTTCCACTCTTATTCCTTTTTCCAATTTATTTTTCATTTTTTTTTCCATTTTTTTCACTTTGGGTGGCTACAACCTATTTCCTTTGACACCCTTTTATTTTGTCCTTTTTGGCATTTTGTACTTTTCGTCTTTTTCTTTTTGCCTTTGGCTTCAACCTTTATTTTTTTTTTCTTTTTCTCAACCCAAAATAACATATCAAACCATTGTAGCCACCCCAAACTTAGTTCCCTACAACCTTTATCTTGCTAAGCATCCATGCTCTCCTAAATCCTAAGATTGGGTTAACATGATTTTTCCAGATTTTTGGCTTATAACATAAGGTCATCAAGAAACAATAGGCTATTAGGCTCAATGCGGCTAACTAGGGAACATGCATTAGGGATGATTCTTTTTAGGCCAAGTAGCTATTTCAAAAAAAATTGCCTAAATCATTTGATGCAAACACATAAACATGCAAACCATGCAGAGATTCAAGCAAATTCGGGAAAGTGCAACTTAAAAGTGATTCACACAATTTAAAAATAATGTTGGAGGCTCAAATTGCCCACTTGGACATTTTTCGCAAATTGTTTGACTGAGATGCAATCCTTGATGTATGCACCCCTTCACCCCAAACTTATCATAAGTCATGCAATCACAATAAAATTTCTCAAAGTTCAATTTTCAATTTTCATGGGAATCAATTTTCAATTTTCAAATCATTAGGGGAAATCATCAAAAATCAACATTTTTTTTATGCAATCCATCTATGCTAAATTCAATAAAATCCTTTCAAGCTTACCAACACAAGACTCACACACATATGACTCAAGTAAAGAAAAGCAAAATAATTAAAAAGAGAAGGGTTTAGAAAAACTCATTGAAGACGCTTCCACCCGGATCCCATAGCCTGTGGTAAAAAGATCGAGAGATGCCCAAGATGTAAGACCTTCCTCCCGGATCCCATGGCTTATGGAGTGGAGATGGAAGAAGCAAGTGTGATGAGATTCTATTTACTTCTCTAAGTGCTATTATGAGCCTACTTCCTCCCGGGTCAAATGGTAAGTCACCTACTCCAAGAATGACCTTTATGTAATTAGTTTCTCCATGAAGCACCAGAACCATAACTTTTTGAGGCGACCTTAGAGCCTTTGCCGCTGTTGATGAAAACTCCCAATTCTCAGGCAATGACTTGAACTCCAAAGTTGGTATTTTTACTAAGTAATGTGATAGACAAATTATAGGCACCAACTTTGTAACATCCACACATGCATGCAAACCAACATATTTATCTAACTCAGGATTTCTAGGCTCCTCAATAGGAATGGTGAAGGAAGAGTTTTCTACATGATTCTTCTTAATCGCCCCTTGCAAAGGAATAATGGGGGATAATTCCTCCTTGCACTCCTCTTCATGATCCTCTCCTCTTAAATCATCTTCCCCCATGACATCATCTTCATTTAAGTCCATATTGGCAACAACATTCTCTTCAATTTGAGTCTCGTGCGGCTTTTCTGCTAGCAATTTAGAAAATTCACCAGCTTGCTCTTTTAACCTCTGAAAGTTGTTACTTAGCATCTCCGCTACCAACTGAGAACGTTTCTTGCGCATTTTATGCCTTTGAATCATGACACTAAATTCCTCCTTGCTACGCTCTATGCTCTGGATCAAATGTTGAGCATCTATAGCCCAAAGTGATTCCAGCACCTCGGGATCCAGCTTAATATCTAGTGGTGGTTGTAAGGAAGACAAATAGGATCTCCATTCCTCCTTGGAGTATATCTTCACATGCTTATCAATAATACAATCAAGCACGATCCAATCAATTTGAGATTCCCTGTTTAGATAGAAACAATGGTCCATATGTGGCATCCACCTAACACAAACAAATCTAAAAAGAAAAGATCAAATATATACAAAAAAAAAAGAAGTCTAAAGTAGTTGTTTTCTTTGTTACTAATGATACTGGTAATGCCAATCCCCGGCAACGGCGCCAAAAACTTGATAGGCTCCGGCAAGTGTACCGGATCGAAGCAAGTAATAATAAAACGGTGAGAAACCGAGTATCGAACTCAGGGATTGGGAAACCAAGTACCACTTCACAAATTAAACAACTATTTTAAACTGAGAAATAGGTATGAAGAGATTTCAAGAAAATAAAAGAAACAATAAAAGAAATCAAAATAAAATATTTTTTTTTTTTGTTTTTAAATATGAGAAGAGAGCTTCCAGGATTGAGACTACCACAACGACCAATTATGAATCCTACTTGACTTTACCTTTGTTAATATCTAACTAAATTGAAGGTGAATTTATCCTAAATAAGTTAATATTCCCTCTCGAGATACAAGAACCGTGCCCAATTAAACCAACCCCTACTCTCGTGGTAATTGTATTTAAATTGAACCCATTAAGGTTTGTGACAATCCAATGAACCCTCGAAGGACCGCTTCTAACTCTCGTGATTTAAGTCCTAAGTTCAATTCCTATAGATCCGATACCTAAGTTCACCGCTAAGTTCGTCATTAGAATATCTAAGACATGCAAAAAGGTGATCAATCAATTCACATGGATAAAACACAATAAGAACCAAATCAATGAATCAAACATTAACAAAAGGGAAAGATCAAATATTCATCATAATAATATCAAAGAGCATTGCCCAATCCTAGAAACAAAAGAATTACTCAGCCATAAAATAAAGAACAAGAAGAAAAGAAGAAAACTGCATTATTCGACACTGTGTATATCCGCGGTACTGCTTGCGGTTCTCTCCGGCGCTGCACCTATTGTGTGCCCTTTGCGTGGTACTGCTTGCTGCTGTGAGGCGTTCCTGGTACGGCCTGCACCCTGCGCAACTCTCTCCCCCTGGTGGCTACGCTACTGACTTATATATATAGTGCAAATCTTCAAATCTTCAATATCCTCCTTCCCACGGATTTTTCGTTGCTGCTTATTATTATCCCAATAGAAATTGTAAATTACAATCTTTTTAATTGCAAAAAAAATCTCTATCTGTTATTTTAATGATAAGCCATAATCATCCAAATCTTCAAATTTAATTTGCACATTGAATTGTGGGCCTTGCATAATATTCTTCATGTGACTTTCACATTGACCAAGTGTTGCCTCTCAATCTTTTATCCCTATTCCCATTGAATTCACGTATGGGCCCCATTAGTAAATTAAATCAATTTGCAATTCTTGTAATCTTGTTTCATGTATGTGGGGCCCCTCTAAAACTAGCTTCACGTTGTGCCTCCAACATTTGAAATTGAATTCAATTGTAATATAACAGCCCTTCAATTCTCCTTGCTGGCCACCTCTTTTCTTGGACCGTGACTATATATATGAAGATAAAACAATGCATACATCAGTTTTAAATATCATTGTGCCACTTAACTTTTCTTGTTATTTTCTTCCTTGAATTTCTCGAATCATGCTCCTTCTTCATTCTTGATAACTTCCTAAAAATCAAAATAATAAAAATATGAGAAAAATAACTAAAAACTAATTAAAATCAATTAAATACATACATTGACTCTAAAATAACCAAAAGAGAGAAACAAAGTCTAATTTGGGCTAAATCAAGCATTCAAAAAAATTTAATTGATGAAATCTACTCTAAAATATTAGCTAAAACATGATAAGTCAGCGGATTATCAAAATACCCCAAACTTAAACTTTGCTTGTCCTCAAGCAAACTAAAAATCAAAAAGACTCAAAACTTGGCAAGCTCAATGGATTCAATCAAACCTTACATATGCTTCATGCAAAAAAAAAAAAAAAAAAAAAATCAATACAATTCCAATCAATGTTTACCCCTATTTCATTATAGTAATCCCCAAATTCATTTACTTCAAACAAAGATAATTTCATCATAAGTGCAATCATTAATCTAAGCAAAGGATCCAAGTTACACACAAAAAGGGAGATCAACAATTTCAAACAATTGCTTTCCTCACAAGGGCATATAGTATTTCACTCATTCGCTCAGTTTGTCTAGGATATCAACTTTCACTCAATTTCACATTTTAAGAGCACTTTCCATGAATTTGATTTTCATCTAAAAATAATAGTTCCCACGAAAACATGCATGCATCATCAAAAGGTCTTTTAAAGGTTGTAATGGGGCCTGGTCAAAGGTAGGATATACAAAAGTACTAAGTTTTAAGTCCCTAGGAATTAAGAGACCCTGAACATTTTTACACCTTGACTTTCCACTCTTATTCCTTTTTCCAATTTATTTTTCATTTTTTTTTCCATTTTTTTTCACTTTGGGTGGCTACAACCTATTTCCTTTGACACCCTTTTATTTTGTCCTTTTTGGCATTTTGTACTTTTCGTCTTTTTCTTTTTGCCTTTGGCTTCAACCTTTATTTTTTTTTTCTTTTTCTCAACCCAAAATAACATATCAAACCATTGTAGCCACCCCAAACTTAGTTCCCTACAACCTTTATCTTGCTAAGCATCCATGCTCTCCTAAATCCTAAGATTGGGTTAACATGATTTTTCCAGATTTTTGGCTTATAACATAAGGTCATCAAGAAACAATAGGCTATTAGGCTCAATGCGGCTAACTAGGGAACATGCATTAGGGATGATTCTTTTTAGGCCAAGTAGCTATTTCAAAAAAAATTGCCTAAATCATTTGATGCAAACACATAAACATGCAAACCATGCAGAGATTCAAGCAAATTCGGGAAAGTGCAACTTAAAAGTGATTCACACAATTTAAAAATAATGTTGGAGGCTCAAATTGCCCACTTGGACATTTTTCGCAAATTGTTTGACTGAGATGCAATCCTTGATGTATGCACCCCTTCACCCCAAACTTATCATAAGTCATGCAATCACAATAAAATTTCTCAAAGTTCAATTTTCAATTTTCATGGGAATCAATTTTCAATTTTCAAATCATTAGGGGAAATCATCAAAAATCAACATTTTTTTTATGCAATCCATCTATGCTAAATTCAATAAAATCCTTTCAAGCTTACCAACACAAGACTCACACACATATGACTCAAGTAAAGAAAAGCAAAATAATTAAAAAGAGAAGGGTTTAGAAAAACTCATTGAAGACGCTTCCACCCGGATCCCATAGCCTGTGGTAAAAAGATCGAGAGATGCCCAAGATGTAAGACCTTCCTCCCGGATCCCATGGCTTATGGAGTGGAGATGGAAGAAGCAAGTGTGATGAGATTCTATTTACTTCTCTAAGTGCTATTATGAGCCTACTTCCTCCCGGGTCAAATGGTAAGTCACCTACTCCAAGAATGACCTTTATGTAATTAGTTTCTCCATGAAGCACCAGAACCATAACTTTTTGAGGCGACCTTAGAGCCTTTGCCGCTGTTGATGAAAACTCCCAATTCTCAGGCAATGACTTGAACTCCAAAGTTGGTATTTTTACTAAGTAATGTGATAGACAAATTATAGGCACCAACTTTGTAACATCCACACATGCATGCAAACCAACATATTTATCTAACTCAGGATTTCTAGGCTCCTCAATAGGAATGGTGAAGGAAGAGTTTTCTACATGATTCTTCTTAATCGCCCCTTGCAAAGGAATAATGGGGGATAATTCCTCCTTGCACTCCTCTTCATGATCCTCTCCTCTTAAATCATCTTCCCCCATGACATCATCTTCATTTAAGTCCATATTGGCAACAACATTCTCTTCAATTTGAGTCTCGTGCGGCTTTTCTGCTAGCAATTTAGAAAATTCACCAGCTTGCTCTTTTAACCTCTGAAAGTTGTTACTTAGCATCTCCGCTACCAACTGAGAACGTTTCTTGCGTATTTTATGCCTTTGAATCATGACACTAAATTCCTCCTTGCTACGCTCTATGCTCTGGATCAAATGTTGAGCATCTATAGCCCAAAGTGATTCCAGCACCTCGGGATCCAGCTTAATATCTAGTGGTGGTTGTAAGGAAGACAAATAGGATCTCCATTCCTCCTTGGAGTATATCTTCACATGCTTATCAATAATACAATCAAGCACGATCCAATCAATTTGAGATTCCCTGTTTAGATAGAAACAATGGTCCATATGTGGCATCCACCTAACACAAACAAATCTAAAAAGAAAAGATCAAATATATACAAAAAAAAAAGAAGTCTAAAGTAGTTGTTTTCTTTGTTACTAATGATACTGGTAATGCCAATCCCCGGCAACGGCGCCAAAAACTTGATAGGCTCCGGCAAGTGTACCGGATCGAAGCAAGTAATAATAAAACGGTGAGAAACCGAGTATCGAACTCAGGGATTGGGAAACCAAGTACCACTTCACAAATTAAACAACTATTTTAAACTGAGAAATAGGTATGAAGAGATTTCAAGAAAATAAAAGAAACAATAAAAGAAATCAAAATAAAATATTTTTTTTTTGTTTTTAAATATGAGAAGAGAGCTTCCAGGATTGAGACTACCACAACGACCAATTATGAATCCTACTTGACTTTACCTTTGTTAATATCTAACTAAATTGAAGGTGAATTTATCCTAAATAAGTTAATATTCCCTCTCGAGATACAAGAACCGTGCCCAATTAAACCAACCCCTACTCTCGTGGTAATTGTATTTAAATTGAACCCATTAAGGTTTGTGACAATCCAATGAACCCTCGAAGGACCGCTTCTAACTCTCGTGATTTAAGTCCTAAGTTCAATTCCTATAGATCCGATACCTAAGTTCACCGCTAAGTTCGTCCTTAGAATATCTAAGACATGCAAAAAGGTGATCAATCAATTCACATGGATAAAGCACAATAAGAACCAAATCAATGAATCAAACATTAACAAAAGGGAAAGATCAAATATTCATCATAATAATATCAAAGAGCATTGCCCAATCCTAGAAACAAAAGAATTACTCAGCCATAAAATAAAGAACAAGAAGAAAAGAAGAAAACTGCATTATTCGACACTGTGTATATCCGCGGTACTGCTTGCGGTTCTCTCCAGCGCTGCACCTATTGTGTGCCCTTTGCGTGGTACTGCTTGCTGCTGTGAGGCGTTCCTGGTACGGCCTGCACCCTGCGCAACTCTCTCCCCCTGGTGGCTACGCTACTGACTTATATATATAGTGCAAATCTTCAAATCTTCAATATCCTCCTTCCCACGGATTTTTCGTTGCTGCTTATTATTATCCCAATAGAAATTGTAAATTACAATCTTTTAAATTGCAAAAAAAATCTCTATCTGTTATTTTAATGATAAGCCATAATCATCCAAATCTTCAAATTTAATTTGCACATTGAATTGTGGGCCTTGCATAATATTCTTCATGTGACTTTCACATTGACCAAGTGTTGCCTCTCAATCTTTTATCCCTATTCCCATTGAATTCACGTATGGGCCCCATTAGTAAATTAAATCAATTTGCAATTCTTGTAATCTTGTTTCATGTATGTGGGGCCCCTCTAAAACTAGCTTCACGTTGTGCCTCCAACATTTGAAATTGAATTCAATTGTAATATAACAGCCCTTCAATTCTCCTTGCTGGCCACCTCTTTTCTTGGACCGTGACTATATATATGAAGATAAAACACTGCACACATCAGTTTTAAATATCATTGTGCCACTTAACTTTTCTTGTTATTTTCTTCCTTGAATTTCTCGAATCATGCTCCTTCTTCATTCTTGATAACTTCCTAAAAATCAAAATAATAAAAATATGAGAAAAATAACTAAAAACTAATTAAAATCAATTAAATACATACATTGACTCTAAAATAACCAAAAGAGAGAAACAAAGTCTAATTTGGGCTAAATCAAGCATTCAAAAAAATTTAATTGATGAAATCCACTCTAAAATATTAGCTAAAACATGATAAGTCAGCGGATTATCAGTGTACCAAATGTTTCAGCCTTCTCTTTAAAAAGTATTAACTGTGTCAATATAATATAATATAATATAATATAATATAATATAATATAATATAATATAATATATCAATATGTAAATATCTTCATTTGATAAATAATGAATTATAAGAATAAAAATATAAATATTCATTACTAACCTGGTTCATAGCTTTAATCTGATTATCAATGTTTCTTTCTAATTTGGTGATGACTCTGCTGGCTCCTTCAAACGTTTCTTTGTAGACATCATCCCCATGTTCAACTCCGAATTGGAATTGCGGATTAAGAAAAAAACCTAAAAAAGGATAATCAATTATTTTGGATGAAAGTATATATATTAAATTACATGATAAAAATAAATTTGTAAATTATGTCGACATTCAGGCAGAATGAAGATCAGAATGCATGAATTTCCATCGCTTGTCTATCATTGCATTATATCTGGAAGGATAACGAGAATTTTGTTTAATTGCTTGTTTAACTCTATCAATGGCTTCATATATGAAACCCACGGTTGGTTTCTCGTCACCATCAGCAAGTCTCAAAACTTTTACTAAAGGCTCGGACATCTTCAATATGTCTTGGGACTTACTCCAGAATTCACTGTCATCAACAATTTTCTTTGCTTCAATTGCCGATTTATTTTCCTCTTAAACAAATTTAGATCGCGTAAACTCTTCAGAGTTGAACATGTTCCTCAGACCTTGCTTTTGTTGTACAATTGCTTGAAGTTGTCGGAACTGCGTTGCAAATCGGGTAACACCAGGACGAACAATTTCTCTACCTCCAGTGTATTTTTTCATGAGATTGATAGTCCATATATGGTTATAGATGAAATTTGTCACAATCTTTGCATCATTTAATGCCTTCTGTACACTTTTCCTTTTTCCTATATCCTCCAAGCAAAGATCTAAACAATGAGCAGCACAAGCAGACCAATAAAAGTGAGGCCGCTTCTCCATCAGTTTCTGACCAGCAGCTTTCAGTGCTGCTTCATTATCTGTAACAACTTGAACAACATACTCTTCTCCCACTTCTTCAACAACTTTATCTAATAATTGAAAGTAGTAATCGGTATTTCTGCTAGCAACATTAGAAGCATCAACAGATTTCAAGAAAATTGTCCCCATTCTACTATACACCAAAAAATTCATAATATGAGTATGGTTGATAGCGTCTGTCCAATCATCACACATTATTGTCATCCTTTTTTCTTTCCATGTACCTCTCAATGTATTCAACCACTTGCGTATTTCTTTATATTCATTCTCCAAATATACATCTGAGATTTCATAAGGGGTCAGACATTTAACCCCTTTACCCACCTCAGCAGCTGTAACGATCAAATTATGAAACCAAGGAGAGTTAGATAAATTCATAGGTAAGCGCTCATAAATAATAAACTTGCTTACTTCCTCTGCTAGCTTCTTCCTCAATGTCTTCATCATACCCCTATCGATATTTGGTTGCTTCATGCTTTGGCTCCTCGTGAGATCAATATTTGTAGCTCTCAACCTAAAAGAGGTATCTTGAGACATTTCGCCTCCACCAACACTCGCATGAGAGCTTCTACCTTGTTCATGTATATTTTGATGCCCTCCTGTTTGTTGTCTAAATTGTTGCCTGTCTTCCCATTCGCGATGTGATCTAAGGCTTTCTTGTGTAGCAAACCTCATTTGTTCATCAATAAGGTGATCCACATCTTCATCTTCATCTTCTCCTCTCAAGCGTGCTTCAAATTCTTCTTTTCTTTTTTTGGAGTCATTTTTCTTTGCCTTTCCTTCAAGAAGAAGCTTCATCATACCTTCTCTTGCCAATGTGCTCACTCTAGCACAGCCAGCCACTTGTCCTTTCATATGTGCTATATGCTGTTTCAATCTTGTAATACCACCTTTTATTACTTTGTAACAAAGTTTGCATTGGATATTGTTCCGACTTCCAGCTACAGGGTTTCCAAAATGCCATCCAATATCGTCACTTGAAGCACCATCTAATCTGTGTGTAGGAAATTCTTCTTTTGGTGGCATTATGTATATTTTATACAACCTGTTCAATATTTATAAATAAACATCAATCAATAATTCAGCCAAACTTACAACTTTAATATAAACTAGTAATTAGGCAAACACAAATAATTTAGTTATTAACATTTATTTGAATAAATACTAGCTAAACATATATTTACGTAAAAAAAAAAAAAAAAGCTAAACATATATTACTTACAATTTTAATATAAACTAGTAATTAGGCAAACACAAATAATTTAGTTATAAACATTTAATTTGAATAAATACTAGCTAAACATATATTTGAGTTAAAAAAAAGTTAAACATATATTACTTACAATTTTAATATAAACTAATAATTAGGCAAATGCAAATAATTCCCAAATCTGATCATATTCATATTCACACCCAAAAATTTCCCTTACTAATCAAATAATCCCACTCTGATAAAAAAAAAATCCCAATTCCCACGGCCCACCCACTCACTCTCCCCCCTCTATTTTCATCCCACTTCCTCCCCACGCCCCTGATTCACTCTTTCCCTCGATCCCCCCCTCTATTTTCGATTTCGGCACTCTCGTCTCACTCAGTCTCCCTCTCACTCAGCCAGACGCCAGACCCATCCCTTGCTTTCTCCTCTTTTTTTTACTTTGATTTCTTTCACGGTTTCACTTTCACCCATGGCCGGATGGCCCGTCACGGCCCTTCCGCCCCTGCCCCTACCCATGGCCTCGCGGCCCGCAGAGTCAGCCCCACACCCCGGAGGACGACAGCGACCAGCCGACCACCACCACGGCACCACCCTCACGGCCTCACACTTATCCAACCCCCAAATCTCCATAGCCGACCCCCCCCCCCCCCCCCCCCCCCAACCAAAAAAAAAAAAATCACCAGTTCACCACTCTTCCTCCTTCCCCCACCAACTATTCGCTACAAGTACCCACAAGCCACAACCCCCATTGAACCACCGACAAATGAGTGAGCCACGAGGGATTGAGCAGTGAGCAGTGAGCAGCTCCATAGCAGAGCAGAGGAGGAAGATCTTACCCTGGGGTGAGGCTGGTAGATCGGACGTGAGGAGGCACCGAGGCACACAATCGCGTGAGGCACCAAATGGAGATCTTGATTCTTGAGCAGATCTAGAGCAAACTCAGCAAAGTCACGGTCACGGGAGAAACTCGGTACAATGAATTGAGGATATAAAGACAAGTCAAGCACACAACAAAGTCATTAAGGGAGAAAAGAGATAAAGCCAAAAGCAGAAGGTACAAAGAATCTTTTCTTTTCAGAATGATGTATATTGATTCTCTGAAATATGAAAATTTTGTTTTTTTACAAGTAAGATTGAACGTTTGATCCGTTGCGGTGTGATACAGTCTGATGTGGCCCGTTGCGGATAAAACGACGTTATGTTGCGGACGAAACGACGTTACGTTGCGACCGTTACGAGTGATTTCAAATCACACCACAATTGCGGCCTGATGCCGTTGCGGTGGGTGCTGCAACCACAATATTGCGGACGCAATAGCGGTTGCGGACTGCAATTTGAAACCATGACGTATAGTAGTTTGACTATGTATCAGTCACTCTTCCTATTGGTTCATTTGATTTGGTGGTCATCACATTCTATTATTTATCTATTCTGATGATAGTTATCTATTTTTTGTTATTTTTTTTGGGTGTGAATAGTGTTAAATTATAAAATGAATGATGATGCAAATAATACAAATGCACATGAGAAGAGAGCACATGGTCACATGGGTAAAATGGGTAAAAGGGATGAGTCATTGAGAATGCCAACTCAGCAAGTGCAGCAACCAACTTTCCATCCAGAATCATCCATTGAATTGATGTAGTGACGATGTGATTACAAAAGACAACCCAATAGTCCTATTTATACTAAAAGTAGAATCCTAATATTAATCAAATAGAGAATCAAAACATAAAATATAAATAAGAAATAAATCCTAAGAGATTATCTAGGATACTCTAAGATATGCTAAGATATGAAAAGATATTATCAGATATTTCTCTGATTTTCTAACACTCCCCCTCAAGCTAAAGCTTACTAAGCTTTAAGCTTGTTACACGAAAATAATACATCCCCCTCAAATTAAAATTTAAAATAAAAAACTGAGCTCCATGAAAATAATGGTTGGGAGGCAACTCAAGAATGTTGGAGAGGCCGGAGAGAGTTGCTGGAAAGATAACTTAGTAAGATAGCTGGAATGATCATCAGCCTGACAGAAATTTCTTGGTAAGCAATCTAGCAGCAAGGTCCGAACTTCGCAAAACTGTATTTGGAAGCTTCAACAACAATATCGGAGACTCAAATTATTTCAAATTGAAATTAAGTTAGACAACTACTTCCGGGACTGAGACGAGGCTAGTGCATCTGGGACAAGGGGCCAAGGCTAGTGAATCTGGGAGAAAGACGGGCCAGTGCATCTAGGAAAAGAGCCGAGCCAAAGCATCTGGGACAATGAGTTGAGCTAGTGTGAGTCATAGCCAACATAAGTCAACCATTGATGGAAATAGAAGTCACGACTAATATGATTTATATATGGTAAAATAGTCACCACTGGAATGATCGTCGTTGGGAACAAAAGTCACCACTAATATGACTCATCCGTGGGAAAGGAGTCAATACCGGAATGATCGTCGGTGGGAACAAAAGTCACTGGAAGCAAAACATAACCAAAGAGAGTCAAACACATCGAGGTGGTTGCTGAAAAATGGTCCATTGAGGGAGGTAAAAACAGATCCAAAAAGAGTGGAGACCGGCGAGTTTGGCGCTGGAAACGGTGGCCGGATGCACCGCCACGCTCTGAAGGAATGTGCTCGCTTGCGACTGCACGCAGATCTGAAGAGACGCGCCGGGAGGCGGACGGCGGCACTGTCTGGACGGTTGGACAGATCGACTGACGTTAAGTCTGGTGGTGTGGTCAGCGACCGGAGATGACAGCGGACGGCGGCAGACGGTGGCTGATGGCAGCTGACAGCATAAGAACGAGGGTCGGAAAGATAGAAAACGCACCGGAAAAGAAGAACACAACTGAGGAGAGAAAAAATGGCAGGATTTTGTATGGATGATAAGATGATAAGATGATTAGAATTCCTTTGTACTTAGCAGAACTCCGGAGCGGAATACTGACAGTACAAGTCCCGGAGGATGGTACCTTTGTCTGGCTCTAGATACCATGTTGAATTGGAAGGGTTTTAGATAGGAAAGGAGGAAAAGAGAGAAATAAACTAAGAAATAATAAGACTCATATTGAATTGATGTAGTGACGATGTGATTACAAAAGACAACCCAATAGTCCTATTTATACTAAAAGTAGAATCCTAATCTTAATCAAATAGAGAATCAAAACATAAAATATAAATAAGAAATAAATCCTAAGAGATTATCTAGGATACTCTAAGATATGCTAAGATATGAAAAGATATTATCAGATATTTCTCTGATTTTCTAACAAACCTCAACGAATTGCAGGCTGGATATGATACAGTGGAGCATTTCCTAGAATAGCTAATTTACACCTTTTTCTTCTGCTATAAATACAAAGCATCTCGATGATGTAACTCGATGAATTGAGCAATAATACAATTCTCCATATTTTTCCCTTTCTGTGCCTTTTTCCTTACTTTTATGTTCATTTATAATCATTTGTAAATCTTAAGATGGTATCAGAGAGCGTCTAGCTCTCTGCCTGTGCAACTCTGATGGTTCGTGGTGGCGGTTTCGGCAACAACAACAATGGCGGTGGTCCTACAGATCCATCGCAAGATCCCTCTAGCCCGTATTATGTTCACGCAGGGGATGGACCTTCATCTGTTGTGGTCACTCTTGTGCTGAATGGCTCGAACTACCATGCATGGGCTCGATCCATGAGACGGGCCTTGTGTGCTAAGAACAAGTTTGAGTTTGTTGATGGGAGTATACCAATTCCCGATAGCTTTGATCCAAGTTATAAGGCTTGGAGTTGTTGCAACATGATCATTCATTCATGGATTGTAAACTCAGTAGCTGAATCTATTGGCCAGAGCATAGTGTTTTTGGAGATTACTGTTGATGTATGGAACGATTTGAAGGAGAGATTCTCCCAAGGAGACCTTATCAGAATTTCTGAGCTTCAGCAAGAGATTTGTGGCCTAAGGCAAGGTTCCCTTTCTGTCACTGAATTTTACTCTGAATTAAGGATACTTTGGGAAGAACTTGAAACATATATGCCTATTCCATGTTGTGCTTGTCCCGTTAAATGTACCTGTGCTGCAATGAGGAATGCTAGACATTTCCATACCCTTAATTATGCTATAAGATTTTTAACTGGTTTGAATGAGAATTTTTCAGTAGTGAAATCTCAGATTCTACTAATGGATCCACTTCCTAGTATGAATAGAATCTTCTCGATGGTCATTCAACATGAAAGACAAGGAAATTTTGCTATTGGTAATGACTCAAAGGCTCTCATAAATGCTATTGACTATAAGAGGCCACAAGGAAGAGGGGAAGGCTTTGTGCAAAACTCTGGATCAAAGAGAGTGTGTACTTACTGTGGAAGGACAGGACACACAGTGGAGACTTGCTATAGGAAACATGGATTTCCTCCTCACTTTCAGAAAGAGAATTCCTCAATGGCAAACAATGCTTGCAATGATACTGCAGATTTGAAGGAAGATCTCTCAGAAAATGGAGACATGCATATTGCTCCTCCCAGCTTCACTCATGAGCAATATGAGAAGTTACTCAATCTGATTCAAGGTTCTGGCATTAATCAGCAATCTGTTACCATAGCTAACCAGGTTAGCACAACCACTCAGTTTGGTCATTCACCAGCTGAAAAGCACAAATCAGGTAAAATTAATATCTCTTCTTCCTTTAATAGTTTCTCTCTTGGCTCTTGGATCACAGATTCGGGTGCTAGTGATCATATATGTGCTTCATTGAAAAGTTTTCAGACCTTTAATGAAATAAAACCAATTCGCATAAACTTACCTAATGGTCAGCTCTCAATTGCAAAACATGCTGGTACTGTCACATTCTCCCCTGGTTTCTTCATTACAGATGTTTTGTATGTACCTAACTTTTCCTTAAATTTGATTTCAGTGTCAAAGTTGTCTTCTACCTTAAACTGTGTTGTCTCATTTAATGATTCCATCTGTCTTATTCAGGACTTGAAATCTCAGAGGACGATTGGTTCTGCTGAAAGGTTTGAAGGGCTATATCACTTAGTGTTTGATGCCAAGCATGCCTCTCGTTCCAATGTTCAGGCAGCTGAGACACAAATTCTACCCGAAGATGCCTTATGGCACTTTAGACTAGGACACTTGTCTATTTCTAGAATGATTTCTATGAATTCAGAATTTCCTTTTATTGTTGTTGATCCAAAGGCAGTTTGTGATGTATGCCATTATGCTAGACACAAGAAATTGCCATATAATACTAGTTCAAACAAAGCTGCTTCACCTTATGAATTGCTTCATTTTGACATTTGGGGGCCTCTATCTATACATTCTATCCATGGTCACTCTTATTTCTTAACTGCTGTTGATGATTTTAGTCATTTTACATGGATCATTTTGTTAAAATCTAAAGCAGAAGTGAGGCAGCATGTACAGAACTTTCTCAAGTTAACTGAAAATCAACACAATGCTAGAGTTAAGGCTATAAGGACTGATAATGGTCCTGAATTTATTATGCCACAGTTTTATGCCTCAAAAGGCATAGTCCATCAAACAAGTTGTGTGGAATCCCCACAACAAAATGGAAGGGTTGAAAGGAAGCATCAACATGTTCTCAATGTGGGGATTGCACTCCTTTTTCAATCAAAACTGCCAAAACAATTTTGGTCCTCTGCCATTCTTCATGCTACTTACATAATAAATAGAGTACCTAGTACTCTCCTTAAAAACAAATCACCTTACTTTCTACTATACAAACATACACCTAACTTACATGATTTAAAATTTTTTGGTTCCTTATGTTATGCATCCACACTTCAGTCACACAGAACAAAACTTGCACCTAGAGCTAGGAAATGCATTATAAACATGGTGTAAAAGGGGCTGTCCTGTTGGATCTCAGCAATAGGGAAATTTTTATTTCTAGAAATGTCACTCACCATGAACATATACTTCCATATAAGCCTTCCTCACCTATATCCACCTGGACCTATCATTCCACACCATCTCTCCATCACCAAAATGATGTTCCACCACCCATAACTCAGCCTGCACCACCTGTCATTCCTTCAACAGATCCTGCAACACCTTCCACCATCCACAAAGAACCTGCAGAGCCTGTAATCTCTGACTCATTACCTGTCCTGACCTCTACTGCTCCAAACTTGACAGAAGCAGCTACTGAACATACAAGGAAATCACACAGGCAGAGGCATCCACCAAAACATCTCAGTGACTATGTGTGTAGCCTTTCAAGCAATTCAGCAGATGCAATTGCCTCAGGTATTTCCTATCCCATCTCATTTTTTCATTCCTTTTCAAACTTGTCACCTTCACATCATGCTTATTCACTATCAATTACACACACTTCTGAACCACACACATACTTGGAAGCTAGCAAGCATGAATGCTGGAATAATGCCATGAAGTTTGAATTGGATGCTCTTGAAAGAAATGGTACATGGATACTAGTTGATCTACCAGAAATGTGAAACCAATTGGCAACAAGTGGGTCTACAAAGTGAAATATAGAGCAGATGGATCTATAGAAAGATATAAGGCTAGGTTGGTGGCCAAGGGCTACAATTAAGTGGAAGGTCTAGACTTCTTTGACACCTTTTCACCAGTGGCCAAGCTCACCACAGTAAGGACCCTACTGGCTCTAGCTTCTGTTTACAGTTGGCATCTACATCAACTGGATGTCAACAATACTTTTTTGCATAGAGACTTACATGAGGATGTCTACATGGTTGTTCCACAAGGTGTTAGGTGCTCAAAACCCAATCAAGTCTGCAAATTACTCAAGTCTTTGTATAGTCTTAAGCAAGCAAGCAGAATGTGGTATGAAAAGCTCACTTCATTATTAATAAGCCAAGGTTATCAGCAATCCAATGCAGACCATTCCCTGTTCACATTCCAGAATGGCAACAACTTCACAGCTCTCCTCATTTATGTAGATGATGTGATTCTAGCAGGAAACTTCATTGTTGAATTCACTAGAATAAAGGGCATTCTAGACTCGAATTTTAAAATCAAGGACCTAGGAACATTGAAATACTTCCTTAGGTTGGAAGTAGCACACTCCAAGTTAGGGATCTCAATCTGTCAGAGAAAGTATTGTTTGGATTTGCTGCATGAATCTGGTTTACTCGGGTCCAAGCCTGCCAAAACACCACTTGATCATTCCATTAAATTGCACCAAGATGAAGGGAAACCATATGAAGATGTTGCATCTTATAGAAGATTGATTGTAAAGCTCCTTTACTTGAACACCACTAGGCTGATATCACATTTGCTACTCAACAGCTCAGTCAATTCCTAAGCAAGCCTACTATGACACACTACAATGCTGCCTGCAGAGTAGTTAGATACCTCAAAAACAGTCCTGGCCGAGGCCTGTTCTTCCCATGGAAATCAGATATCCAGCTCCTAGGATTTTCTGATGCAGATTGGACTGGTTTGCCTTGACTCTAGAAGGTCCATTTCAGGATATTGCTTCTTCTTCGGTTCCTCTTTGATTTCTTGGAGAGCCAAGAAGCAGCAAACAGTCTCTAGATCTTCTTCTGAAGCCGAGTACAGGGCACTTTCTACTGCTGCATGTGAGCTGCAATGGTTACTTTATCTTTTGCATGATTTACACACCACTTGTTCAAGAGCACCAGTCCTATATTGTGATAGCCAAAGTGCTTAGCACATAGCTGCTAACTCAGTTTTTCATGAAAGGACTAAGCATTTGGAGATAGATTGTCACTTTGTTCGCAACAAGATCCAAGATGGTGTACTTCGCTTGCTGCCAATTTCATCCAAAGAGCAACTAGCTGACTTCTTTACAAAGGCCTTGCCTCCTCCAGCTTTTATTCCATTCATTTCCAAGCTGGGCATGATTGACATTTACCATGCTCCAGCTTGCGGGGCGATGTTAAATTATAAAATGAATGATGATTCAAATAATACAAATGCACATGAGAAGAGAGCATATGGTCGCACGGGTAAAATGGCTAAAAGGGATGAGTCATTGAGAATGCCAACTCAGCAAGTGCAGCAACCAACTTTCCATCCAGAATCATCCATTCCTTCTACTCCCTCCAACTTTAACAACCTCAACGAATTGCAGGCTGGATATGATACAGTGGAGCATTTCCTAGAATAGCTAATTTACACCTTTTTCTTCTGCTATAAATACAAAGCATCTCGATGATGTAACTCGATGAATTGAGCAATAATACAATTCTCCATATTTTTCCCTTTCTGTGCCTTTTTCCTTACTTTTATGTTCATTTATAATCATTTGTAAATCTTAAGAAATAGTTATCTTAATATATGAATTCGGATATTGATTTCTTTTAATTTTTTAAAAACAAATATACCTCTTTCTATTGGTTAATCTTTATCATCGTGTGCTATTATTTATCTATTCTTTTTTTGGTTGACTATTAACTATTAACTATGGCTAAAATACCATTTTGGTCTCTTAACTTATTTTTTAGATTCAGTTTGGTCCCTTAACTTTTAAAATGTTCAATTTGGTCACTTAGCTTATTTTTCAAATTCAGTTTGGTCCTTTAACTTTTAAAAGATTGAATTTAGTCCCTTAATTTGTGTCTGTTGACCTACATTAGTCTCCCTGTCAATGAGTCAGTAACGGTGTTAATTTTTTGAGAACCGGGTTGAAATTCGCTAACAATTTCAAGGACCGGTTTGAATCTCGTTAACAATTTAACACGACCAATTTGAAAACAAGTTAACAATTTAAAGGACCAATTTGAAACTCATTCAAAACATAAGGGATCAAATTGAAACTCATTTAACACTGTTAATGACTTTATTGACGGAGAGGACTAACTTGGGTCAACAGAGATAAATTAAGGAACCAAATTGAACCTTTTAAAAGTTAAGGGACAAAAACTGAATCTAAAAAAATAAGTATAGGGGCCAAAATAGTATTTTAGTCATTAACTATCTATTATGATGATGGTTATCAACGTATATAAATCCTCATATGTTTGTTGTGAAATGTTAGTTGCCAATTTAAAAAAATTAACGATTAATGATATAGTTCAAAGAGAAATAAAAATATGGTCGAGATATTTTCTCACAAAATCACAAGGTTATCAAAAATTGGACCGGACCGGACCAGCCGGTTGGACCAGAGGAACCGTGAGCCGGCCTCTTGTCCGATCAACTGCTTTAAAACCGATCAAAAGCCAAGTTGAACTGGGTTGGACCGAGTTAAATCGGATCTGATCGGTTGTCTAGAGAAAAAAAAAATTTAAAAACTAAAAAAAATTATAAAACAGACTCCTTAATCCTTGTAAAGTTAAAAAATAAAATGTATAAAGTTAAAAGTTATAAACTTTATAATAAGAATATTATTATTATATTATAGAGATGGTAAGTTCAATTTTTAATTTCATATTTTTAACTTTTAATTATTATAATATTTTTTTATAATACTACATGTTATAACTTGTGCAAAAATTTTACGTTATATATTATCTGGTTAGATCATCCGGTTAAATCGGTTAAACCTGAACCGAAACATTTTCCGACGTCAACAACTTTGCAAAATCGTGTGTAGATGTATTCTTTGGTGGACCACAAATTCATGAGTTTAGAAAATATTCCTTTAATTTGACTTGTTATTTGACACCAACTTTTTATATGAGTTGTTGGGACAACTATGGGACAACCACGGTACTGTTAGCGTTATTTTTATTTTTTAAAATTTGACTTTAAAAAAAAAAAAATTAAAAATTTAACTTTTTTTGAATACTAACATTTTTGGTTAATTACATGCAAATATCTGGTTAATTCAGTTCATTATATGGTTAATGGGTCATCCTAAAGCTTACAATTATTTTCCATAACCATGTAAATATTTGGTTAATTACGTGCAAATATCTGGTTAATTCAGTTCATTATTTGGTTAATGGGTCATCTTGAAGCCTACAATCAATTTTCACAACTATGTAAATATTTGGTTAATCACCTGTAAATATCTGGTTAATTCAGTTCATTATATGGTTAATGTATGTACAATGATGGAAAATGATTGTATGCTTCAAGATGACCCATTAACCATATATTGAATTGAATTAACTAAATATTTATACGTGATTAACCAAATATTTACATGGTTATGGAAAATGATTGTATGCTTCAGGATGACCCATTAACCAGATAATGAACTGAATTAATCAGATATTTTGCACGTGATTAACCAAATATTTACATGGTTGTGGAAAATGATTGTAAGCTTTAGGATGGCCCATTAACCAAATATTTACATGGTTGTAAAAAAATACTTTTATGTAGTAAATTACAAAAAAAAAAGGATATGAAGTTATTTGTATAATTTAATAATATTTTTTTGGTAGTTAATTTTATAGGGTGAAATGAGAAGAATGTTATTAGTTTCAAAGTAATCTAACCGCTTTTTAAATAACTTTCAAACTTCAAGATTCTCTCAAAACAACTTTTGTCTTAAAAAAAAAACAATTATTTTGCAATTTAACCAATCAACTTTTACCATAATGATTAGTTGTTTGGATAAGAATTAATCTTATCCAAACATGTTTTAGTTAGGATTTTACATATTGGATGTTTATTCACTTTACATATTTGAGTGAAAAAATTACGCATGACTAATTATAAACTTTAATTAAGTGCGTTATTTTAGCTAGTGTTCTAATGGGTCCCCCAAATTTTTTAGTCAAGATCCACCATTGAATGCAAGGGTTTGAACCTGTACACTCACAATTCGTATCCCACAACTTAACCAACTGAGCTGACTCACACTACAAAAAACAAAAAAAACCAGTTTAGCAAAACATACTAATTCGGTCACTATCCAGTTTAGCGACCGAATTAGCAATCGAAACAAGGAGGTAGTAGAAACCCTGGTCGCTAAGGTTTTAGCAACGAGTATATTTTAGTCGCAAAATAGCAACCGAATCTTCAGTCGCTATATTATATAATTTGGACGCAAATGAGGTTGGTCGCATGATCTGGTTAACCAAATTTGGTGACTGAATTGCGGCCGCAAATTCGATCGCTAATCTTGATTATTTTAACCAAGCTAGCCACCGAATATTCGGTCGCTAATGTTGGTTATTTTAACCAAGCTAGCGACCGATTTGTGGGTTGCTATTTCGATCGCTAACACATTTTTTATTTTGGTTTTTATTTTAAAATTGATTTTAAAAATTCATAATTATTTTTTTTACTTTAATATTCTTCAATTTACTAATATAAATCATCAATATAAAAATAATGACAGTATCATATAAATAAATATAAATGTTATACAATAAAAATTTGTAAACTCCATAAAATGAAAAAAATACAAATGAAAGTCATCAGTCATGATGCGGAGGCGACCAACCGTCCGCAGCATCCATGCCGCCTTGGTCTGCCATGCCCTTGTCCTTTGGATCAGCATCATCAGTAGCAGGAGGCGGCGGAACTGGAGGAGCAGCAGGCGACACAACTGTTGGAGCACCACCCTGAGCAACCGGAGCTTGGATCCTCATCTGCTCCAACACCAAGCGCAGTGTCTGGCCCTGCTCCATGGCCGTCTGCATCAGTTGCTGGTGTGCTGCTGTCAACTGTGCAATTTGCTCTGCCATCACCCGCTCTCTTCCCTCTTTCGCCCTAAGCTCCGCGTTCAACTGCATGATGGTGTCCTGCATCTGGTTGAACTGCTCCGGAGGGACGGTATTCGCGTAGGAAAGAGCAGATGTGCCGGACGATGTAGCGATAAACTCGCCGCCTAAGTGTCCGAGGCCATACGCGTTCCCCTTCTTGTTCCTGCCCCTGACGACCTCCAAATATATAGCATTGTTTGTTGACGGAGACAGGAGGGCGGGGACCCCTCACCAGTCAAGGCCTCATCTTGTGAGGCACGTGATATGACATCGTCTTTCTTCTTGTTAAAGTTGACCTGCGAAATATAGTTGAAGAGATTTAGTTACACTTATAAACAATTTTAACAAATTAATAATAATAAATTACTAGTTTTAACCAAATTTTTTTTTACTTACAGCATAGTTACGGGCCTTGTCGCTGACCCATTCCCTCGACTTCAACTTCTTCGTCCTCTCCACCAACTCCATAGTGGTGGGAAGTCGTTGTTTCTGTTCTTTCTACATATAAAAAAAAGTTAAATTCATAAGAATAGTAAAAAAAATGAAAACTAATTAAATAGTACGCTAAAATAATCAAGTTTAAACTATTACCAGCTCGTCGAAGTGAGCGGCGACTGATTTAGAGCCGTTGGTGTAGGCACATGAGCTACCATAAGAGGTTCAATTATGCTGAGTTGTGGCGGCCTTCTCCTAAAACTTCTCAGTAGCCCAGTACTGTTCCAACCCCCTCCTGATCTCAGGATCCAACCAGTTCCCCTTATCCTTACCCTTCCTCAGCTTGTTCATGGCATTTTTCATGACCAATGAATCTTTATGCTCAAATATGCCCATGATGATCTTCTCCAAATGTGGGGCCCACCGATACTCTTTCTACAACGGACACTTGTCAGGCAATTCTTATATATATTTAAATTACATTTAAATTAATAGGCAATGTAAATTTATTTTAAATAATATAATAAATTATTACCTTAAATTCTTTTAAACAGCTGATCCCTATGGTCGTCAGGGATGCCCTTCCAGGTAGGCCATGGACCATCAAAATTCTACTTTATGATCTTCGAGATTGAATCAGAAGGACCCTTCGCAGGCAGATAGCTGCAAGAAAATTAGAGCATTAATAAATGTTATGAATAATTAAACAAGTAATATGGAAATAATGATATTTATATATAAAAAAATTAAATTAGCTTACTCGTTATCCCCCCTGGGGATAAGAAGAGTCCTCCAGTCGGATGAATGACGGCTTTCCTACATTGCTGATGGTGGTGATGGTGGCACGAGTGTGGATGATGACGGTCCAGCCTGTGTCCCGACATCTGAGGGCTGCGTAATGGGTGCTGATCCATTACCCTGAGGCCCGTCCATAGAGGTACTGGCAGGGTGGTCTCGATCAGAAGTCGGTGGGTCGGTAGGGGAGGATCTCTCGCAGCACGACCACCACGCTGCCCCTGCCTCTAGAGGAATCTGCCATCTGTGTAAAAAATGATAAAATTATTACATCACAGTATAAATATTAACTAATTAATCAACAAGTTTAGAAATGAATAAACATTACACAACGAATAATACATATATATACAACACTTTACATATTCCACACAACCAACGAATAAGACTAATAAATTGATTTACCTCAACTCCAAGAAAAAAATGAAAAGTAAAGGAGACCTTTACAAAGGAGAGAGGAGCAGTTGTTCTCTAGGTAACAAACATGCATGGGGAAAAAAAATTAGCGAACCCTATCATTTTCGTAGATACCTTGTCAAATAACACAAATAAAGCATGCAAACACATAATCCAAAGCATCAAGCAGTAAGCATACTCAACTTACAACAACAAAAAACACATAGGGAAAAGATATACCTAACTGAAGCACCAACCAGCAACAAGTTCCTTGTGAGCGAGAGTAATCAGAGAAGGAGCAGAGATAGAACAAGAAAATCCCTAAACAATCAGTGTCATCCTTTATATTTTGTTAACAATATTGAAAAGAAATTATCTAGCACCTTAAATCTAAATTCTTTACATTAACAATAAACCCTTATAAAGAAATAGAAAAACAGCAAACTCTGATTTATAAACAGAAAAAGAGCTCAACCTCATCCATAAACTTTCATTTACAACAAGTGATAAGAAATGGAAAAAGAACTGAACTCCACTTTTTAAAACTAGGTAGCAGAGCTAACTCAAAGTAATCGACTGTCTTTCAGAGCTATGATCACATCCTTATAAACATATGGGAAAATGATGAAATATTAAGCTTCTTTTCTTATGGTACACGTAAAAAGGTATAAAAAGAGAATTCTAAATAATTATCATTATTTTCTTAAACACTTATTATATTTTATAAAACTTCAAACCATTTCTTCTTATTATTATTATTATTATTATTATTATTATTATTATTATTATTATCAATTTTGTATCTTGCGTACCCTGATATAATCTTAATCCGTACATACATCTCAATCCATTAAAATAAAGATCAATTAAGCATGTAAGTTTAAGATTAAATGCCAATCAAGGATATAAATTCCTCTTTAGATGATTTAACTGAAAAAATCACACATTCTATTGAAATAAAGGCCAATTAAGGGTGTAAGTTTAGAACTAAATGCCGATTGAGGGAATAAAATTGCCAATCAAAATGTAATATCTTCCAATTTATATTATTCCAAAAAAAAATCTTCCAAGTTATTAACAGCTACAATAATGGAAGAGAGCACCATTGAGGTAGCCCAAGTCCTATCTGCAGCAAAAGACTATTAACCATTAACCATCAGTCAGTCTTTTGGGGAGGAGATTGGGATCCTTCTAGCTTTTGATTAGAGTTTGAGATGATAACAACATGAGTTTTGCACCACTAAAGATTGTTAAATCCTTCTAGCTTAAACCTCATAATTGTTATGCAATATGAAGTCATGAAGACTGTTACGTTGCTTCCATTGCAATCTCACCCAATACTTGAAAGACAAACACACATCCTAATTTCTTACCCACAAATGGCATGCCAAACTTCATGATGTGCCACCAAACTTTTGCTCTTCCCATTGGGTCATCACTATTCCATACATTTCAGCCACAATCCTATCAATAAATCATTAATCACTTTATGTGGGATTGCTTTGTTTCCACGATGAACTCTCAAAAAGAAAAATTAATACAAAATATTTTCTTCAAATGCAGAAATGGTAATGACATTGGAATAAAAATGTAAACGGAAACAATGGCATCAAATTGAAGGACACGTTTGCCACAAGCAACAATTGTGGTCACAACTCAAATTTCTTCATTGCGCAGAAACCAAATCAGTTTAAAAATTTTCATCAAATGCTGATGAATGCAAAAACCATTCCATAGAATACTATGTAGTAAGTAGTAACTAACCTAATAGAGAAGGCATAAATACTATTGCGCCCACATTATGCTGAATGAGTCGTTGTCAAAGATTTAGAGGTGTTTTTCAATCATATCCACTCACTCATAGAAATAGGTAAGAACGGAGGAGTTCATTTCCATTTTCTCTTCAGAGGAGTACCAAAGTTCCTGCATTGTTTCTGTAAAATTAAATTTATTTCAACTATTAGCAAAGCATGAATATACATTATCTCTCCTTTTCTAACGCAATAATAATGATGAATATATAATGAAAAGGTGGAATAATATGATAGGAAACAACTTACATGGAAACAAACATTTGGCTTATAGATCTACAAAACTACATTGCAGCCGCTTCTGGATCGCTGCCGTAGCATTGTCGACCTGTATTCCTTAACCAGCCGTCCATGTTCCTTCCCGCCGCCCCTACCCGCTTTCAGTTGCCATTCGAACCCATTGTCCCGTCCCGCTTCCAATCTTCCGCCTCCAATAACAACATTCGTTGACACGCTGACCATGTTCCTTCCCACCGCTATCTGCTGCCGCCGCCGCCGCCGCCCCAACCTGTTTCCAATCGCATTCCAAGGCCACCACCCCATCCCGCTTCCAATATTTCCTCTCTGATATCACGCCATCCAGGCTTGCACAAAAACCCTAATCGAAATTACAACAATTTACTAAGTTACCCCTATGACAACCCTAGAAAAACCCTAGACCTACTTCCTTTTATATATATAAAGATAAAGATCTATAACAATTATTATTTTATATTTCTCTCAAACCTTGGAAAACTAATGAAATCGTCTAAATCCAAAAACTTCTCTTCATCTGTATTGCTACAATAATACTTCAAAAGGAGAAGGGAATGAGAAAGGGGTGGAGCGCGCAATGCGGGGCTTTGAATCCAGTAATCCATACACTCATAATTCATATCTCATAGTTCAACCGACTGAGCTATCTTAAGGAAATCATTTTTGGACACACTTTTACTCGTTTTGGTGGAGTCTAATCATATTGTTAATAATTATTCTATATTTTCGTCATTTAACATTACTAGTTGGCACCGCAAATCCATAAATCTTCTTTTGGTACAATTCCATGATTTTCTTAAAGACTATGGAGCAACCCTCTCTATATTATTGTAGAGCATAAAAACAGACGGGCCGTATCCAAATTTTAATAAATAATTGTTCCTCTTCTAATCCTTATACCCAAATAATTCATATTTCAATAGTGATTGTATTTACAATTGATTTGTAAGATCTGCTTATGGATATTTTTCTACTGATGCTAATTGATAAACGGTTAGATGCCTATATCGTACCAAAGTGTGTGGAAAACAGATATTCAAAACTTTTATTATATTTTCACCTAGAAATATTGTTTAAAATATTATAAAAATATAAAACGATTGGCTAAAATTCCATCCACTCCATTTGTATAGTTTCGTTTCTTAAGAAACATTAGTTCCCATGAATTTATGATTCTCTTACAATTAATTTTGATCCTCGTGACATGCAATATAAAAACAAAGAAAAATTAAAAGCCTAAACATTATATAAGTAAAAGTACTGGGAGACTCTTCCAGTATTACAAAACGTAACTTCACTCCTAACTTTCATTCTCATTCTATAACAATTATTATTTAATATTTCTCTCAAACCTTGGAAAACTACTAAAATCGTCTAAATCCAAAAACGTGTCTTCATCTGCATTGCTACAATAATACTTCAAAAGGAGCTTAAAGGAGGGTTTCCGCAAACGTGCACAAACCGTCTTAGAACATTGATCATGGTCTGTATCATGAGAACATTCTTGATCATCGAACTCCGCGAGGATGTGGCAACAATCTGGTTCCACACTCGCAGTTTGGCTCGAAATTCCTCTCATGCATCTGCGCTCCATGCGATGGAAGCACTCCTTCGGCTTTGAATCTGAGAATTGTGGAGCAGTCATGCTCGCAAGTATTGGACCTGAAGGCCATGGCCTCGCTGCTTCACTTCCTGTTTTAGCATGAATGTAAATCAACAAACATATTGCAGAAAACAATGCAAACTTTGCCATCGCTAAAACCTCACACGTCTATGCTTAGGAATATATGAATGAATGAACTTGCGAGTGCTATAGCTCTATTATGTGAAGTGGGTGTGTGTATTTATAAGCCAACAATGTGAAGAAACAAGTTTGATTCTGTTACACAATCTCTCTTCCTATTGCTTCATCTTTATCACCGTGTGCTTTGACTTATCTATTCTTTCTTTTTCTTCTTTTTGTTGACTATTAGTTATCTATCTATTTCTATTCTGATGATAGTTATCTACGTATAACAAATCATGAATCATGATATGTTTGTTGTGAAATGTAACTTGCAATTTTAAAAAATTAAGGAATAACGATATATCATATATGTTTGTTGTGAACGAGATATTTGCTCACAATATTATGTGTAGATATGTACTCTGGCGGATCATAAATTCAAGTGTGTTTAAATAATATACTTAAATTTGACTTGTTATTTGACACCTACGTATTATATATATGGTCTATATCATTTTTTTTTGTGTGATAATCCTATGGTCTATATCTTTTTTTTCTTTTAAAAAAAATAATTATCTAAAAAATAATACGATAGAATATACACAAGCAGTGGTGGCCCGTAGCATGATTTGGTAGTGCGACCGCACAGGACCCCATTTTTTAGGGGGCACCAAAATTATTTTTTTACTTAGTATATATGTATTAATGTATGTATTAAATTACAAATTTATATAGTTAAATTTTTTACTTGAGGGTCCAATTGTTTTTAAAATTCAAACCCAAAATTTGACAAGTCTTGTAAGCAGGGATGGGAATAGGCCAGCCTGTTTACAATTAATATGAACAAATTATTAATGATTTAGGAAAATGCAAGGAGGACAATATTCAAAGATTAATAGGGCATCAACTTCTTTCTTTAGCCCTTGTGATTCATTTGCTATCAATGGAGGATACTTGCAACATGTTCGGGTTGATAGATATAAGTATAACTATTTTAGCTATAATTCTATTGGTGTTTGTTCTGTAATCCTTTCCTTTTCTTTAGTAATATTTTGTTTCACTTGAGATTGTATTAAAAATACTAATGGCTAGTTTTTTTGTACCTCTTTGTGTGCTTTTGATAACTGATATATATATATATATATATTCGACATATATTCGGCTTATAAAAAAAAAGACACCAAGTTCTCAATTCACGCAGGGCACCCAAAATCTCAAGGACGGCCCAGTACACAAGCCGTTGCACAATTTGACAAAGATAGAGATGTGTTGAATGTTTCCCGATACTTTATCTATAAGATAATTTGTATTATTTTAAATTTTTATTAGCAATTATCTTGTGAGTATTTTAAAAATATTTAAAGGTAATTACATTCTTATACTTATTTACTCACTTTTTAGATAAACTTACTTCAAAAAATTCTTTTCCTTCATTCTAGTTTTTTTATGTATATAACATTATTTTACTTTATACAATATGTATATGGATTTAGTTTTTTTATTTTTACTGGTATATGGATTTAGTTGATATATATTATTACTATAAGAATTTTTTACATCCTCAATCAATTATAAATTGCTATCATATTAAAAATATTTGACTCTTAGCTAACCATCTTCGAAGTCATTCATATATTATTTGTGATTTATTGTCCATATAAACACTGTATACTAACCACTACTAGAAATTCATTAATTTCTAACGGATCTTCCTGTGGATTTTTTAGCAAGAATTTCCTATGATTTTGCTGCATTTTTTTTTAGAAATAATGTTTTTTTCCTGTAGATTTTAATTCGTAAGAAAATTTGGAGGAAATTTTGACATTTCCTACGAATTTTCCTACAGATTTAAATTTTTCCCAAGAAATCCACATGAAATTTCCTACAGATTTTAAATTTCGTTGGAAAAAATTACTCACGAACTTATTACTTGGAGACAGAAACTCGTAGGAAAATTTGCACGAAACCTGTTTCCTGCAAATTTTTGAGCAAAATCTGCAGAATAATCCACAGGTAATCAGAAGATTTCCAGTAGTGAACAAAATATCAAAATTAATTTATAGATATAACCACCTTTAATTTATGCTTGATTACATTCACATCTCGGACACCCATATGCATCTGTGAGACATTTGGGAGAATGGTCAATGACACCTGGAGAAATGGTATACCCCTATGCTGGGTCATCTAAAAGTTGCTATTACTTCTATCCACTACCTCTGAGGATTTGGTTTATACACAAATTTTGGTCAATCAATGGGTTCTCTATTTGGCTGCAGTTTGAAGTCCTTCTGATGTCTGTCACCATTCACATCTTTGCCCTCTGCTGGATGTCTAGGGGTGGACAAATTTTTTTACTAACCCAGAACCGCCAAATCCGAAACCAGCATCAGATGGGCTACCGGGTATAGGCGGGTTCACGGGTCGTCGATTGCACTGGTCAGTTTCACACAGATTTGGGCGGGCGGGTTTGGGTGTCGTAAAAAATTCCGCTTCAGCCCGAAAACAATTATTATTTAATATTTATCTCAAACCTTGGAAAAATAATAAAATCGTCTAAATCCAAAAACTTGTCTTCATCTGTATTGCTACAATAATACTTCAAAAGGAGCTTAAAGGAGGGTTTCTGCAAACGTGCACAAACCGTCTTAGAACATTGATCATCTGTATCATGAGAACATTCTTGATCATCGAATTCCGCTAGGATCTGGCAACAATCTGGTTCCACACTCGTAGTTTGGCTCGAAATTCCTCTCATGCATCTGCGCTCCATGCGATGGAAGCACTCCTTCGGCTTTGAATCTGAGAATTGTGGAGCAGTCATGCTCGGAAGTATTGGACCTTCGCGTTGATATGAAGCATCACAATAAACCTCAAAAGGTTCCTTAGGATCTGGTAATATTAACACAGGTGAAGTAGTCAACCTTCTCTTTTAGTTCTTGAAAACTTTCTTCACATGCTTCACTCCATGTAAATGCTTGATCCTTCCGAGTTAACTGGTAAGAGGTCCTACTATCCTGGAGAATCCCTCAATGAATCTCCTATAGTATCCAGTCAAACCCATGAAACTACGGATCTCTATTACCGTCTTGGGTCTTTCCCATTCTAAAACAGCTTCAACTTTAGACGGATCCACTGCGATTCCTTCACGCGAGATGACATGACCTAAGAACTGAACTTGGTCTAACCAAAATTCACACTTTTCTGGTTTCGCGTAAAGCTGCTTCTCCCTTAAGATTTGAAGAACTATACTGAGATGTTCAGCATGTTTTTCTTTGTTTGGAGAATAGGTTAGAATGTCATCGATAAAGACAACGACAAACTGATCTAAGTAAGCACGGAAAATCCTATTCATGTAATCCATGAATATAGCAGGAGCATTCGTCACTCCAAACGGTATCACTAGATACTCATAATGCCCATAGCGTGTTTGAAACGCTGTCTTAGGGATATCCTCTGCCTTCACACGAATTTGACGGTAGCCTGACCGTAAATCTATCTTTGAGAAAACGGCTGCTCCACTTGACTGATCCATTGAATCATCTATCCTTGGAAGCGAATACTTGTTCTTGATCGTCACCTTGTTCAATTGACGGAAATCCACACATAACCGAGAAGTTCCATCTTTCTTCTTTACTAACAAGACTGGGCTTCCCATGGTGATACAGTCGGCCTAATAAACTCCTTCTTCATCAGCTCCACATGTTGCTTATTTCAAATTCTCTAGCTCAGATGGCGACTTACGATATGGTGCCATGGATATTGGTCCAGTGCCTGGTACTAGATCAATCGCGAACTCAATGTCTCGAACAGGCTGTAGTCCAGGTACATCTTCAGGAAAAACTTCCAGAAACTCATTGACGACAGGTATGGACTCTAAGTCTAACTCATTCTTAACGTCTAAGGAAAATAGTAGTATGTATCCTTGAGCTCCCTCTTTCAAAGAAGCTCTTATTTGACTAGCAGATAACAATCCAGAAATCTCATCCTTAGGAAAGACTAAAGTTTTCTGAGCACAATCTATCAAAATATGGTTGGAAGATAACCAATCCATGCCTAAAATTACATCTAACTGAATTCAAGGCAAACAGATCAGATCTACAAGAAAATGTCTATCCTGAACAATGATAGGACAATGCAAGCAAACAGAGTTGACAATAACTGGCTTAGCAGCTGGGGGTTGAAACAATTAGATCATATGGTAATGAAGAAATAGGCAAGTTTAGAAGTTTCACACAATCCATCGAAATGAAAGAATGCGTCGCACCCGAAGCAAAAAGTACAGTTAAAAGATTACCAGCTATGTCTCATTTATCTTGTACGAGATCGTCAGAGTTCGAAGCCTCAGCTCCGCTCATAGTGTAAACCCTTCCTTTAGCAGTCGGTTTATTGGCTCTGGTGTTATTGACAGCTGGTTCACGCTTTGGTGCTCTGCAATCCTTTGCTAGATGTCCAAAACGATCGCAGTTGAAACACTTCATTCCTTTCATCGGGCAAGTATCAACCATGTGACTTGGGTCACCACACTTGTAACATCTCCTCTCTTGGCCTTGGATTTTGTTTCTGTGGCTCCTAGTTCCAGTTCCAGAAGTACCGGAACAATATGATTGCTGACTCTGGTTGTTGCTTGATGGTTGAGAGTACGGTTTCCTCTGGTTCTGCTTTCCTCTTTGGTTCTGATTCTGATTTGAGTTCTTAAAGCGACAGGGTCCCCCAGCATTCCCTCTGTTGTCTCTTCCCTTCCGCATTTGCTCAACTTTCCTACACTTCTCCACTAAAGCCTGGAAATTCCTGATTTCCAGTGGTAGTACTGACTCCTTGATTTCGAAGCGCAATCCTCCTTCAAATCTCTCGCACTTCCATTCTTCACTTGGGTTGTTTTGGAAAAGCGGAAATACTTAGCAAGTGATTTCAAACTTTGCCGCGTATTCCCCAACAGACATGTCTCTCTGATGTAGATGCAGAAATTCTTGCTCTTTTTCAGTTCAAGCACTTTGAGGAAAATACTTGTTCAGAAACCTATTGCGGAATACCTCCCAAGTAATCTCCTGTTGTTCAGCTTCCAGTAGTTGCTTGGTGCCTTGCCACTAATATTCGGCATCTTCTACCAGCAGAAAAGTAGCATAGGATACCTTCACCCCCTCTGGTGTGTGGATCAACTCAAATATTTTCTCCAGCTCTTGAATCCACAGATCGGCCTTTGTAGGATCTACATCTCCATCGAACTGAGATGGATTCTGGTGCCTAAAAGCAGTCAGATTCTTGCCTTCAACTGCTTGCTCAGCTCTCATCTGCTCTTGATGGTTCTGAGCAGCCATTGTTACAGTCTGAAAAGCAATTGCAGCAGCAACATCAGCCATTGCTTGTGCCGCAAAGTCCATTCCACCATTGCCTCTTCTGCGACCATGTCCACGTGCACCTCCTGGTTCCATACTGGCCTGCAGGACAAAATCAATAAAATGGTAACCAGAAAATGAAACATAAACTCACTGATTATCACACATTACTTCTAAGAAGCAATTCAAACAAGTCTTAATCAGAGAACACACAACATCAACACAACAGACCTAAACCCAAAGATTCCCGAAAGACTCGACCAGCTCTGATACCACCAATGTAACACCCTAACTTGGGCATCACATTGTTACCCATTGCGGAAAATAAAACTTATTAAATTGCTGGTTACTTTCAGAAAATAAAATTTTCTTAATAAATAAGTATTCTCAAAATGGTGATAATTTTTTCTTTTCTTTAGATGAACACTCAGAACATGAATAACGTAAGCATATATATATATATAAGCATCAACAGTTGAAGCATCAGGTCTTAAGTACAAAATAACTTAGGGCCTTTATAAGAGTAGGCCATTGACATAAGTTAGAAAGGTAAGGAAATAAATACATAACAAGAAGCAAAAGGTCCGGATCCACATCTCAAAAACACCATGGCTCTCCGAAGCCAGAAATCAGCCGGACAAATGATACACTACCCACAAAAGATACCTATAGCTGGTCTATCTAAAGGTGGCCGTTAGGAAGGCCAGGATAAACACCCCCACTCCCCGATGAGACATCAGGTGAAGCATCCAACACTTCCCCTCCCTCATTAGGAGAGTCATCGTCGTCATCATCATCAAGCACAAAATACTCAAGCTCCTCATCGACAAACTCCTCCGGATCTTCCTTCGGGGATGAGTCGGGTACAACTCCAGGGAGTGGCTCTCCAAGTGGTGGGTGAAAGTGGAGCTGTCCCTGATCGACTAAACGCTGAAGATAGTACCAAGTGGAAGGTAGAGATATCCTCACTGACGCAACTGTCTGCACTCTGCACTGTGGTCCATCCTCTATGTTGCCCTCAAGAGAAGTCACTGGTCTGGTATACGTAGCGGTGTGGGATCCTGGATGTATGACCCACACGCCCGGGTCATGAGCATTCTCAAAGGTCAGGGTCTGCGCCCCCGCCGGTGCTAAAGGGATATTGGGATTCTTCTATGTAACACCCCTGTTTTTGTTAAGTACTTTTATAAAGGCCTGTTTGGTTGTTTAAGCTGTTTTGGTTAGGGCTAAGTAGGATTTTAGCTTAAAAGTCCCTTTTTGGCACATGAGCACACCCGTGCTCATTAGCTAGCACGCCCATGCTCAACAGTGAGCATGCCCGTGCTCAATGTGCGGACCGCGTCTCGCTGACGCTAAGTCCAGCACGACCGTGCTCAAGGGGGAGCACGACCGTGCTCAAGGGGGAGCACGACCGTGCTCAAGTTCAAACTATATATGTTTTTGCACAGAGACCGAGGGTTTACATGAAAACCCTATTTTGGTGGCTGCCACTACCCTAGTGCGGCTGCTACTGCTTCATTCCCTAACTCTCTCATATTCAGTGCATTCGTTGAGTATTGGAGACCTTTGGGAACTGTTCTTTCATCTGTGCCAATCAAGTTTAGGTAATGGTCCTTTTCCCTCTTTGGTTTCCTTTCGTTTTTGGTTGGGAAACTGATCTATTGTGTTTTTGTTTGACCAAGGCTTGGAGGATTGACTGAGCCGCTCGTGGGGACGTGATTAGTTTGACTGTTAGAGCAACCTTCAATCCAGGTATGGGGAGAAGGGTAGTGTACTCATAGGCAATTGGGGTGGTGTAAGGTAAAGGGGTTCCTCATGACCCCGGTGTTGTTGTATGCATGTTATGTCTCTGGTTGTTTTAGTGTTATATGCTTTATGCTCATGATGGTTGCCTATGAATATGATGCTATGTTGAATGTTGATAAATTGATGTTGGATGAGATGATGTTTATTGATGTAAATGTTGAAGTTTTTAATGATGATGGTTACGTTGATAAAATACTTAATTGATTGGGCTCTTAAAATGATTTAGAACCTTAGGGATTTAATCCAGGAAAATTGGTTAAAATTGATGTTTGTTCTTTGCCCAGAACAGTACTGTCATGCATTGAGCACGACCGCGTTGAACAGGGAGCACGCCCGTGCTCCCAGTTCGAATTCAGGAAAATGACCGCGCATTAAGCACGGCTGTGTAGCAGCGGAGCAGAACCGTGCAGCTAAGCACGACCGTGCCTAAAATGAAGCACGATCGTGATTCACTTATGTGACAGCACGCCCGTGCTCACCCCTCCTGGACAAGAACAGAATTAAAGGACTTTAAGGGGTTTCAAACCCCATTTCCCCAATAATGATAGATGATATGATCAATCAATGTTATGGATTAGATAACTCGGTTAATAATTAATAAAGATGATTAAGAAGATGAGATGTTAAGATGGTTAAGCCGATATCCGTCGAGTTACCGCATGCTGTTACGTTGTACCTTGGTGCTCATTTGGCCAAGGGGCCTTCACCCCACGGTTTGGGTCTAAGGCGTTGATGATGTTAAAGTCTTGGGAGCTTCTTGGCCCAAGCATGATGATGTTGATGTTGAAGTCTTGGGAGCTTTTTGGCCTGGGCAAAGGAGGTGGTTGTTCTTGTTTGTTATTGTGCCATGCATAGAGCATTGGAGTTGATGGTTAAGGGGGAGGTTGGACATAGGGGAGATCGCCCGAGAGTACAGTGATCTGGCCATCCACGGTAGGTCACCCAAGGTTTGGTGACCGCGGCCCCCCGTGATGAGGCATCCATGGTTTGATGCGTTGGTTATCCATGGGGTTCACCCGAGGTTCGGTGAACTGCCGGTGTTGGTGCTTCTATGGCCAATACGGATATGTAACTCCAAATTCGTTCATCCTGAGTTAGTTGGATCAACATCCTAGATGATGCCATGCCTGTTTGTTTACCTTACTTCCTATCTCCATGCCGTTACTGTTTACATGATTCGTACTCCCCATTTTCTGTTTGTTTGTTTGGCCTGATTGGCTTTATGCAGAGGATGGCTAGCAGCTCGGAGAGGAGTCACTCTGAGGAGCCACCACTCATAGTTAGGGCTTTCACCTTTTGTCTAGTTGGTTTTGTTCAGTTGTATTCCGAAGATATTTTCCAAAACGGTTGTACCAGCTCTGAATTGTGACATCGGGGTTGGGTTGTTTACCTTTTATGTTATATTGTTTTAACTTGGTTTTATATTTTCCGCGTTTTTGTGAACTCGTTCATGTGGTACTTTTCTACCCATGGACAAATGTTTGATTTATCCAGTAAATGCATGTTTTTATTTTATTTATATCTTTTTATGTTGTATAACATGCGAGGTAGAAGGGTGTCACATTTAGTGGTATCAGAGCACGTCTGTTTTATCAGGCCGTGGTATGAGTCTGTTGTGAGTCTGTTGTGTGCTCTTGTTTGAATTGTCTATACTTAGTATAGACAATTTACCTGCTTAAGTTTCTGTATTAAGAGTTGTTTTGGACATGTACAAGAACTCATGGTAGGTAGGCGACGTAACGTTCAGGTAATTGCGGGCGCATTGGCACTCCTTGCCAATGCTATCGGTCAGGTTAACAACCCTAACAACAATGGTGGGCCAGCAAAGTTTCAGGGCCTGGATAAGTTTCAGAGTAACAATCCTTTGTCGTTCAAGGGAGCCTATGATCTGGAAGGAGCGTTGCTATGGTTGAGGGAGACTGAGAAGATCTTCCAAGCTATGGATTGTAACGATCAGCAGAAGCTCATCTTTGCTACCTTCACGCTGACTGAGGAGGCTGAGCATTGGTGGGAAAACTGCAGGCAGATGATGCAGACTGAGGGCACAACAGTTACATGGGTTGAGTTTAGGCAGAGGTTTCTGGAGAAATACTTTCCGGCAGACATCAAGGACAAGAAAGAGATGGAGTTCTTGGCTTGAGGCAGGGTTCGATGTCAGTTGGTGACTATGCTGCCAAGTTTGAGGAGCTGGCGAGGTATTACACTCCGTACCAGCATACTGCGGATGAGCGTTCCAAGTGTGTTAAGTTCGAGGCTAGACTTAACCCCGAGATCAAGCAAGCAGCTACCAAGAGATCAGAGTCTTCCCAGTTCTGGTCAACAAGTGCAGGATCTATTTGCTAGTCAGTTTAAAGTTGCTAGTTCCAGAGGATCGGATAGTCAGAGCGGCAAGAGGACAGATCAGAGAGACAAGGGTAAACATCGCTATGCTCCGACCGGCAGGGATTTCAAGCAGAGTGGCAAGAAGCCACAGTTTCAGCAGGATAGGTTTAGGGGCGGGTTTTCTAATGCCTCTAGACCCATGAGGTGCGGCAAGTGCGACGCACCGTATCATTACTTTTTCTCGTTGCAAGGAACCAGCTATGATTTGCTTCAGGTGTGGCAAGTCGGGTCACATCAGCCGTGAATGTGAGGGAGCCAAGGTAGAGCCTCCCAATGCTAGCAAGAGTCAGAAGTCTCAAACCAACCGACTGAAGACCACTGGGAGAGTCTTTACTCTTAGTGGAGCTGAAGCCTCCAAGTCCGATGACTTGATTCAAGGTACATGTTTTATTGATGGAACTCAATTGACTGTATTGTATGATTCGGGTGCTACTCACTTATTTGTATCGCATGATAAGGTCAAGTGTAGCGCCCGAGAAGGGTGTTTAGTCCCATACCTACACAGTCTCAAGATGGCTTATATGAATTGATTGGTACTACCTATACTAACAAGATGCATCTTCTTTTCGGTAGCCCATCACTTAAGAACTCCACAGTTAAGCGTGCTTGACTTGGACCAATTCTGGGATGGGTGGCCTCCTGGGAAGTTTTCCCAGGAAGCGTGTGAGTGAGGACAAAGCATGCTGAAAAGACCCGTGTTGGTTTGTGGGGACAGTCGTCAATCCATAAAGCAGCTAGGGATGTTACATCAAGAATCTTAAATTGCCCGTTTCCTTTCTTGAGTATGATTTGCTGGTATCTACACCCACAAATAAACCTGTTTCCACTTCTTATGCATGCAGGAACTGTCATATTGTCATAAATGGTAGAACCTTTGTTGCTGATCTTGTATGCTTGCCTTTGAAAGATCTTGATATCATTCTTGGCATGGACTGGTTATCTTCCAACCACGTCCTTCTAAACTGTTTTGTTAAAACCTTAGTTTTTGGAACTCCAACGGAGTCTAAGAATCCGGACCTTCTCTCTGCCAGCCAAGTTCAAGCTTCGATGAGAGACGAAGCCCAAGTATACATGATGATAGCTTCCCTGGAAGTAGAGAGCAGCCTTCCTGATGTCGCCAGCTTGCCTGTTGTATGAGAATTTCCTGAGGTGTTTTCTGGGGGATGTTTATAACTTACCCCCAGAGAGAGATGTTGAGTTTACCATAGGCTTAGTGCCTGGCACCGGGCCAATCTCCATAGCACCCTATAGAATGTCTTCTCTAGAGCTAGCTAAGTTGAAGGAACAGTTGGAGGACCTGATGAAGAAGCAGTTCATTAGGCCCAGTGTGTCTCCGGGGGAGCACCTGTGTTGTTGGTGAAGAAAAAGGATGGTAGAATGAGGTTGTGTGTCGACTATCCGTAGCTCAACAAGGTGACTATAAAGAATCGGTATCCCCTCCCTAGGATTGATGATCTCATGGACCAGTTGATGGGCACTTGTGTCTTTTCGAAGATAGATTTGAGGTCAGGGTACCATCAGATTCGGGTTAAGTCTGAGAACATCCCGAAGACAGTATTCAGGACGCGATATGGTTACTACGAGTACTTGGTTATGCCCTTTGGCGTGACCAATGCTCCTATGGTGTTCATGGACTATATGAATAAGACCATCCACCCTTACTTGG
Source organism: Echinosophora koreensis (assembly GCA_035048595.1). NCBI lineage: Eukaryota > Viridiplantae > Streptophyta > Magnoliopsida > Fabales > Fabaceae > Echinosophora > Echinosophora koreensis. The sequence goes on along the minus strand of JAPCYP010000061.1, from coordinate 2,315,057 downwards.
ATAAGTTTGTGGTGGTGTTCATAGATGATATCTTAGTGTACTCCAAGAGCAAGGAGGAACATGAGGAACACCTGAGGGTTGTCTTGCAGACCCTTAAGGAAAAATAGTTGTATGCTAAGTTGTCTAAGTGTGAGTTCTGGTTAGAGGAAATGAGCTTCTTAGGACATGTCATCTCTAAGGGTGGCATAGCAGTGGACCCAGCTAAGGTAGAGACGGTGCTCCAGTGGGAAGCACCGAAGTCTGTAACCGAGATTAGGAGTTTCTTGAGGTTAGCCGGGTATTATAGGCGGTTCATAGAAGGCTTCTCTAAGATAGCTTTACCCTTAACCCGTCTCACTAAGAAATGACAGTTGTTTGTGTGGGACTCTAAGTGTGAAGAGAGTTTCCAAACCCTTAAGGATAGGTTGACATCAACACCAGTGTTAGTTTGCTAGATCCTAGTGAACCCTTCATAGTTTACAGCGATGCTTCTAAGCAAGGGTTAGGTGGTGTGTTGATGTAGAGTGGTAAGGTAGTTGCTTAAGCTTCTAGGCAGTTGAAAACCCATGAGAAGAACTACCCTACCCACGACCTAGAGTTAGGAGCTGTGGTATTTGCCTTAAAGATTTGGAGGCATTACCTTTATTGCTCAAGGTTTGAGGTTTTTAGTGATCATAAGAGTCTGAGGTATCTCTTTGATCAAAAGGAGTTGAATATGAGGCAGCGTAGGTGGATGGAGTTCCTAAAGGATTATGACTTCGAGATGACCTATCACCCAGGAAAGGCCAATGTAGTGGCCAATGCCTTAAGTAGGAAGACCCTGCATGTCTCCGCTTTGATGGTTAGGGAGATGGATCTGATAGAGGAGTTTAGAGACCTTAGTCTAGCTTGTGAGTTTACCCCTAAGAGTATTAGGCTTGGAACCTTGAAGGTTACCAATAGCTTGATGGACCAGATTAGAGAGTGTAAGAAGTTAGATAAGTTTCTCTTAGACCAGCGAGAGTTGCTTGCTCAGGGTAAAGACCTTAGTTTTAAGGATGGCAGTGACGGTGTCTTGAGGTTTAAAGATAGAGTTTGCGTACCAGACGTCCCGGAGCTTAGAAAGTTGATCCTTGAAGAAGGACACAGGAGTGGATTGAGTGTGCACCCAGGTGCCACCAAGATGTATCAGGACCTTAAGAGGATGTTTTGGTGGCCTAGGATGAAAAAGGATGTGGGTGAGTTTGTGTATGCGTGCCAAATTTGTCAGAAGGCCAAGATAGAACACTAAAAGCCTTCAGCTAAGTTGCATCCTTTGAGTATCCCAAAATGAAAATGGGATAGCATCTCCATGGATTTTGTGTCTGGACTCCCTAGGACTCCAGCTGGTTTTGAGGCTATATGGGTTGTTGTGGATAGACAGACTATGTCTGCCCATTTCATTCTGATGAATACGGAGTATCCATTGGAGAAGTTGGCTAAGCTGTACATCAAAGAGATCGTTAGGCTTCATGGTGTACCCTCTAGCATAGTATCAGATAGAGACCCCAGGTTTACCTCTAGGTTTTGGAATAGTCTGCAAGAGGCTTTAGGGACAAAGCTTAGGCTTAGTTCAGCTTACCACCCATAGAGTGATAGGCAGTCTGAGCGAACCATCCAGTCCTTAGAGGACTTGTTGAGGGCTTGTGTGCTAGAACAATTTGGTAGTTGGGACAAGTTTTTGCCCCTGATAGAGTTCACCTACAACAACAGTTTCCATTCCAGCATTGGGGTGGCACCATATGAGGCTCTTTATGGGAGGAGATGTAGGACACCTTTGTGTTGGAGTGAACCTAGTGACAGTGTGGTGCTAGGGCCAGAGATAGTCCAGGAAACAACAGAAAAGATCAGGTTGGTTCAGGAAAAGATGAGAGTTGCACAGAGTTGGCAAAATAGCTACCATGACAAAATGAGGAAGGCGCTGGAATTCTAGGAAGGTGATCATGTATTCTTGAGAGTTACTCTAACGACTGGGGTTGGTAGAGTGATGAAGGCGAGGAAACTTACTCCGAGATTCATTGGTCCTTACCAGATTCTTAAAAGAGTCGGCGAAGTCGCCTATCAGATAGCCTTACCATTGTTCTTGTCCAACCTCCATAATGTTTTTCATGTGTCTCAACTCAGAAAGTATATCCATGACCCTAGTCACGTGATAGTACCCGACGCTATACAGTTGAAAGAGAACTTGACGTTTGAGGTATTACCCCTTCGAGTCGAGGATAGGCGGGTGAAGCAGCTAAGAGGCAAGGAGATTCCCTTGGTCAAAGTAGTTTGGAGTGGGGTTACTGAGGAAAGTGCTACCTGGGAGCTGGAAAGCAAGATGATGGAAGCATACCCACACCTTTTGGTTTGAGGTACGTAGAAATTTCTAGGACGAAATTTTTATAAGGGGGTGGAATTGTAACACCCCGTTTTCGTTAAGTACTTTTCTAAAGGCCTGTTTGGTTGTTTAAGCTGTTTTGGTTAAGGGCTAAGTAGGATTTTTGCTTAAAAGTCCCTTTCTGGCACATGAGCACACCCGTACTCATTAGCCAGCACGCCCGTGCTCAACAGTGAGCACGCCCGTGCTCAATGTGCTGACCGCGTCTCATTGACGCTAAATCCAGCACGACGGTGCTCAAGGGGGAGCACGACCATGCTCAAGTTCAGACAATATATGTTTTTGTACAGAGACCGAGGGTTTACTTGAAAACCCTATTTTGGTGGCTGCCACTACCCTAGTGCGATTGCTACTGCTTCATTCCATAACTCTCTCATAATCAGTGCTTTCGTTGAGTATTGGAGACCTTTGGGAACTGTTCTTTCATATGTGCCAATCAAGTTTAGGTAATGGTCCTTTTCCCTCTTTGGTTTCCTTTCGTTTTTGATTGGGAAACTGATCTGTTGTGTTTCTGTTTGACCAAGGCTTGGAGGATTGACTGAGCCGCTAGTGGGGATGTGACCAATTTGACTGTTAGAGCAACCTTCAATCCAGGTATGGGGAGAAGGGTAGTGTACTCATAGGCAATGGGGGTAGTGTAAGGTAAAGGGCTTCCCCATGACCCTAGTGTTGTTGTATGCATGTTTGTTATATGGTGTTTAATCTGTGATAATATGTCTCTGGTTGTTTTAGTGTTATATGCTTCATGCTCATGATGGTTGCCTATGAATATCATGCTATGTTGAATGTTGATAAATTGATGTTGGATGAGATGATGTTTATTGATGTAAATGTTGAAGTTTTTAATGATGATGGTTACATTGATAAAATACTTAATTGATTAGGCTCTGAAAATGATTTAGAACCTCAGGGATTTAATCCAGGAAAATTGGTTAAAGTTGATGTTTGTTCTCTGCCCAGAATAGTACTGTCGTGCATTGAGCACGACCGTGCTGAACAGGGAGCACGCCCGTGCTCCCAGTTCGAATTCTGGAAAATGGCCATGCATTAAGCACGGCCGTGCAGTAGAGGAGCACGACCGTGCAGCTGAGCACGACCGTGCCTAAAAGGAAGCACGACCGTGCTTCACTTATATGACAGCATGCCCGTGCTGGGGTTAATCACGCCCGTGCTCACCCCTCCTGGACAAGAACAGAATTAAAGGGCTTTAAGCGGTTTCAAACCCCATTTCCCCCATAATGATAGATGATACGATCAATCAATGTTATGGATTAGATAACTCGGTTAATAATTAATTAAGATGACTAAGAAAATGAGACGGTGAGATGTTAAGATGGATAGGCCGGTATCCATCGGGTTACCGCACGCTGTTACGTTGTACCTTGGTGCTTATTTGGCCAAGGGGACCTTGACCCTACGGTTTGGGTCTAAGGCATTGATGATGTTGAACTCTTGGGAGCTTCTTGGCCCAAGCATGATGATGTTGATGTTGAAGTCTTGGGAGCTTTTTGGCCCGAGCAAAGGAGGTGGTTGTTGTTGTTTGTTGTTGTGCCATGCATAGAGCATTGGAGTTAATGGTTAAGGCGGAGGTTCGACATAGGGGAGATCCCCCGAGATTACAGTGATATGGCCATCCACGGTAGGTCACCCAAGGTTTGGTGACCACCGCCCCCCGTGATGAGGCATCCACAGTTTGATGCGTTGGCTATCCATGGGGTTCACCCGAGGTTCGGTGAACTGCCGGTGTTGGTGCTTCTATGGACAATACGGATATGTAACTTCAAAGTTGTTCATCCTGAGTTAGTTGGATCCACAAGTATAATGGAGAAGCGAAGTAGTGTTGCATTACACCGCATAACATACTTGATTTTGATGATGTTGATGTATGACGATGTGTGTATGTTGATGTATACTAGATGATGCCATGCCTATTTGTTTATATTGCTTCCTATCTCCATGCCGTTACTGTTTACACGATTCTTACTCCCCGTTTTCTGTTTGTTTGTTTGGCCTGATTGGCTTTATGCAGAGGATGGCGAGCAGCCCGGAGAGGAGTGACTCTGAGGAGCCACCACTCATAGTTAGGGCTTTCACCTTTTGTCTAGTTACTTTTGTTCAGTTGTATTCAGAAGATATTTTCCGGAACGGTTGTACCAGCTCTGAATTGTGACATCGGGGTTGGGTTGTTTATGTTTTATGTTTATCATTGTTTTAACTTGGTTTTATATTTTCCGCATTTTTGTGAACTCGTTCATGTAGGACTTTTCTACTCATGGACAAATGTTTGATTTATCCAGTAAATGCATGTTTTTATTTTATTTCTATCTTTTTATGTTGTATAACATGCGGGGTAGAAGGGTGTCACAATCTAAACTCATATATATATAACAATTCCATAAAGGAAGAGAAAACAACAAGAAAGTATGCAAGAGTGAGATACCAATATATGGATTAATCAAAATAACCATATGCACGACACAAAACATCAGATAAGCCTATAAGGTCATATAACATAGAACTTTTCAGAAAATAAGCAAGTACTCCATCAATGGGTTTCATATATACTCGAACAATCATCTTCTTTTATAAAAATATGCATGACACTTCAATATTCAGGCTCTAACTTAATCTCATGAGATCCCATCATCATTCTATGAGTTGATCAGACTCGATTGCCAGGTATATTAGGCACAACGTGATTAGCCAGGTGTATTAGGCACAACATGATTAACATAGCACACTATCCAGTCCAGGATGCAGTGATCAATGCTTATGGATTCCAAAACACACTGTCCAACCCAAGGCACAGTGATATGGATTTCATTGTCCATCAAGGCACAATGCTGCAACGTGATGTGAATACCCCGCCCTTCGTGGTATCACACCTAACAACGTGTGGCACGTCTGCCAAATCATGCATGAAAAACAATTTATTCTCAACGTTTTCTTTGTGTTCATTCTTTCCATGTCGAAACTCAAAGGCTAACGACTATTCATAAATTTTCAACTTTTAAGATTTTTCAACATCAACATGGGACACGAAGTCCGAGTGCTCAGTCACAACGCCTTAAACCGATGCACCAGTCTTAGGCTTGTGGTCATAGAAAACATTCACCTTTAACAACGTTCATCACAACGTGATTAGGACACAAAGTCCACAAGAACGTGATTAGGACACCAAGTCCACAACAACGTGACACGGATCCAAGATCTACGTGTATATTACAGAGCACTAGTATTCCGACGTCTCGTATACTAGATTCACATTTCAACTTGTTTATTCTTTTTCGTTCAGTGAAACACAAATACAAAACGAAACCTCCGCAACTTATCCAAGTTTGCAGGAATATTTTTGTTGAATAAAAGTATTTCACAGAAAATCATTTTTCATTGAAATTCATTTATAAATGCTAAGTTATAGAGAAACCCATTCTTTTATTTCAAATCCATTTTCTTTCGAAATTCTTTCTTTTCTGAAACAACGTTAGAACTTTATAAAGAGATATCTTTTAAAACTCATTTCCAATCAAATCCTACAAAACATTTTTCTCAAAGATTTTCTTCAATAAATATATTTCTAAAATTGTTTTCGTTTAAACTAAAATTATTTGTAAGCAAAAATGATTTTCCTCTAGCTTTAAAATATTTCGACACCTAGTTCTTAAAATAACTTTCTATCTCATTTTCTAAAATTGATAACGTACCAATATATATATATATATATTCAATTTCATCCTTAACTTCATTCTTTTATCAAAAGGAGGTCTCCGATAAATACATGCAGTTATGTTCAATGTTTCTCATAAAGCTTTTTAAGACTTTTATCTCACTAATCAATTGAGCACCAACGAATGTCAGGCTTCTCAGACATCAATCAATAACAATATAATTTCCATTTCAATATCATAACAGATAATACAGTTCATGCCATATAGTAAAGCTGTAACACATTTTCAAATAAGTCATCAGGCTCAGGCATTTAAAAACAGACAGTTCAATCACATCAGATAACTCAGATAAATTACAACAAAACTTAAGACACATCACAGACCACACTAATAGCATACGGCTATTTGAACATCCCTCAGGAAGTCTCCTCTTACCTGATTCCAAGGCAAACATAGTCTCGCGTTCTTTGTTGTGCTACGATCTTCCTCGTCTTGCTTCGCGACTGAAGTCTAAAGATTCCAACACGTAACATAAGTTAAAAACAACCAAAAACATCGAATCCATCCTAGGCATAGGTTCGACAATGGTGACAAAAATAGGGTTAGAGGTTTTCAAAATTTCTCAAACTCATGGATTAATGATCCTTAAGTATTAGAGATTCATAAACAATGATCATTTTATAAGGATTGAACAAAATCTCCTCTAAGCACAAGCTTAGGGTTTCGGCCAAGACATATAAAATAGGCTAGGGATTTTCAAATTTTTCAAGCTTCTAGATTCAACAACAAAAGGTACCAAAGAGTTCAAATCAATGATCATACTTCAAAAGTTGAAACAAAACTTCCTTGCTCAACAACAACATAGGTTCGGCCTCTTTAAGAAAATAGGGGAGGAAAATTTTGCTTGATGCATGCTCTTAGATAATGAATATAGAAGTGGTTATGAGTTCATAAAAATTGGTTTCAAGTCAAATGGATTTTTCTACTAATTTCTAGAGATTTTTGAAGTTTATAGATCTAAGAATCATAAATGGATGAACATGGCATAAACTCACAAAATGAATGAAGAAGAAGACTTAGATTAGCAAGAGAAAGAAGTATTACCCTTGAAGCTTGAAGAAAATGAATGGAGAAGATGAACACTTGAAGAAATAGATGAAGTTTTTGTAGTAGGAAAGCTTGGTTTAAGAGTGTAAAGTGATGAGTGAAAATGAAGAGTGTATATATAGGGGGAGAGAGTGAGTGCGCCATGGAGAGGGAGAGAGAAGAAGAGCTTGGGCTCCAAGTCTTGCTTAAGGCTTGTTTGGTTGGAGAAAGTGAGAGAAAATGTGTTTTTGGAATAAAATATGATAAATTCAAAAAGTGTAATTATGATTTCTTTTTGATGTGACTTGAGCCATCAATCATCAAGTCATTCCATCCCCAACAAGTCATCTCAGTCTTCTCAGCTCTCCATCCTGCTCCGTCGCTTACCCGATTCGAGCTTCCGATTGTAATTTCCGAAGATTTCGCCCAAATAAAATATTATATTTTATTCCCAAACGTAAATTTTCAAAAATAACCAAGGTTGAAGGAAACACGATAAAAACACTAACCGTTTTCATTCACGGGTCAAAATTAGGTTTTCTGCTCAGAAATTCTTACTGTCAATGAAAACGCATACCGGCTTTCATCTGAATTTTCAACCGAAAATTTAACCGTGACTTTCTACGGTAAGGTAGAGCAAGATAAAGATTTTAGTTTATCCAAAATCCCTCTCTGGATTTTAACAAAAATAAACACACATAAACGTGTATTTACTGTTATAGAAAGACAGAGAAATCGGGGCGTTACAACCTCCAAAAAAAAGGCATTGTCAGAGGCAGCAGAAGGCTTCTGCCCCTGACTAATGGACTTATCTCGGCGGTGGGTGAACTTGCCCTGCATTATAAGGTAAAATAAGTCAACAGTCGGAGGAATATATAATTAAGTATAATTAATTAATGTAATGATAGAACTTAACTTACAGCAATCTCGCCCGCGTTCCCGACCCACTCCCCAGTCTTGGTCTCCTTCGTCTTATTCAGCACCACAAATGCAGTGGGACCCCTCGCCAGCTCGTTCTTCTTCATATATATTCATAAATAACTGTTAAGATATTTAATCATTAAGTTTATTTAAGTGAAATGCAATATATAATTACCAGGTTATCATGATGCTTCGTGATAGGCACAAACCCACTGGTGTATAGAGGAGCACCAGTATCTGTGGCTCGGTTCTGCTTCCCGATCGCACTCCTCCCCAGGAACTCCTCATTGGTGGCCCAATACCGACGCAGGCCGTCCAGAACCTCGGGAGTCAAGAAGTTCCCTGGAGATGAACCATCGCGGATCTTTCCCTTGAAATTCTTTACAACCAGGGATCTATGATGCTCAAAAGCGGCCCGGATGTCAGCCTCATGCTATGGTAGCCACCTGTAAGTTGACTGCATGAAATACAAGACATCAGACCACAGTGTAACGGTAAAAACAATAAAAATAAAATCATGCACCAAATAATTTATATACCATTTAAAAACTAATACTTACACCAAAGAGGTGCTCGAATCAGTGATCCTGGATCGTCATGGGGATCTACGTCCATGTGAGCCAAGATCCGGTGTAGTCCCCCTTAACAAGCTTGGAGATCCTCGTGTGTGGCCCATCTACCGGCCAGAAACTGTGGGCAAATAATATGTATATATTAATCACTATAAATATTCAAATAATAAAAAGCAACAAATAAAGATAAATGTTTAACTCACTCAAGTCTTGCATATGTGTGAACCCATATGCACGTGTCCGTGGGTGTCGTAACCCCCGAACCCGAGGCCTACCCCCCGGCAGGTTGCTGTACTGATGATGCTGTTTGGAGAGGGGTGGAAGGCACAACAGTGGCTGATGGAGCTGTGGAGGATGAGCGGACACCATGTTTGGACGGTGTGGATTTAGGCATAAGAACCAATAATAAAAAATAAACACCAATCATAATAACAAATTTCTGAAGCACCCCTATAGGGTCATCGATATTTGTTTACTAGGCGATGAGTTGAAAGGGAATGCATACAGATGTTATACATGTGTTGCATTTGATTCCTTCTTTATACTTTTTAGAAAAGCAAATTAAAATTAAGTAGCATGAGCACTTAGAAAATTCTAGAAATATAAAGAACAAAGTATAATACACAAGTATTATTGTCCAGCATTGAAGAACAAAGTATCACTCTCCCATTAATTTCAAGTATAACTCAAAATGCTTTAAAATTTTATGGTTCATTCAAGAATATCCACGAGATAGAAGAAATCTTCTTCATATTCAAAGAAGAGATAGAAAAATTTAAAGAATAGATAAGTATTTATGGCTATTGGCTTCTACAGAAACCCAAAAGTTAAAACCTTCTACCATCCATTATGATAGATAAATGAAAGAGAAAAGGGAACAAATTAGAGAGAGGAGTTTGATTATTGGTTTTCTTTAGAAAGGGATTTATGATTACTTGTACGACTACAACAGTAATATCATGCTTATGAAAATTTGAACAAAAAACAGTTTTCATCATCATCATCATCATCATCATCATCATATTCATCATCATCATCATATTTGCTTCTAATTTTGAACCAAAACAAAAGTGTTAGCAGGACAAGCAAGAAGAGCAACATACACAACGATTAAAAGGTGCACGGTCAATAATATTAACTTATAGAACCAATCAATCTCCTCAAATAACCAAGAGACTCATGCTCATGCTATTAACTTAGTTTCTAATCTAAGTAAGGTTCATTTTGCACAAACATGATTAATCTGAAAAATTAAGAACAAGACTTTGCTTTACTATATATCTCTGTTTCTCCGGTCAGGTTGGTAATTCAACTCCTAGAAATTGATGATGATGATTTGATCTAGACACAAAATCTTAATAAGAGTATTCATTATATACACACAAAGAGAAACATCAGTTCCATGTAAACATTAACTAGAATAATGTAAACATTAACTAATAACTATTAATAAAAGTGATAATTTTTTCAGGTTAAATAAGCATTTTGAGTTATATTTTCAAAAGCACAAATGGAATCACTAGAAACTAACTACAATTGTCCCCATTCAGTGATTAAATTTCAAAAGCACAAATGAGAAAGATTGACCACAACCCAACATCAATAATATGAAGCTTTACCAAAATCCCAAAGTCTGTGTTAGTGGTGGTGGTGGCCCCAGCTGTGCAGGGAGGGGGAGGCGTCCGCTGCCCTGTAAGAAACAAAAAACATTAGAGACAGAGAAAGGAAGAAAAGGGAGGAGAAGGGAAGAAGAAGATACCTTAGACGAGGAGAAGGAGCTCCGGTTGCCTTTCACGGCAGCTCTGCGATGATGAGAGAGGAAGAGGATGAGAGAGATAGAGACAGATCTAGAAAGAGAGAGAGTTTCACGGTGGAGAAAGATGGATTTGTGATGGCCAAGCACGGTGGAATGGGGACGGTGAGCGGAGGAGGGGAGGGTTATGTGAGGAAGGGAGGGGGAGGCGACCAACCAATTCGGTCGCTAAATAAAAATGAGTGACCAATTTGTAAGTAACGTGCAACTGGTCGCTAAACCGGTCGCTATAGCGACCGAATTATATTCGATCGCTAAACTGGTATTTTCTTGTAGTACGTGCGAGGCTTGTTAGGAAAGATAAGAAGCTTGTGGAGTCGAGTATCTGTCGAAGCTTAAAAGATAATATAAAAGAAGCTTGTTAGGAAAGATGAGAAGCTTGCGGAGTCGAGTATCTGTCGAAGCTTAAAAGATAAGATAAAAGAAGCTTGCGGAGCCGGGTATCCGTCGAAGCTTGAAAGTAAAGATAAAAAGAAGCTTGCGGAGCCAGGTATCCGCCGAACACCCGGGTACTGACGAGGGCGGGGAGTGGTCGTCGGTGTAAAAAGAGCACGGACAAAGAGCGACTCCTGGCAGGCTTCTATGCGGAAGGACACATGAACGAACCGATTTCACCTCGGAACGAGAGGGATCCAGAGATTATGTTGGTATGGGACTACATAGTTGAGGGATTCCGACACTGTACAAGTATGGGACTGTAGAGTTAAAGAAGGCTTAAAGGAATTGATTGGTACTACCTAAAATAAGAATATGCATCTTCTTTTCGGTATCCCATCACTTAAGAACTCCATAGTTAAGCGTGCTTGACTTGGAGCAATTCTGGGATGGGTGACCTCATGAGAAGTTTTCCCAAGAAGCGTGTGAGTGAGGACAGAGCACGCTGAAAAGACCCGTGTTGGTTTGTGGGGACAATCATCAATCCATAAAACAGTCAGGGATGTTACAGTATCCACCGAAGCTTGAAAGTAAAGATAAAAGGAAGCTTGCGGAGTCGGGTATCCGTCAAAGCTAGAAAACAAAGATAATAAGAAGCTTGCGGAGCCGGGTATCCGCCGATGCTTGCAAAAGAAAGATTAAAAGAAGCTTGGGAAGTCGGGTATCCGGCGAAGCTTGAAAAGAAACATAAAAAGAAGCTTGCGGAACCAGTATCCGTCAAAGCTTGGAAATGAAAAGAAGCTTCTGGAGTCGGGGTATCAGCCAATGCTTGAAACGAAAGATAAAAAGAAGCTTGCGGAGTCGGGTATCCGCCGAAGCTTGCAAGGAAAGATTAAAAGAAGCATGCGGAGCCGGGTATCCGCCGAAGCTTGAAAGAAAGAGAAAAAGAAGCTTGCGGAGTCGGGTATCCACTAAAGCTTGAAACAATAGATAAAAAGAAGCTTGCGGAGTCGGGTATCTGTCGAAGCTTTAAAAGAAAGATAAAAAGAAGGTTGTGGGGTCAGGTATCCGCTGAAGCTTGGAAATGAAATGAAAAGAAGCTTGCGGAGTCGGGTATCCGCTGAAGCTTGGAAATGGAATGAAAAAAAAGCTTGCGGAGTCGGGTATCCGCCGAAGCTTGAAAAGAAAATAAGCTTGCAGAGCCGGGTATCCGTCGAAGCTTGCAAATGAAATATAAAAAAGAAGCTTGCGGAGTCGGGTATCCGCTGAAGCTTGGAAATGGAATGGAAAGAACCTTGCGGAGCCGGGTATGGAAATAAAAAAGAAGCTTGTGGAGTCGGGTATCCGTCGAAGCTTGCAAATAAATAGATAAAGAAGCTTATAGAGACCATATGTCTGTGAAAGCTTGCAAAGTCATAGCTTATGAGCCATGTGTCTGTTAGAACTGAACAAAGTGATAATTAGGTAGACAAGTATGATTCAATGATGCATGAAATGATTTGGCAATGCAGGATGCAAAAGACGCATATCATGGTGCGTGATACTTTTTTTTTTTTTTTAATGTATTAGGCAGAAGATGCTTTTTATGATTGATTAAAATCATGATGATTCTTTCATTTTCTTTTTCAATACATGATGCAGAAGATGCTTTTTATGATTGATTAAAACAATGATGATTTTTTCATTTTTTATTTTTCAATGCATGGTGCAGAAAATGTTTTGAATTGCCTTGATATTAGACATTGATTGTAAAAATAACCGAAGTTAAATGTTAGACAGAATTTACAATTTCCTTTTTGTTTTATATTTTAGACATCGCTTGATATAAACAACCGATGTTAAAAGTTTTTAAAATCGGATATAATTTAAGAACCGATGTCAAAAGTGTTTAGATTAATTGCAAAAATGCCACCGCCTCATTCTCAACATCGGTTAAATTTGAACTGATTTTAAATCCTGACGTTAAAAGCATATTTTGCATTAGTGGTTGCAACTGTCTCAGTTTTCTGGTATGATAGAAATAAGCATATGTTTGATGGTCCCGCGCATGGGGATGTGGATTTGTTTATGATGATACAAGCCAGAGCTAGGGAGTGCATATGGTTTTTAGCATTGACATTTCTGCAAAGGACGTCTCGCCAGGCTTAACCGTCTCTAGTATTGGCTAGTCCCACCCCCCCCTCAAGTTGAACCGGTTTAAACTTAACTCAGATGGCTCAGTTTTTAATGAGATGGGTAGTGCAGCTTGTGGGGGTCTTGTCCGTGATGCCTCCGGAAGTTTTGTGATTGGGTTCTTGGGAAAAATTGGTTCTTGCTCCATTATGCTTGCTGAATTATATGGCATTTGGTTTGGTATGAAGCTAGGTTTAGAGCATGGTGTGCAGAGACTTCACTTGGAATCAGATTCTTAGAGTGCTTTGATTCTTAGACTTCATGTGTGCCTATTGTGCATGATATCATGTGCATGTGGTCCGACTTCGCTTAGATTAGGTGGAGTCATACATTTAGGGAGGCAAATGCTTGTGCTGATGCTTTTGAACATTAGTAACATTAAGTCTTTTAAGGAATGATGGAAGAAAATAAGAAAAAAAAAGTAAATAAAAATGCAGTAGAAGAGTCTAGATTCCAAACGAACAAATTCAAACTCAATTGAAAAGGATCTTTCTGATTCTCATGTGCATCTTGAAGGATGCCTACTCTTGATTTTTGGATTTTTGGAGGGTACAACTTAGAATACAGAATAGCATTTTTTTTTTTACAGAATATAGAAACACTAGTCTAAAGTCTAACCTCCAAGTTTTGTACCATGAGGCCCCGGTCGTTTTGTACCAATTATATCTTCATGTTCCTCTACCCACATGCTATTAACAATACTAATGAACACATATTAAAGTCAAGGTTTGGGAAGAATCTTACTGTAAGCCATCGCTAGAACATCCAAAGCACCCAAAGTTTAGTTCCGTAGGTTGTAGCAAGCTTGAGATTTTACATAATTTTACCTACTCACTTCCCCTTATAATTGCCTAGTTAAGACTTCTCGCTTGGACCTTCGTTCCTCTTATATAAATGTCCATAAGTGTGTATGCTAGTGCCACATCGAATCACTCTAGAACTTTCTCTCTTTCATTTTATATTAAAAACAACTGATCCTCAAATGCTTGATTCATCCACAAAATCTTATACTTGGGCCTATTACATAATTTTGGGCCTAAGTTTCTCAAGTGAAAAAATTATTTTCTTCCGCTCTACGAGTTACTCTGAGGTTTGGTTCATTAATGCAAACATTCACAAACAACAATTGAGGTAATTTTCTTTCCTTTTTTCTTCTTATTTCTAGTGTTTGTTTATTTGAATGATTCTCTTTATTGTTTTCTATTTTATTAGTTTTCTTCTATTTGTTAATTTAAAGTTCTTGAATTGATTCATTTATTTGATCCTGGTTAATTATATTTTATAATTAGGTCTTCAATATTGCAACCCAAGTGCAATAAGGCAATAGGATATGGAAAACCAGTATAGGAAGGAGAAGTGTCATGCAGCTTGCTCATCGTATGGTTAAGATATTTTGTGGAAATCTAGACATGTCACAAAACCTAGATCTCACACATTTGATTAAGATGTATAATAGTGAGATTAGGGTTTTTCTTCGTAACAACAGAACCATGTCTGGTGTGCCACAAGGCATTATTGTCAAGGCTACCTCTTTCTCCTCGAACCATTATTAACTTCATAAAGGATTACACAAGATGACTTCAGGTACACAAGCTAAACGAACCTTTATTTAATTAAAGTATCTTTGATAATTTGATTAGTAAATTTCAATCTTGCATTGTAAATTTAGTATATGCGATGCAACGCAACTCAAATGGAACTCATCAGGTACATACAATCTTTATTTCTAGTTCTAAGTTTCAATTATTGTAACACCCTGATTTTTCACTGTTTCAAAATAATCGAAATGCGGACGATTATGTTTATATATTTATATGAGTGTTAGAAAATTATTTTAAATAAATGGAGTTCATCACTCAATCCTACTTGAACGTAGGAAGCTACGATTAAAATTTAGGTTTGAAAGTCAGGCGAATCCCGGCCCGCGAATTTCACTGACAGTATATTTATACTGATCAGAAGACCTAATTTTAATTCGTGAACGAAAAACTTAAGGTTTTTATTTTATTTCCTATGATGGTGTGTTTTTAGAATTATTTCATGTACAGTGACATAATTTAAGTTTTACGGGCGTAATACTCGATCGGGTAAACGGCGGAGCAGATTACGGGATTTCCGGGAACCGCTAACGGATAATATCGGCGACTCACACAAGATGACTCACATGGTGAGTCACAATGTGAACACATTAAGTGTTGCACATGGTCATAATTACAAACTATTAGGAATTTGCAAACTAGTCCCTATACTTTTGGAATTTTGCAAAATGGTCCCTAGGAGTTATTTGCACCTAAGTCCTTGAAGAAGCCACCTCCTTTCCCTTTACTCCCTTGGACTTGCGCAGCCCACACCCATTAAAACACATGGGAACACTTCATTTTGCTCTTATTTCACTCTTGACTCAAAACCAATTTCTATGTGCTTATAATCATTCTTGATATCATAATCCAAGAGATTGTTGAAAACAAAATCTTCCTTCCTATGTTCATGTGGGGGTATGAACTTTTGTTCATTTTTCATGAAAATGATTATGGATGTCCTAAACTGACCGAACTTGCACCGAATTTATGACCATCTTCCTTTCTGAAACTCGGAAAACTCTCAACATGAAAGTTTTTTCTCTTTCTCTCTTCTTTCCAACGAGCTAAAGATCATAAAAAACGGATCAGTATGTTGAGAGTTATGACCAAAATACAGAAACTGCCCAGAATCCTCAGATCCATGCGAGACAGCAGAAAGAAGCCTATTTTTACCCATGTTATGATCCGAACCAAATGAAACCTTAAACATCAAAGTTGTTCCTTTTCTTCTTATCTTTCCAATAAGCCAAAGTTTATAATTTTTGGATGAGTAGATCATGAGATATACTCACAAAACCAACACACCCTTAAAGCTGTCTCAAAAGCCATAAAGTTTGGATTGATCATTTTATTCATTTCTTCAATCTTCAAGAGGTAAAATCTCAACTCCTTGATCATCTAAGCTTTCATATTCAATTGTTTCTCATGTTTATGCCATGAATCATATTTTCCCATTTCTAGACCTAGAACTTTGAAAATCCATAACTAATTCTAGAAAAATCCTATGATGTTGAAACCACTTCCTATGTTCTTATAATCATGTATATTGTCTAAATCTAAGAGCATGTGATGATCAAAAATTTTCTTCCCTTGAAACCCATCTTGGCCGAATCTACCATTTAGAGGGTTAGGATGGTTTTGATTCTTAACTTTGTTGTTTAGCCCTAATCCATTTCCTTAAGTATATTAGAATTATTAATCCATGACTTAAACAATTTTGGAGTTTGTTTAGTCCTTAAACCCTATGAGGCCGTGACCAACATAGGAGGATTTTGATGTTTTGTGATTGTTTATTTATGTGGTCGTTTGGTTGTATTGTTGAAGGTTAAGTATAAAGCGGTGTACGTGAGTTTCCGGCTTCCGACGAATTAAATTCAACTTGCTGTGAATCTCCAAGAGGTAAGAGGGGTTACTTGAGGGATCATTCGGATGGCCATGTGTAATTTGCTTGTGGTCCATATATGTTTATCTATGTGGCTGTGGTGTTTTCTGGTTTATTTTACTGAGCTATGTGTTTCGGTTGTTTATCTGCTTTTAATTGATTTAATTATCTGCAGTTGTATGTTATATTGCTGTGATGCATGATTTGCTAGTAATATAATTATGATGATGATGATGAATGTTGTTTGTGAGGCCTGACAGTGGTCAGTGCACAACCGATTAATGAGATAAAAGCCTTAATAAGCTGTGTATATTATATTCAATGTTTTATGGGAAATATTGGGATATAATGTTTGTGGAAAATATTATTTGGGAGAAATAATAAGTATTTGAGAAATCTTATTATTTTAATGATTTATTTATAAAAAAGTGATTTATGGGTCGTAGAGAGGGCGCAACCGTGAAAATATTTTACTACTGCTAATTTTTACATAAGATATTCCGCAATATTATAAAAAGATATTTTGTGAAATTAATCTGTGAAAATAACTCAACCATGAATTTAGAAAATTGTTTAAGCGGAAAAAGCTAAGTTTTTCCTTAAAATACTTTAAAATGATTTAACAACGGCAATTTGGAAAACCGACGACGGCAAGTATTTAGAAATGGCAGCTCATAATTATGATGAAGTTAAAACCTCTGTGACCCTCTTTTCTGAAAATGACATTTTTCAGTAACCGGTGTTTTTATGATAGAAATCTTCCCACTTAATGTGTTTTCCGAAATCAAGTTTTGACTTGGATGATATATTAAAAGATTTGAACTTAATAACCGAGACGTCGGGATATTAAGGTTCGGTGTATGGTAGACTGGATAGCTACCTGGTAGACTGGATAGCTACCTAAAAGAGATAAAACATTTTGAGATGTTTTCTATTACCACGAACCCAAGCCGGATGCATCGGTCTAGGGTTTCGTGATTGAGCACTCGGACTTTGAGGTCCTGTGTTGTTAATGAATGACTTTAAAGATGTTAAAACGATATTTGGTTTAAAGTCGTTGAGCTTTACCAAGGAAAGATATAACGCAAAGAACAGTGTTAAAAGAACTATGTTTTCGAGCATGCATTTGGCAGACGTGCCACAATACGATATATGATTACCTTGCGGCGTCAGGTATTTCATGCCATGAAGTTTTCATTGTGCCGGACGGACAATGGAACCCCATTCACGATGTTATCACTGTGCCACGATGTTGGACAGTGTGCGATGGGTTTTGGACGTGGGCCTGTGACTATATGTCTGTGGCTACGTGCCGGGAGTCTGATCAACTCAAACACGAGGTCGGGATATCTCATGAGATTAAGTGAAAATGTTAGATGATGTATATGAAGTGTTCATGCATATTTTCAAAAGATGTTGTTTGGGGTGTGAAACCCATTATGCTTTGATGTTAATGTTTATGAGATCGCAAATATGTATATGGGTACGTATATGTGTTTTTTTGTTGTGTCGTGCATGTGGCTATCGCGTTATGTCCATATGTCGGTTTCTCACTCTTGCATGTTTTATTTGTGGTCTCTTTTCTGGGTTCTATGTGGTGGAATTCAGATGAACCTCTTAAGGACTATGGCGTCTACAAGAAGAAGAATGTTTAGTACGGGGCATGCTGATGCTGCATTCTTTTTGTCGTAGTGTTTGACCAGCTTAGGTTTATGTTAAGTTATATTTTGGGAATACTCGTTTCATTATAAATGTTTAAGTGTGAACCATATAATGCAATATGGTTGTATGACTTACATATATATTTTGATATATCTAAGTGTGATTATGTGAACGTTGTTGCGACGATGATGAAAAGAAAAAAAAAATTTATCACCACATTTTGTTTAAAACAAACGTCGAGAAAACTTTATTTTCCGAAAGCAACCAGCGAATTTATGATTTTATTTTCCGCAAACGGGTAACCATGTGATGACCCGAGATTAGGGTGTCACAATTATGTTTTTAACTCAAAAATGGAAGTCATCAGGTATATACGACCTTATGCCCCAATATGATAAATTTGGCAATGACGTATACAAACTGCTAGAAGATCTCTACCCTGTTAGTGTGTTGACTGTAGATAGTTTTCTTGCTTCAGGTTATTCCAAGTGGAGAAGAACCAATGCGCATAAAATATGATTTGAATGTAAGGCATTTGATAATGAAGACTCAGATGCATCCATATGAATTGTGTGGATTTCGTTTCCTTCTTAACAGTTGTCCTATGTTGGAGAAACTCACATTAGAGATGGACCCTCGAAAAATATTTCCTAAATATAAAGCTCCTTACAAAGTTGACCTTAAAAATTTATGGCACGGGCGTCAACCAGTTTATCAGTGCTTGATAAGAACTCTAAAGGTGGTGGCGGTGAACAGATTTAGTGGGACTTTTGATGAATTTTCTGCTTTGCAATATCTAGTTCAAGCAGGGATAGTTTTGGAAAAGATGAACGTCAATGTACTGAAGGATGAAAAGGTGGAAAATCGACGTGCATTGGCAAGGAATTTACTTCATATTCCAAGAGCTATGAACTTGCAAATATCAATTGCATGATTGAGAAGAATACTATATATTTATTAGCTTTTAGCACTTTTTTCTCTAGATAGTAGATTGGTTTTTAATATATTATATGAAGCCTGGTATGTAATTATTATATATGAGACTTGGACATAAGGTTTAAGTCTTGTAGCAGCACGAGCTAAAAATTAGAACTTAGGAGCCCTTGTGATAGATTGAAGTTAAAAGAGTTGAATTAATTACTCATCTTTAAGAAATATTATACATACAAGATCAATATTATTTTTATTATTATACATACAGAGTAGAATTAATTACTCATCTTTAACACTACCTGATTTTTATTATATTATTTTTGCTTGAGATTAATATAGATCAAGTGTGAGCACAGTCGAACTAAGATCTAGAAGAAAAGAAGTGAGTAACTTAGAGATGTGGAACAAAGGGAGAAACAAAATGAAAGAGAACAAATATGTAAAAGATGCAAGTTCAAATTCAAATTCCTCTATTATTTAGACCTTGATGAGCTCATGTTGTATATATTGCCACAATTGCACCAGACAAATATTGTTTTCACACCTATCCTCTCCAGGGTCAATCACAAGTATTCTTTTGACTCGCCCCTTTAGGCTTACGGATTCATAATGTTTTGTGAAGCAAAAGCTTCAAAGTACAACTTTGCAAGTGAACCTAGTAACACTAACACTCAAAAGAGTGAATATTAATGAAGTTTTATTTGACAGCATAAATAACTTCTCTTAATAAATATAAATGATTGAACGAGAAATATTAATAAAAGAATGAAAGAATTTAAGAGCTTTGAATGTATAGTTTGTTCCAAATGGAAAGTATGTAGATCTAACCTCACGGCACCCTAGAACATCCATCTATAACAATTATTACCCTTTGGATTGTGGAAATTATTATTTTAACCCTTTTTGCTTTAAAAATATTTTTAGAATTTTATTTGATGAGTCATCAAACCGATTAAAATGACTCAAACTATGGAAATGTTGTAATTAAAATGGTGCATTTATTTTTGTTGTTGTTGTTAGTATGACAGTTTTTTGTAATTTTATATTTTCTTAATATAAAGCCTTTCAAAAAAAAAAGTAAAGAAAAATTTGCTTTAATTTTTTTTTGAGAAATATGAAATTAATAAATTATACAACTAAAATAATTTCTCTTTTATTTTTTTTTTATTGAAAAAGTCTTTATTTTGAAGAGTAAATTGTTTAAAAAGGATTTTAAATAGTCATCTTCTATCTTTAGTGTAAAAAAAGATTTTATTTGTTATTTATTTTATTTTATTTTTAAGCATAAAGAAACTTTAGATGATCAACTAAATAGGCGTAAATGACATACAAGATTTCGAGAATCAATAAATTGTACAATTAAATTGACTCATTATCATCGAGAGGTTTTTATTTTGAAGAGAAGCATAAGTCAAAAGATTTATTTTTGAGTTCCGTTGTTCTTATTTTTTTTAAAGAGGGATAAGTTGTTTGAACGAAATGGAAACCAGCAAATCGTTAAAGATTAAATTGATCCCTTTATAGATGTGCAAGTGAAGCCAATGTATGTTAGAGACGTCACTCACTGAAACTTATTTAAAAAAAGTATAGAAAACACCTCAATTAACATAGGATTTAATTGGTATACACTAAAAGTATAAAGTCTTTTTTATACTGTCAACGAATCAGAAATTGACAAACCATTACAAATCTTTGATACTTATCCTAACCACCTTAAAAGTCAACAATTTCATGATTTCTGATTGGTTGTCAGTGTAAAAATCTTTACACTGACAGTGCATAGAAATTAAACTTATTGACATTTGTGAAAAAAACCAATTTCTATACTCACTTTTGTTATCATTATTATTATTGTCATAATTCGCTGTTAATATTTAAGAAAATCCTCTTCAATCTATCAAATATTTGCAATTGAACCATGAACACAACATGACAAAATAGATTAGCCTTTTAACATTTTTATCATTGAGGATTTCATTCTCTTGGCATTAGAGTGAACGTGTCTAGCTTCAATAAAAAGAAGACTAACTTGTGATGAACATAACTCAAATTTGCACATGTGAGGACAAACGAAACAAGTTTCTCGTTTTCGACAAATTCAGCCAGCTAACCCACACATAATTTGCACATTCATGGTATGAACATAACTCAAATATTGATCAAATTCATACAGAAAAGATTAAGGATTTCTTAAGATTCATTATTCATTATGTAAATAATAGGAAAAAAACGAACCCTAATATTGCAATACCACAAATCAGCAACAGGAAGAGAGCATATCTATCAGTGTATACAGAATTTTCAACTTGGCCGAAACTCATAAGCGGATATGAAACAAAAATAAAATCCCAAGCTGAGGAGAATTTATTGACCACAATGATGTGCAGCAATAAAATATCCTCTTTTTTTTTTTTTTTTATCCTTTCCTTTGAAACTAGGATATTCTTCTTATGATTACAATCCAAAAGATTTCCCAGCAAATTACAGAAGCAAAACCCTAAACCAAAAGAGGAGAGAAGAAATTCGAAATCCATTTAATCAGGATTTCGACTCACAGAAGCAGAAGAAATAAAAGGAAATCTCTACCCCATTTTCGTATCCCAAATTACAGAATAAAGAAAGGAGAAATTATCTAACCGAGCTAAAAACTCAGGATTTTCGAATCACTTTCTTCTTCACATCATGCCTTGAAATTTATAGGGAGGGAGAAGAGGAACCCGTGCCTCGAAATTGTTGATCTCACTCAAATTGGAAACGGAAGGCTTCCCGGCCTCTAGAAAATTGACTCCGGTTAGTTCATCATTATTTATTTATTTGGCTACTAATTCTTGTTATGTTTAGTATGCGAAGTGGTGATTCCATTCCATGCTTTATTGAATGGAATGGGCATAGGCTTGGATTTGGCAGATCCAGGATTTGGCAATGTGGCATGGAAAGAAAGAGTTGATGGCTGGAAAATGAAGCAAGATAAGAATGTTGTTCCAATGAGCACATGCCAAGCTACTTCTGACAGAGGAGCTGGAGAATCATAAATTGATTCAGCTCCTCTACATAAGACTGATGCTAATGATTTTCTTTTAACATTTTCCATTTGGTGGGAATGAAATTGATTCTGGGTACGAGGAATAATAATTAAATAAGCTAAATTATAAGGGGAAAAAGAGGAATATTAGTTAGCCACGAGAGAAAGAGGAAGAAGAAACAGAGGAAGATGAGAGAGAGAAGAACAAGGAGTTGAGGAAGAGAAGAGAAAACCATAGGTAACCAATTTAGTCCATGACAAATTTTAGGCCAATTTTGGTCCCTTAACAGACAACTGGATGAGTTAACAGGCCACCACATCAGCAAACTAACGGAGGCTTCCTAACGGACATCAACGGAGGAACTAATATGTCCCACATTTGTAATTGTTAAGGACTAACGGGTGGGTTTTTTTTTCCTCATGGACTAAGTTGGGCCATGAAATTTGTCAGAGACCAATATGGGTATTTACTCTTATTATTTGTTTTTTTAGCCTACTAATTCTTGTTATGTTTAGTATGCGAAATGGTAATTCCATTCCATGCTTTATTGAATAGAATGGGCATTCCCATGT
Organism: Echinosophora koreensis; assembly: GCA_035048595.1. Classification (NCBI taxonomy): domain Eukaryota; kingdom Viridiplantae; phylum Streptophyta; class Magnoliopsida; order Fabales; family Fabaceae; genus Echinosophora; species Echinosophora koreensis. Next base: position 2,292,421 of record JAPCYP010000061.1, on the reverse strand, counting down.
TTGTTAACAAATATAAGCATGGAATGGCAATTCCATTCAATGCCTCATTCCATAAAATCCGGAATCACCACATCTGGAAAATATGTAATAAAATGAGCAAGGGTAACGCCTGTTAAACAAAATGTAGATGTTAAAAAGGAGGCGGTGGCAGAACCATAAATATGATGTTCATTTAAATCACCTTTAACGTCTGTTGTTTAAACAACAGAAGTTAAAGTGCATCTTTTAACGTCTGTTGTTTAAACAACAAATGTTAAAAGTGATTTCCAAATTTTTTAGTAAGTATACGTTACCTGCGACCCTTGCTTCATCACTTTCATCACACTCTACCCTGTTCACCACCACCCTTCTCTGCCCTAACCCTTTCTCTCTCTTTCTCCCCAATAAGCCACCGCAAGCCCACCCTTCTTTTCCTCACCGCCGTGACCATATTATCAGGCAACCCTCTGTCTTTCTGGTGAGTTCTCTTCTCTCTACTCTTGTCTTCTCTCTTCTCTCTTCTCTCCATTGTCGCGACCATTAATCTCGTTTTCTGTCTCATTGACACTTCATCCACTTCTCTTCACTTCTCCCCTCCAATCATAGCATGGTTCTCCATTAAACCACCCCACGCGCAATAAAAGAACAGGTATTGAGCCCTAATCTCTTCACTTTTCTTTACCATTAAACATCCTTGGTATTAATCAACTAAAGGATTTTTGGTTTTCAGTTGTCTACCCATAATAACTTGAGTGGACCTGTACCAAGATTAAATGCAAAACACATTCATGTAAGGTGTTATCATTTTTACTGTTACTTTTGTCTTTCAATATACTTTTCCCTTCTTCATGTGAGTTAAAAAAATGTAAATTTTGTTACCTATGTAGATAATTGTATGTCTTCCTTCTCTTGAAACAGTGTTGTAGGCAATCTCCAGATATGTGCCACTGGAATTGAGCAAAACTGCTTTAGAACAACACTGATCCCTTCTGCCCTGAACAATTCTCAAGGTAATCATAGTTCTTATATGTTCCACATTTGTTTATTCGCCTGATTGTACTTCATGATGTTTGCATCTCCATTTTGCTTATCTGTCTCACAATGATTTCATTTTGACTTCAATACTATTATTTTCTGATGCAAAAGTATTTCATACTGTTCAAAACTATCAATTTCCTTTTAAGATGTCCCAACATTCATAATCATTGTTTCCATGATATCTATTTGTTTGTATGCAATTGCCACCATATTCTAACACAATTTCCTGAAATGCTTCTCAAGATTCACAATCGGCCACCGAATGATATACGCTTGTTCCTGGATTTATCAATAACAGAACTTGGGATTTATCAGTTGTTAGAACTTGCTTGTCACCCCATTAACAAGTATGCACCCCCTTTGTCTTTATTCATTTCATTTCACTTGCTTTTGTGGTTTGTGTTACTGGTATGTAAACATTAGGAATTTGGGTTTGAAAAAAGCTTATAACCTATGCCAAGAGAGTGAATATGCTCCGACGGCCTTAAATGGAGAGCAAGTTTATCAACGGGTGAAGCACATAAATATTATCTTCGGTAAGGCCAAAATGAAGGCTAAGGCTACTGAGAAAAACATATGGAAGAAGAGGTCGATATTCTTTGATCTTCCATGCTGGTGCAAGCTTGATGTCAGACACTGTATTGATGTGATGCATGTGGAGAAAAATATGCGTGATAGTGTAATCGGAACACTTCTCAACATTCAGGGCAAGACAAAGGACGACGTGAGTGCTCGTCTCAATCTTGTTGCGATGGGTATACGAGAGCAGTTAGCTCCAGTTGTTGAGAATGGTAAGCGGACATATTTGCCTCCAGCATGTCATACTTTGTCAAGAAAATAGAGACAAAGTTTTTGTGAGTGTCTTCAGGGCATCAAAGTTCCACATGGTTACTCTTCAAATGTCAAGAGGCTTGTCTTAAGTGATCTCAAATTAGTTGGCTTAAAGTCTCATAATTGTCGCGTCTTGATGCAACAACTACTGCCCATGGCTATTCGTGGTATTACTCCTAAAAATGTTAGACATGCCATAACAAGGTTGTGCTCATTCTTCAATGCTATTTGTAGAGAAGTCATTGACCCCCATAAGTTGGATGATTTGGAAGTTGAGGCTGCTATAATCTTGAGCCAATTGGAGATGTATTTTCCTTATTCATTTTTCGATATCATGGTTCACTTAATTTTTCATTTAGTGAGGGAGATTAGATTATGTGGCCCCATTTTTTTGAGGTGGATGTACCCAGTTGAGCAATACATGAAGATCTTGAAAGGGTATGTGAAGAATCCACAACGTCCCCAAGCATCCATCGTTCAAAGGTACGTTGCAGAAGAAGCTATTGAGTTTTGTTCAGACTACCTTCCTAACATGGATCCTATAGGGGTTCCTAAGCCTCATCATGATGAGAGAAGATGTCAAGGTAAGGGTACATATGGTGTAATGATTAAGAGCAAGGGTCGGGAGGAAGTGCTTCAAGATTTGTATATATTGAATAACATTGATAAAGTTCAACCTTACTTTTGTGATCACAAAAGAAAAGTAAAGGAAGAAAACCCTCGAATGAATGAAAAGTGGTTGTTGAACAAGCATAAGAAGACTTTCTTACAATGGTTTAAAGAAAAAATTCTGAAGGATGATAGTATTGCTTCTGATACATTAAAATGGCTAGCACGTGGGCCTAGCTTTAATGTCATATGTTGGAGAGGATACGACATCAATAACTTTTCCTTTTATACAAAGGAACAAGATAACAAGAGTATCATGCAAAATAATGGGGTTATGATCGTGGTTGAATCCATGCACTTCTCTAGTTCAAAAGATACAAACCCCGTTATTGCACCGATACCTTACTTTGGAGTCATTGAAGAGATTTGAATGGTCGATTACAATAAGCTTACGGTGCCGGTTTTTAAATATAAGTGGGTTGACAGTAAAGGTGGTGTACAAACCAACGAATGAGGATTTACATTGGTAGACCTTGGCAAGTTAGGTCATACAGATGTGCCTTTCATCCTGGCTTCCCAAGCAAAACAAGTGTTTTACATCACTGATCCTTCTAACAAAAGGTTGTCTTTGGTTCTCCATTGAAAAAGTGTGCATAATGGTAGTGATGAAAATCAAGATTCAACTCTTGATATTCCTGAGACTCCTTCTTTCTCAACAAACATGTCTACTATCATTGAGGAAAATGAGGTGGGCGATGTACATGCCACTCGTGATGATTATCACGAAGGGATATTGATCTAGCTAAATTAAACTTGACCATAGTGTGAGTTTTGTTCTTTTAGGGTAAGTGTTTTATTTATCCATGTTAGTTTAGATTTACTTTTATTTATCCATGTTTATTTAGCTTTATTTTTATTTATCCATGTTAAGCTAACCTAATTTTTTTTTTTTTTTTTATCTAAACAAGCATATACATGGCTAATTCAGCAGACATCCCTCATGTACGGGAGGTGTAACACCCTTCTCGGGTGCTACAAAGTAAATGACATTTTAAGGCCGAAAAGTAGGTTAATTAAATTTGGCTATAAAAGAATGGGGTAATTTTTTTTTCCTTTTTCGTAAGTCGTAAATATAACTACTTTGTTTTAACTAAATGGACAATAAAATATTCCATTATCACAATTAGGGTTATGAGTTTGAAAATCATTTACATAATACCCAACCCGACTCATAAACAGAAATCATAGAATGTACAGACTTAACATAAAGATGTGGAGACGCAGCTCCTAAAATATAAGATACTTGGAGTCGCAGCTCCATAGACGGTTACATTAACTCCCAAACATACCCAGCTGGCCAAACTACAATAGAAAAGACCATCTTCTCTCATACCTCGTGAGAAGGATAAACCCAACTGACGAGATCTAGTGGAAACCCTATTTGAGTCCACTACCGACGTCGTCATAAAAGACACTACTAGAGCCACTACAAAATTAACTCTTGGACTAAGCCCTATCCTCCCCCAAGATGAGAAACATGGTCTACGAACCCATCAACAGTTTAGAAAACGTCCACTAGAAACTCCAACATATTGTCCGCATGCTCGAACCCCAATCTCTACGATGCGTCAGTCAAGGAACATCTTGACGTCTCAATCTTCTCAAAAGAATGCAGAAGACACCAGCCGACATAGGCAATATAAAAATAAAGAGGTGAGATTCCATTTATCTTACACATAAGGCAAACATGCAGTGATACGACTCACAGGTACATAATATAACACTCATATATTCTTTTTATCTCCCATTTTAATCCTGCAACTCAAAACTTTAAGAATATAATATACCAGACTCGACGGTAAGCTTATCAAGCATACCAGACTCGGTTTTTCCATTGGAAGACAGGAATAGAGAGAAACTGATTGAAACCGTATAGTCCCATTCCTACACAGCCTCAAGGAATATCCGATTCTAACATCAGAGCTAATTTGATATTTTGGAAGGAAATGGTCAGTATAGGTTTCACATCCGCCCACCTCAGGCACCATTGTTGCTTTCGTGTTACGCACACAAGGCTTAAATCATAACGTACGTACAATCATAATCACATGTGATCTCAAACTCTCTATAACACATCAGGCTCTTTATGAAACCTCTACAACCGAAACTCGGCTTCCTGGGCACAACGGCCTCACCGAACATAGCATCAACTATGTATCTGGGCAAAATTGCCGGAATACGTCCAATTGGTCTATCCATCGGATAACCTCGTGATTCCACCAGAATCCACTTGCTGTCAATCTCTGACGGACGATATTCCCGATTACAAATCATTGGTCCTTCATTGATCCGCAATTCTCACACGGACTTGTCATGTTTGTGTAAAGATGTTTTAAGGCACTTTCTTACAAGTCCTAACACATTATGAAATTGGATCGACAGTCCAATCATTTATTTCTTTACACTTTTCTAATGGAGCCTTTCTCTTGGCTTCCCAGAAAATCAAATAATTCTTAGTCCATTAAATCTTATGGAAGTATGGATATTGAATTATCCACACTTTACGACAAATGGTCTTGCTTCACCATAAGTCATAAATCATTAAGTTCATATTTTTACTAAGTCATTCATGACTTAGGTTTTGCTCTTTAATATAATTACTAGTCTTTGAATACTAGAATCTTCTTTTGTCTTGAAACCAAAACCTTTGGTTAAAACCAAACCATTTTAAAATCAGATTCCATCAAAGTACATAAGCACTAAATTCCTCAAAACAGTTTCTTGAAAAACATCGAAACCCTTAAAATATTGTTTTACCGCTTTTTACTGTATTTCAATTTAAACTCTATATTTTCACAAATATAATTGTTTGTCTCAAATCCTTCACTTCCCTAAGTTACCACACTTATATTAAAGTATTAAAATACTGATTTCAAACTCTAAATCATTGTTTTCTCCAAAAATCTTTACAAACGTTTGACGACGGTTTTGCCGCTTTTTCCTGAATTTAGGCTCAAAAGCCATACTTTTAAAAATATGGTTCTTCACCTCAACTATATAACTTTCCTAAGTTATAATACTCATTTTAGGATGTTGAAACATTGATTTTACCTCTTTCTCACCATTTATACAAAATTCCTAAAAATGTGACCGAACGTCGTTAAGTTTGTAAATCGCGTAAATCATTTTTCAACGATTTTAAACTCTAATAGTCCAAAACTCATTTTGCAGTTTTAGAACAGTTCAATAGGTATGAAAAACAGTCTCTCACTGTCCAGTTAAATATATTTTCGAAAATTGCAATTTAACCCCTAAACTTTTATTAATTGCTAAAAGATCCTTATTCACTTAAAACCTTATAACTTTTTATAACTTTAAATCACACCAAACCAACTTCTTTAGAAATATTTTTCAGTTGCCCTCAAATTCTCCAGAAATCACGTTTCATTCTTCAATAATTGCAAAAAGGTCCTTGTTTACAAAAACGCTTATAACTTTTTATGTATTAATCCAAATAACGTCAAACCAATTTCTTTAGTCTTATATTACCAAGGGCTACAATCCCAACATATAAGAATATATTTTTCAGAACAGTCCCTGAATTTCTCAGTATTTGCATAATAGTCCCTATATCTTCAAAAATTCATAACTTTTAACATACATGTCCAAATCAATCCAAACCAATTTCTATACTCTTATATACTCATTCAATCCTTATCAAAATTATGCAAACAAATTAACTCAACTTGAAACCCCATTAATCAGTTATGGCCGAATGGCCTTAAATAAATATATTAGGCATTCTTCTTAATAAGTCAAGCAAACAACAACCTTGATTCCAACTTAAGGTCATTGGAATCAAAACAACCATATGACATATCATACCACAACCAAGAATCAAATCAAATCCTCCAAGAGGATCACACAACCATAAACAATAATATAATCCTAACACTTAGGATTTACAAGACAACATACAAATACTTTAAACCACATACATATCTACATTAAGGTAGGATAGTAGTAATCTCCCCCCTTACCTCTTGTAGATCCCTTAAAACAAGCAAGGATGATGTTGTTCTCCTAAGGATGGCCACGGTTTTGCTTCCAAAATCCTAGAGATCAACACACAAAATTCAAAAGGATTATACGACTAAGCTTAGACATAACCAAAGATAGGAATCAAGGCTTAGATCACTTATCTTAAGCCAAAAGGATGATGATCAATAGATTGATGTTCTTGACCAAGAAATACCCACTTTTAAAGAAGTTTCAAAGTGGATTTTTGGATGAGATAAATAAGGCTTAGAATGATGAGAGGATCATGGATCTATGGTTTATTCATGAAACAAACTCTTGGATTAATAATCCTTAAGTCTTAGAAAGGCAAGATTTATGATTATAACTCAAAAATTAAAACTAAATCATCTAACTCATCATATGTGTGGATTCGGCCAAGCACAATAAAATTGGCTAAATTATTTCAATCTCTTGGATGTATGATCTTAGAGTACTAGAAAGACAATATCAAGTGTTATTTTGCAAAACTTGAAACAAAACTCATGTACCCCACAAAACTAGGGTTTCGGCCATGAGTAGAAGACATAGGAGGAAATTTTATTTGATATTATGCTTTTGGATAATCAAAGTAGAAGTCTTTGAGAGTTCATAGAAATTGGAATCACATCAAAATGATTTTTCTATGATTTTCTAGAAATTTTTGAAGATCTAGATCTAAGAATGAAAACATGATGATCATGGCATGAATCAAGTGAAATAAATGAAGAAGAAAGCTTAGATGATCAAGGAGATGAGGTCTTACCTCTTGAAGATTGAAGACATGAAGAAAATGATCAACCAACACTTATATAAAATCTGGACAGTTTGAGGGTGTGTTGGTTTTGTGAGTATATCTCATGATCTACTCATCCAAAAATTACAAACTTTGTCTTATTGGAAATATAAGAAGAAAAGGAACAACTTTTATTTTGAAGGTTTCATTTGGTTCGGATCATAACATGGGTAAAAATAGGCTTCTTTCTGCTGTCTCGCATGGATCTGATGATTCTGGGCAGTTTCTGTATTTTGGTCATAACTCTCAATATACTCATCCGTTTTTTATGATCTTTATCTCGTTCGAAAGAAGAGAGAAATAGGAACAACTTTCATGTAGAAATTTTTTCGATTTTCATAACAGAAAAGGGTCAGAATTTCAGTGTAATTTTGGCGAGTATGAACATCCATGTGTGTTCTTTGAGTTCTTAAGAGAAAATGAGAGAAAGTGATGAAGAAGATGAAGGTAGAAATGGCTAAGTGTGGGCTGCACGAGAATGAGGGAGTTAGGAGCAGATTTGTGTGGTTTAATGTGATAAAAGAACTATGGTTGAGGTTTAACTAAGCTTAGGTTAAGTTAGTAAGGAAAATATCTAGATATTTGTAACTTTGTCATCATCAAAATTGAATGGACATGGATGAAGGAGAGAAATATGTGGTGGAGGTGGATCTAGAGTGATGTGGCCGAATTTAACACCCCAAAAAGGATGGACATATTTTAGTTGAATTAACCAAACATATGTTAGGTTAATTTAGGGGTAAATTGGTCATTTCACTTGAATTTATCAAGATAAATGAGAGGTGATGGTGAGTAGGAGTATGTGTTTGATTTGTGACCATATGTGAGGAAGAAGATATTTTGTTACAAATCATGGTTGGCTAACCTTAGTTGGAGTTAACTAGACATAGGTTAGGTTAGGGGTATTTTAGTCTTTTCACATTTACTTGTCATTAATGCACATTTAATGGCTATGGTGAGTCATTATGGTGACTCATTCCTCTTGAGTCATCATGGACGACTCGTCGTTCTGTTCTCCCGGTATATCTCTGCACATTCGTGTCTGGTTCCGTTGTTTACCCGATTAGGTTTTTGAGAGAAAGATGATGAAATGAAATCAAAATGAAATGAGTTTGGTTTAGTGGAGGTGCTGCACGAAATTAAGTAGATTTAGAGGGTATTTTGGTCAAAATTCAGTTAGGGACACTCTTGAAATTTCGCTTAAAGATCAAGGGCATTTTGGTCTTTTTACATATAATCATCATCACTTGCATTTAATGCAAGATGACTAACCCCTATGACTCACCCCCATGAGTCATCATTGTGCTTATCCACCCGGCGTCGGGTTTTGTCTTTGCACCTCCGTTCTGGATTCCGTCGATCCCCGATCGTCAAGTATTCGCCCGAATAAAATATAATTATTTCATTGCTAATGAATTTTTCCGAAATGTGGAAAATCGTTTGGGGCGAAATATAAAACCTAATGGTTTCGTTCACGAGTCGAAATTTGGGTTTCTGCTCAATAAAATCTTACTATTAGTGAAAATGCAGAAAACGCAGGCCGGGTTTCGTCTGAATTTTCAACCCAAAACTTCCCTGTAACCTTATAAAAATAAGTATAACAGGGAAATGACCTTAGTTTCTCCAAATTCATTTTCTAAATCTCGAATAAATATAAACAAATATATACATATATAAATATTTATCGATATTGAAGAACAGTGAAAATCGTGGTGTTATAGGAGGGGTCGGTGGCGGTTACGCCAGTTGATAGTGTAAGTTAATGTTAATTAATTAGGCTTATATTTTTTATTTATCCATGTTATACCTAACCTAATTTATTATTTCTTTGTCTAAACAGGCATCATAGAGGGCTGACATCCCTTATGCACGGGAGGGGTTGGAGGCGGCTATGCCAACTGATAATGTAAGTTTTATTTATACATATAATGTTAATTAATTAGGCTTATATTTTTTATTTATCCATGTTATAACTAACCCTCTAATTTATTATTTTTTTGTCCAAACAAGCATCACAGAGGGCTGATTCAGCAGGGTCAGCTAGCATTTCAACCAAAAAAGGGGTAGAGCAGCCGCTAGTTTGAAAAATTTAGACAAGTCTAAGCTCAGTGGTCAGAAGCTTGAGGTCTAGTTTGATCATAAACTGAATCCCCAGGGAGCCCTTGCTAAGAAATTTACCAGTTGGGTGGCTAAGGAAGCTAAAGAGCATACTAGAATTCTATATGAAGAATGGGAAGACGTACCGCAGTATGTGAAGGATCAGATTTGGGAATCAATCACGGTATTTTACTTTTACACTCTTTTGATGTGCATTATTAAAGAATTATTTGAGTTCTAATTGCTCCTTTTTGTTATGTAATTAATGTAGATCACGTGGACTGTGCCGAATAATGATGAGCATAGGCAAAAATGGCTCTCACTAGCGGCTACGCGTTGGAAGGGGTTTAAGCATGATCTGACTAGGCATTACATATTTGGAGTGAAGAGGTCCGAACTCCTCTTGCTTGCTACCCATTCCTTAATAAGGATACGTGGGATAACTTTGTTAGGAGCCGAGGCACACCTGCTTTTCTGGTTAGTTGAAGTTAATTTACTTATCCATTTTAAAGTACATTTAAGTAAAAAAAATTATTTAACTAAATTTATTACTTGTTATTTGTAACAGGCTAAAAGGGAAAGGGGTAAGCGGAATCAAGCAAAGAATGTTCGCACCCACACCATGTCTCAAGGTGGGTATCCCTCTATGAAGAAGAATATGATGCAGAATTAGTTAAAGGAGAGGTAGGAGAAGTTGAATAAGATGATAGCAGCATGAGAGGTACCTGAGGACACAGTTGTTGGTCCTCTGTCTCCACCCGCACGCGAGGAGTGTTGGGTGGAGGGCTGAAAGACAAAAAAGGAGATTTTAAAGTTGAAGCCACATGCATTATGGCAGAAAAGATTGTAAGTAACAAACTAACTGCATTTCTAGTTGATATTTGTAACACATTGTCTTACACGTTTTTAATTTCGTCTTTGTAGGAGGAGCTTAAGGAAAAAAGCTCGCAGGGATCATTCGTCCCACATGGACGTCGGGATATCTTGGTTGCTTCCCTAGGCAAAGACAACCACCCTGGTCGGGTCATTGGTGTTCCAGAGATGGTGGGCATCAAGAAATTCTATGGATCATGTGCTTCACGTAGGGGGCGTCAAGCAGGCGATCGATAAGGAGGAGCTTAGAGAAGATGTTAACTAGGAGCTCATTGCCGACCCGACTTTTACAGACCAGCTAATGAGAGGGTTTCTAACGAACCCAGCCTTCACACAGATGCTTATGCAATAGTTTTCCTCCATGGCTACCCAAGAAACAGCGGGAGTTGCCCAACCTTCATATGTGAGCAAAAAAGAGAGTTGTCAGAAGACACATGTGGAGGTGGATGAGTTGTCAAAGAGGGAGCGGTAGTTGGAGGTGAAACAGCGGGAGCTGGAGTTGGCGCAGCGAGAGTTTGAGTTGTCCCAGGTATATTCATGATGATCATATTTCTCAATTACTTATGTTTTCTTTTTTCTCAATTACTTATACTTTCTTTATTTACAATTGAAGGCAAATCCGAAGCCGATGTCGCTTCGTCAGTCTCCCATTACTCGTCTGTTCTCTCTTGGTGAGGATTTTGCGTTCGAGATTTTTGTATGCCCGCTGGAACACAATAGATGGATGGCACGCCCAGACCCAACACTTGTTTTTAAATTCTATAGTGAGGATCTTGGGAAGTTTTGCATAGATGGTGAGTGGATAGCCAACACGGTTCTGAGTATTTGGTGCACGTAAGTATATTTTAATTTTATAATTTATTTCAATTTTATATTGTATTTCAATTTCAATATATTACGTAATTAACATCCACTTATTTCATATCTTAGGTATCTACATCGCCTTCTAATTGACAGGGGGCTGCAATGTTTATGGATTCTTAGATCCCATTGTCATGCTTCCTGATTTCTTGTCCGATCACAGTAAAGTCAGTGCATACATTGGCGACTTAGTGGGAGGAAGTGATCGGAAAGACATATATCTGGCACCCTGCATATGGGATAGACATTGGCAGTTGCTCCTACTTCATCCTTCTAGGCATACTGTCGTATTCTTATGCTCTCTCCACCAGGACCCGCCGAAGGAGGTGGTGGCCTCTATCAATACATAAGAAATTAATCTTCTATTTAATTTAATTTGTAAAATTTGCTTTTATTTTATTACACACATGATGAACATATAATTGACATGAATATTTTGTTTATGATAGCGCGATGAAGGCATGTAGCATATCTTGCGCCAACGGGAAAAGTAGGACTTCAAGGTCAAAAGGAAATCCTGAATGGATTATTTGTTGGAACCAAAGTAATTTGGATTAAATAATCTCTGAGTTTTGATGTTAACAAAAAGGATTAAATTTGTATGGCAAAGTGTTAATTAAGATCTAACATGCTCTATCTAGTCTTATAGGGATATTTGAATTTTAATAAGTTATGGAGACCTCGAATGAGTTTCTTAATATCCGCATCCACTCATATAGACGAGCTGCTCAAAATGAATGGTATATATATTTATTTATTTTAATATATTTGAGTAGACGGAATATAGAGTAGTCTCAGTAGACGGGAATTTTAACTCTATAAGTAGACGAGCTTGTGTGCCACGTCAGTAGACGGAGATCTAAGTAACTCACCGATATATAGCAAGTCCAAAGACTTGATAGTAGACGAGAAGATCTGCCACGTCACTAGACGAGCTAAAAGAGTTTATAACTATAAGCGTGTAGATGCATTTTCTTGAGTAGACGGGCTCTTTTTCATTGTAAATCTTTCATATGCTCTGAAGATGCTACCTCGATCACATAGAAGTATTTATTTCAAATGATTGATATTTATTTCAAGTATATGTTGGTCCTTCCTATTTGTTTTAACTGTTTTATTGCCTTGTTTCTTTGAGAGAGACATAGTACAAATGAGGAAATGCAAAAGCAAAATAGTACAATGCAAAACGCCTTGTACCATGTCACCTTTATCACTAGAATAGCTGGAATTTGTACAAGGAAGGCAAGACAGTTTTCAAGTTGCAATTGCTTAGAGGCGTGCCCGTTTTGTGCAAGAGTGATAACCTATAGTACATTTCAAAATGGCCACGATCAAGCTATGAGTCACAACAGATAATATGCATTTGATTCTATCACTAAATGGAAAATTCAAAAACAACCGTTGAAGAATTTCAAGTGAAGAGAAAGGTCACTATAAATAGAAAACCATAACAATCTGAAGGAAGAACTTTTGCAAATACAGAAACCTTGCTAGAAAAACGCTTGCCATTCTAAGAGTTCAAAATCTTTATTCTATCAAAAGCAAAAGTCTGTAATACCTTAGCTTGAATATTGCTATAATATTCAACTGATCTTAAACTTCATATTCTCACACATAGTGAGTTAGAAGATCAAAAGAAACCAATCTCTTTGTTAGAGGTAGAGCCTGAAGAGGCTTGGTAAGAAAGAAATACTTGTAGCCTGTAGAGGTGTTGAATACTTGTTGTAATCTATTTGGAAAATAGTGGAGAAAAACCTCAAGTAGAAGGGATTGGATGTAGCTCTTGGTTGGAAGAGAGTGAACTAGGATGAAATGCTTGCGTGAATCTTCTAATCCCTTATCTCTTCAGTTTTATTTGTTTATACTAATTGTAGGGATTTGAACTTGATTTTGTTAAGTCTTTTAAAAGGTTCTTTTTTCTGTGTGTGTGTGCTTCTGTTTTTTTTTTTTTTAATCCTTGTGTTCTAAAATTGTTTCGAAAGGGTTGTTTTCAAAAATATTTAAAAACACAATTCAACCCCCCTTCTTGTGTTTGCCTATGTCAACTTCAGTTGGTATCAGAGCTCAGCCTCAAAAGGGTTGAGCATCTAACAAGTGCTGAGGAAGTACGATCCAACAACCATGGATGCAGAAGGACAAGCTATCAACAGACCTCCTCTCTTCGATGGAACTGACTATGACTACTGGAAGAAGAGGATGATGGCCTTCTTGGATGCACAAAATTTAGACATCTGGGAACTGATTGAAAATGGCTATACTGAGCTTAGATGTGAAAATGGAGCTGCTATTACTAGAGCAGATTGGACTGCAAATCAAAAGGCCAAACATCAACTTAATCTCAAAGCAAAACATTATTTGATGTGTGCCATCACCAGATCTGAACATGACAAAGTTCACAACTGCAACACTGCTAAAGAAATCTGGGATACTCTGGCCCTGGCTCATGAAGGGTCATCTCAAGTGAAGGAATCAAAGATAAGCATGCTGGTTCACCAGTATGAACTATTTAGAATGGCTGATCATGAGACTATAGATAAGATGTTTGGAAGATTTCAAACAATCACCAACAGTCTCAAATCTCTCGGAAAAGTCTATGAAAATAGAGACCATATTAGAAAGATTCTGAGAAGTCTATCCAAGCAATGGAGACCCAATGTTACTGCCATTTAGGAAGCCAAAAATTTGAATACTTACTTACCGACAGATTTTTACCGACGGACGACATGGCCGTCGGTAAAAAAGACACTATCGACGGAAATAGCCGTCGGAAATGATGAAGAAAAGTTTCCAACATTACCGACGGCTATTCCGTCGCTAAACTCCGTCGGTAATGGAGGCGGGAAGGGGAAATTATTGGCCTGAGACCTACCGACGAATATTCTATCAGAAATGGTGACGAAGTTACCGAAGACATTGCATCGGAAAATGTAGGTTATGTTATCGACGGAAAATCCCGTTGGTAATTCAAAAATTTGATGTTCCGACGCAAAAAGTCATCAGAAACTTTAATTTTCCATTGGATAATTTATAATAAACCAAGGTTCGAAACACGCACCCCCCCCCCCCCCCCCCCCGCCCCCAGCCCCCAACTTTCCTTTTCTCTCTTCCTTCTCACTCTCAGAGCTCTTTGTTGCACCTCCGGGCCCCCCACCACATCACCTCCAGCCTCACCCCCTTCCTTCGCGCACCTCCGGGCCCCTCACCTCCTTCCTATCTCTCTGCTTCTCCTCACCACCTTCCTCTCTCTCTCCTCTCCCCTCACTGCACGTACACCACGACCAAAATAACCACCACATATTCAGTCTCTAGTTGTAAATCAAAATCCATTTTTTAAAATTAAATAAATTATATATTGCCTTAGCGACCGAAATTTTGGTCGCAAAATTTGTTAGTAGAAACCACATTTAGTGACCGAAATTGCGACCACTTTATTAGTCACAAAGTTTGATTAAATGAAGCATGCGACCAAACTCACAGTGACCGAATTATAAATACTAGCGATTGAATATTTGATCGCTATTTGCTATGGAAAAAAATTTCGATGGCTAAATCTTTAGCGACCAGGGTTTTGCTATGCCAATTTTTCAGTTGCCAACACGATTAGCGATTGAATTTTGGTGAATAGCGACCGATTTCTTCGGTTGTTAAACACCCTATTTTCGTAGTGAATTTTTTTTTTATAAACCAAAAGTATATTATTGATATAAGGGTACAAGAGGTACCCAATCCGTATACAAGTAAAATGAGCCAAAGAAGGGGAAGGGCCTATGTAAAAGAAATGCTAAACCACCAAAAATGATTGCATTGGTGTTACACAGACCTAATCAAAGACAACACCGAACGCAAACATACAGCGTTAGAACCAAAGCCAGACCAAATGAGAAGAAGAATAAACCAAATCCAGCACCGCAGCAACTATGATCACCAAGCACCAACCACCTAAGTTCAAGTATGATACAAATATGTAGAAATGTTTGCAGCAAGTGATTGGCACATCACTTTACCACTCAACTAGATAGCCCGAGCACCAAACATCACCTCAAAGGCCACCACACCCAATACCACAACACTAGCATGTAAATACAGAATCATATTAATCAAGTAAAGCAACCCCACAGTTTCTAGAAAGAAGCAAGGACCGAATAGAAAGACTTAATGGTGCTCCCCCTCGTAGTGAATGTAAATCATCTTGGAATATCATATTGTTAAAATCTTATACATATTGTATTTACAATTGATTTGTAAACATCTACTTATGGATATCTGCTGATGCTAAATGGTAAGATATTCAAAACTTATGTTTTAATTTCATCTAATAAATATTGTTTAAAATATTAAAACAATATAAAACTATTTGCTAAAATTCCATCCACTCCAATCGTGTAGTTTTGTTTCTTAGGAAACATTAATTCCCTATTTTTCTACCTTCAGAACAGCTTTAAGACTCGAAGGTAAATGAGAAAAGAATTGAAGTAGGAAACACTGATAATTAATAGATATATTCCAATGAATTTATGATTCTCTTACAATTAAATTCTGATCCTCATGACATACAATAAAAAAAATAAAAAAACAAAAGGAAAATTAAAAGCCTAAACACTAAGTGAGACTACTGGCAAACGCTTCCAGCATTACAAAATGTTTTATCCAGTACTAACTTCACTTCTAACTTTCATTCTCATTCTATAACAATTATTATTTAATATTTCTCTCAAACCTTGGAAAACTACTAAAATCGTCTAAATCCAAAAACGTGTCTTCATCTGCATTGCTACAATAATACTTCAAAAGGAGCTTAAAGGAGGGTTTCCGCAAACGTGCACAAACAGTCTTAGAACATTGATCATCTGTGTCATGAGAACATTCTTGATCATCGAACTCCGCTAGGATGTGGCAACAATCTGGTTCCACACTCGCAGTTTGGCTCGAAATTCCTCTCATGCATCTGCGCTCCATGCGATGGAAGCACTCCTTCGGCTTTGAATCTGAGAATTGTGGAGCAGTCATGCTCGCAAGTATTGGACCTGAAGGCCATGGCCTCGCTGCTTCACTTCCTGTTTTAGCACGAATGTAAATCAACAAACATATTGCAGAAAACAATGCAAACTTTGCCATCGCTAAAACCTCACACGTCTATGCTTAGGAATATATGAATGAATGAACTTGCGAGTGATATAGCTCTATTATGTGAAGTGGGTGTGTGTATTTATAAGCCAACAATGTGAAGAAACAAGTTTGATTCTGTTACACAATCTCTCTTCCTATTGCTTCATCTTTATCACCGCGTGCTATGACTTATCTATTTTGGTTGACTATTAGTTATCTATCTATTCTGATGATAGTTATCTACGTATAACAAATCATGAATCATGATATGTTTGTTGTACACGTGAAATGTAAGTTGCAGTTTTAAAAAATTGAGGAATAACGATATATGTTTGTTCTGAACTAGATATTTGCTCACAAGATTATGTGTAGATATGTACTCTGGCGGATCATAAATTCATGTTTTTAAACCTATCAATAAAACAGTTATGGATCTCATTCCAGAACAAACATTTGAATGAGTGAAAATAATAATTAATTAAATTAATAATTATCTAAGTAATAATACGGTAGAATATACACAAGATGTTGAATCGGCAATTTGACAAAGATATAGATGTGATGTGGTAAGGTAGCTCAATTGGTTTGAGTTAACTATATAAAAAGTTGAAGGATTAGATTTCAAACCCTGACAAAGGGAAAAAAAAAACCTAACAAAACAACTAATATACAACCATTGGGCAATCAAAATAAAAATTAGAAGTCCCTCTACTATTTGCCATGTGCAATTTTGGTCCCTAAAGTTTTTTTTGTGCACATTTGGTCCCCTATTTTTTTTTCAATATTACAAATTTGATTCTTCTGTCCAATGTTTGTCCTTTTTTTCAATGATCAAACATAGAGGAATCACTCATCTAAGCACATAGAACCTCTGGTTGAAGTTCTCCCTCCTCTGTCTCTCCGATTCAACATAATTTAATGGTTTATCTATGCTATTTACTGGTTTTGTCCCTCATTTTACCAGACTATTTATGGTTCCTCCACATGATCATTTACCACAAAAGTTCGATACGAGGTTTTATGCGCTTAGAAGAATAGTTCCTCTATATGTTAATCATTGAAAAATTGATGGATTTTGGACATAAGAACCGAATTAGCAACTTTAAAAAATGGGGACCAAATGTGCACAAAAAAAACTATAGAGGTCAAAATCACACATGACCAATAAAGGGGGGGACCAAAACTGCAATTAAGCATAAAAAAATATAGATGTGATGTGATACAGATGTGTTTAATGTTCCCAGATACTTGATCTATAAGATAATTTGTATTATTTTACATTTTTTTAACAAATTATTTTACATTTTTAATCTTGTCATTATTTTAAAAATCATCTAAGGGTAATTACATTCTTAACTTTTATTTATTTGTTTACATTCTCCTGGTGCTTATCATATGTACATGTCCTATCCTGGTGCTTAGGCGTGTGGGGTGTTAACAATGGCAACGTTTCCATTATTTATTTTATTTTTTACTCATAATAATTTTTTTTTACACATATCTTACGATAGAAAACATAGTTTTCTTTGACAGATTAAAAAAAACAGTTTGTCGCGGGGAACAGAGATAAAGATATATAATAGGATAGGTGTCAAATGACAAGTTCAAATTAAAGTCTTTTATTTAAATACTTGGATTTATGATATGTAAAAGAGGTGGATTCTAGTGTGAAGTACCAGTTTTACTGGTATACCGGTATACCTCCAATTTTTTTTTTATATGGACGATTTTAAACCGTTGGATATAATAATTAAATAAATGGACAGTCCAGATTTATTGAAGCAAAAAAAAAATTAAAAACAATTTTTTTTGAAAAATACCACATTACCCTTGACCCTCCCCTCCCACCGTCCAAACCCTCAGCCACTTCTCCCTCACGCGCCCCCACCTCTCCGCCTCTGGTCCACGCTCCTCTGGAACCACAACCTCCAATTGCCGTCGCGAGCTACCGCCGTCGCCGTCGCGCCCGCGCCTCCGCTCGTCTTCCCTCCGCTCATCTTCCCTCTTCGCGTCGTGCCACCACAGGCCGCCATCATCTGGGAAGAATCTAAGTGGTGCTAGACGGCTGAGTTCGGAGCTTGACGGGTGCGGCGGATCTGGACAGCGGCGGGTCTGCGGCAAAGCACAGCTGTGCGAAACCGGATGGCGATGGCGGAGTTCCAGGCGGCTACGTACATTCGCAGATCTAGGTGGTGTTGGCCACGTGATGGAGCATAGTACGCGGAGGAGAGAAAGGAAGGGAGAAGATGGGTGGTGGCAGTCGGTGGTGGTAGATCCGCCGCCCGGTGGTGGTGAAGGATGGGGACGACGGAGGATGGGAAGGGGAAGAGGGTCCATCCTTGAAGCCGCCGTGGTAGATGGACTTGCTGTGGCGGTTGAAGGATCTGGGTAGAAAATTGAAGGGGGAGGAGGGGGCGCCGGTTCTGTTCGAAGGTTAGGGGGAGGACATCATCTGGAAGAGGGTTTGGGTGTGAGTGGGGCGTGGTGGCGGCGGCGGCGGAGAAGAGAGGGTGGAGAAGGTTCTGCCGTTCTGGAAGGGAACAATGGGGAGGGGAAGGGAACAAGGAAGGGGGCAAAATGGTCTTTTGATAGATAATTTTAGTGGTATACGGGTATACCACTAAAACACCTACTTCATGCTAGAATTCACCATGTAGTGTAAAGAGTGTATCTACAAACAATCTTGTTACATAATATCTCAGCCATATCTTTTTTTCTGTTTAAACTGTACCGTCAATCCTTAACTTTTTGAAATTGCAATTTACAGTTTATTAACAAACTTATCAACAAAGATAATTATCACCACAACAGAGAAATCACAGAGATTGTAACAGAATCAAACTTCTTCACATTTTGGCTTATAAATACACACACCCGCGCCTTCACATAGATCTATACAGTACTCTCAAGTTCATAATATTCCTAAGCTTAGACGTGAGAAATTAATAACGATGGCAAATTTTGCATTGTTTACTGCAATATGTTTGTTGATTTACATTCATGCTAAAACAGGAAGTGAAGCAGCGAGGCCATTGCATCAAAGTGGTTATCCAATACTTCC
The DNA here is from genome assembly GCA_035048595.1 of Echinosophora koreensis. NCBI lineage: Eukaryota > Viridiplantae > Streptophyta > Magnoliopsida > Fabales > Fabaceae > Echinosophora > Echinosophora koreensis. Next base: position 2,273,114 of record JAPCYP010000061.1, on the reverse strand, counting down.
AATCATGACTGCTCAGAAATTCTCAGATTCAAAGCCGAGGGAGTGCTTCCATCACAAGGAGTACAGATGCATGAAGGGAATTTCGAGCCAAACTGCGAGTGTGGAACCAGATTGTTGCCAGATACTAACAGAGTTTCATGATCAAGAATGTTCTCATGATACTGATGATCAATGTTCTAAGACGGTTTGTGCACGTTTGCAAAGACCCTCCTTTAAGCTCCTTTTGAAGTGTTATTGCAGCGATAGTAAAATGAGTACAAGTTTGGGGATGGGGATGAATGATTTTGTTTGTTTAGCATAAGATTTGGGAGAAATATTGTAACTGAAAATAAAAGTTTTGTAATAGAAGCAGCAGCTTCCAGCACTTTTACTTCATTTTTTTTTCTCGAGTATCATAATGAATCTTAATGGAATTATAAATTCATATGAATCTGTTCCTTGGCAATATGTTCTATGGCAATAAGGATTAGAGTCGTACACACAGTTGGTTTAAATTTTTTACACTAACATCCATTAATAATTTGACATATATTATATATGAAAAATAAAATAGAGAGATGAAGAGAAGAGAAATATAGACTCAAAAGTTGGAACTGGATTCAAAGGCTAGATTTTCAAGAATTAGCTATCATATTTTTTTTATTAATATTATGATCAAATGTATATTGAATACAATCTGACTACTACTATTATTTATTTATAACATAATAGTAGACTCCTAATCTTAATCAGATTCCAATAATATAAGATAAGATAAGATAGGAGATAAGATGTTATTTTTTTTTACCTTATGAAAATTGTTTCGTTAAAACCTTGCTAAAAAAAAACTCAGTGGGATAAAAACTTAACGAAGGAAAAAGACTACAATATTCATAGTAACTTACTTCCCCTCAAAATACATCAATTATGAAAAATCTATTAATTGACACATTCCAAATTATGTACGTGCTTCTTGAAAACTGAAGTTGACAATGTTTTTGTGAATAGATCTCATAAGTTATCACTTTTTGTAGTCACATTTGATTTGTGCAATATATGTTGCATCAACTTCATGCCATATCGTAGGGTTATTATTGTCTTTCACCAATCCACATGAACTTCTAATGTGTCATGTAATATTTCTTAACCAAATGCATTGAGGACTTATACCCAATATATCTGAATGCGTTGACAAAGTAGCCATGATTATTTGCTTCATATACCGCCACGAGATAATAGTACTGCCACATCTGAAGACATAACCACAAAGATAACAAGAAATGTGTTACACTTAATTCTGATGCCTTTGAGTTAGGGCAGAAAAAAAATCTTGGTAGTAAACTAATTGCAAAAGTTATAGCTGGTATAGTGGTATTTGCAAGACATAAAAATGTTTCAATGACAATAAATTATGGTACTTCAAGACCAAGGTTCTTTGTTGCCAAATGCTCAAATTATAGGCCAAGACAGAACTTTATCTTTCAAAAATATTTTATCTGAAGATATTTCTTTATACCTTCCATAATTTGGAACAACTTCAAGCCCCTCAAATAATATTTAAATAATCAAAATTCATAGCAATTAGATATTAAGAAAAACATAATTGCATGAAATACCAACATGTGTATAAACCAAGCATTACTTGCCAATATGAAATGTTCAATATGATAAACAAAAAAAATATAAATTATGTTTATATGTAAATCAAGATATAGGTTTTTAATACTTTTGATCCTTTTGGGATTTCCAAGTAGAGATCATTTTCGAGTCAACCATATATCGTAGTAACACATATTTGCGTCAATAGAGTTTACATTTTATAGTGTTTGGACTTCAGGTCCACTACAACATCCTTGAGGTTCCAACTATAAGTTCAAAATCCTCACATCTCAGCAATTTAAAAGAGTACATTTATCAAAATTTTAAAAAATATATTTAAGATATCTTAAATCCTTCAAGGATATGCTTCGGGAATATTGAGTCCTTTAATTTAGGGATATGCTTTAGGCATCTTAAATCCTTCAGGGATATGTTTCATGCATCTCGAGTCCTTCAGAGATATACTTCATACATATTAAATCCTTCTGGAATATGCTTCATGCATCTTAAGTCCTTCAAGGATATGCTTCAAGTATCTTAAATTCTTCAGGAATATGTTTCATGCATCTTAAACAAAGGTTAACAACTTCAGGTGTCTGGACAAATGGTTCAAGTGCTTTATGTTTAGCTAAAATTTAGCTCAATTTGTATTATTTCGTTCCATTTTGGCCAATCAATTTAATGTCGATATTCCTTTATATTTTGAGCTTCATGCTCATTACATTAATAATTTCAGAAGCAATTGTTATTGCATATGCAAATACATTATCAACAGCAACATCATATATTTCCCTCACATTTCAATACTTTAATGAGATATCTTAATTTATCGATACCGAAACAACTTCTGGGGTTGCTTCCATAGAAATTTGGGGATGTTGATCTATATTGCTTTTGACCTCTTCTAGAGTCTCAATGACCTCTTTTGGAGTATCACTTTGAAACTTTATTTTCCTTTGAAGAACAATTTTTTTTTTTGTACAAATAGGTCTATGACGCTTTTGGCATACTTTAGATCCATAAGTTGCCATATTTGCAAGTTGCCTTGCTGGGATAATTAACCATACAATAATATTTGCAATTCGAACATGTGACTTAGTGACCTTCTGGGTCTATAAAATTATCTGACAATTGAATTTAGATGATAGAGGCAATCATGCCAAAGTGCAAAAGCTTTATGATATAAGCACTTCCGGTGCATATAATTGGACTCAACTATCATCACTTTTGTAAAATACAATCCTAATAAGAAACTTGAAAATTTCTATAACATTAACTTCTGGTTTGAAAATGGTATAAATAATATCGAGATATTTTGCGTCTTCGTCATTTATGGTATCAATATGATACCCTTTGCATCAATATCTTGCAAACTTGGTAGATTTCTTCTGGATCTACTAGAATACAATGCATCAAAATATATTTTTGTTCCATTTAGGAACCATTATTTGGGCTCTTTCAAAGCATTTAATTACTTTTGCAAACATCTAATTGCAAATTTAAAATAAGCGGACAAGGGATCATTTGACTTTTGCCCTTAATAATTTTGCATTCAAAATGCATAACATGAAAACTGTAACACCCTGTTTTTTGTATAAGTGCTTGTGTGTATGCCTTATTTGCCTAAGAATGTTTAAAATGGGCTAAGTGGGATTTTAAGTGAGAAATCCCTTCCTGATGCATGAGCACGACCTTGCTCATATATCAGCATGCCCATGCTTGATGCACGTGTCTTGTGGCTGCCTGAGCCATAAGCACGGCCGTGCTCAAAGGAAAACGCGTCTCGTTGACGCTAATGTAAGCACGACTGTGCTTAGTGGGGTGCACAACCGTGCTCGGGTCACAGAGTCTATAAATAGAAAAAGTGCACGAGGGTTTCATTTGTAACCCTTATTTTGGTTTCTCTACTCCCCAAAACAGCAGAAACCTCTCTTCCTCTTTCTCTCCTTTGAACCATTCCTAGTTCTTGGAATCCTTGCGGTATTTGGGAGAGAAAAGTGTTAGTGTATTTTAAGGTAAGCCGGTTATCCTTCTCTATTAATCTCTTTTCCTAATTGTTGGATTGAGATTAATTGGTTTTTCTTGTGTTTGGCCAAGGCTTGGGAAACTCATCGAGCCACTTGAGGGAACGCAACCAGTTTACTATTGGGGTCTGATCGTCATACCAGGTATGGGGAAAAGGAATAGTATGAGTATGTAGGCTTAGGGGTAGCGTAAGACGAAGGGTTACCCATGAACCTATTTATTGATAACATGTTTGTATGCCTATATGCCTAATTGCTATTTGATGTTTAATTGTTTGTAATGATGATGTTGGCATGATTATTATTATTGATAGATGTTGTCTATTATGAGTATGATGATGTAATGATGCCATGAATGAGTGAATTGCCATGTTTATGATATTGTAATGTATTGGCTGTTGATTGATATTATGAACGTGTGACGTTAAAATGTTAAAACCTGGTATGTGAGGTTGTTTCCCTTTGTTCATAAACCTGAACCGTAGTAATGAGAGGTGAGGTTAATGTTTAATGGTCTTTGACTAGACCCTAGGGATTGATCTATGAGTGATTAGGGACAATTAAATGAAACTGAGATTAAAGGACTAATTCCCTAATTGTAAGATATGGATACTTAATCAAAATTAATAAGACTGTTGTTCAATGGATTAGTAAAAGCCAATAGGTATAATCTATGAATTGTCCCAAGAGATTTGGCAACGGGTTTCTGACCCTTTCTGCCGAGATCAGTACGGCCACGCTCCATTGAGCACGGTCGTGCTTAACAGGGAGCACGCTCATACTCCATTTTAAAATCCAGAACAGGGTGGGCACTTGAGCACGCCCGTGCTTAAAAGGCAGCACGGTCGTGCTTTCCTGAACGTCCAGCACACCCGTGCTGAGGGGTGAGCACGCCCATGCTCAGCTGACCAGAATATAAACCAAAATGTTGAAACAGGGGTGTTTCACCCCAAACATCTTAAAAGACTTGATTAGGCACCCAACGAACCTGAAGACAAAAAGAAAAGTGATAAGATGTTGTACCTTGGTGGCCTAGTGGCCAAGGGGGCTTTGATGCAGGATGGTCAAGGTGGTAATCTCTAGTGCTTAATGGCTAAGTGTTAATTAAAGATGATGATATACCTTGGTAGCCTAGTGACCAAGGGGACCTTGATTCTTGATGGTCAAGGTGGTAATCTCTGGTGCAGAACGACCAGAATGTTTAAAAGATTAAAACAACGAAACGATAACGATAATCTTCGATAGCCTAGTGGTCGAGGTGTTGATGGTGATAAAACTTGGGTAGCCTAGTGGCCCAAGTGGAGGTGGTGGTTGCGTTTGTGTGTTGTGTTAAGCATGCATTCATGCATCGGAGATGTTAGTTGGGGGTTGTGCAAAATAGGGGAGGTCGTCTGAGAGTTAGGTGAATCGTGCGCCCCTACGGTGGTGCATCCGAGATTAAGGTGCGTCGGTTATCCTAGGGGTCCACCCTTGGTAAGGTGAACGGCCCCGGCGTTGGTGCTTATTGGCCAATGTGGAGATGTAACTCCGAAGTTGACTTCCTAAGGTAGAATGGTTCCAAGTACATAATGGAGTAGTGGAGTAGAACTGCATTGCATAGCATACACGTTGTATGATGACAACTGTTATGTTATATTGCTGTTTGTTATAACATGCTTGTTTGATGTATGCTCGTCTTTCTAAATGCTTCCTTGCCATTATATTCTTATACATAATTCTTACTCCCTATCTCTATGTTTTCTTGTTTTGTGGCATGTATCTTTTATGCAGAGGATGGCGAGCAGCCAATTGAGGAGTGACTCTGAGGAGCCACGACTCGTAGTTAGGATTTCCAGTTTTAAGTTATTAGTTTAGTTGTTTCAGTTTGTATCCGAATATATTTTTCGGATTGGCTATACCGGCTCTGTATGTGACATCAAGGGTTGGGTTATGTTTATGTTATGTTTTATTTCCGCGTTTGATACAATGTGGTATTCTCTATCCGTTGTTGGTTTTAAATTTTTATTAAATGATGCATGTTTTATTTTAACTATCTTATCTTTAATGCTTTATATGTATGCGGGGTAGAGAGTGTCACATTTAGTGGTATCAGAGCAGGTCTGTCCTATCAGGCCGTGGTATGAGTTTGTTATGAGTCTTCTGTGTGCTCTTGTTTGAATTATCTATATTCATTATAGATACTGATACTTTAGTATTAAGAACCGTTAGACCTTCCTGCTTGGTTCCCTGTATTTAATAGTTGCTTAGGGTAAATGCAGGAACCAATGGTAGGAAGAGGTATGAACGACCAAGCTATCGCCGATGCTTTGGCACTCCTTGCCAACGCGATAGGCCAAACCCGAACGCCTACAACAACGGGGGACCAGCTGAGTTTCAGGGTCTCGACAAGTTCCATCGGAACAATCCACTGTCCTTCAAGGGATCTTACGATCCTGAGGGTGCCCTGTTATGGATGAGGGAGACTGAGAAGATCTTCCGAGCTATTAGATGCAACGAACAGCAGAAGGTCATCTGTGGGACCTTTATGCTGACAGAGGAGGCTGAACACTGGTGGGAGAACTGTAGTTAGCGGATGCAAGCGGAGGGTACTATGATCACGTGGACTATTTTCCAGGACAGGTTTCTAGAGAAGTACTTTCCGGCAGACATCAAGGACAAAAAGGAGATGGAGTTCTTGATGCTAAAGCAGGGCAACATGTCAGTGGGAGAGTATGCGGATAGGTTTGAGGAGCTTGCTCGTTACTATACACTATATCAGTATGTGACAGACAACCACTCCAAGGGCGTAAAGTTCGAGGATGGTCTGCGCCCAGAAATCTAGCAGGCTATCAGCTACCAGGAGATCCGCGTCTTTCCAGTCTTAGTGAACAAGTACATGATCTACGAAGATACCTACAAGTCCAGTAGGGCAAGCCGCAAGAGCTCAGAGTCACAAGAAAGTGAGAGGAATGATTAGAAGGACGAAGGGAGGCAGCGCCTAGCTCCGGTCAGTTGGGACTTCAAGCAGAGTGGAAAGGAGCAGCGGTTCCTTGCAAGCAAGCTCAGGGACTGGGATTCTTCAAGGCCTATCAGATGTGGAAAATGTGGAGAGGGTCACTGTACCAATCAATGAAAGGAGCCGGACATCATTTGTTTCAAGTGTGGCAAGTATAGCCACTTCAGCCGGAACTGCGAAGGAGGAAAGTCAGAACTGCAAAGTGTTGGCAGGAATCAGAAGCCTCAAGTCAATCGAATGAAGACCACTGAGAGAGTCTACTCTCTTAATGTAGCTGAAGTCTCCGAGTCCAGGGACTCAAACCAAGGTTAGAGTCAAATTGGTGAAAGTTTAACCAGTTAAGGTGATAGAAATTTCGAGAACGAAATTTTTATAAGGGGTGGAATCGTAACACCTCGTTTTTCGCATAAGCGCTTATGTGTATGCCTTATTTGCCTAGGAATGTTTAGAAAGGGCTAAGTGGGATTTTAAGTGAGAAATCCCTTCCTGATGCATGAGCACGGTCATGCTCATGTATTAGCACGCCCGTGCTTGATGCACGTGTCTTATGGCTGCCTGAGCCACAAGCACGGCCATGCTCAATAGGAAGCACAACCGTGCTCAAAGGAAAATGTGTCTTGTTGACGCTAATGTAAGCACACCGTGGTTAGTGGGGTACACGGCCGTGCTCGGGTCATAGAGTCTATAAATAGAAAAAGTGCGCCAGGGTTTCATTTATAACCCTTATTTTGGTTTCTCTGCTCCCCAAAATAGCATAAACCTCTTCCTCTTTCTCTCCTTTGAACCCTTCCTAGTTCTTGGAATCCTTATGGTGTTTGGGAGAGAAAAGTGCGCGTTAGTGTCTTTTAACCAAGTGTATATTAGTTATTGATATTATGACCAAGTGTATATTGAATACAACTTTTTTTTTTTATAAGCAAAATATCATTGAAATGGTACAGTCTGACTACTACTATTTATAGCATAATAGTAGACTTCTAATCTTAATCGGTTTCCTATAATATAAGATAAGAGAAGATAAGATAAGATAGGAGATAAGATGATATAGTCCTCCACTAAATCAATATGTTTATAACAACATGTGTGTTTTTATTTTTTCTTTGGCACTAATTATTTTAATAAATAAGAGAAAGAAATAATAATAATGTTGATTTGTCAAGATATGATTGGAAGTCAGTGTAAAAATCCTTTACACTGACAGTGTATAGATGATATTAAGCTCAAATATGAATGAGCTTTCATAGTTATCACCTCTTTATTATTTGGATTATATATATATATATATATATATATATATGTGTGTGTGTGTGTGTGTGTGTGTGTGTGTGTGTGTGTGTGTGAAAGTTAGGGGAAAAAAAAAACATATGTCAACACGAGAGAATTTGTAAATAAAAAGTAATTCAAAATTTCAAGATAATGATAACCAAATTAAGAAACTAAATTTAAAATAACACTAATACGAAATAGAAAAAAAAAGTATGATAATATTATATAATAAAGTATAACTAAGATACATGTACAATGGCACTTTTTTTTATGTGTCACAGTGTCAATGACCTAATGTTCGGGTGGATTTTAGGATGAAGCATGAGAGAAAGTGGTATATCAGTGAAGCATTAAATTATCTATGATAATAAGTTTTCCCGTTTTTTATTATATTTTTTAAATTCTTTTATTTTTCAAATTAAATTTTTATCCCCCACCGTTCATCCCCATCCCTCTTCCACCACCACTCCATTCACCACCGTAAAGATGACAGTTCAATTAGATCCCATTGTCGATCTATTTCAAGAGTGCATATATTCAATTTCAATTCATTAGAAACTTGTACACTAAATTCGAGGGACAATTCTGACTCCAGATACCATGAAAACAAGGAATTTTGTGGGGGAAGCACTAACTGTAGGGACGATGGTCATGCCAACCCACCCAGATCTGCAAACCTACAGAACTGGATGGTACGGCGGCGTGCGGCAGTTTTTGTTGGAGCAGCAGTGACGTCAGAGTGGTTGAAGGCAGATCGCCGAGAAGCTCCTCGTCTTCAAGGGAGTCTCCTTCAGCTTCTTCCTCTTCTCTTCGTTGATCGCGCAGGGTTTGAAGCTACCGCTCAACTTGCTGAACAACAAGGATGTTGATGAGGCTTTCAGGGCACACATCAATCTCAAGGTTCTTAGGCTTGGAATGTTGGGTTCTGCTATTGGATCCATTATGGGGTGTCTCTTTTTGGTGCTTTTTATGCTGAATGAGATTGAGATTAGGTTGGGGATGTTGTCTTGTGGGAGTAAATTTGCTTCTAATGTTGTTGCTGTTATGGTTGTTTTGGTTTCTTCTGCTCTTTTGCTTTATATTTCGACTACTATTTATGCATTTACTCATTAAATATAATACCCAGAGTGGTCAAAGGAGAGAAGAGATTTGGAGGAAGAAGAAGGTGGGAGGGGAGGGATGTTGCAATGAGGAAGAAGAAGGGTAAAATTGTCATTTTTATTTTATTTTTTTTGCCTGTTTACCAGGTCAAGGTCAAATTTTTTTTTTTAATAATATATCAAATGGCTAAAAATAATGCTTCAGCAGTATACCACTTTCTCTCATGCTTCATCCTAGAATCCACCTATTGTTCGAAGGTAGCAATGTTTGGAACGTAAACTTCCTTAATTCTTGCATGGCTCCTGCCTCGGTTGAATCGGTGTTGTGTACTCCCTTTTTTGAAGCCATAATGGAGGATAGAAGAATTTGGAGTTTAAAGCGCAAGGGTCAATACACTGTCAGATCAACATATAGATTATGCATCGATAAGGTGCTGGATGGGAATCACTTGAAGTTGACTGGTAATTGGAAAGCTTTGTGGAATCTACTTGTTCTTCCTAAGCTCAATTTTTTTTTTTTTATGGAGAGCTGTGCGCAATTGTCTTCCTACTAGTATCAGGCTTGTTGGGTGAGGTGTAAGCTGTTCTTCTCTTTGTCCTTGGTGTGTTTTGGAAATCCCTCCATAATTGATGAGCACCACATTCAAAGTAACCTTGATAATTCAAATGCATGGGAAATAAAAGAGTGAGTTTCCAAGGTATTTAAATGCATAGGAATTAAAATAGGGAGTTTCCAAGGTCTTGGAATTAAATTCTTTGACTCTTGAAGATATCACATTCACCTTAGAAAAATGGAGATAACATTTTCAAAGGTTCTTGGAGCATGCAAGCAAGCAAGTGAGATCCTCCAAGAGTGATAGAGTGAGAGAGTTCTTGTATTCCTCTTCAAGAGAGAGTGTGTGATATTTCCACCATACTTGGTGAGAGCTTGAGAAATATTGTAAACCATCCTAGTTGGGTGAGATTGAGATCATTGTAATCCTACTTTATAGTCGAGATATTTTCTAGACTTGGTCCTGTGGTTTTTCCCTTTCACATTGAGTGGGTTTTCCACGTAAAAATTCTTGTGTTATTCTTTTCTTTCTACTTTCTTTATTTTTCTTATTGCCTATCTTAATCGCATAGAGAGGGAAATTTATTCTTGGTATTTCCCAACAGTGGCATCAGAGCTAGCTTGATCAGGGGAGTTATAATCCAGATGGAAGGCGGTACCACTCATGATGGAGATATGTTCAAACTGACTACCGAGAATTACTTCTTTTGGAAGGCGATGATGGAAGACCATTTAAATTGTAAAGATTTGTACGAGCCAATTACCCAGAAGGATAACCAGAGGGGAAGGCTGACAAAGATTGGGAGCTCCAAAATCGGATGGCAGTGGCTAGGATTCGAAAATAAATTGATCGAAACTTGTTCTAACATGTGTCAACTACATCAACACATACAAATTGTGGATAAAACTTGAGTCTACGATTCAAAAGAAGACGCCTCGGAACAAAGCCCATTCGTGAGACGGTTGGTAAAGCTGGAGTACAAGGATAGTCAGAGCATGATCGAGCACTTAAACACTTTCAAAGGGCTTGTGAATCGGTTTATGAAGATTGAGATGAAGATTGATGATGAGTTACAAGCTCTTCTACTCTTTAGTTCCCTACCGGAGAGTTTGCACACATTGGTGGTTACCCTAAGTAATTAATCCTCTGAAGGGAAGCTTACCATGGATACATCACCGACAGCTTGTTGATTGAAGAAGCTAGGAGGAAAGAACGAGGTATGACTATCCAATATGAATCTAACATTGTAGAAACTATGGAAGAAGTAATACTCATGGAAGAAGTGCAAGTAGAGATCGTGACAAATCTAGAGGGCAATCTAAATCTTTCTCCAGTGTCACTTGTTATTATTGTGACAAGTCAGATCATAAGAAACCTAAGTTTTGGTATCTCAAGAGAGATCAGAAGGTCGGGAATGTCAAGCTAGACCAAATTGATCCGAAGAAGAAAGAAGAAAAGAACACCACAGCCATAGCATCAGAACACAAGATGATGACGTATTCCTCAATGGAGAAGACAAATATCTCAATGTTGCTTGTGATGATTGTTCGTGACTAGTTGACTCGGGTGCTTCCTTCCACGTTTGTCCACATGAAGGATTTTACTCAGCCTATCAAAGTGGTGATTTTGATACGGTGAAGATGGGAAACTGTCACAAGCAAAATAGTCGGCATTGGTGACATCACATTGATGACCGACACGGGACATAGGCTCATGTTGAAGGAGGTAAGGCATGTGCCAGATATGCGCCTAAACCTCATTTCAGTTGGGAAGCTCGACGATGTCGGGTTAGTGAATCACTTCAGTGGGGGCAAATAGAAACTCGCCAAAGGAAGTATGATCATTTCTCGAGGAAGGAAAGAAGGTCCACTGTATGTCATGCAAGGTAGAATATGCAAGGGGAGGCAAATGTAGCCCACAATGACTCAAGCTTGGAGTTATGGCACAGAAGGCTTGGGCATATCAACAAGTAGGGATTGCAGATGCTTGCTAAGAAAGAGCACATTCCTATTGTGAAAGATCAACTGCTTGAGCCTTGCACAGACTACTTAGCTGGTAAACAACACCGAGTATCGTTTCGAAAATTGGATCGACCTAGAAGGAGAAAGCAAGTTCTTGGTTTGGTGCATACAAATGTCTGCTCCATGACTGAAAAATCTCTTGGTGGTGCATACTATTTTGTCACTTTTATTGATGATCACTTAAGAAGAGTATGGATACACTTGTTGAGTACAAAAGATCAAGTACTTCAAGCATTCAAGGAGTTCCATACCAGAGTATAGCACGAGACAAGTAAAAGGTTAAAATGCGTTCTAGCTGATAATGGTGGAGAATATCATGGTCCTTTTGAAGCATATTGCAGGACACATGGCATTAGACTCGAGAAGACACCACCAAAGATACAACAATTGAATGGTGTAGTAGAGAGAATGAACCAAACCATTGAGGAGAGAGTCGGTTGAATGTTATCTCATGCCAAAATCCCTAAGTCATTCTAGGGTGAAGCTGTGAAGATTGTTATAGATGTGATCAACCTATCACTGGCAAATCCTTTGGATAGAGATATCCCAGAGGAAATTTGATCAGGACAAAAGGCATCATACAACTACTACAAGGTGTTTGGAAGCCTAGCATTTACCTCTAGGTTTTGGAATAGTTTGCATGAGGCTTTAGGAACCAAGTTTAGACTTAGTTCAGCTTATCACCCACAGACTGATGGTCAATCTGAGAGAACCATCCAGTCCTTAGAAGACTTGTTGAGAGCTTGTGTGCTAGAGCAGTCAGATAGTTGGGACAAGTTTTTGCCCCTAATAGAGTTCACTTACAACAATAGCTTCCATTCCAGTATTGGGATGGCACCCTATGAAGCTTTGTATGGGAGGAGATGTAGGACACCTTTGTGTTGGAATGAACCTGGCGAGAATGTAGTGCTGGGACCTGAAATAGTGCAAGAGTCTACAGAGAAAGTGAGAATGATCCAGGATAAGATGATAGTGGCACAAAGTAGACAAAAGAGTTATCATGACCAGAGAAGAAAGGCTCGCAAATTCCAGGAAGGTGATCATGTGTTCTTGAGAGTTACTCCAACACCTGGGGTTGGTAGAGTGATGAAAGCGAGGAAACATACTCCTAGATTTATTGGTCCTTACCAAATTCTGAAAAGAGTTGGCGAAGTCGCTTACCAAATAGCCTTACCCCCTTTCTTGTCCAACCTTCACAATGTTTTCTATGTGTCTCAACTTAGAAAGTATATTCAGAATCCTAGCCATGTGATAGTACCCGATACAATTCAGTTAAAAGAGAACTTGACTTTTGATGTACTACCGCTTCGGGTTGAGGATCGGAGGGTGAAGCAGCTAAGATGGAAGGAGATTCCTTTGGTTAAGGTTGTTTGGAGTGGGGCTACAGAGGAAAGTGCTACATGGGAGCTGGAGAGTAAGATGATGGAAACATATCCGCACCTTTTTAACCGAGGTGAGTAAGAAATTTCGAGGACAAAATATTTATAAAGTGGGTGGAATTGTAACACCCCTTTTTTGTATAAAGGCTATAAGTGTTTGTTTATGTTTTATATATGTTGTATGTGGTTTTATCCTTTAGAAATGCGCCCTAGGAATGTTAAAATGGGGCCGTGCTCATGATCAGCATGCCCCGTGCTTAACCACGTGCTCTGTGGTTGAGCGAGCCACAAGCACAGCCCTGCTCAAGAGGAGCACGATCGTGTCGAAAAATGTGAGTTAGTGACGTGAAATTTACGGACCCCGTACTTAATCAAGGACGACCTCGTGCTCAAGTTAATCACGCCCGTCCTTAGGGGGAGAACGGGCGTGCTCGGGTCTGGTGGTTTATATAAGGAGTGTTTCGTGAGGATTGAGGTGGAAACCCTCATTTTGGCACTTTTAGCTACCCTAGTGCGATAGTAACCCCTCTTTCCCCTATTTCCTTTGAACCCATCAAGTTCTTGGAGTTCTTGCGTTATTTGGGATTATTTTGGAGAAGAGTCGCTCGTTAGTGCCAATTAAAGGTAACGTAGTTATCCCTCTGCTAATCTCTTTTCCTAATTCTTGTATTTAGAGATTAATTGGTTATTCCTTTTGTGTTTGGCCAAGACTTGAGGAATTCGTCAAGCCGCTCGATGGAACCAGAGTAGAATTGCTTACGCTTGGCAAAGGGTTTAGATCTTCATACCAGGCATTGGTAGAAAGGATAGTATGAACATGTAGGCAATGGGGATAGCGTAAGATGAAGGGTTAACAATTGTTTTCTATTTGCCTAAATGTTGTCTTGCTATATTAATTGGCATGTCTATTTGTAAGTTTTGATGATGATGATGTTTATGCCATGATTAAATGGTTGTTGATGATGTTGCCATGCCATGGATGAACGTATTTTTGAGTTTGATGTTGTTAACGTTAATAAGACTCTAACTAAATAATAAGGCTTATTATTAATATATGGAATTAAAGGACTAAATTCCCAATTGTTCGTAAGACATGAATTATAGTAATTAGAGGCAAGGTTATTGATCAATGGTATAGTCAAGACCCTAGGATTGGTCCATGAGTGTTTTAGGGACATTAATAATGAAACAGGAATTAAAGGATCAATTCCCAATAAATATAAGACATGGAGATTAATTAAGAGTAACGAGATTAGTGCTTGATGGTGTAGTTAAAAGCCAATAGGATTGATACATGAATGTCCGAGGAAGTTTGACAAGGGTTTCTAACCCTTTCTGCCCAAGTCAGTGCGACCATGCTCCAGTGAGCATGCCGTCCTCAATATAGACAGCACGACCGTGCTAAACTTAAAGTCCAGCACGCCCGTGCTGGGGGTAGCATGACCGTGCTCCCCAAAGCAGAACAGAAGTGAATTAAGAACAAAGGGTGGCTACACCCAATTATTCCCAATGATGAAATAAGACACCGATCGAAGTAAAGACAAGCTAGATAATTAATGAAGACTTAATAAGATAATTATGAACGCTAGACTGGTTAAGTCGGTAACGATGTGTTACCGTACGTTGTTATGCTTTGGTGCTTATTGGCCAAAGTAGCCTTGATGCTTATTGGTCAAGGTGTTGACGATGTCGAACCTTTGGTGCTTATTGGCCAAGGGGACCTTGATGCTTATTAGTCAAGGTGTTGAGGGTGATAAAACTTTGGTGCTTATTGGCCAAAGCGGAGGTGGTGGTTATGTTTACTGCTTGTTGTTGTTGCTCATGCATTCACGCATTGGAGATGTTAGTGGGGAAAGCTCAACATAGGGGAGGTCGTCCAAGAGTAAGGTGATCTGGCCGTCCGCAGTGATTCATCCGAGAGTTAGGTTAATCGTGGCCCCCATGGTGGTGCATCCTAGAGTATGGTGCATCGGCTATCCAAGAGATTCACCTAGGGCTTGGTGAACTGCCGGTGCTGGTGCTTATTGGCCAATGTGGATATGTAACTCCGATGTTGTCTTCCTAAGGTAGTTTGGATCCATATGCATAACAGAGTAGTGGAGCAGTACTGCACCGCATAGCATACATTATTGAGATGACGAGAATGATATGAATATGTTATGTATGTTGTTATGTTATAACATGTTTGATTGTGATGTATGCTCATCTTGATAACTGCTTCCTTTGTTGTTGTGTTTTATTCATGTTTCTTATTCCCCGTTTTTATGTTGTGCTTTGCATGTATCGTTTTGTTAGAGGACGGTGAGCAGCATGTTGAGGAGTGACTCTGATGGGCCGCTACTCCTAGTTTAGGATTTCTTTTGTTTCTTTTGTTATCCGATGTGTTTCCATATTTTGGTTATACCAGCTCTGTAATGTGACATCGGGGTTGGGTTTCGTTTTACAGTTATGTATCCTTTGTTATAACTTGTTTTATTTTCCGCGTTGAGACATTTGGTTCATGTGGTATCTTCTACCCATGGTTTTTATTATTATGAAATAATATGCTTGTGTTTTTATTTAAATTCGTTTCATTTATGTCTTTATAAATATATGCGGGGTAGACGGTATCACATAATTTGCGAAAACTAGGAGCATGTGGTCAATAATACTGCTTGGAGGCTTGGCTTTTAATCTCTTGCACCACGCTATTTCTCTGGTATCCAGTTGTGATATGGACCAAACGGTGGGGGACTTTTATTCTCCCTTCTAGACAGGGGATTCTACAAAGCTGAGGAGTGTTTTTGTGGTAGACATTTGTAATAAGATCATGGATCTGCATATTTCTTCAGATCCTTCATTAGAAGATGTTGTGGCTTGGCTGCCATCGCAAGATGGAATTTTCTCGTTGAAGTCAGCTTATGATGTCATTTCAAGGAATAAGAATACAGTGCAACAACCTATATACAAATACATTTGGAAGTGGCAAAGGCCCCAGAGAATCAGCATATTCCTTTGGCTCGTGGCTCACAATGCCCTCCTTACGAATAAGACTAAGAGGATTCATCACTTTACCCATGTTAGTACCTGCTTGATCTGTGGTAAAGGTGCAGAGACAATTCTCCATGCCCTGAGAGATTGTGATAGTGAGGCTAGAACTTGGCTCAGAATTATCCACCCTAGATTATGGAATGAGTTTTTTGATTGGAACCATAAGCAGTGGTTGATCAATAATTTGACTTGGAGCCTTAGCATGGATGGTGATTCCTAGAGCATTATGTTTGCTGTAGTTGTCTCAGTTTTCTGGTATAATAGAAATAAGAATATGTTTGATGGTCTTGCGCATGGGAATGTGGATTTGTTTATGATGATACAGGCCAAAGTTAGAGAGGCATGAAGGTTTTTAGCCTTAACATTTCTGCAATGGATGTCTCGCAGGACTTAACCGTCTACAGTATTGGCTGCCCCCCCCCCCCCCCCCCCCCAAGTTGACAGGTTTAGACTTAGGCTCAGTTTTTCATGAGACGGGTAGTGCAGCTCGTAGGGGTCTTGTCCGCGATGCCTCCAAAAGTTTTGTGATTGGGTTCTTGGGAAATTTTGGTTCTTGCTCCATTATGCTTGTTGAATTGAATGACATTTGGTTTGGTTTGAAGCTAGCTTTAGAGCATGGTGTGCAGAGGCTTCACGTGGAATCAGATTCTCAGAGTGCTATGATTTTTGATTCAGAAAGGTTGTCGTAGTTATCACTCGTGTGCGCCTATTGTGCACAATATCATGTGCATGTGATCCAACTTCGCTCAGATTAGGTAGAGTCATATGTTTAGGGAGGCGAATTCTTGTGCTGATGCTTTTGAACATTAATAACGTTAAGATATTTAAGAGATTATTCATCATATTAAAGCTATATATTTTTCTATTTTAGCATTATTTTCTTCTAAATATAAAAGACTATATGTTTAAACTTAAATAAATTTAAACATACACATTTTATAAAACGTTATCAAATATATTTATTATATATAATCAATTATTAGAATACAAAAAAAAAATTTAACATGGCAACTTGTAGATGAAAAGCTCACATTAAATCAAATAACATAATTGGTTTAACATCCATATGTGTATCTTGAAGGATGCCTACCTTGATTTTTGGAGGCCACAACATAGAATACAGAATAGCGTATTTGTTTACGGAATGTAGAAATGCTAGTCTAAAGTCTAACCTCCAAGTTTTGTGCCATGAGGTCCCAGTCGTTTTATACTAACTATAGCTACTTATTCCTCTACCCCACATGCAATTAACAATACTATCGAACACATATTAAACTCAACTTTTGGAAATGATCCTACTGTAAGCCATCGCTAGAACATCCAAAGCCCCCAAAGGTCAGTTGTGTAGGTTGTAGCAAACTCGAGATTTTGCATAATTCTACCAATTCACTTCCTCTTGTAATTGGCTAGTAAGTCGTCTCGCTTGGACCTTCGTTCCTCGCGTATCAAAGGTCTATATGCGTGTATGCTAGTCCCACATCGAATTACTCTAGCACTTTCTCTCTTCCTTTTTATATTAAAAACAATTGATCCTCAAATGCTTCATTCATCTACAAAATCTTATACTTGGGCTTATTACATGACTTTGAGCCTAAGTTTCTTTGGTGAAAAAATATTTTCTTCCTCTCTACGAGCTACTCTAAGTTTGGTTCATGAATGCAAACATTCACAGACAGCAATTGAGGTAATTTTATTTCCTTTTTTCTTATTATTTCTAGTGTTTATTTATTTGAATGATTCTCTTTATTGTTTTCTATTTTATTAGTTTTCGTCTATTTATTAATTTAAATTTCTTGAATTGATTCATTTATTCGATTGTCGTTAATTATATTTTGTAATTAGGTCTTCAATATTGCAACCCAAGTGCAATAAGGCAATTGGATATGGAAAACCAATATAGGAAGGAGAAGTGTCATGCAGCTTGCTCACCGAATGATTAGGATGTTTTGTGGAAACTTTGACATGTGTGCACTTGCTCAAGCAACTCAAATGGAACTCATCAGGTACATACAATCTTTATTTCTAGTTCTAAGTTTCAATTATGTATATAACAAACAATTTGATTTCCAATTAGGTTATATTATAAGAGAGAAAAATGACCGCAATAGAGTTTCATTGTTATCTTTTCTTTTGCTAAAGATATTACCCTAAGTAGGTTTAGTAAAGCTCATAATGGAAACATATCTATGACTATATTTGAGAGTCAACAAGGATAAAAATAAATAAATTTGTGGTTTAAATAAAATAATTTATATAGTGTTTATCTTAATTGGATTTTTCATATTTGATTTCTTATAGACACTTTCCAACTTATGTTGAAGGTATGATAACAAAATGAATAGTAATATAGTCAGTTTCTTTAAGTTTGATTAAACTCATTTTTACTGTTAATATGGTGCAGCCTTTCATGCCTAATGCAAAAAATATAAGAATTTTAGAAGAAAGTTGTGAAGATCCCATGGGAGCGTTGTTAGTATATGCTTACTTAGATGTAGCAGCAGCAGCAATCAATGTGCCATAAGGGGAGAAGCGTCTTCACTGTTGCACATTCTCCCCTCAAGTTTTGCCATATTTGAAATCGGTGGATTAGATATTGTTGTAGTGTCAGGCATGTTGGAAAACTGAGAAGTTTCTTATGGACAATAACAATCCAAATATATTGGCTTGCACACTCCATCCGCAATAAGGCAAAAAGTTGTTAATAAGTTGGTAGCCTCGATGGTGGAGAAGATTAGCTCTTCTTTGAATTGTCCTAATTTAGATTAATCATTACTATTGCTTAAGACAGGCAAATAAAGTTTTTATTGTATTCAAAATTGTTTAAAGCCATTAGAACATTTAATTGCCATCATGCAGACTCATTTAAAAAATTCATAAGAAATTTCTTGTTGAATCACTAAAAGTTAAAGAAAGGACAATTCTCATCCGTACCAATAAAAAACATTATTCATGGAACTCCTCCACAACAATCAGGATCGAGATTCATAATATTGCTCCAAAACGACGTCACTATCTACCTCTTGTATCAGCACTTTACTTGCATTTCATCAAAGAAAATTGTACTTATTGTTACACTTTATGCTATTCTACGAAGAGAAATCACCAAACATAATGCAGTAAATAACACAATCTTAATTTGCCATTGGTAATTCACCCCAGAAGCCCAAAGTTTTGAGGTGAATGTTTGTTGGTGAGAACTATAAACTATTGCTCTCTATGAAGTGGATGTGGGCACTTATAAGACAATATTGTACGTTAACAAACAAGGGGGTGTAGGTAGGAATCGCATTTTGTGTGAAGTGACTCACAGTAGTTTTCACGTTTGAAATGCATGTCTATAGCTATTTACCGCATTTCCATAAACTAGTTTGATTGTGTTACAATATCTTCCTATTGGTTCATTTTAATTCATGATTATATATAATATCTATTATTTATCGATTGTAATGAGAATTATCTTTATACCTATCTATCTAGTCGCATATCAATTATAAAAAGTAGAATAATGAAAAATTAAAACACGAAAGCAACCAGTAATAATTCATACAGAAAATGCTGAAAATAAAAGGGTTGGACTCGAAATTTTTTTTATAAGCCAAAGTATATTATAATATTAGATTACAAGAGGTAATCAAACTCATGTACAAAAGTGAATACAAGGAAGATACATTGTAACTAACATAATGATCAAGCAAAGAAGGCAATCAATATGAATACTACAATAATCAAACCAAGAAGGATCCCGAAAAACCAGAAGGCAGAAAACAAACAAGAACTAACAAAAGATAATATTCCATTAATATGAATCCAGTCCAAGAGAAATCTTCATGATCACCACCACCCCAGAAGCCAACAAAAAGGTCCAAGTCGAACACCACAAACCACACAACGAGATTTGCAGTTGTTAATGACTTCGGGGAGATGTTATTTTTTATGTTGGAGCAGCTTGCTATTCCGGATTGAACTTCATGGGTGATGACTCTTTGGAATATTTGGAGGAGCAGAAAATTGAAGTTTTGGGATGGCATTGATGAAGGTTCAGAAGTGAATTTCCAGCGCGGTCACCGTTTGTTGGAGGAGTGGAATCAGGCTTGTAACATTGGCATCCAGCCCCTTGCTCCCTGTTGTTGAGTTTGCGAAATGGTACAAGCCCCCACTAGGTTATGTGAAATGCAATATTGATGCTTCTTTTTCCATGGGGTCTAACCAAGTAGGTCCTTGGTATGTGCCTTAGAGACGAGGATGATAATTTTTTGAGGGCAAAAACCTTGCACTTCTCTATTATGGTTGATGTTCACATGTAGGGGTAGGAATAGGCCAGGCCAGGCCAGGCTTTGCTTAAATAGGCCTAGCCTGTTTAAAAAAAAAGAAGCCAGAGCCTGGCCTGTTACCTGTTAAAGGCTTTTTTTGAAGCCTGGCTTGGCCTTTTTAAAAGTCTAGCCTGGCCTGCTGGCCTTTTTAAAAGCCTATTTCGTATTAAGGGCATCAAATTGGACATTTGACTTATCTCAAATTAGGCTAATAGGCTATTAAATTGGTCAAGTTCTATATTTGGACTTAATAATAAGGACTTCTAGCAAGCAACATAAGGCATCCAATAGGCCTCCTTAGTCACTTATCCAATGATTCTAACTTCTATTTGCTCTCTATTTATAGAATGATGATCTACTTCAGATGTATACTTTTAGCAATGTAGGACTAATTACTATTATATATATATTTTTTATCAGTGTACACTGTCCCAAAATTCATTGCAAGTTATTGTTCTGCCAAAGACAAAACTACTTAAATCAATGTTAGTAACTAGAAGAATCTAACTGAGGAAGATACAAGAATAAAAAGTGAAAAACTCAATTAGGAAATCAGTGATGCATGTATACATATCCTTCTCCATAATAAGTTCTAGCTATTGATAAGGCAATATTGTGAACGGTGGAGCTCCATGGCAGAGAGCCATATTGGAATTCATTGTCATATGCCTCAGTTGCCTCTTCGTGGGTGCTAAAAGTTCCCAGGTAGGGATCTTTGTTGCCTGCAACTCTTCCAATCCTCGCTTGCCATCTACCATGTTCATGTTGATGATGCCTCGTTACTCCCCGATAAATGGATGCACTACGAGAAAACCCACTACTTTTCCTTCTCAATGACGCAAGGTTCATATATATAGTTAGTCAGTGATACTTCATTGAGTTAGTCCCACATCTCTCAAAATATACATGTGAAGCAAACCAACATTCTATAAATAAATAGCAAAATACATATTATTCAAATAAAAAAAAATAATATAATTATAATTATATAATAATATAATAAATATATTATATATATATATATATATAATATTTTTTATTTTTTATTTATAATTAGGGCCGGCCTATCAAACTTGAAAGGCTTTTTTATAAGCCTAAGCCTGGCCTATTTAACTAAAAAGGCTTTTTGACAAGCTCAGGCCTAGCCTTTTTAATAAACAAGCCAGGCCAGGCTAGGCCTTAAATAGGCCAGGCCGTAGGCCCCTGACGAGCGGCCTGGCCTATTCCCACCCCTATTCACAGGGGAGAAACTGTTGGCCTTTATTTTGCTATTAATTTAATGCGCGAGATTCAGATGGATAAGGTGATATTTGAGCTGAATTCTAAATTGGTAGTAGACGAGGTTAACTTCTCTTGTGATGATATTTCAGAATTTGGAGCCATAATCTCTTTGTTTATGGGTATTGGTTGGATGGATCTTTAGGATCATGAAAAAGTGGTACATTTCAGAAGTTCATTGGGGTGCCTTTATGATGGATAGGTGTTTATATATTTAGCTATTCAACCATGTTGTTGTACATCCATTTATTTTGGTGGTTTGAGTTCTCTTGGTTGAACATTTAGCTATTTTTTTCACCATTTAGTCTCCTATGTTGATGTCTGTAAATGGGTTGGGCACCACTTGTACTATTTTCTTGTCCTCAGGTTTTCTTTGATATTCCAACATGTATTGCTTTTCTGATTATTAATGAAATGCAGAAGTTCCCTTGTCAAAAAAAAAAAAAATTTGATACATGTAGAAGAGAAAAAGTTAATTTTTTTTTTAAGCAAAAATGATATGCAAAAGCATCACTATAAAGAGAAGAAATCCCAACTAGGTTGGCACCTCAGCCTTTAACAATCATCTGCAGCATATCATAAATATATTGATCAAAATTGAAAATAAAGAGTACAAAGACATGGGGGGGCAAAAACCTGACCCATGCAAGGAAAGAAATAGAACAATCATTTAAATCTATAGTTGGGCAGAAGCCACCTATTTCTAAAAAATTCACTCCTAATGAAAGTAGGAATTAAATTCCACCAAGAATAGCATTTGGAATCCACTCCAAAATTAGCAAGCCTGTCAGCACACTGATTCCCTTCTCTATAAATGTGAGATAGTTTGAAGACCATTTTAGAGGAGGCAACAAGAGCATTTTTCCATTTGGTTCTAATCCTCCAGGGCACTATATCAGGATCAGAAAGGCTTGAACCACTAAAGATGAATCACATTCAAGCAAAAGTTTAGACCAACCCTTATCATATGCTATCTGAATTGCCTTCACTGCTGCCAAAGTTCTGCACTAAAAGAATCTGTAATGCCATAAAAATCAGCAAAACATCCTAACACTGCACCACTTCTATCTCTGAAGATAGCACCTCCTCCAGCAAGACCAGGGGAACCCTTGGCAGCACCATCAGAGTTCACTTTAATGCAACCACAATCCGGAGGCAACCAGTCAACTTGGATGATCTTGGGAGATTTACTATAGTGAGTAGCAACCCGGAAGCTTTTAAGAATAGAAAATTCCTCAACAGAAGACTTCATATGATTCTTAGACAGATTTCCAGTCAATGATGTTGATGCAATGACCATATTAATTGCTGATTTAGCTGCGATGACTTTATTCTTAAACCTCAAACTGTTTCTACAAAACCAAATCACCCAAAGGATGTTGATAATAGCTGCTGAAATCACATCTCTAACTTGCAAGCTCCAAGAAAAATTGCATATCGAAAAGACTGAATCAAGAGAGGAGGCATCGATATTCATGTTGACAATTGAGCTCAGCCACTGCCAAAGCAAACCAGCAAAAGGACAGGAGAAAAACAAATGCTCTGATGTTTCTTCACTGCTATAACAAAGGCTGCAAAATGAAACTAAGGTACAACCCCTTTGCTGCAAGTTATCATCGGTTGGCATCCTTTTATTCAAAAGTCTCCATGCAATAAAGGATTTGGAAGGAGGAATAGCAATGTTCCAGAGAGTTTTAGACCAAGCAAAAAACTGTGGATTGGCTGGCCGAAGGAAATTAAATGCATCCTTTAAAGACAGCAAACCAGAACTTGAGCCTTTCCAGCATAGCTGATCAGATTGCACATAGCTTGGAATAGTTACCTGAGCAAAGGAATTTAAAAGAGTTGGATGATTCTCCAAAAGAGATGCAGGAATGATCCAACTTTCATTTTCAATGAAATCAGAAACAGTGGCTTTAAGATCCTTATGCATATCTTCAGGAATTTGCAATTGCTCTGTTAGAGGTTGAGATAGCCAATTATCCAACCAGAAATTGATACTTCTGCCATCACCAATCTGCCACATCAAGTTATCTAAAACAGTATGCAGATTAACTTTAACACCAGGCCAAATAGAGGACCAGAAGAGAAAAAGTTAAATAATACTATTAAAAATGGGGAAAATATCCTCTCCATTTTACATCTTTCCATTTTTGTCCATTTCCAAAATTTTATAATAATAATTGTGTGTTATACACATGTATGTAGTCCCTCCATGCATTTATTTTCCCAAAACTTTAGTAACAAACATCTCCATTTCTCATGAGAAATGGTGAGGATCCCAACCCATTAAAATGACCCACCAAGAGTGTTTATTTTAACTTAAATTAAGATAATTAAAAAGAAGTTAGATAATCAGTTATATATAAAGGTACCACATCTGTTTAATGTTTAAGGGACCTACTAAATGGTATGGGTCTATTGTGCATTTAACAAGTTCCACATAAATTCCACAGACTAATAAAAAATATGTTGAAGAGAATATTTAAGTAGTACATTACTAACGCTGCTTACAATTTAATACTAATTTTAATAATCAATAGCTTTATTTTATTTAACTCCGAAATAAAGAATTGAAAAAGAAAATAATGTATAAAGTTTATTATATGCAAAATTTTACAATTTGTCACACAACTTTATATTATGTACTTTTTCGTTCTATATCGTATAAATAATCACCATATACATCCTAGATAATATTGCAATAATCCTTCAAAATTCAAATGAAGTTAAAGTAAGGACAAGTCTCATCCATACCAATAAAAAAAAATTCTTCATGGAACTCCTCCACAACAATCAGGAGCGAGATTCATAATATTGCTCCAAAACGACGACACTATCTACCTCTTGCATCAGCACTTTATTTGAATTTCATCAAAGCAAATTGTACTTACTGTTACACTTTTATGCTATTCTACCAATGGAAATCACCAAACATAATGCAGTAAATAACACAATCTTAATTTGCCATTGGTAATTCACCCCAGAAGCCAAAGTTTTGAGGCGAATGTTTGCTGGTGAGAACTATAAACTATTGCTCTCTATGAAGTGGATGTGGGCACTTATAAGACAATATTGTATGTTCGAAAACAAGGGGGTGAATGTAGGAATCGAGTTTTGCATGAAGCGACTCACAGTAGTTTTCGCATTTGAAATGCATGTCTATAGCTACTTACCGCATTTCCATAAACTAGTTTGATTGTGTTACAATATCTTCCTCTTGATTCATTTTAAGTCGTGACTATATATAATATTTATTATTTATTATTTATCTATTGTAATGAGAATTATCTATAGATCTATCTATCTAGTCGCATAACAATTATAAAAAGTAGAATAATGAGAAATTAAAACACGAAAGCAACCAATAATAATTCATAGAGAAAATGCTGAAAATAAAAGGGCTAGACTTGTAATAATTTTTTTTATAAGTCAAAGTATATTATAATATTAGAGTACAAGAGGTACTCAAACTCATGTACAAAAGTGAATACAAGGAAGATACAATGTAACTAACATAATGATCAAGCAAAGAAGGCAATCAGTATGAATATTACAATAATCAAACCAAGAAGGATCCCTAAAAACCAGAAGGCATAAAACAAACAAGAATTAACAAAAGATAATATTCCATTAATATGAATCCAGTCCAAGAGAAATCTTCATGATCACAACCACCCCAGAAGCCAACAAAAGGTCCAAGTCGAACACCAGTAAACCACACAATGAGATTTGCAGTACTAGGAGAGTCAACAAACAATCAAGTCTGCACAACAACCAATTTACATTATGCACAGGTCACCAAAGTGCAAAAAGGACTCTTAATATTTGAAACTCCAAAACCATATGAATAGAAGTTACAAGCGATTTATGTTTCAGGGTAAACCAAATATGCTATAATTTAAGATAAATACTATCGACACATTCTTTTTAACTTTTTTTAACATATTATTTATTATTAGATAGAGTATGGGTTCATTGTCTATTAATAAGTGTCAAATAAACCTCATCCATTTAAAAGGAATATGTTGAAGAAAATATTTAACAAAAATACATTATTACTTATAATTTAATAAAAATTCTTATAATCAATAGCTTTATTTCATTTAATGGCCAAACAAACAATAGAAAAATGAAGTAATGTATTAATTTCATTATAAGTAATTTTTTATATTTCGTCACATAACTTTTCATTATGTTTCTTTTTGGTCCTAAATCTTATGTGTGATCACCATATACGTTCGAAATAATGCTGCAATGTTCCTTCAAACAGAGTGATATGATCATGGATATTCAAGGACAACGGGTCCCACACTTAGAGGACATTCAACGACCAATTACCCGTGCAAGACAAAGAAGAATCTAAGATGCATTGCAGAAGAGGGATCTACATTGAACCTCTTATATATTGAAGTCTTGAACAATTCTTTCTTTTAAGCAAAAGAGGGAGTGCAAAAGCATCACTATGGCAACTAACATCCCAACTAGGTTGGCACCTTAGCGGCCATCAATCATATGCAGTACACCCACAATTCATTGAAAAAAGATAAAAAGAATACAAAACAACCATGAGGGGACATAAACCAAAACTCATGCAAAAGAATTATTTCAATCTATAACAAGGTAATCCTACCCTATTATGAAAAAAATCATCCTTAATAAATCTAGGAATAATGTCCCACCATAAAAGCCATGAATACCTAAACCATATGAGGCAATTTTGTCTGCACAAACATTGCCTTCCCTATAGATATGAGTACAAGCAAATCTCATTCTCTTAGTTAATGCTAAGCAATTCTTCCGTTATTACGAATTTGCCAAGGAACAATGCCAATGGAGGAGATAGCCCTAAGGACTAGTTGAGAATCACATGCAATCCAGAGATTGTGCCAACCATTACCAAAATCAATTTCAATTGCAACCATGAAACCAAGAAGCTTAGCATAAAGGGAAAATTGAATACCAAGATTCATTGCAAAGCACCCTAGAGAGGCAGCACTATGATCCCTAAAGATACCTCCACAAGAAGCAGGACCTGGAGAACCTCTAGTAGAACCATCAGTGTTACATTTCACCCAATAACAAGGAGGGGGATGCCAAGAAACCTGTTTAAACACAGGAGCACCAGCTGGATGACAAATGATCTTGAAAGCCTTAAGAATCATAAGCTCACCAACATCAAAGCACATTTTCCCTGAGCTAAGGTTACCACATAAAGACACATTGGCTATAATCAAGTTTACTTGCAAGAAAGGAACTTCCCTGTTTTCAAACCTTAGTTTATTTCAGCAATACCAGATGAACCAAAACCAATTAACAACAACATCTACAAGGACATCCTTCAATTCAGTTGAAGAGTGCTGATTACAGACTTCCAATATACCAGGAATTGTGGATGAGACAATGTTTTTATTGAGCATGGAGGCAAGCCAACTCCAAATTCTCTTTGCAAAGCTACAAGAACAAAACAAGTGCATAGTGGTTTCAGCAGCACAACCACAAAGGCTACACATAGACACATCCACACAACCTCTTGACCAAGTGTTTTCATCAGTAGATAATCTATTATGCATTATTCTCCAAACCAGAAAAGACCTAGCAGGAGGAATGTGACCCCTCCAAATTAACTTGCACCAGGGAATTGATTGGCTAGGAGGATATAAGAATAAAAATGCATCCTTGAACGAAAGATGACCTGAATTAGTGTGCCTCCAAAGCAATTGATCCTCACAAGAAACAGCAAGCAGAACTATTTCTGATATCTGCTTGACTATAACAGGGAAGCTATGCTGGATGAACTCAGGAATACACAATTCACCATTACATATTAGATCCTTAACCTATTTTTTAGCAGAGAATGATAATTCGACAGAATGTGCAGAGGATCAACCAAAGGAACCTGCAGCCACTGGTCAGTCCAGAGATTTATTGATTCACCATTTCCAACCAGCCAAACCAAATTCTGCAACAACACAATGCTAAAGAAAGGAGACAAATTGAGGAATTGACATGATATTCCATCATTCTGTTGCCTTTGATCACTCTAGCTCTAATGAGGTTAGACCATTGACTATTTTCTGTCATAATAGACCAGCATAACCTAAGCATAGCAGCTTCATTCACCTTTCTCAAAGATCTCAGCCCTAGACCAACCTCATTCAAAGGTCTGTACACCTTGTGCCAAGCCACAGTAACCAATTTCCTTGTTTCTAAATTGCCTGACCAGATAAAATTCCTCATCCATTTGTCTATATTTTTAATAAGACTAATAGGCCATTTGTAAATCATAAAACTGTAGACAAGCATTCCTTGGATCACAGTTCTCAGCAACAAGACTCTTCCAGATATGGAAAGTAAAGAAGCTTTCCAAGCAGAGAGTTTTTATTTAATCTTATCTGCAATATGCATCAGATGAACCTTCCTTAGTTTTCCTCTAAAGATGGGAACCCCTAAATAATTGAAGGGAAGCTGACCAAGCTTAAAACCAAATATTTCAGCAATAAGTTGCCTTCTGGAAGATGCAGAACCAAGATAAAAGGTAGACTTGCTACAGTTGATGACTTGACTAGATGCAGTAGCATATCTCTCAAATAACTCCTTCAAATGTATCAGGTTCTGCTTGGAGACTCTACAGAAGACCATCACATCATCTGCATAAAGAACATGAGAAGGAACTTGGACTCCTCTAGCACTAGACATCAAGTGCAGCTTGCCATCAATAACCAGCTTGTTGATGCCCCTACTAAGCACTTCTTCTGCCAAACAAAACAGCAAAGGAGACAAAGGGTCCATTGCCTAACCCCTCTAGAGCAAGGGAAAAAACCAGCAGCCTTTCCATTGATTCAAATAGAGAGCTTAGCTGAATTCAGGACCACTTCCACCCATCTACAGAATTTAGGGTCAAAGCCAAAGGTTTGGAGAACTTTAAGAAGAAATCTCCAATCCATAGTATCAAAAGCCTTCTTGATGCCTATTTTCAATGCTAAGCTACCACCAAAAGACTTCTTTTCCAAAAGATTAATGTCTTGAACACTTAGTGTAGGAACTTTGTAATAAATGTAGAATAGGATCTATGTAATAAAAGTGCTTTTTCAATAAGCCCTTTAGGACTAGTTAGAGCATTGGGCTTAGGAATTTGGGTCAATTAGGCCAATTAGCCAACATAGCACATAAGTAGGGAACATTCGGCCAAAACCAAAGCCCACACTTGGATTTAGGAGTATGAGGCACTAGATGACAAAAAAGAATGATGAGCTCCATGCCATAACCTATAAAAGGACCTCATTTACTCATTCTTTCATTCAATGAATCATTTGCTAAGTTTTCTCATTTTGATATTAGAGAGAGTTAAGAGAGTTCTCCTCTTGAGGGGTTCTTTAGTTGAACCTTGATTCTCATCTAGAGTTCCAATACTCTAGTGGCGAATCTTCCCCAAGGCTTATTATCCAACCCTCATAGTGGAATGAATGTGGCACCATTCTTCCATCTTCTTCCTTTTTCCAATTCCTTCTTTGCGATTTTCATTAGCTTCTGGTAGTTTAATTCATATAATTGTGCTTCTTCTACTTTTTTTTTTGGTTTCCTTGATTCTCACTTGAGAATCAAGTATATGATCTTGTTCTTGATCTATATGTGTTTGATGTAGCATTTTCAATGATCAGATTCAAAGAAAGAAGCTAAAACTATGTTGATCTACCTTAGATCACATCACAATATGGGTTAGAATCCCAAAACTCCCGGTAGAATCATGCAATATGAAGTTCTTATGGACAGTTGGTTCAACGATTAGAACTATGCTTAAAGTTGATCCCCTTCCATCGATTCATTCTTGAGGATGTTTTTCCAGAATATGTGTGGAGATAGACCTCTAAAAGAAACTTTTTCCAAAGTTTAAAGTCTTTAGTTATGAGTTCTCTTTGGAGTATGAGGGGTTGCATCTGATATGTTTTCACTGTGAGAGATATGGCCAACGTGCTAATGATTTTTGTGAGCCTCATGATCCCGTAGATTCTGGTGGCCAAGGCGACAAATAGATAGGAGGCGGTGAACAAGTAGGTGAAGGAGAATCTCAGGGAGAAGGAGAAACCATATTTGATGGAGAAAATTCAGGAGACGAATATCCCTGATAATCAGTAGAAGAATAATGAAAGGAAGGAGGTTGCCTAATGTTTCGGGCCTTAAATGCTTGTGAAACGTCCTCCAAGGCGTAAAAAGGGGAGTAATGATAGAGGCAGAAGCGCATGGATTCCATATGTCCCTGATCAGGATGCTAGTTATCCACAGAAACATAATGCTCAAAATCAAGAGGGATAATGGATCAAGATTTCAGGCTTTAAATGATGAAGGGGATATGATAGAAGGATCCCAGCAGATATGTATAGTAATGATATCCCTCAACTGATTGAGGCACATGATCTCTCTAGCTTTAAAGATAAAAGATTCCCTTGTAATAGGGCCAGTAAGGCGTATAAGCCTGCTAAGGGTAACTCTTAAAGCCCAACATAGAGCTCAACCGAAACAAATTCGGGAACTAGGCATTGTGGACCAAGACTTAAATGATAAAAAGAAACGTAAAGAACCCGTTTCTGATCTTGAAGACCAAGTTTGACATTTGTTTAGAAATATGGAGCGTAATAATTGGAAGACCCATAAAGAAACTCAACATGAGAAAGATATTTTGGAGACACATGCATTGGATAATGATACTTTAATGCAAGACATGCACGTCGGAGGTTCCTTGGTGCAACATCAAGTCCTGGCTCTTCCCAAACCCCCTGATCCAAATGTCCCGAGACGTAGTACTCTTAGCTTAGAAGGAAGTTTCTTCTTCCAAAGTCGCAGGTGATGCAATGAATGTAGATGGGGCTCGTCCTCATCTTTCTACCTAGGTGGTGTCCCCATGCTTCCTTCCTTTCCAGTGTCCATGAATATCATAACCCGAAATTGTAGGGGAGTTGATAGAAAGAGTTTCCCTGACTTGATTTGGGATTTGTAAAAGTAAGTATGAGACTCAGTTTATTATCTTAATGTAGACCCATATTAGTGGGGACAAAAGTCATGGCATTATGAGAAGAATGGGTTTTGATAGTTTATGCATTAGTGAGGCTCATGGGCACTCACTTTCCCCATTGTATTGCTTCTGCTTACTATTTTTTGCTTTAAAAAAAAGGCTCAAGGCCACTCGGGGGGCATTTGGTGCCTTTGGGACTCTAGTGTCTAGAAAGTACAGGTTACCTCTTCGTGCAAGTACTTCATCCATATGTCTATTGGTTGGAAGAATCAGGTAGGTACCTTGGGAATTAACCCTGTGTATGGTAGCCCCAGAGGTCTTTCCGCCATTTTCTTTAGTCGTGTCTCAGAGATATTAGTGCCAATGTATCTGGGGCATGGCTTTCCATTGGTGATTTTAATGCCTTGCTCAGTCCTGGTGAGAAGGAGGGTGGTCGTGAGGGAAATGGGGTATGTAGAGAATTTCAGAGTTGTCTAATGGACCGTGGTCTTGAAGACTTGGGGTTTAAGGGGAACCCTTTCATATGGCATAGAGGAAACTTAAGAGAAAGACTTGACAGAGGCATGGGGAATGTTCAATGGCTAGTGATGTTTCAAGAAGCATCAATTTTTCACTTACCGGATTTCAAGTTGGATCACGTGACTTTGTGGTTGAGATTTGATTAGTTGAGAAGTTCTAGGAATGGTAGCAGGCCGTTCAAATTTCTTGCTTCTTGGCTAACTCATGAAAGCTTTGAGGAGTTGGTCAAGGAGAATTGGAAAAATAATAGTGACTGGAATATGAATCTTGATACCTTTACCAAAGTGGTAAAGGATTGGAATGTTCGCAAAAATAGATTGTTAAATTGGCTGCATGGTGTAACGTCTCTCGATATTACATTGAAATAGATAATTTAAACAATTATAATTATCCATTCATAGTACCAAAGACTATGATAAGGATAATTTAAACAATTATAATTATCCTCTAAATGAGGTTTTAAGGAAAAGTGTGCCATTCAATTGGGGCCAATACCAAAAAAAACTCTTTCAATATACTCATGGAAAAGTTAACTAATGCACTAATTCTCGCGCTTCCAAATTTTGTAAAATATTTTGAGATAGAGTGTGATGCTTCTAATGTAGGCATTAGGGTCATCTTGCTTCAAGAAGGACACCCAATTGCATACTTTAGTGAGAAACTTTCTGGGGCACATTTGAACTATTCAAATTATGATAAAGAACTCTATGCTCTAGCTAGGAGTCTCAAAGTTTGGCAACACTATCTCTTGCCTAAGTGATTTGTGATCCATAGTGATCATGAATCATTGAAACATTTAAAAGGGCAAGAAAAAGCGTCATGCAAAATGGATGGAATTTAAAGAAAAATTCCCTTATGTGATTAAACATAAACAAGACAAAAGCAATGTTGTGGTCGATGCGCTTTCGCATAGATATGCCTTACTTTCTACTCTTGAAACTGAACTTCTTGGGTTTGATCACATAAAGGAATTGTATTCAAATGATTCGGACTTCTCTTAAAACTAAACTTCTTTGTGTGCCAATGCATTCTATTAGAGAGTTATTGTTAAGAGAAGCACATCAAGTGAGACTAGTGGGACACTTCGGTGTTCACAAGACTTTGTAGGTTTTGCATGACCATTTCTTTTGGCCTAACATGAAACAACAAATCCAAAAGATATGTAAAAAAATGCATTGAGTGCTTAAAATCAAAGTCAAAGAGTAAACCACATAGGTTGTACACTCCCTTACCTAGTCCTTCTTCTCCTTGGATAGACATCTCTATGGATCCTGTATTAGGGTTGCCAAGGATTAGGCAGGGGAATGACTCAATGTTTGTGGTAATGGATAGATTTTCCAAGATGGCCCATTTTATACCTTGCAACAAAAGTTATGATGCATGCCATGTAGCCAATCTATTCTTTAGGAAAATAGTTAGACTACATGGGATTCCTAGAAGCATTGTATCCGATAGAGATACAAAGTTTTAAGTCACTTTTGGAAAACTTTATGGGGCAAGCTTGGAACTAAATTACTCTTTTCAACTACTTGCCACCCTGGGTAAACCGAGGTGGTGAATAGGATTCTTTCTACTTTCCGACGCACCATCCACAAGAAAAATCTCAAAAGTCTTGGGAAGAATGTTTGCCATTCATAGAGTTTGCATACAACCGTGTGCAACGTTTTCTACTAAGCATTCTCCCTTTGAAATAGTGTATGGAATTAATCCACAAACCCAACTTGATTTGCTTCCATTACCAATAGAAAAATCGTTGTTGCATCAAGATGGGCTTGGCAAGGCCGAATTCATAACACTCCGTTTTTCGTATAAAGTCTTTAAACGCGGCTATATGTTTTATATATGTTATAAAAGGGTAAATGGGATTTCAAAGAAGGAAATTCCTTTCTGATGCATGAGCATTGCCGTGCTCATGTACCAGCACGTCCGTGCTCAAGGGGAGCACGGCCGTGTCAGAAAACGATTCTTAGTGACGGTGATATTGCGAGCCTGTGATCTTTTAAGCACGACCGTGCTCAGGGTAAGCATAGTTGTGCTCGGGTCTGAAGCTTATATAAGAGAGTTTTAGGGAGGGTTATGAGTTAACCCTCATTGTGTCACTTTTAGGAATCCTAGTACGGCAGAAAACCTTCGTTTACCCTTTTCCTTCAAACATAGTTCTTGGATTTCTTGTCCTCGTTTGGGAGAGAAAGTGCAAGTTAGTGTCAGTAAAGGTAAACTGGTTATCCCTCTCTTTAATCTCCTTTTCCTTTTTGTGATTTGGGATTAATTGGTTAACCTTTTGTGTTTGACCAAGGCTTGAAGAGTTCATCGAGCCACTCGAGGAAGCAAGAGCAGTTTCGTTTACGCTTAGTAAAAGGGCTTAGATCTTCATACCGGGTATGGGGAGAAGGTGTAAGCATTGGGGTAGTGTAAGATGGAGGGTTAACACATGACCCTATTGTTTGTTATTTGTTTACTTGCTATCCTATTCATGATGATATATGCTTAACTATTATTGGTATGCCTGATTTATGAATTGTTGACTTGGCTGTTTGGTTGATGATGTGGTTAATAATGAATGTTAATGTTAATAAGACATTAAAAGACGTTAATAATGATGTTTAAGAATTAAGGGATTTTTTCCCCAAATATTCATAAGACTCGAACGATAGTAATGAGAGGCAAAGTTAATGCTCAAAGGTTTAGTTATGACCCTAGGATTGATTAGTGAGTGTTTTAGGGACATTAATAATGAAGCTGGAATTAAAGGATCAATTCCCAATAAGTACAAGACATGGAGATTAATTAAGAGTAATTAAACTGATATGGATGGTTAGTAAAGGTCAATAGGATTGATCTTCGATTGCCCTAGGAAACTTAGTAAGTGTTCTTCAACACTTCTGCCCAGAAACAGTACGGCCATGCTCCAGTAAGCACGGCCGTGCTCAATAGTCAGCATGACCGTGCTTGACTTAAAATTCAGCACGCCCGTACTAGGGGAAGCACAACCGTGCTCCCCTGTTCAGAACATAACGCAGAAGACAGAAACAGGGGTGTTTCACCCTAAACGTTCCCAACGATGATAATAAGACACCCAATGAAGCAAAGACAAGTTAGATAATCCAATGAAGACTTAATAAGTGTAATTAAACACAAACATAAAGATGGTTAAGTCAGTAACGATGTGTATCACACGTTGTTGTACCTTGGTGCTTATTGGCCAAGGGGACCTTGATGCTTAATGGTCAAGGTGTTGTTAATGTTGAACCTTGGTGCCTAGTGACCAAGGGGGCCTCGATGCCAAGTGGTCGAGGTATTGATGGTGATAAAACTTGGGTAGCCTAGTGGCCTAAGCGGAGGTGGTGATTGTTTGATTATGTGTTGTTTTTCCTCACATATTCATGCATCGAAGATGTTAGTGGGGGATGTTCAACACAGGGGAGGTCGTCTGAGAGTAAGGCGATCTGGCCGTCCGCGGTGATTCATCCGAGAGTTAGGTGAATCGTGTACACCCGTGGTTGCGCATCCTAGATTAAGGTGCGTCGGCTATCCAAGGGGTTCACCCATGGTTTGGTGAACTGCCGACGTTGGTGATTAATGGCCAATGTGGATATGTAACTCCGAAATTGACTTCCTGAGGTAGATTGGATCCAAGTGCATAACGTAGTAGTGGAGTAACACTGCATCGCATTGCTTACTTGTTTAAGATGATGTGAATGATATTAACATGCTGAGATATTATTATGTTTTGATATGTTATTTGTATATGTGATGCATGCTCATCTTGTTAACTGCTTCCATGCCGTTATGTTTATATACATGTTTCTTACTCCTCGTATTTTGTTTTTTACTTTGCATGTACCCTTTCGTTACGCAGAGGACGGTGAACAGCCTGTTGAGGAGTGACTCTGAGGAGCCGCTACTCGTAGTTTAGGATTTCCCAATTTTAGTTTGTTTATCCGTGATGTTTCCGGATTTTGGCTATACCAACTCTGTAATGTGACATCGGGGTTAGGTTATGTTATCATGTTTATGTTGGTTACAATGTGGTATCTTCTACTTGTTGGTTTTCATTTTATAATAAATGATATGCATGTTTTTATTTTACTTCTTCTATATTATTGCCTTATAAATACATGCAGGGTAGAGGGTGTCACATAATTTTTTAAAAAGCTCCATGAACAAGTAAAATTAAATATTGAAAAACAAGGGGAGCACAACGCAAGGCAAGTAAATAAAGGAAGAAAACAAGTGCTACTCAAACCGGGTGATTGAGTATGGGTGCACTTAAGAAAAGAAAGGTTCCTTATACAAAGGAAGTCCAAACTTCTAACGAGGGGTGATAGACCTTTCCAAGTATTGGAGAAAATAAATGATAATGCATATAAGATTGATCTTCATGGTGATTATAATGTTTGTGCCACTTTCAATGTGTCTGATCTTAGTCTCTTTGAAACATATGATGATCAACACCAATTCGTGGACGAATGTGCTTTAAGAAGGAGGGGACGATATGATCATGGATTCACCAAGCCAGCGGGTCCCAAGCATATAAGACATCCAAGGACCAATGACAAGATCAAGACAAAGGAGAGTCCAAGATGCATTAATGAAAGTAGTAGTCAACCACATGACTCATAAGCAAGCATTAGAAGAGGGAATTACTTTGAACCTCTATTGTATTGAAGTCATTGACCATTTAGTTTAGGAACCTTTTGTAATAAAAGTAGAATAGGACCTATATAAATAGAATAGGACTATGTAATAAAAGTGCTTCTTCAATAAACACTTAGGATAGTTTAGCTTTTGGTCTTAGGAAGATTGGGCCTCTTGGACCAATTAGCCCAACATGTAATTAGGAATTACACTTTGGGCCAATTGGCCCAAAAAGCCACATATTGAACACTGCTAGGAGGAGCATTAGGCACTAGGTGCACAAGGTGATGGAGCTCCAAGGCTCATCACCTATAAATAGGTGTATTGTACTCAAAATTCAATTAATCAAATCATTTGTGTAGTTTCTCATACTTGAGAATTTAGAGAGTTGAGAGAGTTTCTCCTCCTAATAGGTTCTTTAGATGAACCTTGATTCTTATCTTGAGTTTCCATACTCAAGTGATGAATCTTCCCTTGGCTTGTCATTCAATCTCTTCTACAAAAGTTGACTGTGGCGCCTTCTAATCCCCTTTCTACTCCTCCATTTACTGTTTCAATTCTTAGTTTCAATTCTTGCAATTTCAATTCCTAGATCTTAGTTTTAATTTCATAGATTTGTTATTTCAACTCATATACAATTGTGCTCTTTTACTCCTTTTTGTTTCTCTTGATTCTCTCTAGAGAATCAAGCTCAATTCTATTGTTCTTGATTGTGATTAATCTTGAATTTTTAGCAATTTGATTCAAAGAAAGATCCTATAATTTTATTGATAAATGTTAGATCATATCACTCCTCAACCTGCTTTTGTTGTTCTGCGGCGCCAAAAGCCATCCCCCTGTTACGTTCTAAAATCTTGAAGTTTGACGCTCTTAAAGAAAAAAAATAGGTTTCGCTCGTATAAAATTCTTGTGCGTGGGCCCCACTTTCTTTTCAAGGCTCAAAATCTTCTTCATGTTAGCTTGTTGCTCTCAAAGTCTAATAGCCTAAAACTCCCCTGTAGATGTCTTGACCTATCTTTGTTTTAGCTTCATTTTTATAATTTGTGGGCCCCGCCCTTTTTATTATTATTTTTTTGTATTTGATAAAAGAAACCTCTAACCTCACAACTAACTTGGAAGTAACTAGCAAATATGTAGACTTACTTTTTTTTCTTTTTTAATTATTATTATATACTTTCAAATCATTTACTAGGGCCTAAGCCATCGGTAACTACCGAGGGCCAAAGCCATCGGTAATTAGCGACAGCTTTTCAAAAAATCTGTCGCTAACAGTTTCCGATGCCCATTTTTCCTACCGACTGGGTCCGTCATTAATGTTCAATTATCGACGGCTTTTCGTGTTTTCGATGGCTTTTGGCCCTCGGTAATAATGTTTTTTCTTGTAGTATCTCTTCACATCTCTATGGTCTCTACCATGTGATTGAGCTGGTTTGCATGCCTACATTGTGACACTGCTACTTATTATTAGTTGTAGCAATACTCATCTTATTAGCAATACCTCATCCAAACAAAAAGAAGGGAAGGCTTATTTATTCATTTGTAAATTTCAAGGCGTTTCTTGTCGCAGGCTCTGACCAGGCGGCGTTCTTGCATGAGTGAGTGAGTCTTCATGCAAAGCAACGCAAAAACAAGGCTTGAGCGACAATTGAGAGAGGCGGTTGCTAAGGGTGTTCATTGGCTCGGGTTTACCCAATGAATCCGAAAATCCAAACCGAACTGAGCCAACTAAAACCTATGGTAATTGGTTAGGTTCTCAGATTCAAGGATTCTGAATCCGAACCGAATCAATTATTATATTTTAACATTTATATATATTTTTAATATTTAATATTTATTATATTTTTATATTTTTAAATATTTTATATTTTATATATTTTATTTTTTATATACATAATTTAATATTTTTATATATTTAATATTTATGAATATTTAATATTTTTCAAGTCCAATCCGATTCGAACCATCCTGTTTTTTTTTTGTTTGGTTTAGTTCGGATTTCCCGATAAAAAAAATTGCTGAACCAATTGATTTTGATTGATTCAGATTTGTTTTTCATGCAAATTCGAACCAAACCGACCTGTGAACACCCTAGCAGTTGCATGTGGGGAAGGAGAAGAGACTATTATGGGTGTTCAGATCCAAACTGATCCAAAAAAATCGCAAATTGATCCCAAATAACCGAAAACCGATGAAAACCGAAATTGTTTGGGATTGTTTGGATCACTATTTTTTAAAACTGAGCTGTTCGGTTTGTTTTTCTGAAACCAAACTGAATCGAAATCTTATAATAGAATATATTGTGCCTGTGTTATACTTGTTATTATGATGCACTTTACGGTTGATGCCTTACTTCACTATCAGATTTCTCATTTTAGCCCTAACTCTTCACTGTAAAACCCACTCTCCTTTTGTCGCCACTTCTCAGTCTTCTCCCACTCTGTCTCCTAGCCATCGCACATTCGTCTTTTCATCGCTGCGACTTTGTCTCCTTGCTATCGCGCCTCCTTCCCCTTGCCGCTGCATCTCCTTCCCATCTTCGTGCCTCCCTCCCCTCTGTCGCCGCTTCTCCCACTTTGTGTCTCCTCTTGTTGTCGCGCCTCCGTCTCCTCGTTGTTGCACCTCTACCACCTCTGCTTTTTCGATTTGCTTCGCCTTTGTACGAATCTGATGCGTTTTTGTCTTGCTTCGTCTCCCTCGGTACGAATCTGCTGCGTGGGTGTGGACAGAAGCAAGGGCTAGGTATGAATTTCTCTTTCTCTCTCAAACCATCTGTGATTAAGGTTTTTCTTAAGAATGCGAATTTATCCATTTTTTTGGGGTTGAAGTCTTTAATTTGATATTTTTAGCTTCACTTCTTAATGAATTTGATAAAAAAAATTTGGTACTTGCCTGTGTTTTTCTCGATTCTTGTCAAATTTTGAACTTGCATTCTAAAGTGATGTGTTTCTCTCTTTCTCAAATTTTGAATGTGCATTTCTGGGTTTCCTACTACATTTTGAACTTGCATTTTTGGGTACTTGTCAAATTTTAAACTTGCATTGCACTTTGTTTTCTTCTATATTTCATTATGAGCACATCTTTTTTTTTTAAAAAAAATAATAATAATTTGTGTGACTTGTTTCAGGTATTCACTCTTCAGCATGAAAGCTAGGGCTTTAGGCCTAAAAAATATAGTTGTTTTGATACACCTATTAATTAAAAAAATAAAATAAAAATTAGTTAATATTACTAATTTAAATTTTTTTTTTTGGTTACAAAATAGTGTCAAGTGAGCAACCACTTCTCACCGGGTCAGGCAATTAAGGGTAAAGTACTACCTCGCGTTGTTGTTCCATTCCCAAGGATCGAACACACGACCACTTGGTTAAGGGACGAGGTGCCGAACCATTATGCCAGCAATATTTTTATTAGTTTCAAAAAGGCCTCACCTCAAAACTCGTTTTAGGCCTCAATGGGTGTTGGGTCGCCCTGCTTATATGTAATCACCATATACGTCCGAAATAATGCTGCAATGTTCCTTGAGACGGAGCCTAAAGAAGGGACAATCCACATCTTAACCAAGAGAAGAACACTCCTCATGGAACTCCTCCACGACTTTGCAACAATATATCAGGATCTAGATTCACAGTGTTGCTCCAGAATGATGCCATTATCTGACTATTGCATCTGTAACCCACGTTCATTTCATCGAAGCAATTTGTGCTCACTGCTTCATTCTATGCTATTATACCAAAGCAAATCAACAAACACAATGCAATCTTTGCCATTGTTAACACCTCACTGGCCAAAGCTTAGGCAAATAATTACTAGCGACAACTGTTAATAGCTCTCGTTGAACTCAAAAAAAAAAAAAAGGGACTATTGCTCTGGTTGAAGTGAGTGTGCGTGCGTTTATATATATAATATAACCTAATGCAACCGACTTTGATTGTATCAGCCTCTTCTCCTATTGGTTCATTCTATTTTGTGATTATCACATGATATTATTTTACAATTCTGATCATAATTATCATCTTATATAAAATCATGTATGAGTAGGTTTGCTGTGATTTAAATTGGTAACAAAAAGGTTGAGGATACAGTTCATAGAGAATCTAAATTATAGTTGAGAAATTTCCGCACACGTTTGTTTCTTCTAAAGTAAAAAGATGAGAAAATGTTAAAGAAAAAGAGTAGTAAGGTGGTAGTAGCAATAGGCTTGTATGACGTCATTTTATCATGCACCCAAGTATTGTTTGCCCAAAGTAATATATAAAATTGACCAATTTCCCGTCACGTCTATAACAGTTTAAATAAAAGATAATTATAACAGTTTAAATAATGAAGATGTTAATTATTAGTTTTTGACATAAATCAACTTACTGCATTTCAATCAAAATGGAGTCTATAATACAAGAGGGAATAGATGAAAAAACATGGGGAGAAACTAAGGAAGTGGCCACCTTAACAAGTTTAAGAGCAATCACATTCGCTTCTCTCCTAACAAACTCAAATCTGGAGTTGTGGAAAGTGAGTGTTTGCAGTGAAACATGATGGACCCATACTCAGAAATCTACTACCAACTGGTCCAAACGGATACCACACCTTTGTAATCTATCTCAAAAATGACATTATCTACACCCATGCTCTTAACCCATTAATTAATTGAAGGGACTTCAACAGCGCCATGGCCTCACCCTCCCGTACCAGTAAGAGAGGCAAGGACCAAGCAGAGAATGCAACTGCAAATTGATCCTGAAGAGTCCCTTAATTAGGCACGCTCCATAGCTGGTAGCAGCCAAGATGCCTACCTTATGGGGTATACTTAGGCGCCAGATGGAAGACCACCTACCCGAAGCATGCATGCAACTAGAATCCGCGATGTGACTCATGCAAGGGTTGTAAGTGCTCTTAACAGAATAAACACCATTTGGAGTAGGCCACCATATAAGCTTGTTGGAGCTTAAAGAAATGAGAGGGACCTGAAGAATAGTAGCCACCAAGTCAGGAAAAAAAAAATATTGCTAAGAGTATTAACATTCCACATTTTTGTACCCAGATTTTTTACTTTTAGCAGAGATGAATGGGGTTGTACGGGACCATGCATCTTCATGCTATTCTCCTCACGAAGCCAAGCCCAAGGCTTATTCCAAACACTAATAGAGGCACCATCTCCAATACACCATCTAAGACCTTCCTCAACCACCGCCAGAGAACTCCAGATACTACGCTAGGTGAAGCTTGGATTATGCCCAACCAAAGCATTCAAGAAATCCACTTCGGGGAAATATTTAGTTTGAAGAGACAAGATAAAGTAGGATCTGGGTTAAAAATTAATTTCCAACATTTTTTTCCCTAGCAATGCAAGGTTAAATCCATGGAGATGCCGGAAACCCATACCACCAAAACATTTAGGAGTATTAAGGTTGTCCCATGAAAACCAATTAACTCTTTTTTGGTTATTGCCGCTCAAAACCCATCAAAACGAGTTCATCATCTTCTGGAGCTCATCACAAAGAGAATGAGGGATTAAAAAGATACTCATACAGTAAGAAGGAATAGCCTGGAGGACAAATTTCATGAGAACCTATTTACCACCCTTAGACAAAAATTTACTGCTCCAAGAATTAATCATCTGCCACATGCAATCCTTGAGAAAAAAGAAAGTAGCTAAGTACTAATTTAAAAAAAAATTATGATGGTGCTTTCATAGTTATCAGATATTCTCTCGCGACTTGTTTGGTAAGGTCGAACCGCTAAATCATAGTGGATAGCTTATAGCAGATAACTTGTTTGACCAAACTAAAGGTGTTTGGTAAACGATCTTGCTTGCTTATAACATTTTTTCAGGGACAAATTTGAGCCTTTAATCTTGAATTAAATCCTCCATTATCCCAATACCAAAAAAAAAAAAAAATCCTCCTTTATCCTCTTGTAAATAAAATAAAAAATCTTAATTCCTAGTACCACATCTTTAGTTTGATATATATTTTGGATAAAAATAATAGAGAATATATTTTTGTATATAAAAAATAAATTTACATTAAAATAATGTCAACTTGTCATTTTATTTATATTATCTCATTTTATTTAATAAAATAATTAGAAATAAGAATATAAAATGATATTTTAAATTTTTTTATTTGCTAAATAAATTAAAATAAAATAAACTATTAAAAGTGATATTTTTTTTTTTGATGAGAAAAAGTGATAGTTACTTAAACTAAATAACATATATATACTTAGATTTTATATATAAAATAAAGCATA
Source organism: Echinosophora koreensis (assembly GCA_035048595.1). Taxonomy (NCBI): domain Eukaryota; kingdom Viridiplantae; phylum Streptophyta; class Magnoliopsida; order Fabales; family Fabaceae; genus Echinosophora; species Echinosophora koreensis. The sequence continues at coordinate 2,231,163 of JAPCYP010000061.1, read as the reverse complement.
TAAAATGTTCTTTTATATATTTATAGATAAAGGTTCTTTTGAAGTAAGTTTTTTTTTTTTATTTTTTTTTTTCCTACAATGAAGTAAGTTTATTTTTTTCTTTTGAAAGGAGAAGTAAGTTTATTTTTAAAGTGAGTGAACAAATAAGAATCTAGTTATCTTCATTTTAAAAATACTCCCTAGAAACTTGCTAGTAAAAAAGTAAAATAATATAACTTATCAATAAGTTAGTTAGATAAAGCATACACACGTCTCTATATTTTTGTTAAACTATGCAACGTACTATATATATATATGCTATATACTATATTATTATTTGGATACTTATTAATTCAGTTAATCATTATTTTCGCTTATATTTTACTATAAAGATAACATAGTTGTTTTTGTCCTCCAAAAAAAAAAAAAATTTAAACATAGCGATAAAGGCAAAGCCCTTATAATGTGCAGATGTTAAGTAAAAATCTTGTTACGAAATATCTCAGCCATATCTTTCTTTCTGTTTAAACTGTATCGTTAATCCTTAACTTATCAAAAAAAAACAAACAAACAAACAAACAAACAAACAAACAGAGAAATCACCACAACAGAGATATTAACAAACTTATCAACAAAGATAATTATCACCATAACAGAGAAATCACAGAGATTGTAACAGAATCAAACTTCTTCACATTGGCTTATATATAAATACACACACCCACTTCACATAGATCTATATAGTACTCTCAAGTTCATATATTCCTAAGCATAGACGTGTGAGGTTTTAACGATGGCAAAGTTTTCATTATTTACTGCAATATGTTTGTTGATTTACATTCATGCTAAAACAGGAAGTGAAGCGGCGAGGCCATTGCATCAAAGTGGTTATCCAATACTTCCAAATCCAATCATGACTGCTCAGAAATTCTCAAATTCAAAGCCGAGGCAGTGCTTCCTTCACAAGGAGTACAGATGCATGAAGGGAATTTGGAGCCAAACTGCGAGTGTGGAACCAGATTGTTGCCAGATCCTAGCAGAGTTTCATGATCAAGAATGTTCTCATGATACAGATGATCAATGTTCTAAGACGGTTTGCGCACGTTTTCGGAGTCCTTCCTTCAAGCTCCTTTTGAAGTGTTATTGCAGCGGGACGAATGATTTTTTTTGTTTAGCATAAGATTTGGGACAAATGTAAATGAAAATATAAGTTTTGTAATAGAAGAAGCAGCTTCCAGCACTTTCACTTAAATTTTTTTTTTCTTGAGTAACACAATGAATCTTAATGGAAGTATAAATTCATAGGAATCTGTTCCTTAGCAATATGCTCTACATTATTTCAATGGCCACCATACAACATTAATGTAATCACACATAAACCTTTGTCGATCTCAATTGTTTCTTTCTTTTTATTTCTATACTATATATTTAAGTCATAGTAGGCGGTGTAGATCCACATTGATTCAAATTTTTTTGATGCTGCGGAGGGTATCACATTGTGTGTTTTTGAGTCTGACTTGGAGTTTATGTTCTGCTTAATTGTGGTTTGGGTGCTCTTGTTGACTCCCCTCAACACTTTTGGCTGTCCAAGAAGATTTTAACAGATATTTGCTTCCCTCAATTGGCGCATCACAGGAATTTATTGGCCTGTTATACATAGCGTAGCGTGTATCTAGCACTCCTCTATATCTATTGTTCAGCTTTGGTGGCCTTATTTTCAATTCTGCTTCAATTCTTAGCAGCTCTTTGTATTTTTTTATTTCTTTTTGGTGCTCTCCTCTTGATATATCTTGTGCTAATTGGTTTTTGTTATGCGCATCTTTCTTTAATAATTTTTTTTGGCTTATCAAAAAATTTATTTCTTTGAATGATCTTTATGTGCATACTCTTAATTTAATTTGCATGCATAAATTAATAGGCCTAAATGAATTAATGATTGTGATGACTTATTTTGATTTGATGTTTTTTCTAAAGATCGTGTTTGGGAAAGAGCATTTCAACTATTTGTTAGTACTTTCAACTATTTTGTAAACAATCTATTATATTTGGTAACCAGAATTTTTTTTTTAAAGCTTTTTTTTTTTTTTTGAAAAAAGATGTTTTAAAAACATTTCATGATAAGAACTGTTAGCTTTTTTACTTTGAATTATAATCTATACTCATTGTACTATTCGTCCATGTAGCTCTCCATTCCCGAATCACGTGTGCTACTTTTCACCAAAGTACCAAACGGTACAAACTTGAAATTTGTCAAAACGATACTTTTCACCAAATGAAATTTGTCCAAAAATTAATGATTAAAATAATAATAATAATAATAAAATTATGCTAGAAATTTATGGTTGATAATAAAAAGTTTTTTTTTTTTATTAAAATGAGTAAAAAATAAATTGGCAAGAAATAATATATATTTTTTGAAAAAAAAGACATTATTCAAATAACTTCATACCATTTTTCATAATTTATTATATAAAAGTGATTTTTTTGCACCACCCAAACGAAATTGATTATCTTAAAATCGTTTTTTCAGCAAATAGACTTAAATAAAAACAGATTATGGTTATAATATTTTATCACAATAATCGATTATATAAAAATGGATCATCAACATAATTTTTTTTTTTTTCAGTTCTCCTAAACATATTCTAAGCAGTAAGAGATTTGCCTAGGGGTAGGTTACAACATTTATCGCAACATTTGCCATTGTTAACACTGCAAAGGCCAAAAAGCTCACACAAATATTTATCGGTGATAATTATTTTTGTGTGTGAATAAACAGGACTAAAAACCCAACACAAACAAAAAAAAAAAAAATACACTAGGCAACTCTCTCAGAGATTTCCAGAAAAATCTGAGACAAAAGCAATAGTAAGGAACGGAGGCACCTGATCAATGGCAATGTTATTAAAATCAAATCGATGAACGATTCGGTCAGGACACTGGGTTAATTGGTTACTAGTTCAATCAGGTTCAACTTGGGGTCACTGGTTGACTCGGTTTAAACTGGTATACATTAAAAAATTCTAAAATATTCATATATATGACAACATAGTTCAACATGTCCATACTCCAAATTTAAAATCATTACCATAAAAAAGTATCTAATTAAACAAATATTAATCAAGGTCAGTGGTTGAACCAGATGAACCAGTATATATTAAATATATAAATTCTTATGATTGACTTATGTAACTTATGTATATATATAATATTTGGCGGGAGTTGACTCGATATACATTATTTTTTAAAAAAATATTCATACATAGACCAAACATAATTTAACATGTTCAGTAGTTCAGATTGTCATTCAGATTCAGTAGAAGACATCTCTGACTAAAAAACAATTCAATATTATGGAGAGTAATATTGAGTATAGTATAGTATCAGTATTATGTCAGTTCAAATAATTATCAATATATTACTTGAATATTATCAGTATCAGAAATCAATATATCATTGTCTCATTATGATATAAATACAATTCATTAAAAAAAAAAAAAAAAAACCCGCCGGTTCAACCGGTTTTTTCCGACCGGATCAACCGAGTTTCACAAAAACCCGGCCGGGTCAACAGGGTCAATCCGGATCGATGTGCTAAACAGTCCAACATCCTAACTAGACCGGCCTGATGACCGATTCCCGGGCTAACTGGTCGAACTGGTCGGTCCAGTCCGAGTTTTATAACACTGATCAAAGGTATGCACTCCCAAGAAATCGTGTGGTCAAAGTAAAGCAAATATAATAAATCCTTAAACTAGAAGAGTAGTGGCGTTTATCTTCAAATAGGATTTTAAGTTAAATTAAATCTTATCAATTTCCTCAACCAAAAAGTAAATATTATCATGCACTCGAGTATTGATGAATTCTAGGGAATTGGGCGTATCTAAGGTGAAGTACCTTGATAAGTTCCTCATGGATGAAGCACCATTTTTAGCCTTTAGATATATATATTAAAATAATCATTGGTTTAGATTTCATGCTCCAAAAAAAAATGATAACCTTTAACTGGTAATACAAGTAGCAGCCAAAAAGCTAAATTACAACTTTAACCTTATCTCATCCCATCATATCCATGACCGCTACAGTGCTGCACTCCGATCCCCCCCCCCCTTTCTTCTTCAATCCTCCCTTTCTTAGTTTCTTCTTCAACAATTGTCCGGCTGATAAAAAAGGAAAGAACACAAAAAATAAAAGACCACAAAAAAGAAGAATTACCCTTCTTTGAACGTGCCCCAGAACACCCATTTCCTCAATGTTATTAGACAACACCTTCAAAGCACTCCTAATCGCAGAAATATATTTTTAAAAAATTCATATTTGAACAAACATCCTTCGTGCTGGACTGGATGGGACGATCTTGGACAATAAGAAATTTGAAATTATCATTAAAAACAAAAACTGAGAACCAACAAAACGGTGGCTAGGACTAGTAAGGAAAAAGAGCAACCATCATTATAAAAAAGCAAACCAAACATAGTTCAGTGATTTGAACATTTTATCATATAGAAGAAATGCAACCATGACAGGAACAATGAGGAAACATATTATCCAGAAAGATGAATCACCAATCAAAACAAGTAATGACCATCGTTTAATTTCATTGTTCGATTACAACATGAAGAAAAAAAAAACAAGGAGAATGAACGCGATCTTTGAGATCTGGTGGGACTAGCCATGCAGCGGTGAGTCTGAGTGGGAGCTATGGTGGGTGAGGACGGCGGCACGGACGAGGAGTGCGCGCCTTGCTGTCGGCTTCAGATCTGGGTTCGAGGCGGGTTCGAAATGAGGCTGGTTCGCGGCGGCGTGAGGATGGCGACCTCGGCTTCAAACCTGGGCTCGAGAGGTTTGGAGTGGGGCTGGTCGTAGCGACATGGGACGGCGGTACCTTGGGTGGGTAAACGGGTTCGATCTCACGAATGATGCAGCCTTGAGACTCCAAGATCCGAAGGTGGTCTTAGGAGACATCAGGGAGCAAAGCCACCACCAATGGGTACGCGGTGTTCACCGTTTCCGGCCAGAAAAGTCACGTAAGCACGGCTCGGGAGACTCGCCGATTTGGTGAACCCGATAGCAGATCTCAACGAGAAAGACAAGATGCTTAGGTTGTAGTTGCAGGGATGGGTGTCACGGTGGTGGTGGTGGTGGTGGCTGCGGTGGCGGCGGCGTGTTCATGTCTGATTGTTGATGGTGGAAGAGAGACATGGGTGGGGATGGGTGGTGGGGGCAGAATGGGATAAAATGAAATTTTTGAAACAAAAGAAATTAAAAAATTAAAAATTAAAAACCTGAAAAACATATTATTATGGGTCAAACTAATGCCTCATGGATGAGGCACTTGCTAAGGTACTTCACCTTAGACGCGCCCGAATTCTAGGGTAAAGTATTTAATTAGGTGATACATCAGTGAATCATTAGTTTTAATCATTAGATATATTATTAAAATAATTATATGGTTTAGATTTCACACTTCCAAAAAAAAAACGTTATTTCCTACTACTTGTAATACAGGTAAAAAAAAAAAAATTAAATTACAATATTATCCCTATCCCCCTCAGTCCCTCACCCACCAGTCTCGCCGGACAACCACTAAACACTTTCTCCGACAAGAAGATCCATGTTGACATCCTCGCGGTGGTTGTTGCAATCAGGCTTTCCTAATTGAAATCTTCGAGCTCCTTCAAGTTCAAACTCAGAAGATCCACACAGAGGTTTTGAGTATAGAAAGCTAAGTCGTATTCCTCGGAGGTAGGTGCAACGGCGACTTTGTGCGTGAACAAGGACTACTGGAATGGTAGGAAACATCGGGGACAACGACACACATTTGGCGGCCTGGAACTGTTGGAGCGGAAGAACGGCGGCGGAGCAGACACAAGGGGCGGAGGTGAGCGGGCTGGGAGGATGAAAAAGATAAGGATTAGAGTAGTATATATAATCAGTTTTAAAAAATTTACACGGACACATTGATTAATAATTTGATATGTGTGCTTTTATTTTGATAACCAAGAGAAATAAATAACAATAATGCTGATTTGTCAATATATGAATATATGTCAGTTTAAAAATAATGCTTATTTGTCAAGATATACTTATTTTATACTGACAGTACATAGAAATTAAACTCAAATATGAACGAGCTTTCATAGTTATCACCTCTTTATTATTTGGATTTCATATAAGTGTGTGTGAAAGTTAGAATTAAAAAAAAAAACACATATGTCAACACGAGAGAATTTGTACATAAAAAGTAATTCAAAATTTCAGGATAATGATAACCAAATTAAGAAACTAAATTCAAAATCACACTAATACGAAATAGACAATAAAAATTAATAAAGTAGGATAATATTATATAATAAAGTATAACTAAGATAATGTACAAGAGAAAAAGTTAGATAATACTATTAAAATCGGAAAATATCCTTTCTATTTCTGTCCATTTTCAAAGTATTAGAAAAATAAATGTGTGTAATACATATGTATATAGTCCCCCTATATTTATTTTCCCAAAACTTTAGTAATAAACATCCATTTCTTATGAGAAATGGTGAGATCCCAACCCATTAAAATGACTCATTAAAAGTGTTGATTTTAACTACTTCTTTTTTTTGTGAACAGTGTTGATTTTAACTTAAATTAAGATAATAGGGGTGAACAAGAATAGCCGACCCGTCCGAGACCTGAAGAACCCGGAAGCTGAAGCTGGTGTGCGGGCGGGTCGTCGGTTCAAAGATGCGAGTTAAGAGCGGGTGATGGCGGTCAGGCTCGGTTCCAGAAATTTTCCACTGTCGGTGACCGAACCCGATCGAGGTAGGTTTATTTGTTTGCTATTCCGCTCTGCCATGAGCCATCTCTCTTCATCTTCCATTCAACTTTGCCATCTCTGTTCGTGAATCACAGCTCCTACGTTGCTTCGCCCAGTCTCGCACCTCCCACCACAGATCTAGCTCCGCCTCTCGGACCACTATATAGTCGTGCTCCTCTGCACTTTTCATCTTCCATCCCTTCTCTCTGCCATCATCTGCCATTTAGATCTGCGCCATATCTCCGACATCCGCCTTGCGCGACATCCCTGAACCAAGAAGGCGACATCCCTGAAGGCTGAACCAAGAATGCGACATCCTTGAACCAAGAACTCGGCGTTGCAGCTTCTGTCTCTGCCCTCTGGTATGGTAGGCTAGTTGAAGGTGGCGGCTAGGGTTTGCAGCAATGAAAGGGTGAGTCTGTCTTCTCTTCAATTTGATATGGATAGTGGATTTCGTTTGGCCCAAAATTCGAATGGCCCAAGTTTCATCTTTTTTATTATAGGCTACTATACGAAAAGAAAGTAATAAAAATTAAATTGGAAAAAACAATTGGGCCATAACTTATAAGTGTTAGACTGTTAGACCCATAAAAAAAATAAAAACTGTATAGGCCGCCCTAAGCCCATGAGGAAATAGTAAAAAGAAAACCTTAAGTCCTAATAATAACAACTAACACAATCTTCTCTCTCTCTCTCTCTCTCTCTCTCTCTCTCTCTCTCCTCTCTCTCTCTCTCTCTCTCTCTCTCTCTCTCTCTCTCTCTCTCTCTCTCTCTCTCTCTCTCTCTCTCTCTCTCTCTCTCTCTCTCTCTCTCTCTCTCTCTCTCAAAGTGGCGTTGCGCAGCTAAGTGTGAGATCACTCATTTCTTCGCTTCTTCTTCTTCCATTATGTTCTTTGAGACCCGAATTCTACGAAGTTTTTATTTTTTTTGCTTTGCCCCTAACCGAGCCAACGCACCTATCTCGACCCGCCACCCGCCAAAACCCAAGGCACCACCGGACAGGATTAGGTGACATATTCTTCTGGTCAGTTTTCGTCGGATAGGGATTTTTGGACCCGAATCCGACTGAAACCGACCATTGTCCACCCCTATAAGATAATTAAAAAGAAGTAAGATTATCAGTTTTATATAGTGGGGATAAATGGGACCACATCTGTTTAATGTTTAAGGCTTCGTTTGTGAGTTTGGAGGGGAAGGAAAGGGAGGGGAACAAAGGGGAAGGAAAGGGGAGGGAGGGGAGGGAAAGAAGAGTATTATCCCTCCCATTGTTTGTGAGTGTATATTATATGAAGGGAAGTAAATGGAGGGTTTATAACATATTTTTACAATTTTACCCTTATTTTAAAAAATTAACATAAGTAATATTTTTTAAATAATATTAAAGCACCTTTCAAAAAAAAAATTTAATGCAAATTAGTAAAGACTGGGAGGGTAAATCAGTAATTTAATTATTTTCCCCCCAAAAAAACCCCAAATTGGGGTAAACCAAAAAACTGGGCTTAGGAGGGGCTTGGGGGATTTTCTAAAATCCTCAAAATCTTCCCCTCCAAATTTTTAAACTCACAAACAAGGGAGAGATTTTCACAAACCTTCCATTTTCCTTTCTTCCCCTCCAAAACAAAACTCACAAACAAAGCATAACGGACCTACTAAATGGTTTGGGTCTATTGTGTATTTAACAAGTTCAACATAAATTCGACAGACCAATAAAAATTATGTTGAAGAGAATATTTAAATAGTATATTACTAACGCTGCTTATAAATTTAAAACTAATTTTCATAATCAATAGCTTTATTTCATTTATCTTCTTTAGGATTTCCTATATCCTGCAGATTGTGTTCTTGTTCTCCCATTAGGATAAACATCAACACAACTTACCTTTACAAAATAAACACCCCGCTTTTTGCAATCAATGTACTACACAGCACAGTAAACAACTCTAAAAGAAAGTTTTAAATATGGTTTACACATCAATTCTTGTAGGGTAGCAGTATTGATTGATCTTAATTTTCATTTTCAGCCACCTGAAGTGTAGTAAAAGAGCCATTTAACATGAAAACTTTGTACACCCTTCAGCATTTGGCACCAACTGGGTAACTCCAACCAGCATCAAAATCTGATGTAGAAACACATCTCCTCAACCTGATCACATTCTTTTTAACCTTTTTTTAACATATTACTTATTATTAGATAGAGTATGGGTTCATTGTGTATTTAATAAGTGCCAAATAAACTTCATCCATATAAAAAGGAATATGTTGAAGAAAATATTAAAAAAATACATTACTACTTATAATTTAAATCAAAATCTAATAAGCAATAGCTTTATTTCATTTAATGGGCAAACAAACAATAGAAAAATAAAGTAATGTATGAATTTCATTATAAGTAAATTTTTACATTTCGTCACATAACTTTCCATTATGTTTCTTTTTAATTAGTCCTTTATCTTATATGTAATCACCATATACATCCGAAATAATGCTGCAATGTTCCTTTAGAGGGAGCCTAAAGAAGGGACAATCCACATCTAAACCAAGAGAGAAGAACATTCCTCATGGAACTCCTCCACGACTTTGCAACAATCAGGATCTAGATTCACAGTGTTGCTCCAGAATGATGCCATTATCTGCCTCTTGCATCTGTAACCCACTTGCATTTCTTCGAAGCAATTTGAGCTCACTCCTTCGTTTTGTGCTATTACACCAATGCAAATCAACAAACATAATGTAGCAAACAATGCAATATTTGCCATTGTTAACACCTCACTGACCAAAGCTTAGGCAAATAATTACTAGCTACTAGCGACAACTGTTGCTCTCGTTGGCCATTCAAAAAAAAAAAAAAACCTATTGCTGTCGCGGAATTCACAAAAAAAAAAAAAAAAAGGACTATTGTTCTGGTTGAAGTGGCCGGGTGTGTGTACATATAAGCTAATGTAACCGACTTTGATTGTGTCAGCCTCGTCTCCTATTGGTTCATTCTAACTGGTAATATTTTACGATTCTGATCATAGTTATCTTCTTATATAAAAAATATAAAATCACGTATAAGTAGGTTTGTTGTGATTGAAATTTGTAACGAAAAGGTAGAGGATACAGTTCAAAGAGAATCTAAATTATGGTTGATAAATTTTCGCTCAAGTTTGTTTCTTCTAAAGTAAAAAGATGACCAAATGTTAAAGTAAAAGAGTGGTAAGGTGGTGGTAGCAATTGTCTTGTATGCCATTTTTGTTTTTTTTTTTGGTGAATGTAATGTTACGTCATTTTATCATGCACCCAAGTATTGTTTTCCAACAAGTAAATAAGTAACCATACCAAAAAAAAAAAAAAAAAAACAAGTAAATAAGTGAAAAAAATAAAGCAAACTTACCATGGAGCGTTATTTCTGAGCACACGCCCTAGAACTCATTCCTTTAGCACAGGCCCTAGTTTTTCTCCGGTCCGCGCTTGCATTCATCTTCTCCTGCTATCTGAGAAGTATTATGTTTTTTTCTCTATTTGTGAGAGCTATTTTTTTTCTTCATTTATGAGAGTCTATCATTGTTGGATGAAGAAGATAAATGAATTGTTTCTCTCCATTTCTCTCAATTTTTTATTGGCAGGTTCTGGTTCCCAGGCCTGGCAGAAGCCATAAGTATCCTTAGTTGGAACTGCCGAGGCATGGGTAACCTGTGTGCAGTTTATATCCACAAATACCTCATTTGGTATTATTGGCCATACGCGTTTTGTCGTTTTCTCTTTTTAATTTTGGTTTTTTTTTAGTTTATGCAAATAAAGTTGAAGGCAATTGGCAGTGCATTGAGCCTTTCTTAGAGGTAACTCGAAGCATCGACTTCGATCACAATTTACGTGATGAGGGGGGGTATTTCAGATTCCAGGTACAAAAAGAGGAAGTCCTAGGTCTGCTTCAAGATGACTAAGCTAATTATAGGGCATTTTAAATTGTAGGAGTCTTTTATCATCTTTTGTTAATAACTCTTTGGTAGAGTTTGATAGGAGGAAAGTTCATGTAGTTGCTCACTCTTTGTTAGGGGTGGTTATATATATTACTATTCTCTAAATTCGTGATGATGTTACCGAATGTATTGCGTTCTCCATTATTAATGAAATTGCTTAACTTTTCTTTTGTAAAAAAAAAGTAAAAAAAATAAATAAATTATACTTTTGATCTCTTATCTTAATTTTAGGTTTCAATTTGGTCCTTCTTTTATTTTTTGTTTCGTTTTGGTCCCTTATCTTTATTTTAGGTTTCAATGTAGTCCTTTCCGTTTAAAATGTGGTACTAAGAAGACCAAATTGATATAACTTTTGTAAAATAAGGGACCATTTCGAAACAAAAAAAATAATAGAGTGACCATTTTGGAACCAAAAAAGGATTTTTGCAAAATGAGGGACCATTTCGAAACAAAAAATAAAAGAGGAACTGCATTGGTATAAATTTAAAAAATAAGGGACCATTTGGAACAAAAAATAAAAGAGGGACCAAATTGAAATTTAAAATAAAGATAAGGGCCGAGACCAAAAGTATAATTTAGCCTAAATATAAAATTGATCGTTTTCGTATGTTTTGGAAACAAACGGTTGCGTGTGTTGAAATAAAAGACACATTTTTTTTTTTTTGGTGTTTAAATAAAAGACAATTTTAACAACTTTTTTTTTGGGTACATAGTGTTAGTACTGGAACCACTCAAAGCTCATACACACTTTCAGGTTTAGAGAATATGGAAGAATTGTATACTGATAATTGCTCTCATATTATTCACCATCTATCATTGTTTACATTTCTTATTTATATAGGCTTATCACACACGGCTCACAACTTGCAGTTTAAGACTCTAACAAACTAATTACTAAGCCTACTAACAATAACAACTATAACAGAAACAACTGCTTTTTGTATCTACTTGGATTGCATTACAACACACCCCCTTAATCCAATCTATCTAAAGACACTATATTTAGCATTTCCCTCAACTCTTTAAACCTTTCGAGTTTCATAGGCTTAGTCGTTATATCAGCTTCTTGAACCTCTGATTTGCAGAAAACTAGCTTAAGTCTTCCCTTATTAACTTGATCTCTCAAGAAGTGATACTTAGTCTCTATATGTTTGCTTCTCCTATGAGCCACCGGATTCTTTGCCAAGCTAGCTGCAATTTGCTTTCAACTTCTGCCTGAATTTCTGCTAGCAAGATTGGAGCCATAAGGCTTGACAGGCTGCATAGCAAGTAGCCATGTATTCTGCTTCACAAGAGGAAAGTGCAACTACTGGCTGTTTCTTTGAACACCATGAAATTGGTGCACCAAAAAAATTAAAAACATAACCCATAATGCTTTTCCTATCCACCTTCCCTTTAAGTATCTCAGTATCCTCTTAGCTGCCACCATGTGTGATTGTCTAGTATCATCCATGAATCTGCTGATTAGGCCTACACCATAGGAAATATCAGGCCTGCTACTGCAAACATATCTCAAAGACCCTAACTGTTTGTTTAAATAGGGTGCTGTCAACTGTATTCTATGTCTCATCCCTCATCAATTTGAGACTAGCCTCCATTGATGTTGATGCTGGATTGCAACTGACCATATTAAACCTCTTTAGTATCTCATGTATATATTTTCTTTGATGAAGTATAATACCTTTTTCAGTATGCACAAATTCTAATCCAAGGAAGTATGCTAACTTTCCTAAATCAGTCATTTCAAATTTTGATTTCAGTTGCCTTTTAAATTGTTCTACTTCTCTTGACTTGCTGCCTGTAATTAAGAGATCATCAACATACATGCATAGTAGAATCAGCTCACCATTCTTTTCATTCTTCACACAGACTCCATGTTCAACTGAGAATTAACAAATCCCAGCTGCAACAAGAATGAATTTATTCTCTTGTTTCAGGCTGAAGGAGCCTGTTTCAAGCCATACAAGGCTTTTCTGAGTCGAAAAACTTTGCATTATTCTCCCTTTACTTCAAATCCTGGAGGTTGGCAGACATAAACCTCCTCTTCCAATGGTCCATTAAGGAAAGCCGATTTGACAAGTTGGAACAACTCCCATCCTTTGTAATTTGCAAGTGTAACCACCAATCTTATTGTTTCAAGCCTTGCTACTGCTGTAAATACTTCTGAGTAATCCAATCCAGCATTCTGTAAGAAACCCTTTGCCACTAACCTTGCTTTGTGCTTAGCTATTGTTCCATCAGGCCTATGCTTCACCTTAAACATCCATTTGACAACAATTGGATATTTATTAGTTGGCAGCTCAACAAACTCCCAGGTCTGATTTTTCTCAATGGCATCTAACTCTTCTTTTATGGCTTCTTTCCACACATTCTGGTTTAAGGCATCTATGACATTGATAGGCTCAACATCTGTAAATAGGGCTAGGTAGACCAAGTCACCCTCTGCTGTAATCACATCATCAGGAATCACTTGATACTTCTAACATTGCTGGTGGTCTCCTTGTTCTTTGTGGCCACTGATTCTCAGTTTCATTTGTAACATTCTGATCTTTTATGCACTGATCAAGTACCATTGTGCAACAGGGATCAAAATTTGCATTTATGATCTCAATCTTGAAGTCACAATAGCTCTTCTCATTCACAAATAGATCTCTGCTAATTACAATCCTTTTGGTCGCAGGATCATACAACCTGTATGAACCTGCAAAATGATAGCCAATCAAGACCATTGGCTCACTCTTATCATCCAGCCTCTTCCACTTTGCATCAGGTATGTGCCTATAACATAGAGATCCAAACACCTTCATGTGACTCACAGAAGGTTTTCTACCAAACCATACCTCCTCGGGCACCTTGCTCAATCTTTTGGTGGGATATCTGTTCAAAACATAAGCAGTTGTTGCAACTGCTTCTCCCCAGAAACTGTGAGGCATCTTCTTGGTTTTAGGCATACTTCTGGCCATGTTTAGCACTGTCCTGTTTCTCCTTTCAGCTAAGCCATTGTGCTGAGGAGTATAGGGTATAGTTACTTCATGTTCTATACCATTGTCATCACAAAACTGCTCAAACTCCTTTGAAGTATACTCTGTGACACCCTCTACCCCGCATGCATTCAAAAGCGATAACACAGATATAAAAAGAGAGAACACATGCAAATAAATATAATATTAAAATCCGGGCAGAGACTGCCACATTGTAACATAATGCGGAAATAACCAAAACATGTTTATAAAGAAAACATAACAAAAAACAAAACCATAAACGAACCCAACCCTGATGTCATACTACATAGCTGGTATAACCAATTCAATAAAACAACTCAGATAAACTGGAAACAAACTAAACAACCACTGAAACGGAAATCCTATCCACAAGTCGCGGCTCCTCAAAGTCACTCCTCAACTGGCTGCACATCGAACTCTGCATAAACGATACATGCCACAACAAGAAACATAGAGATAGGGAGTAAGAAACATATATATGAATATAACGGCAAGGAAGTAGTAGCAAGACGAGCATACATCAAACAAGCATGTTATATCAAACAGCAATATCATAACAGCCATCATCATATAACGTGTATGCTATGCAATGCAGTTCTGCTCCACTCCTCTACTATGCACTTGGATCCAAACTAACTGAGGATGCCAACTTTGGGGTTACATTTCCACATTGGCCAAAAAGCACCAATGCCGGGCCAGACCACCAAACCATGGGTGGACCCCTTGGACAGCCGACATATCTTATTCTCGAATGCGCCACCACGGTGTATACTTGATACCCTTTTGGACAAATCCCGCGGATGGCCAGATCGTCTTACTCTAGGACAACCTCCTTTATGTTGCACAACCTCCAATCAACATCTCCGATGCGTGAGTGCATGGCAAACAACACACAACCACAACCACCACCTCCGCTTGGGCCCATAGGCTACCCAAGTTTTATCACCATCAACACCTCGACCACTAGGCTATCGAGGATTATCGTTTAACGTTCAACGTTAAGTCTTTTAAGCATCAACAACACTCTGGCCATTAAGCACCAGAGCTTAACACCTTGACCATCAAGCATCAAGGCCCCCTTGGAAGCGAACACTAGGCTACCAAGGTACAACATCTTATCACTTGGAGCGAACACTAGGCTACCAAGGAGCAACGTCTTATCACTTGTATTTGGTCTTCATGTTCCATTGGTATCTTATTAAGTGTTTTAAGCATTTGGGGTGATCAATGGAGCGTGGTCGTACCGATCTGGGCAGAAAGGGTAACCCTTTCCCAAACCCTTGGGACAGTTCACAGATTCAACCTATTGGCTTTTACTAATCCATTGATTGTCAACTTCATTAATCTTAACTATTCTTCATTAATATTCATGTCTTATCATCATGGGGAATTAATCCTTTAATCATAGCTTCATTATTAATGTTCCTAGAACACTGACTAATCAATCCTAGTGTCTTTAATTAACCCCTATGAACATAACCTTACCTCTCATACTACATTCATGTCTTATGAACAACTGGGAAAACATCCCTTAATTATCATTGTCATCATTAACGTATTTTAACATCTTAACATCATTGTTGGCATTAGCATCCTCAACAATCAACACTCATAAAGAGCACAACACAACAACAGCTAATAACATCATACTCATCATAATCATGGCATCACAACATCAACATATTTATAACAAACAACATCATCAATAATAACATTCATGCCAGTCATCAACATCATAACAGTTAAGCATCATATAACAAATAGGCATAAGGCATATAGACATGTTATCAAAGGAAAGGGTCATGGGTAACCCTTTGTCTTACGCTATCCCCAAGCCTACATACTCATACTATTTCTTCTCTCCATACCTGGTATGAAGATTCCCAAAATGATAACGTTGGCAAACTAGACACGTTCCCTCGAGCGGCTCGACGAGTTCCGTAAGTCTTGGCCAAACAAGAAGAAGACAACCAATTAGTCTCTAGATCTAATAACAGAAAAGAGACTAAGAGGGGGAAGACAACGTTACCTCAAACTATGCTAGCGTGCTACTCCTCTCCCAAAACTAGAGCAAGAACACCCAGAACTTCAATGGGTTCAAGGGAAGAAAGAGGGAAGAGGTTTCTGCCACATTAGGATTGCCCAATGTGCCAAAATAGGGTTTCACACGAAAACCCTTGCGCTGCTGCCTCCTATTTATAAACTCTGCATCGAGCACGGCCGTGCACTGATAAGCCTCTGGCTCATCTAGTTTTATAGCTAGTGAGGCCACGGTTTTTGTGCTAACTATTCGAGTTTAATCTCATTTTCGCTCAAATTTAGCTTTAATTGTCCCTAGGCAATGTTTTGAGTCTTTTAAGTAGTTTTTAGTAATTTATGCTATTTTTGAGTCAAATAAAGCATTTAATGCTATTTTATATTTTCAGGTTAAAAGTGAAGCTCAAGGAAGCTAGGAAAAATAAAGAAAACAAGTAAAAAGACAAAATTGGCCATTCGCCTCGCGAACAGAAGCTCGCCTCGCGAGCCAGAGGAGCAGATTAAGCAGGAACAGGCAGCCATTCAGCCTCGCGTCGCGAGGCAATGCTCGCCTCGCGAGCCAGACTCAGGGAATTGAAGATCATTCTGTCCCACCTCGTGAGCATTGGCTCACCTCACGAAAGATCCAAATTTGAACTGGCGCCAACTTAAGATTCGCCTCGCGAATCCCTGTTCTCCCCGCAAGCGCGCGTAGTTTCCAAATATTATAAATAGCTTGTTTTAGGTCAATTGAAGATAGTTTTGAATTGTGATTGTAATCCTAGTTTGCTTAGAGCTGTGTAGTGAGTTTTATTTCAGTTTCTTTGAGGATGAATGCTTTCCATACTTTGATCGTTGTTTTCGTCTCTATGAGGAACTAATCCTCTACTCTAAGGGAACGATGAAGTCACCTTTGATGGCATGGTGAATTCAAGTAATATTTTCTTATACCCTTGTCTCTTTTCTTGTTTCTTAATTCTGATTTGTTTGTGTTAATCATATGCGCGCATGGTTAACTAGTCTAGTGCGATGATACTGGCAGGTAATTCGTACTTAGGACTTGAATTAAGAACACCGTTTGAATATTACTAGGCATAGAATAGGAAAACGGTGCATTCGCTATAGGGAACCAAGAACTTAATGAAACTAATTGTGAGTTGAATATATTGGCAGATTGACAACTTGCAATTGTAGATATTTCCTTTTGAAAATCGGTAGTGGCATTAGGATAATTGAGGGTTCCTGGTTGACAAAGAAATTAAATTGAACATAGGGATAAGGAGATAAACGCTTGGGTAACTTTCTTGATAGGGTAGGTGGATTTGTGACCTTAGAGCTTTAGTCATTAATTAATTCTTGTTGTTATCTATTAGCGCAATTTAGATAATTGATCTTGTTATCTTTACTTATTTGATTTTCTCTCTCTTCTCAACCGCTTGTTATTGACTTGGTCAATGCTTTGATTTTCCTCGATAAATTGGTTAAATTGGTCTTCCAATCCTTGTGGTCGACCTCGGTATTTTCTTACCGTGTTTTATTACTTGCAACGAAACAGTACACTTGCCGGATCGTCAACATGCACTCCCTTAAGCACGGTCGTGCTTACATCAACCTCACCGAGACGCGGTCACGTGCCGAGCACGGTCGTGCTCCCTATTGAGCACGGGCGTGCTCGCCAATCCCTTGCACAGCCATGCTTCCTATTGAGCATGGCCGTGCTTGTGATCCAAATGGTCACAAGGCATAGCCTTGACCACGGGCATGCTGGACATGAGCATGGTCGTGCTCATGTACCAGGAAGGGATTTTAAGTCTAGAAATCCCACTAAGCCCTTAACAACAACTCTAAGCTAAGCCCTAAGGCTTAACCAAACAAACAAGGCACACACAAGAGAACTTAACGAAAAAGGGGTGTTACATACTCTCCTCCACCATCAGTTCTCAGCACCTTGATGTCCCTCTCAGCCTACTTTTCAACAGATACTTTGAATCTATTGAATATAGAGAGCACCTCTCCTTTAGCTTTTATCAGAAAGATTCATAGTTTCCTGGTAAATTCATCCACAAAAGATACAAAATATCTATTTCCCCCCAATGATGGCATCTCAAAGGGTCCACATACATCTGAATATACAACATCTAAAACACCCTTTGCCCTCATAGGAATATAAGAACTGAATGAATTTCTAGGCATTTTACTCATTAAACAATTGTCACAAACCTTTTCCTTAGAATGAATTATTGGAAGTCCTGTAACCATTCCTTTTTCTTTGAGAAAACTTAGACTTTTGAAGTTTAGGTGCCCAAGTCTCAAATGCCATGACCACAACTCATCATCAACAGCATCGATTGACAAGCACTGAGCTTTGGCAGTATGTATCGGAACTTGGAAGGTTCTGTTCTGTGCTATGGGGGCTTTTATTACTCTTCCTTGATTCTGATCAAGAGCTTCCGAGTGATGATGCTCCATTTTCATAGTGAATCCTATTTCAAGCAACTGTCCCATGCTAAGTAGGTTGTTTTTCATGTTTAGCACATACAAGACATCTGTAATCAAGGCATGCTTTCCATTTTTTCTTTGGATCATCATAGTTCCAAGACCTTCAGCAGTTATGGTTCTAGTGTCTACAAACCTCACTTTGCTTTTCCTGCTCCTATCAAAATCAACCAGCCACTCCCTATGACCTGTCATATGGTTAGAACAACCGAATCAAGGTACCATATATCATGGGTACCAAGATCAGAGTTTGTTGTAACCATCAGTAGCACTGGATCTTCTTCAGAGTCATCATCTCTTGCCAAGTGAGAATCATTATCTGATCTCATTTGATGATTCATGTTGCTATAACATTCATTAGCAAAGTGACCATATTTGTGGCAATTATAGCACTTCACTTTCTTCTTATTGATCCTCTTCCTCCCTTTACTCAAGCTATTTCCTTTTGATGAACTTTCTGCTCGATCTTGATTAGTTTTGTATTGATCTTGATCATTATTCATGTTACCATTGCTGTTCTTGAAACCTCCTTCCTTGCCTTTGCCTTTCTTGTTCTTCCATCTGTCATAGCCTCCCTTTATTGACACTTGAGCCTGCATTGCTTGATCTGCATACTTCTCTCCAACTCTCTCATTGAGCCTTTGCTCATTAGCTTCAAGTGAGTTCTGTAATTCTTCAACCTTCAGTTTTTCAAAATCTTTAGACTCCTCAATTGCCTCCACTATGTGGTCAAATCGAGGAGTTAGAGTTCTCAAGACCTTTTCCACCATTTGTTGATCTGTAATCGATTCTCCATAGGTCTTCATTGAGTTCACTAACACTTATAGCCTATTGAAGTAGTCAGCTATGGATTCTTGATCAAGCATGGATAACAACTCATACTACCTCCGAAGTGACTCCAACTTGACTTTCTTGGTCTTTTCAGCACCTTCATATGACTTGAACAAGATGTCCCTAGCCTCCTTTGTTGTCTTGGCTTTAGAAATCCTTTCGGAATTAGCAAGGTCCACACACTGATGGAGAAAGTACTTAGCTTTGTAATCCTTTTTCTTTGCTGCACCATCATCTTTGTCTGAGACACCATCCTTCACAATTTCTAGTATCTCCTGGAAGCCATGAATTGCTTCCATCCTTACAACCCACTAGTCGTAGTTCTTTCCATCAAGAGTTGGCAAAGATGATAGAAAATTCTCATTTCCATTTGATTCCATGACTGCATAAACACAGGTCCCAAATCGCAGCTCTAGATACCAATCTGTTCGAACCGGAACCACTCAAAGCTCATACACACTTTCAAGTTTAGAGAATATGGAAGAATTGTATACTGATAATTGCTCTCATATTATTCATCATCTATCATTGTTTACATTTCTTATTTATATAGGCTTATCACACACTGCTCACAACTTGCAGTTTAAGCCTCTAACAAACTAATTACCAAGCCTACTAACAATAACAACTATAACATAAATAACAACTTTTTGTATCTACTTGGATTACATTACAACACATAGGAGGGCAAAACACCCAAACTAAACTAAAACACTAGGGGAAAAAGAAACCCCAGCAATATCATCAAATAATAGTTGACCACAACCAGTAGGCGGAACTTGAAGAACATGAAGACCAATAGGAAATGAATGGGAAAAATTACCAAGGCAATCCGCTACTCGATTTCGTTCTCTAAGTCCATGCATGAGTAATCCTGATTGACCAAGGTCTGTCCATCAAATCCCGGACCAAACGAACTAAAGGAGCACAAGGATGGGTCAAGGGGCATGCACCCAAAACCAATGAAACAGCAGAGGAGGAATCACACTCAACCCAAAGCTTGTTCATATTTCTATCCCCAAGCAATAGAAAGTGTTGTATAAATACCCCCAAAGTTTAGAAAAATCACATTCGTTGCACCAAGGTTCCTAATAAAACCACACAACCAAGTACTCGTGCAATCTTTAAACACTCCTCCGCAACCAGCTCGTTTACCAGCCTGCCTCACAGATCCATCAACGTTGCACTTAATCCAATTAGGATTATGAAAAGACCATCCAACAGTACCGTTGATACAAACTGGCCAAGGGACTTGCACTACTATTATCCACCTCGTGACCCATAAGACCACGATGCACCAAATGGGAATGCCCAGCTCCAGAAACAACTTGGTTATTAAAGACAACCTCATTTCTCCATCTCCAAAATAACCACGTTGCAAGGCCAAACATTCTGACCCAAGTACCTAAAGAATTGTGCCCTATGTTCTTATTCAAACAACTTGCAACCCATGCTCTGACGACCCTATCAGCAAAGAACGAGGAAGTGTACTTGTGATGTACAAAATCTTGCCGAACCTACTTCACAATAGTACAATCCCTCAAAATATGAAGTAAGGTTTCATCACTATTGCTACTCAAAGGACAAGCGACACTAGTAGTATACCCCCATGCATTATCTTCCATAGAAAGCCGCGAACTCTTTGTGGTCCTTCTCATGTCCAAATCTTCTTCCACACAACATCTCCTCTCAAAAACCCTCCTCCTTCCATTTTTCTCACTAATTTCTATTAATCTTTCTCACACAAAACCATTCTTATTTATACATAAGAAGATTATGCAGTTCAAGCTCGGCAAGCAGGTCACCCGGGTGGTCACTAAATGGATCTTACGACGGTACAGGGCCCGACCCAGATACCTTCAAAATTCTACTCGGGTTTCGTCTCGGTCAGATCAAACCCAGTTCATGACAGGGTTCCAAAGGGCCAATTGGCGGTTTATAAGGGTCAGAAAGACGGCGAGTTTCGCCGGGTTTTGGTGTCGGTGATATACTTTAACCACCCGTTGTTTTGGGAGTTGCTAGGTGAAGCTGATAAAGTTTATGGGTTTCAACACCCAAGTAGGATCATGATTCCTTATCGGTTTGCTGAGTTTGAACTGGTCAGGTAGGAATGACCGCCGCCAGAGCGCAACTAAGAGACGGATCTGGCGGAGAAGATGAGTGGAGTGGCGGGAAAGATGACTGATGACAATGACGATGACAGCAGTACTGAAGAAAGCACAAGGGAGGTGGGTGTGTTTGTCGAGGAGGATGGCGGTGAAGGCGGTGGTGGCGTTGGTGACTGGGACGGCAAGGGAGAGAGGGGCGTGGGAGAGGTTGGTGAGGAAGGGAATTCTGAAAAACAAATTTTTTAACTCAAGCACTGAAAAACAATTTTTAAATTTTTAAAAAAGAGGCTTGCTCACAAGTTGCTCACCATAGAAGCAGTCTCGTATATGAAAGTGTCGTAGAATTCAGAAAAAACATTATGGTGCATGTTAGCATCTTCGCTTGAATGTCCCCTAAAGTGATTCCTTTAAAAAAAATTATGAAATCATAGCTGGCTTGATTTTATAATTATTAGCCTGTACATTAGGTGGGCCTGACAATGCCTGAGGTAGTGGCTGACCTCTAAGGAATTCCATAATTATTCAAAGGTACCATCAATGGTCCCACTTGTCTGCTATTATTTTCTGGACCATTGTTCCCTTCATTCTTCAGCTTCTGCCATTGTATTTATAGAATACCTAAAAGGGAACATAACAAACATGAAAAAGAATTAAAAATAAAAAAGAATAGATGAAAATAAATAAAAAACCGAAATTAAAGAAATTAAATTAAGTTAAAAAATAAAAATAAAAAATAAATTGCGAAATAAGATAAAAGGGAATAAGAGAACAAAAATTAAATTTTTCAATAAAAAAAATAAAAAAATAATGCCTAGAGTAAAAATATTGTAGCTTGATATTGATGTTAATTAATCAATCCGGGTAACGACGCAAAAATTTGTTGCGAATTCTACACGCCAATGCACTTATCATTGGCAAGTAATAAACAATGAGTAGAGAAAGATAATCAATTAAAGAAAAATAATATTTTTTTTATGCAACAAAATTAAATGTGTAATTGAGAAAGATATTTAAAAGATAATTAAAAGCATTATTAAAAAGTAAACAATCAATTAAAGAAAGCTCTAAGGATTGGATTTCACCATCATTACTTTAATTTGGTTCAATTATGACTATCTCCTAATTTTCTATCAATCCTTTTTTGCCAACTACGAATTGAAGTTTATTCAATTGTCTCTTTGAAGTGCTAAACAAAATATTTCCAATTTAATAGCCTGCTGGCCAAAATTCTGTGCACGCATTACCGGGGGCCTAGGCCGTCGGAAATGATGAAATTACCTAAGGCTGCATGGTTGTCTGTAACGTGCCATTTCTTGTAGTAAATTCATTAAGATCTATGATTCTGAATGAGTGTTGCATAAAACATATAGTATAAGACCTATCCATATTAACCTTATAGTTTTATCTTGATATCCTAAATGCATATATCTCCTTTTGGTCACAATATGATTAGAAAACCATATAATTAATGGCCAGTTAAATAGAAGCATTTAGAGTTGAGAATAAAACACAAAAATAGGGATGAAAGAAATTAAGAAATTGAAATAAATCATCAAAACCTCCTAACGACGTTATATCATTACCCTTGGAAAAATGGTGTTTATAATAGAAATGAACAAATGATTTTCTTGATTATAACTTGGAGAGTTTATAGTATTTATACAAGATGAGCTAGAGTAGCTAGCTGTTCAATTTGGTAACTGTTTACTAACAGATTCTAACTATAACTAACTGCTCTAACTGATAGAGCCTATTGTGTATATCCTAACATCCCCCCTCAAGCTGGAGAGTGGATGTTGAGAACTCCCAGCTTGCAGAGAAAACTGGTAAATGGAGCAGGCTCGAGTGGTTTGGTAAAGCAATCCGCTAGTTGACTTGCAGAGGGAACCGGAAGTAAGTGAAACAGATGAGCTTGGAGCTTCTCACGGACTATATGACAATCTATGTCTATATGCTTGGTTCTCTCGTGAAAGCTTGGATTGGAGGCAATATGCATGGCGGACTGACTGTCACAGTACAGGAGAGCTGGTTCAATAAAAGGAACATTGAAATCCTTCAGAAGATAAGTCAGCCATTGTATTTCACATGTGGTGGAGGCAAGCGCACGATACTCAGCCTCAGAGGAGGAACGAGATACAGTGGTTTGTTTCTTGGAACGCCAAGAAATAAGGGATGCACCAAGGAATATGCAAAAGCCAGTCACAGACTTGCGGGTTGAGGAACAAGAAGCCCAATCCGAATCACTAAAGGCTTTGAGCTGCAAGGGTGAATCGGATGGGAAAAACAATCCTTGTGCAGGAGCCTTCTTTATGTATCTCAATATTCTTATGGCTGCCTCAAAGTGACAAGTGGTAGGATGCTGCATAAATTGACTAAGTTGTTGGACTGCAAAAGTGATGTCCGGTCTTGTAGTTGTCAAGTATAGAAGACGACCAATTAGGCGTCTATAAGCAGTGGGATCATGAGGTGTTGCCTTCGAGTCATAAAGCAATTTGGTATCTTTGATCATTGGAGTGCTAACCGGTTTTGAAGCCAACATTCCAGTGTCAGAGAGAATGTCAAGGGCATATTTACGTTGGCAAAGATGTATGCCAAGCTTGGAACGGGAAACTTCAAGGCCCAAAAAATATTTGAGGTCACCCAAGTCTTTGATTCGAAAAGTATTGTGAAGAAAAAGCTTCACTGAGTTGATTTCATCAATGGAGTTGCCTGTGAGAATCACATCATCAACATAAATTAACAATGCTGTGAAGTTGCTGGCTTGCTTCTTAATGAACAAAGAGTGATCATGATGAGAATGTGTGAACCCAATGGTGAGCAAGGCAGAAGAAAGCTTGGCAAACCATTGGCGACTGGCTTGCCTAAGCCCATAAAGGGACTTTGTCAATCTGCAGACTTGTTTCGGTTTGCAAGAGTCAAGGCCAAGGGGAGGTTCCATGTACACCTCTTCATGAAGATCTCCATGAAGAAAAGCATTATCAACATCTAACTGTTTCAAGTGCCAGTGTTGGGTGGCAGCAATGGCAAGTAATAACCGGACAGTAGTGACCTTGGCCACAGGTGAAAAGGTATCAAAGAAATCCACACCCTCCTGTTGTGTATAGCCTTTGGCCACAAGCCTTGCCTTGTAGCATTCAATGGATCCATCAGCTTTGTATTTGATGCGGTAGACCCACCTACAACCAATAGGAACTTTGCCTTGTGGCAAATCAGTTAGCTGCCATGTATTATTAGCTTCAAGAGCTCTCAGTTCAGCCTTCATTGCATTAATCCAATCATGAGATTTAATAGCTTCAGCATAAGAGTTAGGTTCGGAGTTAGTGGAAATGGCTAGAGTGTATTTGAGATGAGATGGAGAGAGAGAATTATAGGAAAGAACAGAGGACAAGGGATGAGGGGTGTTACCAGGATTTGATGAACCAGAATTTGATGAATGATTAATGCTTGCTGATTGGAGATGCTGACAGTGGAAGTCCTGCAAATAAGTGGGAGCTGTTCTGGTTCGGGTGGATCTCCTAAGTGGGACCTCATTATCAGGGATTTGGGGTGTGTTGGTGTGAGCAGTGGCCATAGGAGAAGGTGGATCAGGGATGGTGGTCTGAGAGATAGGTTCAAGGAGAAAGTTGAAGTTTTCATCCAAGATTGGTATAGGTGCTGGTAGTTGAGGTGCTAATGAAGCTTGATATGGGAAAAGGTGTTCATGAAAAATGACATTTCGAGACAAAAACAACTCTCTGGTGTGGAGATCATACAACACATAGCCTTTAGTGCCAAATTTGAAACCAAGAAAAATGCATCTTCTTGATCTTGGGTCGAGTTTTGTTCTTTGCTGTTCCAAAGTGGATGCAAAACACAAGGAGCCAAAAACTTTTAAATTAATGAGGGTGGGGGGCTGGTTATGCAGTAGCTCAAAAGGTGTTTTATTATTCAAGGATGGTGATGGTAATCTATTAATGAGATGAATGGCATGAGTTACAGCATATGACCAAAAACATTTTGGTAAGTTTGCATGAAACAGAAGGCTTCTTGCCACATTGAGAATATGGCGATGCTTTCTCTCCACTACAGAATTCTGTTGAGGAGTCTCAATGCAAGAAGTTTGATGAATGATGCCAAATTTAGCAAAAAGATCATGATAAAGGAATTCTGCACCATTATCAGACCTGATGGTTTTTATGTTAGCAGAAAACTGAGTTTTTGCAAAATTGACAAAAGCATGCATAAGTTTTCTTGTTTCAGCTTTACTCTTCATTAAAAACAACCATGTGTGACGTGTATGATCATCCACAACAGTAAGAAAGTACCTATGACCATGCATAGATGGGATAGCAAGTGGTCCCCAAATATCCATATGGACCAAATCAAAAGGATGCATAGTAACAGTACTACTAGAGGGAAAAGGGAGTTTAGTTTGTTTGGCTAAGTGACAATAGTCACAAACTTTATTTGCATTGTATTTTACAAAGGGAAAACTGTTACAAACTTGATCAAGCACCTTATTGGAAGGGTGTCCTAGTCTATAGTGCCAAAGATCAAACAAAGAATCTGAAAATTTGGTGTGTAAGCTATGAACTGAAAATTTACAAGTGATGGTTTGCAATGCAGGTTCTTTGAGATGATATAATCCACTGTTCAGTTCAGCAAGCCCAATCATCCTCAAATTGCTGGTATCCTGAATGTGACACACAGAATTGATAAAAGTCAGTTTGCAGTGCAGAGAATTGATAAGTTGCTGAACAGAAATAATATTGATACTGAACTCAGGGATATATAAAACATTGAAGAGTTGAAAAGTGTTTGAAAAAAAGACAGAACCAGAATGTTTGGCAAGAACAACAGCACCATTGGGAAGTGTAACATGTATAGGTTTAATGGAATGAAAACTAACAAAATTTGATATTGAATTGGTGACATGATCTGTTGCACCAGTATCAAGAATCCACATACTGAAATTGAGATTGGATTTACCTGAGCTAGGTGCAGAAGATTGCTGGTGAGTGGAGGACTCACTAACAAAGGATTTGCCAGTTTGATTGATTGTATGCAATGGAGGTGAAGCCTTTGATTGGTGCAACAAGCTTAATAGCTGCTGCATTTGCTCAGAACTGAACTGAGGTGTCATGGCAGCCTTATGATTTGTTGAAGGCAAGTTCTGTTCGGTTGAGTGTGAGTCTAACACTTCATCAGATACAAAGTTATGGACTTGATGAGCATGTTTCTTGTAGCCTGGAGTGTAGCCAGGAGGAAAACCGTGCTTGAAATAACACTGCTCAATGGTGTGACCAAACCTATTACAGAAGGTGCATTGCTTGGTAGAACCTCTACCTTGATTGGATCTTCCTCTTCCCCTATTTCCATTGCCTCGACCTTGCTGTTTGGAATTATCAACAGCATTATACATGACCTTCTGATCTCCCAAAAATGGACCAGCTAAGTGTTCTTCTTGTTGAAGAACCATAGAGAAAGTTTGGCTGATTGGTGGCAGGGGATCCAACATTAGGATCTGTGTCTTAACATGGCTGTACAATTCACCAAGACCTTTCAAAAAACACACCACATATTCATCATTTCTTTGTTGCTGAATCATCTTGATTGTGGTGCAACAATTGGCCTTCAAAGGACACGAACAATTTGGAAGAGGACGTTGAACTTCCAAGTTTTGCCAAACAGTTTTTAAATCAGTGAAAAAATCAGAAACAGATTTATCACCTTGCTTAATCGAGTGTACCTCTTCAAGAAGACTGGACAATCGATAAGCATTACCTTTGGTGAATCGATCGCGAAGTTCATCCCAGAGCACTTTGGCATTATCAATATCAACCACACTTTGAGCTATTTGAGGGGCTAGGGTTCGATTAATCCAAGAAATGACAGTGCTATTGCATCGATCCCAGGCCTCGAATTCTGGATCAGATTCATTCGGAGCTTGCAAGACTCCATTGATGAACTTCAATTTGTTCTTTGAGACAAGAGCGCGTCGCATTCCCTTGCTCCATGAGTAATAATTGGAACCATTCAATGGTGGAGAAATGAGAACCATGCCTGGATTTTCTCCAGGGTGTAGATAATAGGGAGAAGAAGGATTTTGGCAAGGATCAACATGATTGCCATGATTGCGATGAGAAGTGACTGAATCAGAATCGGAATCAGAGTCAGCCATGGAAGGGAAGCTTCGAAGCTTAAAATTTCAGAAAAGGAAGAGGAAGAAATTGAGTTTGATAAAAGCGGAAGAGAGAGTTATCTCTGATACCATAATAGAAATGAACAAATGATTTTCTTGATTATAACTTGGAGAGTTTACAGTATTTATACAAGATGAGCTAGAGTAGCTAGCTGTTCAATTTGGTAACTGTTTACTAACAGATTCTAACTATAACTAACTGCTCTAACTGATAGAGCCTATTGTGTATATCCTAACAGTTTAGTTCATGATGCATGAAAGAATAACATAAATCAATGAGAAAACCTATGGTTGAAGAACAAGTAGAAAGAGTAAAAGAAAGTAGTGAATCCCGATCCTGATGTTGTGACGTTTTCCATAATTATGTCCTCTTGGAGTGTCTCCTAATCTATGTGTATTTTCGCATGTCAAACGCACAAAAGCTAAGCACAAATACAGTACCCCCTACTTTTGTGTTCTAACTCTAAACATGTTTGATATAATATGGGCTTTTGGGCTTTTATTTATTTCCTCCCATTAAGAGTAGTTTAGTCTTCTGACTTATATGCATATATATTTACTCTTTCCCTTTATTGTATTTGTTGAATTTACATTTTATTAATGAAACCCTAGCACTCTTCTTCTACTCTTTGGTTCTCTCTTCCTACTCTTCTCCCTTCTACTGTTGCATTGGCTTTCTTAACATGGTATCAAGAGCATGTTTGATTCGGGGCCACAGCTTTTGCGAATCCATTTGCCGATCCAGCGACCCATATGGTGACTGATCAGTGCATTTTAATATACCTTTTATAGCATTGCACTTGGTGTTTTTGGATGTGCTTTGTACCCAATATTTGATTCTTAGCATGTTTTCATATCTTTGGGTCTTAATTGGGCTTTAATGAATTTCTTAGTCAATTTTCGGATTTTAGTGCATCCTGACCCGTCTCACTTCTGCAGGCCATAACTTGGGCTATACTTGTCCGATTTGAGTGCTCTTGGTGGCGTTGGAAAGCTAAGAACTAGACCTACAACTTTCATGTTGACCGCTCTGCCCAGTTCGGACGTTTTGATGGTCGAAAATTCTAATTACCGAAGCTGTCCAGATTAGTGCGGGAATTGGAATTATTGTTGTCATATCTCCATGTAATCAATCATTAATGGGCCAATTAATTCCCATTGGGCTCTCTAGGTCAGACATATTAGTTTACCCTAGGATTATAAGTAGGTGGTTTTGAGACCTTGTTTATCATCTTTCGAGTGACGGCAACATCTCCTAGTTTCTTCTTCATAGTTGATTTTCGTTTAAGCCTCCCATGGAAGGCTAAACTCTTAAATTAATTCACTGGTTAGGGATTTTTACAAAGACCTTGAGGTTTGATTTTTAATGTTAATTTCGTTTTAGTAATTCTATATCTTTTCCTTTTAATCCTTCATCTCTCTTGATCAATGTTTGCAAATCCGTTTTTGTGTTTTGATACTTAATCACTCGAACTCGTTTTTGCATTCCAATCTAATTATAATTTGATTTGAGATTATTCGAAGCATGTTGAACGCTTGTTTTGATTTGTTACGAATAAGGATTGATAGGATCTACGACGCTTAGTGTAGGTTTGATTGAATTCGGTTTTCAAATTAATTATGGTTTTGTGACGCTTGTTCCATTATTATAATTAATCAAATTCTGTGATGCTTAATCAAGTAGGAATTCTTATTGGATTAATTGATGCTTAATTGGTCAATTCTATGATCAAACAAGAATAGAATCATGAAAAGAGATTAGATCCTCTGAAATCTGTGATAGGTCCAAGTGAAATTACCCTAAACCAGTGGATTAGTTGATTTGATATATTGATTCTCATCTCTCTTTTACAATCTATTTTCTTTTCTCATTGAATTCGAAAATCCCCCCTTTTTCTCATTACTTTGCATGATTCTTGTATTTGGTTAATTGAATCAGAGATCCTTGCGAGACGACCAAGGTTATCACCTTGTACTACAGTTTTAAATTTTGATTCATTTGACCCGTGTGCTACAGCGGATCAGTGACCCGCCACCTATTTCCAGTTCTGACGACCCATCTTCGTTTTCGTCTCAGCTGCAACAAGCCCTTTGCATTTTCATTTCAGTAGCAGAAACCCATTTTCACTTTTGCATTTGCAGCATGATAACTCTTAGAAATAAATGATAACTCTTAGAAATAAGAGTTATTATTATCTTTTTAACTAAATCATTGTGCCTGTTATGTGTAATTCGGTAAAATAGAGAAGAGTTCTTATAAGAATTTGAGTCATTATGCTGAAAGTGTTAAATGCTGAAAAGAATGATAATTTTGGAATTATACAACTGAAAAGATGTTTGAAGTGTTGAGCAGGAAAATCTTATATTCAGCTGAGTGGAGCTGCCCTGGAATGCTTTGGAATGCTGTAGCTTCTAGAAACAGAATCATTACAAGACAAAAAAGTTGTCAGCTCAGCACACCTTCACTACAAGACAAAGAACTTGCAGCGCGTCCCTCATTGAGGAAAGAGAAATGCAGCCCTCAGCTGAGTGTACTTGGGAATTGGGCCAAGGAGTATTTTAATATTTGAATTTGTGTAAATCCCAAAAAGTGAGGCATGAGAGAGAATGTACAAACCCTACTTGGGGAGCACTAGTACAAATAGTGAAAAGTAGCCTTCTTTGAGGTGTCAGCTGGTACAGCGTACAGCAGCCTCCATTTTTACTCTTTGCCCTCTCTGTAATTAATTTACGTTTATGCCTAGTATTTCCTTTATTATGTTCATTTTTGTTTTTAAGCTCATTATGAGCTAAACATCTTTAGCTAGGATACTATGATTTTGTAATTGATACTTAAGGGTGATTTATGTAAAGGAATGTTACTCATTTTCCTCTTCTCTGTGTTAATATTTACCTTACATTAGAGTGATCAACTGAGCTAAAGCATAGCTAGTTAAGTTTGGAAAAACTTAACTAGTGGATTTGTTTAGAGGATAAGGATAAAGTAATTAATTGAAAAATTAATTTCTGTTGAATGAGCTAGGAATAGCCTTCAAGTCTTTAAGTAGCTGGACATACTTAATCCATGTCTGAGTGAATTTAATTTGAACTTAGGAATAAGAAGCATTTAATGAAACTCAGTCTTTATTGTTGGAAAACAAAATTTATTTTCCTGGACTAAATGCTGTAGCATTCTGAAGCATAAGTTACCCTGCAGTTAAAATTACAATGGATTAGTTTTCCTAGCTGTTACCCATCTCATTTGAAAACTCTGTTTTGTTGATCTGTTATTTCGCAACTTACTGTTACTGCTTGAAATTTAATTTGCTTTCATTTACGTTATTGTTAACAAACAATCCTTCTTTTATTAAGCTGTTTAGAAAAGTTAAAAATAGAATTTGTATTCATCTCATTTAAATCCTGGTGGGAACGATCTTTACTCACACTTTATTACTTGTAAGACTGTGTTCACTTGCACACTCTACACATATTCAGAAAATATGGCAACACAACAACAAGAGCACCCTTATTTCAACAACAACCTTCCTCCTTTTCGGTAACCCTTATTCTCTCCTCTCTTTTTGTATTTGCTCTAGCAATGGCTGATGGAAAGGATGATTCTCTTCAAGTTATTAGTGTGCAGTTGAATGGATAAAGTTATTCATATTAGAGTTATGTTTTAAAAATATCGAAAGGCAAGAGAATGTGGGGCTATGTTTCTGGAACCTCTGTTAAGCCAAAATATGAAAAAGATGGGAATAGTGCAACTGAGTTGGAAGCCTGGGAAACAAACAATTCAAATATTATTACTTGGATCAATAACTCAGTTCCGCAGTCAATAGGCGTTCAATTAGCAAAATATGAAACGACCAAGGAGGTTTGGGATCTTTTGAAAAGGTTGTATGTGCAGTCCAATTTTGCAAAGAAATATCAGTTGGAGATTGATATTCAGGATCTTCAACAAAACAACAAGAGCATTCAAGAATTTTATTATGCTATGTCCAATCTTTGAGATCAGTTGGCTCTTACTGAATCTGCAGAATTACAAACTTTTAAAGCGTACACTGATCATAGAGAAGAACAGTGCCTGATTCAATTTTTAATGGCTCTACGGGATGATTCTGAAGGCATTCATGGATAGATCTTACACCGCAATCTTCTTCTCCCAACTGTTGATTCGATGGTTAATGAGTTGTTAGTGGAAGAGATTTGACTCAAGTCTCTATCTAAAAAAAAAATGGAATGTAGAGAAAGGAATCCTCCCTAGTCCCAATCCATCTGATTTTGTTGTTCCGTCTAACAAAGGTAAATTTCATGGAAAGCTTGGTTATGATGAATGTTGCTTCTGCAAGTAGAAGGGCCATTGGAAAGCTCAATGTCCAAAACTATTGAATAAGTTGCAGCAAACACAACAACCCTCTCAATAGAGACCTCCGAGTCAGTTAAATAGATGAAATTTCAAGCCTCCAACATCGAATGTTTCTGCATTTCTAGTACTACAGTAGATGATCTTGCTGAGCAATTCCAGAGGCTTCTTGCCACACAGCCACCAGTGGCGGAGGGAGGGGGAGGCCTATGGTTGCCATGGCCTCCCCCAAGTTTTCAGAATTCTTTTTCATATATACCTATATATTTTTTCTCCTAAGAAAAATTGTTTAAGCCCATCTCTTATGGTTGCTATGTGGTGGTGCGAAGGGAAACGGAACTGCAACTTTGCTTCCTTTTTTTCTTCTATTTCAATATTTTTCTAATTGCCTAGCTTTAAGACATGTAGCTTTTATGTAAGGAAATATTTTCCTTGTTTTTTTTAATTTGATGGTTTGATTCTTTTTATGCTTTTGTGTTTTCTTTGATGGTTTTTTCTTTATTATTTTTTATTGATTTTATTTTTTTCAATTATTTGACTTTTTTATTCATAAAAATGTTCTTGCAAGTTTTATTTTTATAGCTTCACTTATGGAGTCAAAATGATGTTTAAAAAAATATTGACCCATTTTTTAAAGGAAAAAGTGAATAAATGATGAAATACAACTTAGTGCACCAATTTTGAATTCAGATAGTAATGTTAAAAATGTCGTTGAGCAACATATTGAGTCACCTCCTTCGAAAGCTATAAGAATTGAAGAAGGAAAATTTAATATTGATACTTTGATTCGTGATCCTAGAAAGTGACCACAAATTTAGGGCATATATAAAGTTTGGACACATTAGTCCCTAGATTTAGTTCCGACGTCCATTTATTTGCCTGTGTATCTTATTAACCATCCAAGTTGGCCCGTTAGTGGTCTTGCGTGCCTTATGACGAATTTCCTATGTGGAAAATGAATAAAAAAAAATGAAAAACATACACAATTTTAAAATTCAAATACCTGAAAATTATTCACTTTTTCACTTTTCATTAACTTTTTCATGACTGAAATTCGTCATAGGTCATGCAGGACCACTAACGGGCCAACTATGATGGTTAATGAGACACATAGACAAGTAAATGGACGTCGGAACTAAATCTAGGGACTAATGTGTCCCGCATTTGAAAATTTGAGGGACTAAATGGTTAATTTATTTTTTTCAAGGACTAAAAGTAGGTTGACGAAATTTTTTAGGGACCAATTTGGGCCTTCAATCTTTTAATTATATATTAGTTATGCATGTTAGTTATTTTTCATTAGCTATTTATGTTATGTATATTTAGTCTTGGCCCCCCTCATAAAAAATTCCTGGCACCGCCCCTGAAAGTCACACGCCTTGTCTGCCCAATCCAATATATATTTGCCCTCCTCTAGCTCCTCATGTATATCTCTATCCATATGAATCCTTGACTCTGGAGCCTCTCATCATATGTCATCTGATTTAAATACATTTCTGTCTTTATATCATGCCCCATTTGTGCTAATCATGACTGTTGATGGCACTCCTCTGCCATTAGCAGACACTCGGTTTGTTTCCACATATCATTTGTCCATTTAAGACGTTTACTATATTCCTAAACTACATGTGAGTTTCGTTTCTGTTAGTCAATTATGTGATTCCGGTTACTCAGTTTTGTTTTCTGCCACCTCTTGTTGTGTGCAGGATACGCAATCCAGGAGGCTAATTAAGACAGACCATAGGCAGAGGGACTTTATATTTTGGATGAGCTAATAGCTCCAGATTTTGCAGCATCTAGTGTTGACCTTTCGTCTTTTTGTTTGAATTCCTCCTCTTCTAGTTTTTATTTATGGCACTCTCGCCTTGGACATGTTTCTTCTTCTCGTTTAAAATACTTGGTTTTTATAGGAGGTTTAGGAAAGTTTCAAACTAATGATATTTCTGATTGTTGTGGTTTCAAACTTGCTAAGTTTTCTACTTTGCCTTTTTGTAAAATTGTTTCAATTTCGGTTGTACCTTTTGACTTGGTTCACTTTGATGTATGGGGACCATCACCACTTGTTACCAAAGGCGGTTCTAGATATTATGTATCGTTCATTGATGATTGTACTCGTTATTGTTGGGTTTATCTTGTGAAACATCGTTCTGACTTTTTTAGCATTTATCACATGTTTCGTGCTTTTGTTAAAATTCAACATAATGCTGTTATCAAATGCTTTCGATGTGATTTAGGTGGTGAATATACTTATAATAAAATTTCTGAATTACTTGGTTCTTATGGGACTTTTCACTAAACTTCTTGTACTGACACTCCTGAACAAAATGGAGTTGCTGAAAGGAAACATCTCCATATTGTTGAAACTGCTTGTTCCCTTCTCTTGTCTGCCTCTATTCCCCTTATTTTTATTCTCTTTTGACCTCCATTCACAATTTGTCTGAGCCCTCTTCCTATCAAGTGGTTGTATTTGATCCTTTTTGGAAGAAAGCTATGGCAGAGGAACTTTCTCCGTTGGATCTTGTTTCTCTTCCACCAGAAAAAAGTGCAATTGGTTCTCGTTGGGTGTATAAGATAAAAACTAAGTCTGATGGGTCTGTTGAGAGATACAAAGCTCATTTAGTTGCTAAGGCGTTTTCTCAACAATATGGTATGGATTATGAAGAAACCTTTGCTCCTGTTGCCAAAATGACCACTTATTGCAGTTGCATCTATTTGTTAGTGGCATATTTCTCAATTGGATGTTAAAAATGTCTTCTTGAATGGCGATCTCCAAGAAGAGGTTTATATGGTACCTCCCCCTGGTGTTTCTCATAATCCGGGTGAAGTTTGTAAACTGAAGAAAGCTCTTTATGGGCTCAAACAAGCTCCTCGAGTTTGGTTTGAGAAGTTTTCCATCATAATTGTATCCCTTGGCTTCCATTTCAACCCACATGATTCTGCGATGTTTCTCTGATGCACTTCTCATGATCGTATCCTGCTCTCCTTATATGTTGATGACATGATTATCACTAGGGATGATGTTGATGGTATTGTGGAATTGAAATTGCAATTAGCTCAATAGTTCGAGATGAAAGATCTAGGGTACTCTTTGTTACTTTTTGGGGATTGAGGTTGCCCACTCCCCTAAAGGTTACCTTCTTTCTCAATCTAAGTACATTACAAACATCCTTGAACAAGCTCATCTATCTGACACTCGGACCACTGGTACTCCTCTTGAGGTCAATGCTAGGTATACCTCTTCTAATGGAGTTCCTCTGTCAGATCCCACCTTGTATCGTACACTTGTTGGCAGTTTAGTGTTTCTTACCATTAGGGGTGGGAATAGGCTAGGCCAGGCCAGGCTTTGAATTAAATAGGCCTGGCCTGTTTGAAATTTACATGGCCTGAGCCTGGCCTGTTACCTGACATAGGCCATTTTTTAAGGCCTGGCCTGGCCTTTTTAGAAGCCTAGCCTGGCCTCAAAGCCTACTTAAAAGCCTATTTCTCATTAAGATAGCCTATATCTAAGTAGGCCAATTGGCCTCAAAGCCTAGTTAGAGATAAAAAGAAAGAGTATTGCCGGAGGTTCAAGCTTATTGAGCATTACTAAAGCATTACCGTAACTAGTATATTACATTGAATATAAAAGTTGGGAGTAGGACCAACAGAGCACAGAGAAAGTAGAGTTCATACATTCAAAGCATTTGCAATCAAATAAAGAGTTCTGATGAACAAACCGAACATTGGACGTTGCAGAGGGGACACCGTTGAGGAGATGTCATCGTTGCCGCCGAGGAGATGCCACTGTGGCTGCCGAAAAGCTTAGAAGAAGACGCTGAAACGTAAAGGAGATGCCGCCGCCAAGGAGATGTCGCCGCCGCCGCTGAAATGCAAAGAAGAAAACGTCGAAGCACAAAGGAGATGCCGCGAATGCCGCCGAGTGAGACTTTTGTCTGTCTGTGACGCTGCCGCAAGAGGAAGAGGGAGAGTGAGGGTTTTTGAGTGATTGAAATTTCTGGAGTCAGTTTCTATGTTATGAAGGAATTAGGAGGGATATTGTCAAAAAAATAAAATAAAAAAGGAATTTGGAGGGACATTGCGTAATTTGCGTTAGACTCTTTATTTTTACTAATAACTAATAGTAATAACAGTACCGCTATATGGTACGGAAGGTTTGCTGCGCGAATTGACGAATGAGCTGTCCTTTTATTTTGTGTTTTTTATTTTATTTTTATATTATTAATATTATTAAAATATAACAAAAAATCAAAATTCATTGTCTTGTTCTCAACCTCTACTCACCGTCTTCCACCTCTGTTACACGACGCCTTAGACCTCGATCTGTTCAATCGTCTTCTGCCATTGTTGCCCGAAATCAGAGGCTTTGTGACTGGCTTCTCGTCCTCGATCGTCTCATAAACAAAAACCAATTCTTTCATTCCCAAACGAAAAATCTGTTTCCACTTTGTCTTCCTCTTCTTCGTCTCTGTCACCATCATCGTCTCCAGCATTGTTGTTCTCACCCAGTGGAAGCAGCTGCATGTGCTTGAACAAAAAGGTTGCTTTTTTTGGGAAAATCTGAATTGGGGTTGAAGGGAAAGAAAACTATGCATTTTGTAAGATCAAAAGTACAACTGGGTCTTGAAGAATTAGATAAATGACAAGGAGTTGATGTGAATGTAGCTCTTAAAAGTGTGGCCTCCATTGGAAACACACACAGAAAAGAGAGAAAGAGAGATAGAGAGGTTGAACAGGAAAGGAATGGTGTGAAAGAAAAGTTTAGGAGTTTGAACTTTGAAGAAATCAAAGTTTAGGAGGACAGCCAGCAAGCGAGGGAGGAGGGAGACGAGCAATTGGGAGCCTCAAGCAAACCACGGCCGGTGAAGGAGCCAACAACGGTAGGGAGCGGCAACTGGCGTTGAGCGGCAACCATGGCCAACTGAGTCGACTTAGTTTTTTAGTTATGTTTTAGTTAAAGTAAAAAAAAAACAAAACAAAAAAGGATATCACGTCATTCGCACAGTACAGTGCGAAAATAGCTTTGTACCATCCAGCATTTTCCTAATAATAAATAGGGGATAGGGACATTACGTTATAACATTATTACGATCAATTATATCCTTTTTTATTTTTTTTATAAAATAATATTATATTATATATTATATTATCTTTAATTAAATATAATAATAATATATTATATGTATTATATTTAATTTTAAAAAAACATATTAATCCTAAACAGGCCGGCCTATAAGGCTTAGAAGGCTTTTCCATAAGCCTATGCCTGGCCTATTTAACTAATTTTTTTTTTTTTGAAAAGTCTAGACCTGAACTTTTTATTAAACAGGCCAGGCCAAGCCAGGCCTTAAATAGGCCAGGCCAGGCCATAGGCCCCTTTCGGTCTGCCTGGCCTATTCCCACCCCTATTTACCATCACTAGACCAGATATTGCTTATGCAATGCTTGTTGTTAGTCAGTTTGTTGCCTCTTCCACTACAGTTCATTGGGCAGCTGTTCTTCGCATTCTTCGATATCTTCGGGGCATTCAATTTCAGAGTCTTCTCTTCCCTTCATCTTCTTCTTTGGAATTATGTGCTTATTCAGATGCTGATTGGGATGTTGATTCTATATTTTTCTAGAAGATTCTCTAATTTCTTGGAAGAGTAAGAAGCTGACCGTTGTCTCTCGGTCATCTACAGAAGCTGAGTATCGTGCCATGGCTTCCACCACTGCAGAAATAGTTTGGTTCCGTTGGTTACTTGATGATATGGATGTATCTTCTTATGGACCCACTCCTATGTATTGTGATAATATGAGTGCTATACAGATCACTTGCAATTTAGTCTTCCATGAACGCACCAAATATATTGAAATTGACTATCATTTCACTCGACATCAATTCCAACAGGGTACCATCCCTCTACCCTTTGTTTCTTCCTCGATGCAAATTGTTGACTTACAAAATCGCATTCCACTCCTGCTTTAGTTTCTTGACAAGCATACTCTCAATGCTTCCTGTTGATGCATCGTGAGTTTGAGGGGGATGTTAGAAAATATGGGCTTTTGGGCTTTTATTTATTTCCTCTCATTAAGGGTAGTTTAGTCTTCTTACGTATGCATATATATTTACTCTTTCCCTTTATTGTATTTGTTGAATTTACATTTTGTCAATGAAACTCTAACGCTCTTCTACTTCTCTTTGGTTTTCTCTTCCTCATCTTCTCCCTTCTAATGTTGCATTGACTTTCTTAGCAATACATGTATTATCACATTGATCCTCAAAATATTTTTGTCATCAATTCAGTCCCATTAATTAATTAATAATATAAAGATTCATCACTTTGATCCTCCAAAGATTCTTTTACACTAATAATATTCAACGGAGCTGTGTGGTAGGCACATAGCGAACTATTCTTTGGCCTTTTACTCCAATAATATTCATTAAAAATGTATTTTTTTTGTCATAATTTAGTATTGGTAACTTTGTTGATAATTACTTTTTAAAATTTTTGAAAAAAACATTTTTAAAATCCTTTTTTAATAATTTAGATGTTGGATGGAGGCAAACCACAACGTTACTTAAGACCCGTTTGTTTTAGATTTTGATAGAATTAACTTTGAAAGAATTGATTTTAAAAAAATTGAGGTTGAAAAAATTGATTTGTGTTTGGTAATGATACATTAAAAATGAGTTTGGAAGAATTGTTTTTATTTGGATGTAAAGTAAAATCATTTTTGAAGTGTAAATATAAATAACTTCGTTCGCCTTACATCTAGAATCAATTCTTTTCAATGAAAAAATTATAAAATCTTACTTCTCTTAAAATCAAATATAATATTAATAGGACATAAAATTTAAAACAACAATTCCAAAATTCTAAATCACTTTTATTAGAAGCAAACATGGTTTTTTTATCCTCCCAAAATCTTAAACAAACCGGCACTAAGACGTTGGTGCACAGAGGTCAACACTGTTATTTATAAAAGTTGCTGGAATTGGCCAAAGAGATCATTGAAGATAACGGGAGAGGTAACCGGTGGTC
The DNA here is from genome assembly GCA_035048595.1 of Echinosophora koreensis. NCBI lineage: Eukaryota > Viridiplantae > Streptophyta > Magnoliopsida > Fabales > Fabaceae > Echinosophora > Echinosophora koreensis. Next base: position 2,192,422 of record JAPCYP010000061.1, on the reverse strand, counting down.
ATCGGCAGCGGACAGTGATGATCGGAAGCCAATTAAACGAGATAAAGAAAAAATAAAATAAAATAAAATATGAGCTCATTGTATAAATTTTTTTATTTTTATATGATACTAACGGCAAGATAGGCACTGACGTGCTGTCAGGCCGCATTTCTAATACTTTTACTCGTTTTTATTGTGTAAATTTCTGAAACTTTATAATATGACTTCTTAATGTAAACACATATTATATACTTTATCATTACGTTAATAATATTATGTTATGAATAAATGTAAAAGTAAATAAGATATATATTTAAATAAAAAATAAATCCAAGGTATAAAATATAATTTAGTTACAACTATCATTTGGCCTTGATATCTTCGAATCTGGCTTGATTGTGAGATTAAATGTGGATTGAATTTCAGGAGCTTTTTACATAATACATTACTGGTCAGTATAGAAAAGTACTATAACGGTTAAAATGGATAAGTTAATTGAGAATCAGGACATAATAAACTTTATATGGTATCACTCTTTTTATTTGAATACATCTCAAATGTATAAATGAAGGATCACAGAATTAAGTGAAAAAGCAAATATGTGAATGTCCAAAAATGTAACGTGAACTTTCTTTCCCCCTCACATTCCATCTCTTCATATGTTCATATAATTTATACATTGCATCGCCCCATATCCATCCGTTTCAAGACCAATCTCAATCTCTTTTAGCTCTTGTTATATAGGCAATAAAACAATATGTATTTCCTAGAACCAAGTGAAGTATGACCCACTTTCATCTACAATGGAAAAATGTTTGTTGAGATCATTAATCGATAATAGAGCTTATGGTAACATCAGACAAATGTGGAAGTTGCAACCAATGGAAAGAAGACAAATTAAGGCTATTTATAAATAATATTTTAGCAACAATTTGGTGTAAATAAAGAACTTAAAATATGAAATTAACACAAAAGAACAACAATAAGAAGTAGAATAAAAAAAAATGATCGCACATGTAAGATTTAAAATTCCAACAAAAAAAAAAAGTTGAAAAATAAAACAAACTGAGACAAAAAAAATAAAAATAAAATAAAAACTGGGAGAAAACACTAAAAATATAAAAAAAAAACACATATTGCATTAACAGGAATAAAATCTACCACAACGTAGGATCATGGAAGCTATTGAAAAAACCACAACACACAAAAGTAGAAATAAATATAGTCATTTCATCTTCTTGAAACCAAAGTAGAATTAATTATCATTTCAAGAACACCAAGATATCAAACTTTGTCGGATCTTCACCATCCCCAGCAAATGAGGCACCATCACAATAAAGATAGGGGAAATGAAATGGAATGAAACTGAAAAGGAGAAGGAGTGACCTGCTTTTGAAACACTGGGGAATTATCGAAACTATTTAAGACTCAACCAAATCAGAAAACAAATTAATACAAAAATCATGCATGTATATTTATGAAGCTTACCCAACACAAAATAATCAGTTTTTTTTTCCACAATGCTAACCAAGAAAACCAAAAACCATCTGATGTATATAACTTTATGATGATGGTAGTTGATCTTCCTCTTCCTTTCAGAAAATTTCCTGCAATATATATTTCATGCTTAATATGTTCATACTCTCATTTTTAATATCATTAGCATTAAGAATGTCCAACCAAGTTTGTCATGTGGCAAATCAAAATGCAATTCTTTGTAATAACATTATTTACCACTTTGTCTATAACTTCACAGTTCACAGAGAGTCCACAATGGATTGAGCAAAGTCGTAGATTGGATAGATACACCATTTGTCTCCAGCATGAGGGTGTGGAGTAAACTAAAAGCAGAAAGCATTGACATTGCTAATTCATAAAATTGTTGGAAGTAACCACTAGTGTAAGTATCTGAAAAAATTGCAAAGCTGTTAAACATAAAATAAAATAAAATAGAATGGAACAATGCAAGAGGTGCTACCACAACAAACAAAACCTTCAATGGTTCCCAACCCATAAGATATGTCCACTATCAAACCTATGATAAGAAAAATTATTAAATTCATGACTCTAATGGTGCCCAAAACAACTTAAAAATAGGGACGAGTAGCGTGAAGGAGGACTGTAGCGATGTTGTGGATGAGAAGGAAACGCAGGCTTGTAGTGAAGTTTATGGAGCAAATGGAGGCGTGTTCAGAACCAAATATTATATCATTTTAAAATTGAGAGCCAAATAGGAATATTTATCCAACCTTTAATTTTTTTGGTTTAGCAATATTTCCGCAGCTTTTCCTTTAGCAAACGATGTCTTGTGAGGTGTCTGTTTTGTTGTATCAACTCGTATGCTGCATTACTTTGTTGACATTCCTCATGCAAATAACTAATTCCTTTAGCCGTTCCAATAGCAACCTCATGAAAGCTTAGGCAACTAAAAGTCTCTATTCTGGATCAATAACACTTCCAATGAAGAAATAAACCTGATCAAAGTCTGGCAAATGGTTCCAATTTTCTACAATTACATAATATGGGAGCTAAGTCCAATACAAAAGTGGGAATAATCCTAACTTTAAAACAATATTACCTGGTTCTCAGAAGCATTCCCACCTACATCACGAAAATTGGCAAGAGTACCCCCATGCAATTTAATTATATCCATTGTGGCCATGCCCTGCTCCATTCGCCACGTAGCAAATTTATCCATGTAACCCAATATAGTTTGAATCTGCCTTTGCAGCATACATCTGTTCAAAGATAAAAGGCACAAATAATGTAAAGTTACTCAAAGAAGTACAATTTTCTATGCAGGGACTAATTCATGTTGTTCTTTTCTCAACAATTTTTTTTCTATTGTAGATATAGGTAATTCACATCCAAGCTACCGTGAATTACCTACATAGGGTAATTGAGAATTGGAGTGCTTGGGGAGGACTTGCATGCCTTATGATAAAGAGCATCAAAAGGAGTTGCAAATAGGTAATTCCATCCATCAAGATGAGAAACTTTCGTCACGATAAATTTCACATGCCTTATTTGAGACTCTTTATCATAAGGCATGTTAAAGGAACCTACTTTAGATTAATTTCTACCTTTTGGAACTGGCCAACCAGCTGATTAAAAATTTCTAGGACAATTTATCCCCTTAATAGTACAACTACGAAAACATATAAAGGTAAAGCATTTCATTTGGACTACAGTCACATGGCATGTTCAGCTTGTTGCCCAAGTGGGGATTTCAATCAATATCAGGAGAAGTTCTTAGCTAATCATGAGGGAGTATCACACTACTCTAATCAAATTGTAATATGTGCCATCTATAATCGTAGTTTCTGTTGGCTCAAAAAATATATTATTAAATTAAATACGAAGCATTATAATTAGAACTGCCTTGAGTAATACTCTAATAGAACTTCACATAAATCCATCCATGTCTGAGCAAAATGTGTGTAACAAAATCTAAATTTTCCATTTAATTATCAAATGAATAACTTAAGTTCCATTCAACCAACTTAATAGAAAAATAAAATGTAAAACATTCTAATACTGAATGGATATTTATCCATATGCAATGTAAAAGAGAAATGTTCCTATGACTTAAATTTAGTGCATTCATAAATGACGATTAGAATACTAACCTAAATGGTGTGCAGACCCAAGAGTTTGTCCGTCAATAAGTTGCATACAATGTCATAAAAGAACATCTGAAAAGAGCAAAAGCAAAAAAAGTTTACATGATGTCAGATGTTACAAATATATGAAGAATAGAAGAGGAAGCCACCACTTTAAGGTTGAAGAGTCATATAATGAAATTCCAAATAATATGATAACAATAATAATATGGTAGTCAAATGGGCATGAGTTTCATTTTTTTTTTTCCTGTGTGTATGGGTTTGGTTTTGAGTAATGTGAATTGCTAAAGTAAACCAATCTATATCTTTAATTGATTAATGATGTGAACCGGGAGCATATCAAACTACTAATAATTCCAAAGAGATAACTAATGAAAGAGACTCCAATTAAAGAATAGAGATGATCAAAAGAGATGCTTTAATTCGGAAGACATTGAGAAGTTAAGTATAGACACAAAATTCACATAATTGAATGATTTAAGTATTTAATCAAACAGGACCAAGGCATAAAGAAATTCAAATCAAATTCTCAATTTCAGATTTCATCATCACTGTCAATGCACATAATGTACAACACAGATTCATAGATGATGTAAAGGAGAAAAAATATAGAAAGAAAGTGTTACAATATTTTTCCAAAATTGATCTGAAAATTGAATTCTTCCAACACCAAAAACACCCGTTTCTTCAAAATCTGCTGAGTCAACTTGAATCCAAAATTGTTGTTTGAGTTCTCAATGCCTTATAATTGCTTGTTTTAATTAAAATGCAGGAGCATCAACTATAAATTGTCTTTTACCGAAAATGAGAAGAGTATTATCTGGGTGGAAATGTTCCACTCCTAGGTCCTCATCCCATAGGAAAATGTAATCATATTCTGCAACTATATATCTCGGGGTGTGAGAAACGCTTTGCAAACCACCAAGTCATTGAACATCTCCGGTAGAAAACAAACTTCTTCTTCTTCTTCTTCTTCTTCTTCTTCTTCTTCTTCTTCTTCTTCTTCTTCTTCTTCTTCTTCATGTTTTGAGGTTCCGAATGGTTGAGGCTGTTTTCATCAAAGAACAATAAATAGAGATAGGTTCCAGACTTCCGCCTCGACACCCTATGCGCAGTCGGATTCCGCTTTCACATTCCTGAATGGATTGTGGGATGTGGGGTTATGCGGTTTCAAGCGTGTGTATCTATACATCTTCACTCTTCAGTTTTATCTTGAATTTGAATTTGGAAGTGTCAGTTTTATCCGGAACTATCATTTGATCTGTGCAGTTATGTTTTTTAAGTGAGTGATTTATTTTTATTTTTATTTTCTCAACAAAAATTGAGTCAGATGCGGAAGCATTTAAGTTAGTGGAATAAATGCTAAAGTTTCAAGGGGTATTTTTTTAAACTCTCCCATTATCTATTACTACCTCCGGACCTAATTATAAGCAAAAAAAACTAAATTCAGACATATTAAGAAAGTTAGTTAAGTTAGTTTAATTATCTTGATTTGTGTAAAAATGAGAGTTAATTGTGTAGGGAATATGCAATGCTCTTGGAAAAGTAAATGGAGAATTGGTTTGATTGATTAATTTTCTTGATTTTTACAATACTAATATTTAATAGTGTTGACTTAATTGATTTTTACTTATATTTAAGTCCAAATAATATAGTTACATTTTTGCTTATATTTAGATCCGGAGGGAGTATTAAGTAAGTCTAGATATATCCCGTATTTTCCATAACGGACCACACTAGTTTCAAGTAAACAAACTTTTTTCGACCCAACCCGAAAACAGAAACACTGACCCGACACGTCATCATGGGTGGAACCTTAAAAACCACTTCCTCAGTCCATGGTAGCGTCTCTCCCCCCCCTCAATTTTCGCGTTACCGCAGCAGAATCCGAAGCTTCCAGAATTCGTGAATGAGACACCAGAGTTTCTGCTCAATCTTTCAACTTTCCTAGAAAATGGTGAGCAAATCCAACTCAATTCTCATCCTCTATGATTTCCCTGTTTTATGATACTGTTCAAGACCATCATTTCCTTCAAATAGAGTCTTGTTTCACTTGATTTTGGTTATCAACTTTTTCATGGGACATTGTTTTCCGCTTAATGGAATGACCCATGTAATTTTGTAACAAATGATCAACTTTGCTACTGTTCTTACCCTTTTTTTCCACCATTTTAACCTCAAGGTCATCAATTTCATTTTTCACTATGATATTAAAAGATGGTAGTTTTGTATGATGAAGATTTTTTATGTAGAAGATGCATTTAAGAAGGGGATGTAGCTCCACAATATGGGTTAAAAAAGGGATTGTTCCTTGAAATGATGCTTTGTAGATTTTTTTTCCGTCTCAAATGTAACCCTTAATTTTATATATTAAATGTAGGTTTAATTAGTCTGTAAGTCCCTGAACTATTTGGAAATTTCAAATAGGTCCCTATATTATAGAAGTTTGTAATTGGGTCCCTGAACATAGAAATTTTGTAATTGGGTCCTTCATCTACTTTTCGGTTAGAGTGGATGTATCACTTCCCAAAAAAGTGTATGAGGAACTCAAAACAAATTTTCTATGTATTCAGGGATCCAATTACAAACATTTAAAGTACAGGGACCTATTTGAAAATTTTCAAATAATTAAGGGATTAATTTAACCTTAAATTTATAAAGTTAGCAGCACAAGTGTTTACCGGGGGGGCAGTGGCGGAGGGAGAGGGGGCCTTTGGATGCCATGGCCCCCCTCAACTCTAAGTGAGTTATTATATATATATGTATATATTAATTAGTAATTAGTAACTTCATAAAATTACATACTATTTTTTTAACAAAAATTACATACTATTAAATAATATGACTGGTGTCATTTGCTATTAAAGTATCTACATACTCTTAATAAGGTGATGCTTCTTATGCTTTTAAATCATTTGTGTCATTTGATTCTATTTTTATCTGGTCGACAAGCGTTGCAATAAAATCCCAAGATATTTTTGAATGCCATGTATTTGGTATCTAACACAAAATCATTGGTTCATAAGTTAAGAGAATATTTTAGTCGGAAAACTCTATTTGAGAAAGTTCTTTTATATATAACATTCAAGTTATTCAAATTCGTGATGAGTGTTTCTTTAAAAAAAGGTGAGTGTAATTTATGGCCAAACTTGGGGTTTGATGATATTTTAATAAATTTAGAAGTAGTTGAGTAGTGTAATTTAAACTTCATGTTATATTAAGTTGATAATCATATATCAATTTTGTTTCATATAGTTTGCCTTTATATATTAGTTAATTTTTTCTATTGTTATTTGATGTTATATATATTTGATCTTGGCCCCCCTCATGTCAAATTCCTGGCTCCGCCCCTGCGTGGGGGTGATGTTGTTGTGGGAGTTTCTACCTTCCAGTAGACCACCTTTCACCATCCTTTACCAAGGTGTCTCCAATGTCACAAATAAAAACTTATTGAGTGTAAATACATAGACTAATAAAAGATCTGTCATATAGGGATCAATAATAATAATGGCCTGGAGGAGGGAGAGAAAATGCTTATATCTTATATTGTATATAATTAAAAACACTTGTATTAAGTTTCATTGGCTGGAGAAAATGCATAGTTAACTTATGATTTAGCTCAAAAACATTTTATACCCTGTAGTGTCATGCATGTCTGTGTATTCATGGAATTATCTGCTATCACTTTACTCTCTTTGTCACTTACCAGAATTTTTTGTTGCTTATTGATTTTAATTACATTAATGGCAGTGGTAGATGATCCCATAAATTTCTAGAGTAACCCCTACTTTTGTGTTCTTATACATATCACTTTGATCCTAAAAGTTTTTTGTCATCAATTTTAGTCCCTCAATAATATAAAGTTTCATCACATTGGTCCTGCAAAGATTTTTACACAATTTAGTCCCTCAATAATGCAAAGTGTCATCAATTTTGTCCCTGAATCATGCAAAATGTCATCAAATTAGTTCCATAATTAGGACTCCGTTTCACTCATTTCACTTAGTCCAACAAAGAAAGACCAATTTAATGACATTTTGCATAATTGAGGAACTAATTTGATGAAAAAAGTTTTTCGTGGAATAAAATGATGGTGCTTGTATCTTTGCAGGATGAAAATACGGTTTTACTCTAATTTATATTATTATTGTAGTTTAAAATAATTGAGCTAGTCAGTATGTATGGCTGTATGCAATGGATGTTGAGCAATAATTGTTTGCCCCAATCTCTTCCTTTTGTAATCAAACTTATTTTGAAAGAATATAATACATAGCAATGGCATATGCTTCATGTATTTATAATGGCTCTTAAAAGCAGGCTTTCTCTATTTTTCAAGTTACTTGTGGCAACCTTTTACTAAACATGGCAAGTTTTTCATTTATGTACTGATGTTATGATGTTGGTGCTGGAAATTTGACTAGTTTTAGTTGGAATGAGTTGAACTGAAACTCATAACTAGTACAAACAGTTTTAATTACAATTTATTTATAGTTAAGGTGTCGTTATACTTCATTATTGAACTTGTCTGGTAACAACCTGCAACCTGTATCAGGCTACACCATTTCTAGCTGGCCAATAGTTTGAATTGCAATGTTATTTCTAGTTTAGCTGTCTTTAATATTGAACTTGTCTTGTAACAAGCTGCTACTTGTACCAGGCTACACCATTTTTGGCTGGCATTGCTATAGCTGCCGCAGCACTTGCTGGCAGGTATGGTATCCAAGCTTGGCAAGCATTCAAGACACGGCCCCCAAAACCCAGAATACGTAAGTTCTATGATGGTGGTTTCCAGCCTACAATGACAAGGAGAGAAGCAGCTCTAATATTGGGCGTCAGGTATCCTTGGTTGTTTATTTCTCAAGGGTGTTTTAAGTAAAAAGAATTATAGCCCTTATAGTGCAATTTCTTATTATTTTTTTCAATTTGAATAATAAATTCAAATTGCAGTTTTGTTAAATATGGGTGGAAAGTGGATCTTGAAATTAAATGATCAAGTTTGCGCTGTTGATCCTTGTGTATTCTCAGACTGAGTTATGTTAACTTGTTGAATCATGTCTTTAAAATTCGTTACTACTTCTTACCCCTCATGTTTTGCTGATGGTGCTTATTTGTCTTATACCAAGTTATTGTAATCATACCTACACAAGAATAGTTGATTTTCATGTAGGTGGTTGCTTTGATGATTGAGTGCTTATGGAGTGATTATAAAGAGAGTTCAGAGAGGTAAACTATTTGAATGAAATCGAAACAAGTTATTTCTGATATTTGATATTTGTTGATGTAAAAGACTGAAGGGACTCCAGATCTTCCTATTTGGAGGAATTGGTATGTTTGAAAGTTAAAATTGTTATACTATTTATGTGCTAAAAAAGAAACCTTGGTTCAACAAGTTTAGTGGTTTGGAATAGCGATGGAAAGGAAATAATCTTAGAATTTTGCTATTGGTAAGCATGAGCACTTAGAGAGTCATTATTGTAGATTCTAGTGATTGAACAGACAACTTTTAGTTTTAATTTTTAAGCATCCATTTGTCTGGTGGAGTGCTCAATGCACCAACATTGACAGACCTCCGTGTCATGATGGAGTAAATCAGCTGAGCCCTCTTCACAGTAACCTCTGATGTGTTCGAGCACGGGAGGATGGTGGAGTGAACAAATGACGACCAGATCTTTGGTAACAACAGTAGATCTGATCGAAATATCTTCTTTAGCTCGTTTTTCATAGTCAATTCCCACTGGGCTCCCGGCCTACATAATGCTTGAAGAAGGGCTGGACCATTTGGGATTTCTCTGAGAAGGCGGGAATGGCCATCATCTCCTTCCCATGTCGGCTCCGTCTCCAGGAGGGAGTTAATAGTACAAGCATCATATGGAACATCCCTCCCTCTGACGTAGCTCACATAAGTTATCCTTTCGGCATGGGGAAAGTAGATGTTAGCATAGAACTCTTTGACCAGTTCCTGTGTAGAGCAAGGAAAAGTGGTCAAAGTCTCCCATCGCCTCCTCAATATTTCTCTTCCCACCTCGGGATACTCATTAGCCTCCAACTGAATATTTCTTTCGGAGATGAACTTCCGCGGCATGAGCGCTTTAAATCTGTTAAAATGGTCCAGTGATTTAAATCGGTGGGCATCAAAGGCTGGGGGAGCAGAAGACGATGCCTCTGATCTACTTCTCTTGCCATTTCGTGTTTGCATTTTAGGACCTATAATAACCTGAAACCCAGAAAATTCCAATGAGGACCATGAATGCACATTAAAGAGCATGGGCAAGCAGTAGACAGAGCAAGGCCAAGTGCAGAAAGGAGCATAATCAGGTCAAAATGATATTCAAAAACAGCACCGTAAAGCCCCACACGCAAGATATGAGTGCATCAATTACAGTCCCACAGCATATGAGTTCCCTCCCCATTTAAACAAAGCAAAGTGCACAAAATCATTGACTGACATACTCAAAATAATCTAAACCTGACAGACTCAAGTCAAATGAAAGTGGTTCAAAGCAACAACCCAGGATCAACAACAAATATTGGCAATTAGCTGCAATGTGTGAGTCATAAACTGTGGCAATAACCAGATTTGGCATACAAAGTGTTTCAGTCACAGTGATTCAACAAGAGTGCCCTTCATACAAATTTCTCAACAATTTAGCACAGGGTAAATCAAGACTACACACAAATTCCCAAAGTGAACTTCCATTCTATTCCATGAATTAACCCCACTCACTATGAACTTTAACCCCACATTTTCACAATTCACCCCAAACCAGATTAGAACCCTAACTTCAAAAGTTCAAAATCCACCCCTAAATCATAGAACTCCACACACAAACTCCCCATTCAGAACAAATGTGGGGTTAGAGTTCATAGTGAGTGGGGTTAATTCATGGAATAGAATGGAAGTTCACTTTGGGAATTTGTGTGTAGTCTTGATTTACCCTGTGCTAAATTGTTGAGAAATTTGTATGAAGGGCACTCTTGTTGAATCACTGTGACTGAAACACTTTGTATGCCAAATCTGGTTATTGCCACAGTTTATGACTCACACATTGCAGCTAATTGCCAATATTTGTTGTTGATCCTGGGTTGTTGCTTTGAACCACTTTCATTTGACTTGAGTCTGTCAGGTTTAGATTATTTTGAGTATGTCAGTCAATGATTTTGTGCACTTTGCTTTGTTTAAATGGGGAGGGAACTCATATGCTGTGGGACTGTAATTGATGCACTCATATCTTGCGTGTGGGGCTTTACGGTGCTGTTTTTGAATATCATTTTGACCTGATTATGCTCCTTTCTGCACTTGGCCTTGCTCTGTCTACTGCTTGCCCATGCTCTTTAATGTGCATTCATGGTCCTCATTGGAATTTTCTGGGTTTCAGGTTATTATGGGTCCTAAAATGCAAACACGAAATGGCAAGAGAAGTAGATCAGAGGCATCGTCTTCTGCTCCCCCAGCCTTTGATGCCCACCGATTTAAATCACTGGACCATTTTAACAGATTTAAAGAGCTCATGCCGCGGAAGTTCATCTCCGAAAGAAATATTCAGTTGGTGGCTAATGAGTATCCCGAGGTGGGAAGAGAAATATTGAGGAGGCAATGGGAGACTTTGACCACTTTTCCTTGCTCTGCTACACAGGAACTGGTCAAAGAGTTCTTTGCTAACATCTACTTTCCCCATGCCGAAAGGATAACTTATGTGAGCTACGTCAGAGGGAGGGATGTTCCATATGATGCTTGTACTATTAACTCCCTCCTGGAGATGGAACCGACATGGGAAGGAGATGATGACCATTCCTGCCTTCTCAGAGAAATCCCAAATGGTCCAGCCCTTCTTCAAGCATTATGTAGGCCGGGAGCCCAGTGGGAATTGACTATGAAAAACGAGCTAAAGAAGATATTTCGATCAGATCTACTGTTGTTACCAAAGATCTGGTCGTCATTTGTTCACTCCACCATCCTCCCGTGCTCGAACACATCAGAGGTTACTGTGAAGAGGGCTCAGCTGATTTACTCCATCATGACACGGAGGTCTGTCAATGTTGGTGCATTGATATCTCGGAGCATTAATGCTTTTGCAAATCATGGAGGAGTCATGCACCTCGGGCATCCCCACTTGATTAGTTTACTTTGCGAGCGTGCTGGAGTGGCTTTACCTGCTGGCCTTCCTGTCCCATGCTCAGGTGCTATTGATGCAGCTTACATTAGGAAACATTGTGAAGAGGGACTTGAGGCACCAACGGACCAGCACGCACCTGCACCTGTCGCTCTTCCCCGCACCAATGGCCAGAGTTTACATCAGTTAGAGCAGGAGATGCGTCAGATGAGGGTAACTATAGATGAGGTGAGGGGTACCCAGCTGCATATGTGTCAAAATCAGCAGGCTAACAGGCGTCTTATGGAGATGATGGTGGGGATGATCAGAGGTTTGGGGGAGCATATGCAGAGTGGACCTGAGGGACCACCTATTTTCCCTACTGATCAGTTGATTGAGGCTCAAGCAGGATGGCACCCTTTTCCTGAGGATGATGCAGCTGATAAGGATGACTCTTAGACCTCTTTTCCTTTGTTTTTCATTATATTTATGCTTTCTGTTGGATTTTGCACTTTGTTCATGTTTTAGCTGGTTTGGATATTTCTGGTAGCTTTATAACACTCGTGGATGTTGGATTTTCTTCTTGCATGTGTTTGTGGTTTTTGTGAATTTGTGGTTTTTTGTGAATTGTTGTTTTATTTAGTGGTGTTTTCTTTCTTTTTGAGAAGCAAACCAAGCACTTCATGATTTTAGATGTTGTTGAGTTGTCACTTTTGGCATTCCCATCAGTTTGTGCAATTTGCCGGACTATTTTCCTTTCATGGGAAGCCCTTCTTGGTAGTTTTGGCCTCACTTTTCACTTTTGTTCATAGCAATTTTCATAACCTCTTTGCATATTTTCGTTTCTTTTTCATTAAAGTCATGACAATGAGGTTTGGGATTGAATTTTGGAATCTTAGTTTTAACCTTGGTGAGATTTTGGGCTTGAATGTTAATTCTTTGAGTGTGCACCATTGAGTTGATGTGCTGAGATTTGCTTGATTCTTTTATCTAAGAGTCATGAATTGCATGTTTTGCATAAAAATGATTTGGGCCGTTTTTCATAAGCCACTTGAACCAAAAAGCCAACCTTGCATGGGAAAAAAAAAAAAAAATCCCTTGCTAACCCCTTTGAGCTTATTATTACTTTTTCTTCTCACCCTTGCTTCTTGAATAATGGTTACCATGTTTATTCCAACCTGAAAATAGGAGAGCATTGGTGAATTGCTTGTGGACAAGCAAAGATTTTGGTTTGGGGGAGAGGGTAATGGAATAATGTGAGAAATTTTGAAAAAAGTGTAAAAGTGCTTGGAAAAAAAAAAGTTGAAAAAAAAAAAATAGGGTTGATTGTCCAAAATGAAAAAAGAAAAAAAAAATTGTGAATAAAGTTGTGTGAAACTCCAAAGGAGAGAAAGAAGAAATGAAAAAAAAAATAAAAAAATTCAAATCAATTATAGCAATTTGGAATTTTGTGCTTTGTGTTGAAACAATTGAATTGTTGTAATTGCTCTTCTATTCTCTTGGACATCTTTTGTTTGTTTCTCATCTCACTTGTTTTCCCACTTTAGCCAAGTTACAACCTAAATAAAGCCCTTTGATTTGTGCATGTTTGTAGTTTGTGATTTTTGGAATTAGATGAAAAGCAAATCTATGGTTCCATGACTCTAATGTGTGTTTTGAGGGAAACATTTCACCACCATACACTTGAGTGACTATTTAATGAGTGTGCATCCTGTGAGGATTAAGGTTCTATGGTTCTTCTCTTGCCAAATTGCCATGATGTTTAATTTTGAAGAATATGGAGTTGCAAAGTTGTTATGATTTTTGCTTCCTGACATTTTTTTGGAATTGAGCCTACTACTAGTTGATGCTTCTGTTTTAGAAATTAGTCTTGTTGCAATTTTGCTTTCTGATGAGTTGTCTAATTGTGCTCTCGTTCAATTGTCCGTAATCATGTTAGAACTTGGTTTGTTGTCTTTTGTTTTTGTGTCTTGCGTGTCAGTTCTAGTTTTTGCTTGGGGACAAGCAAAATGCTAGGTTTGGGGGAGTGATAATTCGCTAATTTATCAAGTAATTATGCCTTTCTTAAGTGGATTTTACTCCCAATTGTATGGTTTTATCTTTGTTTTGTCCCTATTTTTAGTTAGTTGAGTCTTTGTTAGTTGTTGCGGGTATTTTTAATAATTCTTGTAGTTAAGGTTATTTTTTTGTTTTGTTCCCTTTTATTGTAATCTTACTTAGATATGTTTTCCTATTATTTTAGGATTCAATAAATGTGGAAAAGCTTGAAGAGAAGTGGAATTGATCAAAGAAGTGGAGCTCAATTAACATGCAACAAAATAAACACGAGTAAAATATTTTTGGGTCTTTTGGGATTTTTAACAAACACTTAGCAAGCACAAAGAGATGTGATTAACAATGGATAAAAGTGTTGGGGTTAGACTACACCAATCTTCCCTCAATTGCAATGAGATGGTTAATGGCACAAGTCCTAATTCAATTATGACAATCAAGCTTTTTAAAATACTCAAGCCCTAATTCCTTAGGTGGAATGAGCCTAAAACCCCAAATTAAACCATAATTCCTTAGGTGGATTAACATGAGATTTTGTATAAAGAACCAAGACTTATAAGATTGTAAGCACTTCAAGACCTATTCCTAGATTCATGAACTACTTGGTATTTGACTCATGAGCATGCATTAGCATCAACTTTCCAATTGTCTACCAAAACAACAAATCATTTCATGGGTGATCAAGCCAAGAAAAGCATTAAGCATAGAATCAAACACTCATAATGAAATAGGAACTTGCATTAAAACCAAATCAAAATACAACCAAGTTCAGAAAAGCAAACATCTAACCCCAACAAGAGGGGATTTAGCTAGACATAGAAGATAAAGCAACAAGAGAAGATGAAATAAACAAGAAAAATAGCACAAACTCCATTAGAAATGGTGTTCCCGCTGGAAGGGGGCGTTATTCACTCCTTTTAGGTCAAGTCTGTCGAATGGCTGCTGATGGGTATAGCCCAAAATGGAAAAAACGCATTTAAATACCCTATCAGGAAATGAGTCAGCGCTGGACGCTGGCTTTCTGGCGCTGGGCGCCAGCAGCACAAAAAGCTGATTTTTCACGACCTGCTAGCGCTGAACGCAGGATTCCTGGCGTCCAGCGCCAGCTTTGCTGATGCTAGCCTTCAACAATTCTTTTTCCAGCTCTTTCATTCTCACATAAGCTCCACTTCCTTGATCAATTCTACTTCTCTTCAAGCTTTTCCACATTTATTGAATCCTAAAATGATAGGAAAACATATCTAAGTCAGATTGCAATAAAAGGGAACAAAACAACTAAAAAAATAACCTTAACTACAAGAATTATTAAAAATACCCACAACAACTAACAAAGACTCAACTAACTGAAAATGGGGACAAAACAAATATAAAACCATGAAATTGGGAGTAAAATTTACTTAAGAAAGGCATAATTACTTGATAAATTAGCGAATTATCAAGTGCGATGTGGTATTGTAGACTTCTTGCAAATCCTCCGACTCTCTTGTTTAGGGAGAGGTACAATACATTTTGCCTAGTTGATGAATCACCAAGGAATTATGGGGCTTACCTCAAGAGCCACGTGACTGCCTCTACTTGAGCAGTGGTCGCTAACTCCCTATTGGAAAACGGAATTAAGGTTGTAAAAACCATAGATATTGTTTACCAATGAGTTTACCTCCAACTATATAGGATTGTCACTTCTTTGAACACTCGTCAAAGGTGTTCGATTTTTGCAAGAAAATCCAGAAAGATCCTTTGAGTTTTGCTTTTCTACTTGTTTTTTTCTACTTCTTAAAACTTGGATTACATGATTCCTGGTATTAATCCCTTTCCCTTTCTGCAAGAAAAAGTAAACGTGTCACCACTCATTCAATAATCCATTACTAGGCCATGTGCTTTTGCTCCTCCAAGACAGGAATGCTTGTCTTGCCTTTCACATGAAGCTTTTCTAAAGTTATAATGTTCAATGGTTCATCAGGGAAAATGCAACACCGGACAAGGTGAAGGAAGCGCATAGAAAGGTAATGGTTGCGAACCATCCGGACGCCGGTGGAAGTCATTATCTTGCCTCCAAAATAAATGAGGCCAAAGATGTTATGCTGGGGAAGGGAAAGGGAAGCGGATCTGCATTTTAACACACACTTGGCAATGCCGGATTTTGGATATTTACCAAGAGTTACATTAACCCTCATGAAATGCATAAGATAGTTAGTTGTCTCAAGGCCTGCCCATGAATAAATAGCCAGAGGATTTGAGAATTGCAAGTTACTGCCATCTAATGGAATGGGAATAGGATACTTGATTGATGGTTCAATTGCATGTTATGTTCAGTTTTTGTGGTGAATTTCAGATCTACATAATCTGTCCAAAATGCTTCATTGTAGCAATCAATGATAGTCGATATATTACTTTGTAAATCTTCCATTACCTTTTGTATTAGATTAGATTGGAGATGTGTGTGAATAATAGTCAATGAACTACTTTGTCATTCTGTCACACTGAACCGGTATGTCTTTATTGTCTCCCAAGTCTAATGGTATGATCTGCATTTTAGCACACTTGGCAATGCCTCACACCATAGTAAGATGGTAAAATCAAAGTATTATTGTGTAGAAAATGATGCCGGACTAGTTATAAATAAAAAATATGTTGATGTGAAGTGTTACATGTATATATGTGTAAGGCTTTATTCCATTTGTATGTACAAGCTACAAAGGGTATAATTTGATAGTATTTAATTTTTAACTAATTAGCATGTATGATTATGTAGAGTCAAGTATTATGTTCTTAATGGAGTGAAATGGAAATTTCAAATTACAAAATAACCTCTCGTGTATGATGAAAGTTTGAGCATCGGGTAACTTTTTAGGAGTACAAAAATGGTTAAGGGATGAGTATTAAAAGAAAAACAGAGACTTTTAATTATACAGGAAAGCTTTTACTATAAGCTCACTTCGTTGTAGAAGTAATACAGAATTAAACCTACGCGTCTAGGAATTAAAATATTGTGCTAGTCAAACTTGTATAACTAGCCAGGCTTTATCGTCCAAGACATGCCCTTTTGTTTTGAGTTTTGTGATTTTCCTAATGTTCCCAATTTTTTGTCATAGGACAGCTGCTGATGATATAGGCTTAATAAAAATTTGAGCTGCACATTAAAAAAAGAAACAAATTGTGTGACTCACGTTATAAGACAAAATACCATTAGTTGAATCACATCATTATTGCTAAAGACTTTATATTTTAGTGGTTCACATACTGAGCCTACTCTACTATTGAAATCGTAACTAATAAGCAAACCATAAATAAGTATGGAAAAAGAGAGAGAAGCATATGTAGTTGTTCTCTCTCAGTTGCATTTGTTTGTTAGTTAACAACATGAAGTGCATGAGAATATTTTCTTTGAGTTTAATTGATATATATTGTCAATGTAAAGGTTTTTTACACTGTCAATCAATCATAAGTTGCCACATCATTGAAAATCTTTGACTCATATCCTAACTACCTTAAAAGTAGTCAATATCATGATTTGTGATTGGTTGACAATGTAAAAAACTTTATACTGACAGTGTACAACTATTAAACTCATTTTCTTTTGATCATGTTGTTGTTTAATCAAAGGGGAATAAAATATTTTGTCCCTTTAAGAGCAAATACATTTTGTTATTCTGCTTCCCCAAACATCTTTGATAGAGGAACCTTCCTTGTTTTGTCAAGAGAGCAAAGGGTTATGACTCCCTCCTACTAACTTTTTTGTGGCCATGAACCCTTTGGTTCTAGTTTCTAAGGCACTCTTTCATGGTGGGCTGATATATATTGAAAAGAGAATGGTAGTTACATACAAAATATTGTTTGATAAGTTGGATATATAAATAATCCTATTTAATATTTTATTATTGATTCAAATGTAATTAGGTAATTGTGCTACAAGTATTGTGACCGTCAGGTATGTATGATACATGTATTAGAAATGTTGTAACTCTTAATTAATTATTTATACTATTTAGTAACAACTTTGATATACTATGCACCTAAAACATATCGTATATAATATACAGGACAATTTCATAAAATTAAATCTTTCTTTCAAGTAAAGAAATACCCCCCAACGTTGACATTTTAAATAAAATAGAAATACATAATATCTTGCCCTCAACGTAATATAAGGTCTTAGTAACATAATAGAACTAAAACAGTAAGTTGTCACGTATTATATTCGCCTAACAACGGGTCCTCTACCTTGTGTTAATTCACTTCCCGGAATCCTTATTTAGAAATGTAAAAAAATAAAAAAATAAAAAATAAAAAAATAAAAAAATAAAAAAATAAAAAAATCCGAATGTAGTGATTATAACTCAAATACTAATTATTTTCTATCATATATAATTCAAATCCTTGCATTTTAAAAATTAATGTTATAAACTTTATAATTTTCATATAAACTTTTTTAAAATTAAATGTTACCAAATTAAACAGTTGAAATTTATAACATATTGCATATGTATATCATGTTAAATTGTAATTTATACAAATATTAAAACATTTAGTTACAAGTAATAGTAAAATTATTATAATTAAAAAATATTTACTTATACATTTTTACGATGTCAACAAATAATAAATTCACAAATCATTAAAAATATTTGACTTTTATAATAATTAACTAAAAAAAGTAACACAAGATGATTTGTTATTTGTTGATAGTAACAATATATCAAAAAAACAATATATGCAATGCACGTGATATCAGCTAATGTTTAGCTAAAACTCTCCCTAAAATGGTTATTACAAATAAGAAGTGTTTCATTTGATGAAATAGAATAAAATAACCATATCAATTATAAGTTGATTTTAATTTTGATATATTATCAGTATAAAAAATTTTACACGGTAAATCAATCATATATTATTATATCTCATATATGACTTTTATGATAATTATCACAAAAGTGAAAGATTTTAAATAAAATTATATTACATGATTAATTGCATTCCAATTAAATCCTTATAAGTTCATAACATGAAAATAACCCAAAAGAAAGTATTTTATATTTCCTTTTTAATTGCCACTCATATTCCTAGTACCATTTTATAAACAATCATTCTTCCAAACCAAACTTGATTTGATAAAACATCACCAAAGTTGGATAAGCATTGGATTATTTGAAAATTTATTCACCTAAAACAATTAATAATTGAATATGGACAATGGCAAGAGGGGCAAATAACCCTTGAAACTCCTAAAGAGCCTCTGTCCAAGGCCCACTCTTGGTGTCCCCACTCACCAATCCTACGTGTCTCTCTCGTCAGCTATTATCTATTCAGCATTCATTATCCAAAAACAATAAAAATTTATTTTATTTTACTTTTTGCATTCACTAATTTTCATTTTTCTCTCAAAAAATAATAATAAAAAAATGATAGACCTTCTTCCCCACCTTCTTCTTCTCCTTTTTTTTTTTTTTTTTCTCTCTCCCCTCTTCGCTTTTTAGTACTTTTGTTTGTTCCTTGTTCTTCCTCTGCAACCCATATCAATCTCAAACACAAAACTCTGTCCAAAATTACCCATTACAAATTGCTACATCTTTTCCAGATTCTTCCATTGAATATGCTTCACTCTGTTTCTCACTGTTCTTCATGAAGCTACACCTTTCGTTTCTGAAGATTTTTTTTTTTTTTCTGAGCCAAAAGGGAAGTTGATCCTGAACAAAAGTGTCAACTTTTCATTGATTCTATGTTGAAATCAATAGAGTCTCTGCATTTTTGGGCTTAGCAGGTTAATGGGTTTTTCAACCTGATCTTGGCAACAAACAATCTGATATAGTTGTTTCCTTTAACTGTGTCTGTGTGTAGTTGATAGGGTTATAACTCTGAGTTGCTGAAAGGGGTTGATCAGTTATGGTGGTATCAGGAAATGACCCAGTTGAGTCTTTCTTCAATTCCATTAATGCTGTCAAAGAAGCTTTTTTGCCAGTGGAAGTGGGTATTAGGAAAGCAACAAAGGATCTTGAACATTGCTGGTTAGGGACTATTAGGAATAAGGGGAATGGGGTTCAGTTGATTGCAAAGGTGAATGAAGGTGGCAAGTTTCAACTTTGTGGTGTGAAGAAGAAGAAGGGCGGTGAGTGTGTGGTTGTTGATGAGAGGAAGAAAGGGTTGCCAGGGAAGGTAAATTTGAAGTCTTTCTGGGGTGTGTTTTCACAGAATGCAGGAAATGGGAATAAGAGTGAAGTGTTGAAGGAGGAGGAGGAGGAGGTGGTGGTGGCTATGGAAGATGAGTCTTATGTAAATTGCTTGAAGTTTTCTATGACTTGGTCTTTGCTGGTTAATGGGTTTCTTCAGGCTTTGCCAGCTCCTTTCAAACCTGGGAGAAAGAGGTTTCAGAAAATGGGTGATGAAGATAAGTTGTGTTCTTGCATGAAGCCCACTGTTTCATGTGAAGTGAAGCAAAATGGATCCAAGGGTCAGTTTTTTAGAAACTATTGGGGGAAAGGGTGTGAAGGAGAAGGAGGGAAAGCATATTTCACTTGAGTGCCTTATAGGGTTTATCTTTGATCAGTTATCTCAGACTCTTCAGAGTCTTGATCAGGGAGTGCAAGAAAATGGCAAAGACTGTGGGAAAACTTCTCTGTCGCCGCCGCATTTTTTGTCTCATTTTAGTCATATGAATGAACTCACACAAATTTTGGAAGGACACAAAGTAGATGTGAATAGGTTGTTGGGGAATTTGAGGTTTGCAAAGGTGAGTGGTGTGCCATCAAGTGTAATTGGACCAAGTCCTTCAACAAATGAAGAGGGAGATGGTAGTGCCACTGTTGAAAACAGAGAAGACACTGGGGGAAGTTCCCCTCAGAAGTTTTCCACTGACTTACTCAGTATTCCCATGTCCAATGTGGAGCGTATAAGGTCGACACTCTCCACATTTTCATTGACTGAATTGGTTGAGCTGATACCGCAGTTGGGGCAAGCATCTACTGAGCATCCTGACAAGAATAAACTATTCTCTGTACAAGATTTCTTTAGATACACAGAAGCTGAAGGTATGGAATCTTATATATGGTAGATAGTATAAGTTTTAGGTGCATATACCTTTGTAAACTCTTAATAGAAATACGGGTTATTGATATGAGGTTTTAACATTATAAATTGTGAAATGCACTTATAGCATATGCCTGTATATATGGATATGATATGTATGTTGGCATGCATGAAGAGTGTAAGGATCTATGACAATATCAGTGTGTAATCTATCCCAAAGTTAAAGAATTTCAAGTAAAGTGCAAAGTGATGCGGGATATGAGTCATCTGACATGTAAGTCCTGTGATACTAGTAAAGATATTGACTATTAGCTTAACATTTCTGTTCTAAGAGGTAAGGTTGGGGTTGTTATGTTATTTAGGGATAATGTAATTGGAAGTAAAGTAGAATGAACGTTAGTTGGAGAAACCTTCCTATGGCAGATTTAAAAAAAAGTTGTAACTGCAAAAGAGTGTGGTTCTTGGAAATTGGTTGCTGGAAGTTTTTTGGCAGATTGAAAGATATGCCTCTAAGATTAATTAAGCTATTGGAGGAGTGGAAAAATTGAATACTATTAGTTTCAGCCATCAGACACTGAAAATCCAAATGAAGCCTCATAAAATATGAACTCATCCCTAAAATTTAAGAATTATGTTGCGGACTTCTATTTGAATCTTGCTTTCTGTTATAAGGAGGCAACTTCCTTTATTTATAAAGGAACCGGTGTTTTTCTTGGGCTGGGGGAGGGGGCATTGAATTGGAATGTGTTAGTTCCGTATTTTTTTATTTTTTTTTTTCAATGATGAGGTGGCTTCCTCTCTTCAATCCAGTTACGTTTTTTTTTTTTAAGTTTCTTTGCTGGGATTAAGAATCACATGTTTTGTGATTCTAGATTTCGGCTATGTCAGTTTTCATTTTGGTGTTGATATATATGTTGTCTCTGTGTTAAAAAGCTTCTATAGATGGAAGATTGCTTCGAGGTCTATGTATGACATTATTAATTGGAGAAAGCTTATTATGCCATTAAGTTAGTGATCATCATACAAAATCAACGTGGTTATATATTATGATGTTCTTGATCTAAACCTATGGTTTAACACTTTCACAATGTCTTACAAGACATGGCATCTGAGCAGCTTCTCATGTCTTATCACTAGACATGATACCTTTTAGAATTCCATTTCCAATAGCCCCCGTGTCCTATTGTTGCATCTTTCCACATGTCATATATCCATTTCTATGCTTCATAGTCTAAATAATGTATTTCAGTGCATAAGCATATAGGTTGTAGAAACTCTTAATATCCAGATGACTATGCTGTCCAACATGGGTAGATGAGTGGCCGGAAAAGATTGCTTGTGCTGGTTTAGCTACTCTACTATCTGTTAGCATCTGAGATCTGTCTTTTTTGAAATATATGTTGATTTTATATACTTACAAGAAAATGAAATATTTGTGGACAAACAAGAACAGATTAAAATTAAGGGGAAAAGGTAAGCACAAAATGACAAAAAATAAAAATAAAATGAAGGAGCTTGTTGAGGGTTTTTAGTTGCGAATTAGAAAACAATGTGTTAAAACTGCTTTCAGTGAATAATCAAAAGTCCTTAACCTTTGAAGTCGTTCACCAATGACCAAAATTATAGGTTGAAAGTTCTTCACCTTTAAAAATGATAAAATAGAATAACTTGATTCAGAACTTTTAATTTTCAATTCTCAATCCCTAAAATTAAGGGATTGGTTGATGTCCTTGTAATTAAGCTGGGCATGTATGACACTGAAGAACATGCATAACACTGCTGCCCACTGCTGCTTGTGGTTCGACTAAACGTTTATTGAATAATGAACATCCACAAGCTTGTGCAGCTCATGGATAAGATAACTGATTGCGGCTGCACTGTGGAGTCGATGGGAATTCCATGTTAATATATTTTCACTATTTGTGCAGCTCGTGTAGCAAGAGTTGCAAAATTATTGTTGTTGTGTAAGTTGGGACCCTGGGCCATAACATGAGCTGCATGATAATATGAATTATTTTTTAGTTGTTGGCTATCTTTTAGCTAATCTGTTTGGCATTGTTGGTTACATTGTTAAGATTTCTTGTTTATTTGATTGTATAGGACAATCTTTTATTTGTGATCATCTGGAATGACAAACCACACTTACTTTCACCCTCATTTTCTTCATAGGGAGAAGGTTCTTTGAGGAGCTGGATAGAGATGGTGATGGCCAAGTTACTCTGGAAGATCTAGAAATTGCAATGAGAAATAGAAAACTGCCACAAAATTATGCTCATGAATTCATGAGCCGTACAAGAACTCACTTATTTGCGAAGTCTTTCGGTTGGAAACGATTCTTATCATTAATGGAACAGAAGGAGCCAACAATCCTTCGTGCATATACTTCTCTATGTCTAAGCAAGTCTGGGACGCTTAAGACGAGTGAAATATTGGAATCATTAAAGAATGCAAGACTTCCTGCAAATGAAGACAATGCAGTTACTATGATGCGATTTCTGAATGCTGACACGGAAGGTTCTATTTCATATGGACATTTTCGCAATTTCATGCTTCTACTTCCCTCTGATCGTCTTCAAGAGGATCCTAGGTAAAATAAATATTATCATTTAAATTTTCCTTTTTCTCAGTATGCATTATACTCCTGGTCCATCACCAATCCTTTTTCTATGATATGTTTAGATGGAGAAGTTTGGATGGGGAGGGAAGGGAGGGGTAATATTTCATTTCTTAATTGTGAGAATTATGAAATGAACAAGGGATGCTTGAAAGGTTATATGATAATATCTTATATTTTTGTCTTATTTTTTAAGATAAGATTTCACAAATAAGGGGGGTGTTTAATTAAAATGAAAAATTACCTCTCCCTTCCAAGCTCCTTCATATGGAGGGGAAGTACAACATGGAAGGATAAGATATCATCCAAAACAGAAAATTTAAAATATTAAAAAGGAAGATGAAAAAGCCATAGGAAAAAACATAAAAATGGACAAGCCATAAACAAATTCATATCCTTTAGCAAATTATGGGCAAAATATACCCTTTAAGATGTGTGTTCTAGTCCAACCAAATGCACCAGAGTTTGCTTGAACTGAACATTTTTTTTCAAAAATTTGGCTTCCTTGTTTTTACCAAAACATATAGAGTAAACGATCAATTTGGTTTTCCAAAGATATATACCATGACGTCATGTTGATTCTTTATTTATTAGCAACAGCAAATTGGTCCATTCAAGGATAATTAATTCCGTTAGTTTTGTCTGTAAAGGACCAATTTGATGTTACTTTTAGGACCAATTTAATGGCATAGATATGACAAAGGGGTGGCACTATGGCATTGTTTTATCATTGAAGGACCAATTTGATGTCACTGATAAATGGAGGGCTAATGTGATGTCGCATATATATTTATGGAGGCTGACGCTTATTTAACCATAAAAACTGCTTTAAAGCAAGTCTTTCCTACTCTTCAATTCTCATCAAGAACTCCAGAAGTAATTTTCCATGGGAAGTGGCTACCTTAAAAATATCAGGCCATTGCAAGTTTTTGCTGCTTTATTTGATTTATCTAGAATGATTGTAAATTTGTTGAAGAATTGTGGTTAGATAGTCCCCATTATACTCTATCTTGAATTTAAAGCAAGAGTTCACAGCAAATAAATTATGCAAACAAGATTGTGGATAGTATAAGTGTTGCATTTAGTACTTTTCCTTGTTGTCTCAACTTCCACAAGCAGCCAATGACTAAGATGCATCTTTCATAATTAGTACCTATTTTTGTTATTCAGGAAACATTTGGTTTAAAGCGGCAAACTGTAGTTGCTGTTCCACCACCTGTTGAAATTCCTGCTGGGAGTGTTCTAAGATCTGCATTGGCAGGTGGCTTTTCTTGTGCCCTTTCTTGTGCATTAATGCACCCAGTTGATACTGTCAAGGTAAATTCTTGATCTTAATAATTTCTGTAATTACTGGTGAAGTTGATTTTGTCTGCTTATATATAGGACATAATTCCATATTCCTCTTATATCTCTTATTGTTGCCACCTTGTAACCTAGGCCTTATTTATTGTCTTGTTTGGTATTTCTAGACCCAAGTACAAGCATCAACCCTGTCCTTCACTGAAATCCTTGCCAAGCTCCCACAGATTGGAGCACGGGGTTTATATAAGGGGTCAATCCCAGCAATTCTTGGACAGTTTTACAAGGTTGTTTGTTTCACCTCTCTCTCTCCTTTGTTTCCCACCTTTCTCCAAAATCAAATAAGCAGGGAAGTTAGGGGGAAGCTTCATCAATGCTTTCAGATGATAATGATAATGTTAAGCTCATGCTATCTTCTGATGACAACAGCCATGGCTTGCGAACTGGCATATTTGAAGCGAGTAAAAAATGGTGTTGATAAATGTTGCTCCAACACTACCAGAAATCCAGGTAATTAGTAAATATCCCATTTACTTTTATTTATTCTCTGGGAAATTATGTTTTCCTTCACCACTCATTTTCCTTGCACATTGCTTGCTATTCAGAGAACAAAGTGAATTGTCTCATTGTCTAGCATTCAGCTAATTTATGAAGATATCCTTGTCTTGGCCCATCAACCAATCTTTCAAATTTTGGATGGTATCTAATAGGGATTGGTCAAAGCTGTTGCACTAGTCTTGGTAATAAACACAGTGGTTTGAGAATATAGCTTAACTGATAACAGTTTTTAGTATCTTCTTTATTGTTCTTATTTTTAATATTTTCATTATGGAGGATCCCTTATGGTCCAAAGTCCTTGTAATTTTCTCTATTTCTTAACAATTCCTTCTTTTATAGTTACTACAAAAAAGAAATAATAGGTTCACTTTTCAATATGGTCTTTCTGTTGGTAGTTGGTACTTCTCAATATCCAGAAGGCTTAGTGTATCAGCATTTATGTAGGTACATTCTATGTTATCATTCTGTAGCCACGAATTTTGGGAACAGCAATGCGCATCCCCCTCTGAGGTGTTAAAGCAGCGGCCGCAGGCAGGTCTTTATGACAATGTGGGTGAGGCTTTAGTTGGGACTTGGCGCCAGGATGGACTCAAGGGTTTCTTTCGTGGAACTGGAGCTACCCTTTGTCGTGAGGTTCCATTTTATGTTGCTGGTATGGGCCTGTATGAAGAATCTAAGAAGGTATGTAGTTTTCCATGATCCAACGTGCTTCCTGGTGTCTTTTAGAGGCCTTGGGTTTGTCCATGGAAATTACTGAGATTTATGCGTTATAAAATCGTTTAAAATTAGTATTTACATTAAAATGAATGATGTTTCTATTCATCCAAATTAACTAAGGTAAATTTTGAGTACGCATTTTTAGGAATTTTGATGGTTAATCAAGGGGAAAGCCGCTCGGTTTATTCGCTTCACTTCACTAATCCACATGTTTTTGAGAGATTGTTAAACATATTTACTGAGTAGTGGTATAGGCCCCTTATTTTAATTAGTTCTTCTTTTTAAAGAATCCATGTTATTAAGGACAGGGAAGTAAGTGTCAGTTACTAGGAATATGTTCTGTTCATTAACATCCTAGTAATGTTTGGATTGCAAACAGTATCTCATGCCGTTTTGTACATTCAACCAGGTACAGTGCTTTTGTTTTCCTGAGAATGTGGTAGTGTGTATCTGTAAGAGACAATAAAAAGGGAGAATCAATGGGAAGAACCGCTAACAAAACAAAATTAAAGGTGAAAGATTAATAACTGTTCCTGTATTACTTGGAATGGTTATTGACCCCGTTAATTTGATATTGTTAGCGGTCCTTGTTATTAATTCTCCCCTGATAAAAATGTGCTGTATTAGCTTAATGACTTGTTTTTACAATAAATTTGCATCAAATGTTTAAGCGATGGGGTGTTGCCAGTCATAATTATATTTTGAATAAATGCATTCTGCCTTGATGCACTGATATGATATTTTAAACATAGTGCAATAATAAACTAATAAGTCCTGACCGTAGCAAATAGAATGTTATTGTTTAGTTATTCTAAATGCATGGCTATATATTTTTCTTATCATTAAATTCACTTTGTGGCAGTTGGTGGAACAAAGTAAGAAACTTTTGCATTCTATCATATGCTTGCTTGGCTTTGAAATGAATCTCCTTTATTTTCATACTGTCATGATGTTTGGTCATTTAATGATTTACTAGTAGTATTTAATATTTTTAGATCTGAGTGTCATGTTGTTCTTGGCATTCTGTTTTTAAGGCTGTCCAGAAACTACTAGGGCGGGAACTGGAGCCCTGGGAGATGGTTGCTGTTGGAGCTATCACTGGAGGCTTGGCTTCTGTCACCACGACACCTTTCGATGTTGTGAAAACTAGAATGATGACTGCACAGGGTCAGTCTGTGTCAATGACCATGGTAGCCTTCTCTATACTCCGCCAAGAGGGACCCCTTGGCTTATTTAAAGGTGCAGTTCCCAGGTTCTTTTGGATTGCTCCTCTAGGTGCCATGAACTTTGCAGGTTATGAGCTTGCAAGGAAGGCCTTGAATAAATATGCGGAGCTGGCAAGCGATCGAATGTCTCGGGAGAAGGTCGCCAGTTCAGAGTAATGTATAATCTGAAATCAAGCTACAGCCTCTAGAATTTTGCCATTTCACAAACCAAATGCCAGATGAAAGTTGAGCCCTTTTTAGAGTTCAGCTGTTCATGTCTGGATTCTCAATCTGCCGATATCTCTGAAATAACATTTTTGTTTCCTTGTTCATTTTGTACCTTGAGTCTTCCAATTGAAGCAGCATAACTCAAAATTATCTCATTTTGTACTTTAATTATAGACTTTCTTTCGGGGGAAGAGCTGCAATTAATTTCTTCATGGAATGTACAGATTTTAATCTTTTTGTATCTTTCAGATGTCATCTTTTGGTTTTTGGTACCTTGAGTCTACCAGTTAGGATGATTGTTACAATAGTTAAGTAGAAAACACGTTTTCAATAATTGAGGTCATAAAGTAGAGTACCATCGATGTATATATAAACTACATTTCGGGAGACGGATGTTTATCTTGCTGATATAGAATTAAATGTCACTAAACCCTTTCCATGTTTGATGTTATATGGATTCTTATCCCCTTTTTCCTTTGTGGTGTTTGTATATGTATGTTTTGTATCTCAGATCCAGACCTAGTAGATGGCGCATTGGGATCCTCCCTGGATGACCCAGGACGCGGGGTTTCTCCTCACGGGGAAATTTGAGTTTGAGTTCGTGGATCCTAACGGGTGGCTAGTGGACCCGGCCACTCATTTTGCTGTATATACGGGTCCAGTATCGGTGACATACGGATCAGAGCAGGGAGCCCCACTAGGCTTAGTGGGCACTTTCAGAGCGGGCATGACACTTCCCTTCCCCATCGGACAGCCGAATAGGCAGGTACCACCGATGCCGCCTATGCCCGGTATGGCTCCAGTTCCCTTTATGGTGCCTTTCGAGGAACTTGTGCCAGGAGTTGCACCTGCACCCGTACCGGCACCAGAGTTAGTGTCTGCACCTGTACTCGACGAGGACCTAGTTGCTCCAGTTCAGAACCCGGTACCTGTTCCTGAGGTACCAGTACCCCTCAAGGTCAGAGTTACAGCTTCCCAGTCTTCCCGAGTATCTCCTCGACTACATTCCAGAGACAGCAGGCTTTATAGACAGATGTTTCAGAGACCAGCAGACGGGAGTTCCTCCAGCGGTAGTGGAGGAGTAGCAGGACCTTCGAGATTTCTGGGTGGTAGCGAGGGTAGTAGTTGGTGATGACTCAGGCCAGTGCCATCATTCTAGGTGTGAGTGAGGATGTTATGTATTTTGAGAGGGGACTGGGTGTGGAGAGTTAGTGAGGTATGCTCTTTTTGACTTTTGATGTATTCCTTTATGTTATGTATCACCGTTTTGTATATATATCGGGATCCTACTGATGGGAATCCCTTGACAGTTATGTATTAGGAGAGGATATATATATATATATATATATATATATGTGTGTGTGTGTGTGTGTGTGATGTATGTTGATGTATCTGCATGTTATCTAGTTATCTTTTAGGTTTAAAATTTTCTGCTATTTTTGAATATGCACGCTTAACGATAATAACGAAATTAGGTTTTAATATTTTGGGTTTTCTATAATGGGACGTCGGGGCGTCTCACGTAGCACCTGAGTCAAACAACACATACGAGAGCCTACCAGCTATCAAACACATACCTTGTATAAGATCTCACGGTAAAGACTCTTCCAGTGGCTTGAGGTCTAGCCACTTGTGGTCCTGCTGCGGGAACTCCTCTTCCAGCTCCACCTCTATTGTTTCCAGCTCCTCTTCCCGCAGCTGTCGGTTGTTGCACAAACCGTTTGACTGCAATCTCTTGCCATATGACCTGGTTTCCCACAATTGAAACGACTAGGCCTATTCATACAGTCTTTAGCATAATGCGGTCCTCCACATCTGAAGTAAACTAATTCTTGCTGTTGCTGACCCGCTCTAACCACTGGTGCTGATGCAGGTGCCTGCACTGGTCTAGCATATGGTCTTTGTCTCCACTGAGAACCACTTCCTCCGCGCCTCAGAAAATTTGATCGGTTAGAACCTCCACTCCTCAGTTGTTTATGCTCATTGGCCATCCTTAGATCTATACTTTCAATGGCACTACATCTCTCCACCAGTTCCGGGAAATACTGAATGTCTAGAGATACCACAGCCCTCTGCAGCTCATTTCTAAGTCCATTCTCAAATATCCTACATTGCCAGTATTCATTCGGAAACCTCTGATAGTACTCTGAAAACTTGATTAGCGCCTCAAAACGTGATGCGTAATCAGTTTGTGAATTCTTTTTCCTTCTCGCGTCAAACTAGACGCGGATAATATTTTTCGAAGAAGCAGTTGGTGAATAACTACCAGTTAATCATTCTGCCCTCAGCCTCTAATAGTCGTTTCTTTCCCTTCCACCAGAACTCTGCTCCTTCAGTTAGCATGAAGGCAGCATAAGTCACTTTCCTCTCCTCGCTACAGCGCACAGTTTCAAATATCTTCTCAATCTCTTGTATCCACCATTCAACCTTCTCCGGGTCGTACTCTCCTCGGAATTGAGGTGGCTTCCCTTTCATAAAAGTAGCCAATCCTGCATTTTCAGCTGCTGCAGCCCTTCTCTGATTCTTTAGTTCCAGCTGATCTCTATTCATCTGCAGCATCTCAGCATTCTGCTGGGTTTGTAACAGCATAGCTGCAGCTATCGTTTCCATAGTATTGGAAGTAGTATATGACCCTCCTCCATTGGTGTCATTGTTGACAGCTCCTAGAATTCTTTCCGGAGTTCTGTCACCACTGTTGGTTGAACATCCTCTTCCTCGAGCCATGATTCTGTAAAAGAAATCATCTGCTCTCATTAGTATGACATATAATACTACATAGGCAAGTATATACATACCATATACCATACCAATATTAATTCTCGCAGTAAAATAGGACATACTACCTAACTTCTAAGCATAGTCAAAATCCGATGTGGATTCAACTAGACACAGCCAGTAACAACATCCTAAACCTCACAGTCTGAACAGAATCAAACTGCTCTGGTACCAAATGAGACACCCCATTGTGCCCCGTTGTGTTATTAGATTAAAAACCTTATTCATTAATTACTTAGTCGCTTGCTTAACGTGAAAAAACGTAAAAATTTAAAACTTATTGAATAATCATATAACTTCTGCAAATTAAACACATCAACATATATAACATATAAGTACACACTTGTTTATTTATTACATTACCAAAACACTGTTGAGGGTATCCTTTCAGGAGGATCCCTCACAGGCATAAACTTAAATAAAAGTCATACTTAGCGGAAACATATAAAAATGACTTCTTAGACACACTGGCCATACTATCTATACTCTAATCACCATGGATCACTGCTCGACCTCCAGCATCTGGTTCGTAAGGAGTTCCATCCAACTCCACAGCAACCTCCGTTTCATACAGAGTTCCGTCCAGTTCCTCATCAACGTAATCCTCCATCGGGTCTTCTAATGTAAGTAAAGTAACCCACCAAAAATACAAAATATAGGGGATAAGAAGCAATTCTATCATCAAAAGGAGGAAAAGACTAATAGTAAATTACACAGTAATTGTCACAGACAAATCATCATTCAACACCTAACTAGCACAACATCCTCAAATTCAAGTATCATCCTCTACGCCAATCTTGTACAACTAGACTTTTATACTGACGTGGCCACCACTGATTTCTTTCACACATTCCTCTCGGGGAATGTCAGTCAATTGTTCAAGCGACAGGTTCCAAAATCCCGTGCACATTCTCTTCCATGGTGAGAAAGCTCATGCAAAGCATGACACTATAGCTGCACTGTTGGCCCTGGCAACCATACCCAAGAGGGGGGTGAATTGGGTTTTAGATAAAGATGAAATCTTTTCGATAACTCAAAAATCCTTTTAAAATATAAACAGAAATCGCAGCGGATAAAAAGTTCTTTTCAAATTAAGGTGCTTTATAAAAATAAAACGTTTGAAATTAAAGCGCTATAAATAAAATGTGGAAATGTAAAGAGGATGAACACAACAATATATCCTGGTTCGGCCACAGACTACCCAAGTGGCCTACGTCCAGTCCCCAAGGCAATACGACCAAGGGATTTCAATCTACTCTAGTTTTTAATAGGATCAACTAGAACTTTACAATATAGAGCACTCCTCACAGACCAGGGATATCACCTCCCCCAGTGAAAGGGTCTCAAGACAATAACCCAAGAGATATTACCTCTCTTGCCAACCACAAGGAATATCACCTCCCTTGTAAACACTTGGAAATCAAATCCAAGAAACACCACAAGAGATATCACCTCTTGTAAACCACAAGGAATATCACCTCCCTTGTAAATACTTGGAAATCACATCCAAGACAACAGAACAAGAGATATCACCTCTCTTGTAATAATAGTGTAGAAAAAGAAGGGTTTGAGTCACACGACTCTTACCAACAAATATACACTCTTAATAGTGCTGATAAAAACAAATTGAAGCCCAATTACAATAACACCTATATGGTGTGTAGAACTCTCAATGTAATATGGTCAAAGTGATAATGCAAGAGAGATAATAGAGAAAATGGTTTTCAGAGTTTTAGCACAGAGAATATTGCAGTGTTCTTTTTACTGATGGCTGCCTAACTTTGCTTTTATATTAGAAAGGTGAAGGTTCAAAAGAAATTAGGTCAAGCCTCTTAAAATTCATTTTTGTCGTAGCATAATCGATTATTACATTTTCATAATCGATTATTTAAACCAATTTCAGGAAGCGCTCACTTTGACAGAATAGGCATAATCGATTATACTAATCGATTATGAGTCCACTGACTTTCATATAAAAAGCCATAATCGATTACATAATCGATTATGGGGTTTCTGTTTGAAGCACGTGAAAGCCAGAAAGACATAATCGATTATACATTTCACATAATCGATTATTCTATTTCAAAATTCAAACCCAACGGCTTTAATAACATAATTACTCATTAAACTCATTTAAAGCTTTTTAATACATATCATAATCGATTATTGGTTTCCCATAATCGATTATGGCTCGAAGCACATTTGAATTTGAAAAACTTAACAATTAATATTTTGATTACTCATTAAGCACAATTAATTGTCAGATTTAAACATGTTTAAAATGTTTTAGGCACATGTTAAAAGTGTGTGTGTGAGACCAATATTAAATTGAGAACCCTACTTACCATTTACACACTTTTTCTAAAACATCCAATACAAATACTGAAATTCCCATTTTGCCCCTTGGGCTTGCTTGCTTTATAACTTTCCGCTTTTTGCACTTTAGTCCTCCTGGACCTTTCCCTTTTGTCATTCATCAAAACTAAAGTACCTGTCAAGGCATATATTCACACACGATGCTCCCAGTGCACACCCCGTCCACTCCCGGGTGGTCAATGAAATTCAATGACACTATAGCTGCACAACCTATTTCTAAGGTGGAACGGTCTAGCGAGAACTCTTGACCTCGTGTATTATATTACCAATACACAGTTGTGAACAACTACACCGACCTTGTGTATTATATTACCAATACATGAATCTCACCAACCCATTTTAACAACATCCTAGTGCCTTAACCTTCCACTAGAACTCAACACATATTCTAGGTCACCACAACTCTTTAAAATAAATCATCTAGGTTAGGCACTTCTAAGTCACCATTATTCTCACACCCAAAACAAACAACTATCTCTCGAACAACATATATATATTGGTCAAAAATCCACTAAGCACAATATTAACAACCAGGCAGATCATGTATAACACAGACAATCATAAATATTCAAATACCACAAAATATCACATAAGCAATTCAATAATAAATTCAATCAACCTCAGATAAGATAAAATCATCCTAACGTCGATAAACCTACAATCCCCGAATCACCATTGGTTTTACAGAAAAGGTTTCTAATGTGAATTTGGTCTTGTCGATTACTCGCCTACTAGTAAGGTTTAGGTCGCCCTACACAATTATCATATAATCTACTACTTATCGATTCCGACGATAGGTTGATTCTTTCCCCCACCTGGGTTATCACCGAAATTCCGAATTCGCGGTTCCTCGTTATCACGCCACGTGTTATCAAATTCACCTTCATCCAGACAACACCACAACAAGTTAATCAACAAACCCTCCCTTAACCACTTTTAGTTAGGTTCGGCCAAGTAATTCAAATGAGGGTTAGGGTTATGTTCTCATTCTAATCTTTTGGATTCTAGGTGCTTAGGTCTTGGATAACTAGGATAAATTGTTAGAAGTTGAAAATATGAAACAAAATCTTAACCTCCAAGGTTAGGGTTTCGGCCATGAGCATGAAAATAGGTGAGAAAATTCTTTTGATTTCAAGCTTTTGGATTTAGATAATATACATAATAGAGAGCTTAATTCAAGCATTAGATTTCACAATAGAAGCAAAAACACCAAACCCATTTTTTACATAGGGTTCAATAGGAAAGAAATTGATTTTGATCACATGCTTTTGGATAATGAAGGTAGGAATCATATCTAGATCATAGGAATTGGTTTCACGTTTTTATGATTTTTCTACAATTTTTTAGAATTATTTAAAGTTCTAGATCTAGAAATGGAAACTCATGAAATATGAAGAACAAAAGCTTAAGAATGGAAGAGATGATCTTATTACCACAAGTTAGGAAAGTAGAAGAAGGAGATTGATGATCTTGGCAAGTTTCTTCAATGGAAACACTTGAAGCTTTTGAAGGTGATAATGGAGTTTGTGAAGAGAATGAAGAAGATGAAGAATGAAAAAAAAATGAAGAGTGAATTGGTGAGGAGACCACGGTTTTGAGGGTATATATAGGCTAGATCTAAGTCTTTGTTTGGTTTTTAGGTTTTAGATTAATAGGTTTTAGGAATATTTAATTAATATAAGCTTAACCATAGTTAATAGTTAATTTAACTAGGGTTATGTTACTAACTAGGGTTAAAATTCATGTGGCTCACATTAAATGAAGGTGTGGCTGATTTTGGTCCACAAAAATTAACTATGATTTCTTAACCATGGTTAGAATTTAACTAAACATCGGTTAGGTTAAGCTAAAAGGGCATTTTGGTCATTTCACTTAAAAACTCATAATTTCTAACATTAATTGCATCATAATTTCTTGATGAGTCATCCCATGCTCAGCTCCTCTGGTGTCCCGTTCTAGCTCTGTAGTTCCGTTGCCGATTCCGTCGGTTTCCCGATTAGGGTTTTACGCCCGAATAAAGCGTAATATTTCGTTTTTAGTTGAAAATTTTCAAACTAACCAAACTTGTTGGAAATATGATTTAAATATAAACCATTTCGTTCACAAGTCAAAATTAGGTTTTCTGATCATTAAAATCTTACTGTCAGTGAAAACACCGACTGTTTTCGTTCGAACTTTCGCC
This sequence comes from Echinosophora koreensis, assembly GCA_035048595.1. NCBI lineage: Eukaryota > Viridiplantae > Streptophyta > Magnoliopsida > Fabales > Fabaceae > Echinosophora > Echinosophora koreensis. The sequence continues at coordinate 2,157,704 of JAPCYP010000061.1, read as the reverse complement.
AAAATTCGTCCGAATACACATAATTTTTTATTTCTGATCATAAATTTGGAAAGTAGACTTCCTCACGGACAAAATATAAAAAATCTACAAATTTCAGTTTTCGGTCAAATTAGGGTTTTCTGCAGTATAAAATATACTGTCAGCTAAAAAAACGCAGACCGGTTTCCGTCTGAGTTTTAAACCCAAATTTTAACCAAGCTTCCTACCATAGAGTAAGTTCTAGATATGATTTTTTTTCTCCAAAATCATTTCCTAAGTCTCAAATAAAAATATAAATAAATATATTTTTACTGTTAAAACAGTGTAATTAAAAACAGGCTGTTACATTACTACCCCTCTTAGAAAAAAAATTCCGTCCTCGGAATTTACATACCTTAGAAAAGATGTGGATATTGTTGTTGCATATCTGCTTCACGTTCCCAAGTAGCATCTCCAGTAGTTTCATCCCATATGACCTTAACCAAAGGAATTTGTCTACCGCGAAGCTCCTTAATCTCTTTATCTGCTATCTTACAGGTAGAGCCTCATACTAGATTCTCTCGCAGTTGTATAGACTCAGATTCAATAACATGAGAAGGATCGGGATAATACTTTCTTAACTGAGAGACATGAAAGACATCATGAAGGTTAGAAAGATTAGGTGGTAAGGCAATATGGTAAGCTACTGGACCAATCCGTCGAAGAATCTGAAATGGTCCTTGAATCGGGGAGTGAGCTTTCTAGACTTTATAGCTCTGCCAATTCCGGTCTTCGGAGTGACTCTCAAGAACACGTGATCACCTTCTTGGAACTCTAAGGGTCTCCTCCTTTTATTACTATAGCTCCTTTGCCTGTCCTGCGCTTCCCTCATTTTCTCTCTTATCTTCCTGACTTGCTCCGTTGTTTGTTGCACCACATCGGGACCCAACACTTGGCTCTCGCCAGTCTCATACCAACACAACGGAGTTCTGCATTTTCTCTCATACAGAGCCTCATACGGTGCCATTCCGATACTACTATGGAAACTGTTATTGTATGTGAATTCGATCAAAGGTAGGAATTCATCCTAGCTGCCAACATGTTCTAACACACATGCTCTTAAAAGATCCTCCAATGATTGAATTGTTCTCTCTGACTGCCCAACCGTCTGAGGATGATAAGCTGAACTCATCCTCAACTTGGTTCCTAAAGCATTATGTAACTGTCTCCAAAATCTAGATGTAAATCTAGGATCCCTGTCGGAGACAATACTCGATGGTACATCGTGCAACCTCACTACTTCCTTGATGTAGATCTGGGTCAACTTTTCAAGACTATAACTCACCAATAGGTAAGAAGTGAGCACACTTCGTTAACCTATCAATGATAACCCAAATCGCATCAAACTTCTTCGGAGTTCATGGTAATCCAAGGACTGTAACAACCCCGCGGGCTTTTGATGCTCTATCTTCGCTTTCTGGCACACCAAACATGATAGAACATACTTAGCCACTTCTTTCTTCATCTTTGGCCACCAAAACATCTTCTTCAAATCTTGATACATCTTGGTGGTTCCCGGGTGAAAACTCAGCTTACTCTTATGTGCCTCCTCTCAGATCATCTTCCTAATCTCTAAGTCCTCGGGCACGCATATCCGATCTCTAAACCTCAGCATACCATCGGATCCCTTCCTAAACTCTAAAACTTTCCCCTCATCTATGCCTCGACTTACCTCTTGCAGATATTCATCCTGAACTTGCTTAAACCTGAGGTCTCTCAAAAACTCACTACTAATGGTGATCATACCTAAGCATATTCTATCCTAAGCTAAATCTATACCTAGGTTCAAATCTCTAAACTGTTCAAGCAATCGCATCTCTTTCACCATCATCGCGGATACGTGCAAAGATTTCCGACTCAGTGCATCTGCCACAACATTAGCCTTCCCTGGATGGTATTGAAGATCAAACTCATAATCCTTAATAAATTCCATCCATCTACGCTGCCTCATGTTCAGCTCCTTCTGATCAAACAAATACTTTAGACTCTTGTGATCGCTGAACACATTGAACTTGGCTCCATAGAGATAGTGTCGCCATATCTTCAATGCGAACACTATGGCTGCCAACTCCAGATCATGGGTCGGGTAATTTCTTTCATGAACCCTCAACTGTCGGGAAGCATAAGCCACCACTCTTCCCTCTTGCATCAGAACACAGCCCAAACCTTGATATGACACATCACAGTACACGTCAAACTGTCCTAATGGATCTGGTAATGTCAGCACTAGAGATGTAGTCAACCTATCTCTCAACTTTTGGAAACTTTGCTCACACTTATCTGTCCATACAAAATGTATCCTTCCTCGTTAACTGCGTCATAGGCAACAATTTTCGAGAATCCCTCTATGAACTTCGATAGTATCCAGCTAGTCCTAAGAAACTTCGTACTTCACTTACGGACTTAGGTCGTTCCCACCTAAGAACTGCCTCAACCTTAGTGGATCTACTGCTATTCCTTCTTTATTGATCACATGACCTAGAAACTGAACTTCCTCCATCCAAATCACACTTAGAAAGTTTGGCATAAAGTTGCCTATCCTTCAAAACTTGCAGTACCACTCTTAAATGCTCCTCATGGTCTTCCCGCGTACGAGAATAGATAAGAATATCATCGATGAACACAATGACAAACTTATCGAGGAATGGTCTAAAGATTCGGTTCATATAATCCATGAACACTGCTTGGAGCATTAATCACACCAAAAGGCATAACTAAATACTCGTAATGTCCATACCTTGTCCTAAAGCTGTTTTCAATATATCTTCCTTTCTTACTCTAATTGATGGTATCCAGACCTCAAATCATCTTAGAAAACACTACCGCTCCTTTTCAACTGATCCATCAAATCATCTACCCTAGGTGCAACGGATACTTGTTTTTAATTGTCACTTTATTTAACTGCCTGTAATCCGTGCACAACCTAGCACTTCCATCCTTCTTTTTAACAAATAACACCGGGCTCCCCAAGGTGAACACTCGGTCTGATAAACTCTTTCCCTAACATGTCATCCATTGTTTCTTCAACTCCATCAACTCAACCGGTGACATCCGATAGGGGTGCTATAGATATAGGTCCTGTGCCTGGTACGAGATCTATAGTGAATTCCACTTCTCTTTCCGGTGGTAAACCTGGAACGTCTGGAGGGAAAACTTCAGGAAACTCTCTCACAATAGGCGTCTCATTAGCTTCCACTACAGAAAGCATCACGAACTACTGAGAGTTGTCACTCTTCATAGATACTCCTTCATTGGCAGATACTATACTAGAAGGTTCGAGAATGATAAGTCTTGCTAGAACAATCTAGCACTACATAGTTAGTTGAAAGCCAATCCCATGCCAAGAATAACATCTATCTGTTGCATAGGCAAACAGACAAGGTCTACAATAAATGTCCTATTTTCAACAACAATAGGACACTGTAAACAAACAGACATAGTAGTCAAAGGATTACTAGTTGGAGTAGATACTGTGAGGGTATAAGGTAATTTGGAAACAGTTAAGTTCAAATGATCCACACATTCAAGCGAAATAAAAGAATGCGTAGCGCCTGAGTCAAACAACACATACGAGAGCTTACCAGCTATCAAACACATACCTTGTATAAGATCAGCAGATTGAGAGGATTCAACTCCCTTCACGGTAAAGACTCTTCCAGTGGCTTGAGTTCTAGCCACTTGTGGTCCTACTGCCGGAACTCCTCTTCCAACTCCACCTCTATTGTTTCCAGCTCCTCTTCCCGCAGCTGCCGGTTGTTGCACAAACCGTTGTCTGCAGTCTCGTGCCAAATGACCTGGTTTCCCACAGTTGAAACAACTAGGCCTATTCATACAGTCTTTAGCATAATGCGGTCCTCCACATCTAAAGCAAACCAAGTATTGCAGTTGCTGACCCACTCTAGCTACTGGTGCTGATGCAGGTGCCTGCACTGGTCTAGCATACGATCTCTGTCTCCACTTAGAACCACTTCCTCCGCCCCTCAGAAAATTTGATCGGTTAGGACCTCCACTTCTTAATTGTTTCTGCTCATTGGCCATCCTCAGATCTATACTTTCAATAGCACTGCATCTCTCCACCAGTTTCGGGAAATACTGAATGTCGAGAGACACCACAGCCCTCTGCAGCTCATTTCTCAGTCCTTCCTCAACATTGCCAGTCTTCATTCGAAAACCTCTGATAGTACTCTGAAAACTTTATCAGCGCCTCAAAACGTGATGCGTAATCACCTACAGACATGTTGCCTTGTTTGAGGTTTGTGAATTCTTTTTCCTTCTCGCGTCGAACTAGACGCGGAAAATATTTTTCGAAGAAGCAGTCGATGAATAACTGCCAGTTAATCATTCTTCCCTCAGCCTCCAATAGTCGTTTCTTTCCCTTCCACCAAAACTCTGCTCCTTCAGTTAGCATGAAGGCAGCATAAGTCACTTTCATCTCCTCGCTACAGCGCACAGTTTCAAATATCTTCTTAATCTCTTGTATCCACCATTCAGCCTTCTCCGGGTCGTACTCTCCTCGGAATTGAGGTGGCTTCCCTTTCATAAAAGTAGCCAATCCTGCATCTTCAGCTACTGCAGCCCTTCTCTGATTCTTTAGTTCCAGCTGATCTCTATTCATCTGCAACATCTCAGCATTCTACTGGGTTTGTAACAGCATAGCAGCAGCTATCATTTCCATAGTATTGGGAGTCGTATATGACCCTCCTCCATTGGTGTCATTGTTGACAGCTCCTAAAATTCTTTCCGGAGTTCTGTCACCACTGTTGGTTGTACGTCCTCTTCCTCGAGCCATGATTCTGTAAAAGAAATCATCCGCTCTTATTAGTATGACATATAATACTACATAGGCAGAATATACATACCATATGCCATACCAATATTAATTTTCGCAGTAAAAATCGAATACACTACCCAACTTCTAAGCATAGTCAAAATCCGATGTGGATTCAACTAGACACAGCCAGTAACAACATCCTAAACATTGCAGTCCGATCAGAATCAAACTGCTCTGATACCAAATGAGACACCCCGTTGTGCCCCGATGTTTTATTAGATTAATTCCCTCTTAAATCATTTCTTAATCGCGCGCTTAGCGTGAAAAATACGTAAAAATTAAAACTTATTTAATAATCATATAACTTCTACAAATTAAACACACCAACGTTGTAATATATAAATACACACATGTTTATTTATTACATTACGAAAACACTGTTGAGGGTATCCTTTCATTAGGATCCCTCACAGGCATAAACTTAAATAAAAGTCATACTTAGCGAAAACTTATGAAAATTACTCCTTAGACACACTGGCCATACTATCCATACACTAATCACCATGGGTCACAGCTCGACCTCCCGCCTTTGGTTCGTAAGGAATTCCATCCAACTCCTCCTCAATCTCTGTTTCATACAGAGTCCCGTCCAGCTCCTCAGCAACATAATCCTCCATCGGGTCTTCTAAGGTAAATAAAGTAAACCCACAAAAATACAGAAATATAGGGGATAAGAAGCAGTTCTATCATCAAAAGCGGAAAAGAGTAATAGTAAGTTATACAGTAATTGTCACAAACAAATCATCATTCAACACGTAACTAACAAAACATCCTCAAAATTAAGTATCATCCTCTACCCCAATCTCGTACAACAAGACTTTCATACTGACGTGGCCATCACTGGTTTCTTTCACGCATTCCTCTCGGGGAATGTCAGTCAACTGTTCAAGCGACAGGTTCCAAATTCCCGGCGCACATTCTCTTCCATGGTGAGAACGCTCATGCGAAGCATGGCACTATAGCTGCACGATGCTCCAGGTGCACACCCCGTCCACTCCGGGGGTGCTGAATGAAATTCAATGACACTATAGCTGCACAACCTATTTCTAAGGTGGAACGGTCCTAGCGAGAACTCTTGACCTCGTGTATTATATTACCAATACACGGTTGTGAACAACAACACCGACCTTGTGTATTATATTACCAATACACGTGAATCTCACCAACCCATTTTAATAACATCCTAGTGCCTTAACCTTCCTCTAGAACTCAACACATATTCTAGGTCACCACACCTCATTAAGATACATCATCTAGGTTAGGCACTTCTAAGTCACCATTATTCTCACACCCAAAACAAACAACTATCTCTCGAACAACATATATATCATTTCTTAAAATCCACAAAGCATCATATTAACAACCAGGCAGATCATGCATAACATAACATCAGAAAATATTCAAATACCACAAAATATCACATAAGCAATTCAATAATAGTAATAAATTCAATCAACCTCAAATAAGATAATATCATCCTAACGTCGATAAGCCTAAAATCCCCGAATCACCATTGGTTTTACAGAAAAGGTTTCCAATGTGGTTTTGGTCTTGCCGATTACTCGACTACTAGTAGGGTTTAGGTCGCCCTACACAATTATCATATAATCTACTACTTATCGATTCCGATGATAGGTTGATTCTTTCCCCCACCTGAGTTAGCACCGAAATCCCGAACTCGACGTTCCTCGCTATCACACCACAACTTAACAGTTTCAACTTGAACCAAACAACATAAATATAATTAATCAAACAAACCTAATTATACCCACTTTATGCTAGATTCGGTCATTCAATTCAAATTAGGGTAGGATCATTTTTTCATTCTAATCTTTTAGGTACTAACTACTTAGGTCTTAGATAGCTAGGATAAATTACTATAAGTTGAAAATATGGAATAAAAATCATCCAACCACTTAGGGTAGGGTTTCGGCCTCAAATATAAAATAGTTTAGAAAAATTTCTTTTGATCCAAGCTCTTGGATTTAGAACCTACACATTTTAGATAGGTTATATAAGTCATGACTTAATTAAAGATTGAAGAAAACGTATTTTGTCCACATGAACATCAATTCGGCCAAGCATAGAAAATAGGGAAGGAAAATGTTTTTGATTACATGCTCTTGGATAATGAAAGTAGAGATTATAACTAGATCATAGAAATTGGTTCACATTTTTATGATTTTTCTATAATTTTCTAGAATTATTCAAAGTTCTAGATCTAGAAATGGAAAACTATGAAATATGAAGAACAAAAGCTTAAATAAGAGAGGAGATGATCATGTTACCTCAAGTTAGGAAAGTAGAAGAAGGAGATTGATGATCTTGGCAAGTTTCTTCAATGGAAACACTTGAAGCTTATGAAGGTGATAATGGAGTTTGTGAAGAAAATGAAAAAGATGAAGAGTGAATTGGTGAGGAGAGGCCACGGTTTTGGGGGCTTTTATAGGGAAAATCTTAGGCCATGTTTGGTTTTTAGCTTTTAGATTAATGGGTTTTGTGATTATTTAATTAATATATGATTAACTATGGTTAATAATTAACTTAACTAAGGTTACTTTGCTAACTAGGGTTAAAATTCATGTGGCCCACATTAAATGAAGGTGTGACTGATTTTGGCCCACAAGAATTAACCATGGTTTCTTAACCATGGTTAGAATTTAACTAAACGTTGGTTAGGTTAAGCTAAAAGGGCATTTTGGTCATTTCACGTAAAACTCATAATTTCTAACATTAATTACATCATAAATTCTTGATGAGTCATCCCTTAGCTCAGCTCCTCTGGTGTCCCGTTCTAGCTCTGTAGTTCCGTTGCTGATTCCGTCGGTTTCCCGATTAGGGTTTTACGCCCGAAATATAGCGTAATATTTCGTTTTTAGTTGAAAATTTTCAAACTAACCAAACTTGTTGGAAATATGATTTAAATATAAACCATTTCGTTCACAAGTCAAAATTAGGTTTTCTGATCATTAAAATCGTATTGTCAGTGAAAACAGCGACTGTTTTCCGTTCGAACTTTCGCCAAAATTCATCCGAATACACATAATATTTTATTTCTGATCAGAAATTTGGAAAGTAGGCTTCCTCAAGGACAAAATATAAAAAATCTACAAATTTCATTTTTCGGGTCAAATTAGGGTTTTCTGTCAGTATAAAATTATACTGTCAGTTAAAAACGCAGACCGGGCTCCGTCTGAATTTTCAACCCAAATTTTCACCGTAACCTTCTACCATAAGAGAGACTATGAATATGATTTATTTTTATTAAAAATCACTTTCTAACTCTCAGATTAAAATATAATTAATTATATTTTAACCGGTTAAACAGCGTAATTAAAAATCAGGCTGTTACATCACTCATATCAGAATAATAATGTTTCAAATAAACATAATCACAGGGCAACATTCACCTAGATAATAGACATCTAAGACTCGAGGAAAGACCTCTGATTCCTATACCATGGTTTTAACGAACAGTCAGAGAGAGTGGTTCGGAGGATTGTTCCGGATTACACCAGCCTTGGGTAAAATGCGTCAACAGTCAGCAACATGCATATAGGCTTTTTCGGGAACATCCTACACTACCAGAACACACGTAGCATCTAGTCGAGTATGTCGGTGTATTACAAGATCACCACGCCACAGAGGAGCTACCAACTGGGCCTATATGAGTATTAATTTCATACCCCCGACATCCCCAAGTATCAACCAGATCGTCACTATAGAATTCACACCCGCATTAAAGTGTCAGCTCAATCTCCTAGGCACAACGGCCTCACAGAACATAGTTTCACTATGTGTTTGGGCAAAATTGCCGGAAATGGGTTCTTCTTGTCTATCCACCGGATGACCTCTTGATTCCACAGGAATCCTTTCGACGTGCTTTCTCATATGCTAGATGTTCTCAGGTTCGAATCACCAATCCTTAACATCGAGCTAAAGTTCTCAAGTAACGTTTCATCTTTGTACAAAAGTATCTCAAAGCACTTGATTACAAATCCTAACTCATTATTTTATGAAATTGGATCGCAAGTCCAATTATTTATTTCTCTGCACTTTTTTAGTTAAGCCTTTTTCTTGGCTTCCAAGGAAAAACAAATAACTCTTTGTCCATTAAATCTTATGGAGGTATGGACAATGAATTATCCATACTTTATGACATAAGGTCTTGTTCCACCCTACGTCATAAATTACTAAGTTCATATTTTCACTAAGTCGTTCATGACTTAGGTTTTTGCATTTTACTGTAAATACTAGCACTTACGAACTAGAATCCGTTCTTTTATTTAAAACCAAAATCTTTGGCTAAAATTAATCATTTTGAAGCCAAATTCCACCAAAAGTACATAAGTACCAAATTCCTCAAAAACAGTTTCTCGAAAACATTGAAATACTTAAAACACAGTTTTGCCGCTTTTTACTGTATTTCAACTTAAATTACGTATTTTCGAAAATATAGTCGTTTTTTTAAAATCATTCACTTTCTTAACTTTAAATACCTATGTTAAAGTATTTAAATGCTAATTTCGAGCCTCATCCTACGGTTTGTACAAAAATCCTAAAACTTGACCGAACGTCACTAAATTTGAAAATTGCGTAAGTCCTTTTTCAATTATTTTTAAACCTAATGGTCCAAAACTCATTTTGGAGTCTTAGGACATTTAAATAGACTTCTAAACTGTCAAAAACAGTTTTGGTCGAGATTAGAATCTTTCTTCACTTTACGTGTCCGATTTCGTGAAAATTCTGTTTTTAAGTCCGCTAAAACATGATTTTTGTTCTCTTAAGTCTTAAACTCAAATTAAACCCAATTTAAAACCTTTAAAACAGGGCAAGGCAGATTGTACTATCTTAAAACAGTTTTTCAAAATTAGTAATTTTCTTGGTTTTGTTACTCTTTAAAAACCTTAAATACTCATAGGATTTCATGATTTTAAGCCTTAAGATTTTTATAACCATTTTCCTCATCATGGCCGAAACCAAGACTACCAAAAATGAAGATTTTCTCTTCATCAATCAAGTTCACAAACAAACATACATATTCATGTATAAAGGTATTAATTCATGACATGAACTTTTAACATATTAGACATACTTTGTGATATATGATTAAGTGTGCAATTTATAATTTTTCTCAAGTAAGCATGCATCAAATAAGCATATTAATCATAATCATACCACAAATAAGCACCAAATCAATTCCTCCAAGAGGATCACGCACATATACACATAAATACATAACCCTCACACTTAGGGTTTGCAAGACAATATAGAAATACTTTAAACCACACACATATCTACATTTAGGTAGGATGGTGGTAATCTCCCTCACACCTCTTGAAGAACAAACTTTTATTTGGTTCCAACCCCAAAGCTTTGTTCTTCTTTCACCACACACTAACCACTACAACTAGTTATAACTTCAACCTTCAACAAACAACATGAAAACAAGTTAAAACAACAAAAGAATTTCATGACCCAGTAGGCTAGGGTTCCCGGTCAAGAGAGAAAAATGGTAGCTAGGGTTTTCTTTTTTCTTTTTTCAAGCTCTTGGATACATGATCCTAGGGTCATAGGTAGAAGATAAAAATTGTCATAACTCACAAATTCCATTTGTGCAATTTTCTAGAGTTTTAAATCATGAAAATGGAATTTGTGTAAAGTGCTCGAATGAAATGGAATCGTGAAGATAGATGAAGGTATGATCATTGATCATGAGATGATACCTCTAGAAGATGAAGGAAAGGATGGAAGATTGGTGAAGAAATCAAAAGTATTCTAAAACTCACTTAAGAAGAAATGAGTATTTTTGCTAAGAATGAAGCAATGTGATAAAGTTAAGTGTTTTTGTGACTTGGAGGGGGGAGTAGCCGTGTGGTGAGTGTGAGTGAGGGGTCTAAAACACTTTGGGACAATGCGGGAAATCCATGAGAACTTTGTGATGAGTGCGAGTGGATTCTAAAACACTTTGGGACAATGTTGGAAATCCATGAGAACTTAGGGACAATTTGGCCAAAACACATGCAAACTTAGATATTTTTCAATTAGTAATCATGATGGTGGTGAGTCATCACCATGACTCACTATGGTGACTCATTCTCAATGAGTTCTGTCTCCCGGCGTATCTCTGTAGTTCCGTATCCGGCTACGTTGTTTACCCGATTTAGGTTTTCGCGTGTTTCCCGTCAAAATTCGCCCGAATAAAATATAATATTTTATTTTTGTGCAAAAATTTTAGAAATAGACTTTATCAATGAAATTATGATAAAATCTAGAATTTCTCAATTTCGGGTCAAATTAGGGTTTCTGCCAGTATAAAACTATACTGTCAGTAAAAACGCAGACCGGTTTTCGTCTGAGTTTTAAAACCAAAATTGAACCCTAACTTCCTACAATATAGTAGGTTCTAGATATAATTTTTTTTCCTCCAAAAATCACTTTCTTGATTACCGGTAAAAACATAAACAGATACTTAATTATCGATACAGCAAAACAGATAAAACATAGGAAAAAGACAAGGCCTTAGGGAATTTTCCTTCTCCTTTGATCTCCTCCCTTTCCCTCCCCTCCAAACTCGCAAACAAGGTCTTAGGGAATTTTCCACGTTAAACATTAGGGTGCAATGTTTAAGGAATCAAGAAATAAAAGTTTATATGAAAAGCTATGTATTTAGAATTTTGAAAAGTGTTACACTTAGTTTCCTAATACAAACATTTTGTAGGTTCCTTAACCAATACCCTTTGGGCACTCGTCATCAAAACCCTTTTTCTTATAACCCATCTTAATCACATTAATAGGGGTGTTCATATCCAAACCGATCCAAAAGAAATCTGAACATCGATCCAAAAAAAAAAACCGAAAACTGAACAAAACCGATGTCTATTGGATTTTTTTGGAGCTTGTTTTGTGAAATCCGATCGGATCAGATTTTTTATTCCTTTTCTTAAATAAAAACAATCCAAACCAACCTGCATTTATAAAATTTAATATATATTTATTCTATTTTTTTTGCATTATGGATTTTTTATTTGTTGACTTTTTTCTTAATAATACTTACTAGTTTGATTTGACATAATTTTTTACTATTTCTAAGTTCCAAACAAAGAAAAAGATGTTATGAAACTAGTTGATGATTATATTTATTTATTTTGTACATATTTTATGAAATGTTATTGCATGAATATATAAATAAGTATATACAAGTTTAAGATTTTGTTCAATTTAACTTGTAATCTTGATTCTTTGATGTAATATAAATATGTAACGATGTGTTGATAAAAACCGAATCAACCGAACCGATCCAAAACACATTTAATCGGATCAGATCGGAACATAATTTTTTAATGAAACCATCCAAATCGAACCGAACCGAGTACACTTTTTATCTTTGGATCGGATGACTTTTTTCCCCAAAACCGATCCAAACCCATCCGATCAAAACCGAACCACAAACACCACCGCACATTAACATGAAAATTTATTGGCTAAATCCCTATTTTGGTCCCTTATCTTTATTTTAGTTTTCATTTTAATCCCTTATTTTTATTTTTATTTTTGGTTCCGTTTTGGTCCCGTATCTTTCAACCGTTAGCCTATTTTGGTCCATTCCGCCAGTTTGCCGCCGTCAGTCGCCGGAAACCGCCGCAGTCAGTCGTCGGAACCGCCGATGTCACCGAAATCTAGGTTTTAGAGAGAGAAAATCCCATTTTCCTCTCTCTCTCTCTCTCCCTCCCTCTCTCTCTCTCCCTCCCTCTCTTCTTCTTGCTTCTTCATCCTTTCTTCCTTCTTCCTCCTTCGTCCTTCTTCCTCCCCCTCCTTCTTCCTCCTTCCTCTCCCCTTCCTTAAATCCCATTGATGTTGTCACTGTTTCATTGAGGAGGAAGGAAGAAGGAGGGAAAATGAGGAGGAAGGAGGAAGGAGGAGGGAAGAAGAGTATTTCTCTCTCTAAAACCCAAATTCTGACGGCGGTTTCCGACGATAGCGGCGGTTTCCGGCGACTCGCGGAGGATACCTAATGTCGTCAGTGCAAAACTGATGGAAGAGACCAAAATGAAACCTAAAAAAAAAAAAGGACCAAAAAGAAACAAAAAAAAAAAGATACAGGATCGAAATAAAAACTAAAATAAAAATAAGGGACCTAACAATAATTTAGCCAAATTTATTCTATTTCCCAATAGTTAAATTCTGAGCCGGATCTAATCTAAACTAGATTTTCCTCACACAAACAAACCAAAAAGAGAAAGAGAGAAATGTGAAAGTAAAACTTGAAAACTCATCACAAATCTGAAATTGGGATTCGAACGATTAGAATCACCTTGATTTCTAACCACACTTTGCCATTCTCATCCTCTTTTTAATCCTCAGGTTCGTTCTATTTTTTTTTTCTTCCTTCTCACTGCTTTCAAATTCATCGATCTACCAATCTTAACCCTTGATTCATCCGACGCAAGAAGCTTTATGCTTTGTTGGTCGAAAATCAGATTCCCATATACCCTTTTGGTTCCTTATTGATGGGTTGGTTTCCAAATTTACTAACTTGTTTGTTTGCTGATTCATCAGGTGACTGGTTTTCTTGCTGATAGAGAGAGGAAGAGAGAGGATGGGGGCAATGATATCGAGCTTTTGGTTCATGTTGTTCCCTGCTAAGGAGTATAAGATCGTGGTTGTTGGGTTGGATAATGCTGGAAAGACCACCACACTATATAAATTGCACCTGGGTGAGGTTGTCACCACCAACCCTACTGTAGGTAGCAACGTGGAAGAGCTTGTCTTACAAGAATATACGATTCGAGGTCCGTTAATCCCTTCATGAAATGTCTTTGTTTTTCTAAAAAATAAAAAATAGCTTATTACCTTTTTTCTTATTGGAAAATGTTTTTTCTAAACCGTCGGACACCTTGGTGTATATACTGATGTGAGTATGAGTGATTATTTTTGAGGTAAAATTGATATACTATACGTATAAGTAGATGTGAGAGAAGTTGTCGATTAAATTAATGAAGTTGTTTAATATTTTGATCTTACTTCAAGGGTTAGATGTCAGCTTGTTGTGATTTACCATGGGAAGCTGGGAATTATTCATTTCTTTTGTACTCTCTTTATGATTTAGTGCATGTTTGTATTTGCCTAGCTTTTATGGAGAACTTCTTTATAATTTTTTTGTTGGTGAATTAGAAAATACATGGTAATAAAGGACAAAGATTGGCTAGAGGACTATGATTAGAATTCGGAAGCTTTTGAGGGAAGGGTAGGGTAAGGGGTGTGGGAATGGATTATTGAAGGGAGTTACATCTCCTTGTATATTTAAATAAGGAAAGGTGGAGAAGTGGAGGTGGAGAAGTCTCTTCCTTATTTTGCAGTTGCAATGTTGTAACTCATGTCTAAAAAAGGTTTTATGTCGTATTTCGCTTCCTCCTCCTCCTCATCCCATCTAGACATAGCAATAATGTCTATTTGGTGTTTCCTTAAAACTTAATTCAAAAAATTTAGGGATGAAAAATTTAAGAAAAACTATATGAAAAACAGTGTCCTGCAAATTTCACAGTCAATTTGGGAAGATACCAAATTGACTCACGGTATGTAAAGATTCAACCTTGTTCACAAAAAGAAAAAGAAAGGAGAGATGGTGGGCTGTTCATTCTTCTTGTTAGTTGGCCTACTTGTGCTTGATGTTAAAGGATACTTGTCATTTGATTACAATACTACGGAACCTTTTCGTTGAGGGTGGCATCAACTTGGGTTATGTCTTTTGATCGTCTCCTTCTCTTTCCAATCCTCTCCGGTTGCTTTCTTTTTTCTGTCTTTTTTCTTATCTTTTTTCTGGAGTGATGTCCAAAGTTGGCTTTAAATAGAAAATGCATGCACATTCATTTCCACCATATCTATTGCTTTGTTCAATTAAATAGAGATGATGAAAATGAAGATCTTTCTGTCTAATCATTCAATTACTCAGCTTACTGTGCAAATGCTTTTACTGTATTGTCTAAATTCATTGGAGGATGGTGATGATGATGAATAAAGATGTTGGGATAGAAAAGGATGTAAGCGTTGGTGTATGGAAAAATATATATATATGATTCACATTTGAAAATTGACCAGTATAGCCTATTGGTTGGCCACTTGACGTGCTTGCTCTAATTGAGTGCTAACTGCTAAGGGTCAGAGATTTGATAATCTTTGACCAGGAGAGTATGACAATGTACTTCAAATAGAATATGATAAAGTTAAAAGTACATCAGATGTATATTAGTCTTAGAATAGGAAGAAGGAGAAAGTTATGAAATGTACATCTCTACTTTAATCGAGAATAGGATGTAGTCTTTCATCTGTAGTTTTTGTCCCCAAAAATCCTTATCTAGACAAGCATCTGTTAAAAAACTACTAAAAATGATATTTTTACCTGTTTAAATATAAAATTGAACTTGATAAGTTTCCCCATTTTCTAAATTTTCCTAATTTTGGCTCTTGTAATGAAGCAAAAATTCTGAGGCACTGCTCTATATATGTTGTTCTTCGGTGTATTTGGTTGGAAAGGAACACTAGAATCTTTAATGACTCCTTTTCGACCCTAGACTTCATTTGGGATAGGGTTACTCTTTAGGCATCTCGATGATGTTCTACCCATGGTCTTCTTAGTGACATTTCTTTGTTAGAAATGCAGAGAGATTGACATGCTTTGTTGTATGGTTTTCTGACTTAGGTTTAGTTGTTTCTTTTTGGTTTGTTGTGAGGATGCCTTATCCTCTTTCTTTGTATTCTCTTTTCTTCCAATAATATTTCTTTTTTTACCAAAAGAAAAAACTTTCGTAACTTTTTTCCATCCTCATTATGAAGTGAAGAGGGTGAGCCTTAGTGCAATGGTAAGGTTGTTGCCTTGTGACTTGGAGGTCACGGGTTCAATTCTTGGTTGGAATCAGCCTCTCCGCTTGCAAGGATAAGGCTGTGTACACCTACCCTCCCTAGACCCCACCAGATAGGAGCCTCGTGCTCAGGGTTGCCCATATGAAGTGAATAAAGAAGTCAAGCTTTCTCTAAGTTTTAATGATAAAATAAGCCCTATCTGTAATAACAATAATAAACAAAAGCTTTAAATTGTGACATTGTTATGTCTCTCCCTCTCTCCCTATGTGTGTGTACCATTCTAACAATTTGATAATGTTGAGTTCCCTGTTATTCAGTCCTCACCTTATAAGCCCTACTTAGGCCATATCCCTAGTTGATGTGGGACTCACTACACACCCGCTCACGCTCAAGACTGGACATCTAAAGCATGGGCTAATGCAGGTGGAATAACACACTCCCTCACACCCAAGCCTGGACATCCGGAGCATAGACAAATTCAGGTGGAATAATAGAGATCTTGGAAAAATAACAGATCTAACCTGCCTCTGATATCATTTTAGAATTTTGTCTTTTAGGCCTAATCAACCACACAAAACCAGCTTATAAGGTGAGGATTGCCCATACCTTATAAGCATTACTTAGGCCATATCTCTAGTTGATGTGGGACTCTTAACAAATAACAACAATAACAATAATAATATCTTTTAAATTGTGCCATTGTTATTTGTGTGTATAGCATTCTAAACAATTTAATTCCCTAGTCTTTCTATCTTTATTTTTTCATTAGTCTTAAAAATCCTTTATAGTGGCTCGCCCCACAAATTAGTGAGAATACATTGTCCATATGTTCATTTGCATAGCAACTTCGATGACAGAAATGCCTTACTTAACCTTCCCTTCACCCTGTCCACTGGACAAAGATGCAGTAACTGAGGTGATAATTGTCCATGTTCCATAAATTATCTGGATGCAGTGTATAATTGTGGTTGTAGTCTGTAAAATGAAGGCATCTTGGAGTGAATTTGTGCATACGTTTGTATTGGGTAATCCTTCTCTACACATAGTCAGAAACGATATAAAAACTTCTCTTGTCAAATGAACCGTGTTTATGCAGTCTGCACTTGGATCAAATCTTCGCCTAAGGGTTTGGTAAAAGTTATATCCCAAAAGGCGCACCTCCTCCTTTAGTAAATAATAGGGCATGAGAAATTCGATCAATAATCAAAATTTAACTTTATTTTTGGGGAAAACGGGAAGAACTTTATTATTTATTTACTTTTCTAGTTGATACTTGATAGCATGTTACATCTTGTTTCTACTTTTCCTTGTTAGGCTTTGAAGAGGACAGGCAATTTAAACTTATCTTTTCATTACAATCCGCACCTATGTTTTTAAAGTACATTTGGCTTGGAACATGTTAAAAGCTAGACTTTATGCAGGATGAGGTGTTTATTATTCAAATATGTTATTCATTACAGGTCTGGGACCTTGGAGGACAAGAAAGGCTCCGGACATCTTGGGCAACATATTACCGTGGAACTAATGCTGTAATCGCGGTCATAGACAGTAGTGATAGAGCCAGGATCTCTGTTATTAAGGATGAACTTTTCAGGTTGCTAGAGCATGAAGATTTACAACATTCTGTCATTCTTGTCTTTGCTAATAAGCAAGATATCAAGGATGCAATGACTCCTGCTGAGATCACAGATGCACTATCCCTTCACAGCATCAAGAATCATGATTGGCACATCCAAGCTTGCTGTGCTCTTTCAGGAGAAGGGCTGTACGACGGTCTCGGGTGGATTGCCTCGCGAGTAACTGGAAAAGCGCCAAAATGATGTTGGGGTTGCTGAAAGCAGGAGATGGGATTCAGATTCATTTTCCATGTGTTGAGTTTAAGTGATGATTGATAAATATCCTTGTGTACCATCTATACCTTGAAGAATCAAATAGAGCTAGCTTTTAGATTGTTTCAGTCATTCAATTTGTGTAATGGAGCATGTCAATACCAAATATATCCCAATTTTTAAGATGGAGCCTGGGCAAGAGAAATTAAACCTTACTTGACAATTGTAAAAGATAAAAATACTTAACGACTATTAATGTCAAGGGATTGGTAACTATCATTTGCACAATCAAGGTGTTCCCTGTGACATTAGAGCTGTGTATTTTCTATAATTATCATCTGCACAAGTACTTCATGAATATTTGCCAATAACAATATTGTTTCAAAACTCTATCAAACTTTCTGAGCCATCTTGGTAAGAGAAAAGAAAAAGTAAAACTTTGACAATCTGTAGGTTGAAGCCTATGTCAACAGACATTAATGGTTGCAACTAGCAATGATCATCAGAGAATCCAACAACTGCAGCCTTTAGAATCCTGGGGGCCTTCAAACCATCGATCCCATGAAGGATTTAAGGGGCCAATTGTTCTGTCAGCAGGAAAATAGAGCTTTTGTTAGAAACAAATAAGAGATAAATTAGAAGATAATAAGTGGCTGCAACAAATATATAGGATGTTCTGAGAAGTGAACAGAGATTTTACACTGGGAGTAAAGGATCAGGTCTTGTTTCCACATCAGTCAGGATTCTGGAAAAGCAAGTACCAGCTGGAAATTAGAAGTTGGACTAACATTGATAAGAGATTATAGATTATTGTTTTTTAAATTTTTTTAATTTCATTTTTATTTTTGACTTTCAGCTTACTCTTTGCACAATGCAGATGCTCCCTCCATCTTTTCAAGCTTTTCCAGCTCTTCCTGCATTCATTTTATAGCGAGTGTTAAAACACTTGCAGCACAAGTTTCAACAACACAAATTAAACGTCAACAACTGAAAATAAAGGCTAAGAACCACAATCAGCATCCCCACAAAAAGCTCACTATAGGGCTGCCTAGATCTCCTATATTGTTTTAATATATAAGAAAGAGGGTTTGAAAATCAAACAAGAAAAACACCAGCAGATAACAGTAGCACGTGCAGTATAGAAAAAAACAATCCCACGGAATAGTGAAAATATTAATACAATAATATTATAATAGTGAAACCATAGAAGGAAATTGGACAAGACCATATGGAAAAGGATTGTACTACTGTTTCTTCAAGCTTTAGGCAAATATGCTTAGTTATCCTGAAAGATAAAACAAAGACCAGTTCCCAATGGTATTTTGAGACTTGTTCCTTTCAAGTGAGCAGCAACCAGATTTCATGTTCTGAGAACTTACATATCCAGTGTCCTTAAAAACTAAGTAACAAAATGGAAAAGACCAAAACATAATGCTAGGGGGTATACGATAGCACAGTAAGAAGTTTCAGTCTGAGAAGAAAGACATCCTCATAAAACATTAAATATTCTGAGGCATGTCCAAAAAATTTCAAATCCTCCTACCCACTTCCAAGTGATCTCTACACAGTAAATCACCATTATCTGCGAGCATACTGGAGTCTGGATGAGTGCTGTTGGGTTCAATTCTACCAGGACGAACTCGCCCTGGGCAGCTTATCAAGGAAAGAATGGTTCACTGGCTATAATGACTAGTGAATCTTTGCAACAGGCTATGGCCCGTGATCCCCATACCATATGCCTATAAATAGGGGCCTTCACCCCCTCAAGCATGACTCTGAATTCATCCCTCTCAATTCTCAAATACTTTCCTAAAGCTTACTGATTTGGGCGTTGAAGTGGATGAATTTTTTACCCAGACACCTTTTGGCACCCGGACAACATTTAGCACCCATTACACAACATCCAACCTACCCCAGAACTAAACAAAAGGCAACGCAACAATTAAACAATATATATCCGAGAAATGAATGCTTGCTTCTATCTACAATGGATTAAATAGCCTACATGATGGATATGGAATCCATATCAACTAGCTACAGACTTGATAGCAATTTCTAAACATGTAAAGGTTGTCACAAAAGACATTGGTATTAGAGAGTGCACAGTTAAAAATTTGTGGTAGCGTCCTGAAATGTCTCAGAAAGATTGTTTTTCAGCTTAGTCAATTGACAAAGATAACTTTACAGATAGGGTTTTGCTAGTTCTCTGAACATTCAGTGGGGATTGCTTAGTATAATTTGTTTAACTAATCCCCAATCTGATGTTTCAGATTTTCTTACCACCTAAGATTGAAGGTTTTAGGTTAATACAGATAAAAAAAGTAAGGGGATCAAATTTCAGTCTTATTTTTTCAATAATAAAAGAAATATTATAGGAAAGACGAGAAAGATACAAAGAAAGAGGATAAGGATAAGGCATCCTCACAATCAAAACAAAAAGAAACACCTAAAGCCTATGTGATGGAGCCATGCAACAAAGCATGCCAATCCCTCTACATGTCTATCAAAGAAACACCACTAAAAAGCCCATGGCCAAAGCACCAAAGGGACACCAAAGGATTAAACATATCCCAAGCGAAGTCCAGGGTTGAAAAGAAGCCATGGAATACTATTGTTCCTTTCCAACCAAATACACCAGAGAACGACATAAACAGAGCATTACTGCATGTTAGAGTATATGGTAGGACTGTACACAGCTGATCAGTACTCTTGCTGACTCAGCTGTTAGTTATGCGGTTACTTGAGTAGAGCTCTAGAACTCTCTCAGTCCTCCTATAAATACATCTCTGTAACTGACTCAGATTACTCAATGAAATTAGAATATTGAGATTCAGTTAGCTTCTCTCTCTCTTTCTATCAAACCCTAGTTAGATTTGTAATACTGCAGAATATTTGCTTCTTTATGAGAGCCAAAATCTCTAAATTTAGTAAGGAGAAACTGATGCAAATCCATAGGACAACTTCAAGACTCTGCAAAAATCCCAAAAAAAACTATTCCAAAGAGACTTCGTCACCAACCAAAGCAGAAAAAAGATGAGCCTAAACCACACATTTTACACATATTAGGAGACAAAATGGTAAGAGGTCTGCATTTCTGGAGCATGTCATTAGTGCTAAACCTGTTAAGAATAACAGTTAAGACAAAAGCTTTGACCTTTGAGGGAGCTTTGGACTTCGAGATGGGTTTGTCCAAAAGAAATCTATTTCAAATAGAAGAGTGAGTCACAAACTAAAAATAAAATTTACAAGTGAGGACTTCCAGATGGTTTGTCGAAAAGAAATCTATTTCAAATAGAAGAGTGAATCATGAACTAAAAATAAGATTTACAAGATAACACTCTAGGGGAATCAAAAGCCCGAGTTCTTGAATTGGGAACAGAAGAAAGATAAATAGAGCCAATTAAAATCAAAAGAGACTCTAGCTCACTAACCTCTCTGTTGTGCAAGTTTCTAAATAAAAATTGAGGTATCAATAGAAGTTATCCTGAGAATAAAGTTGACAAACAAGGGCATTATCCAAAGAAGATAGACGAAATAGCCTTGGAAAGGTCTCAGAAAGAGGAATAGTACCTACCCAAATATCTTTCCCAAATTTAATACAAGAGTCATCATCCAACAGTAAGGACAAGTGAAAATTAAAAAAGGGTAAATCTTGAGAAATAAATTTCCAAGGACTAGTATGGGTAACCCTACAACTCGTAGAATTGGTGTCCCAACTCCCACCCATTCGAATGCAAAAAGTATTTCGAATGACTTGATGCCATATAGAAGGTTACATAGGATGTTAGAGTATGTTAGATATGCTACACCCGATTACAGCTGATCATTACTCAGCTGAGTCAGTAACTGTTCACAGCTACTATAAGTAGCTTCATTGTATCAAGAATTGCTTAATCAATTCAGTGAAACAGAATTCAGTTGATCAGTTTCATCCTCTCTCTCCCCCCCCCCCCCCCCCCCCCCTTCTTCTCTCTCCTCTCTCTTTTCGCTTATGCTCAACTCTAATATAGGAAAACACCCAAGTTACTTAGTTGCCGACATCTTGTTCTTGGAAACCGAATTACCAAGGTCCCCAACTCTGACACCTCTGGTTTACAACACAACCTCCAAACTAAAAAGGTGGTCTCCTTCCATTCGACTTATTCAAGATCTAAACCAAGCTCTTACGGCATTACCTCCATTTCCCTACTCAACAGAAAGCACATTCTTGTAAAGTTTTAGGTGATCTCAAATGTACAAATTTGGTTTCTAATCAACAATGAGTGGACATATAAGAAAGTTGGAGTGACCCTTGTTGAGGAGAAGATGACGAAGACTAGTGACTAGTCTGAGGTGGTTTGGTCATATGAACAAGAGACCAAAAGAGGCTCCAGTGAGAAAAAAATCGATTCAATGGAAGATATTTTGATCAAGAAACATGGAGCAAGAACAAAGAAAACTTTAGATGAAACTGTTAATAAAGACTCACTCTAAATGTTTTATTAAAAATTTGATTTTCGATAAAGCCCAATGTTGTTGATTGATTCTTGTAGCCAATTCCACCTAATAGTTGAGGCTTTGTTGTTGTTGTTGATTTTAACTTTCTCCATCTTCCTCAATAGGATAGATATTAGGATAAGCCAAAAAGACCTTCCGGTTTTATGGGCAACAAGACCAGATTAGGAGGTATTATAAAAGTCCTTCTGGCTTTATGGGCCATACGACCAGAAGGACTTTGACGATAAATCATATTCCTTCCGTCCCATGATTTTCTTCAAGGATTTAAAGGTAGTTAATAAATAGAATCTCAAATTTGTCTAATGATGAAGTTAAAACATTGTTTTTCTTGATGCTAATAAATAACTGTATTGTTTTTCTTGATGCTAAAAAATAATTGTTAAAAGGAAATGAAATGGGAAAGTTAATAATTTATTGATAGATAAGGAATGTAAACAGCATGGCTTATATTTCAATGGATGAAGTGCCTATTTAATGATATCATTACCCTCCGATTCCGGTAGACCCTCTTCGGAAACAATCTAATGGAAGGTGCGCTCATCATATGGCACATCAAGCCAACTATGTCAATTGCAATTAGATGGACCCACAGGAAGGCTAGCCAAAGTTCCCCAACTTGTTTGCTAGGGTTGAACATGAAATTATTGCTCAAGCCAAAATTACCCGCACACTCCCCCCCTGTCACCAAACTTATCCCAAAAGTAACTAATAGAAAGGTTGATGTCTGAAAAAACAATCATTGGAAAAACATTTAAAACGTCTAATCCAAAAACCTTCGTAAAATTTTCAAATGGCGTAGCTTGTGTTGATATACAGTTTTCTGTTATGGTGACCTATATCAAGAACCTGAACCTTCAGCCTATAAAAAAAAAAAAAAAAAGGCCCTGAACCTTCAAGACGACTATTTAGAGAAAGATGTCATTATCTCTCCCTCACTGCTATGAGAAATTGACAATACACCGAGACCAATTCATTTGTACACCATCAATTAATATAACATTGAGTTTCCAAAGTGAGGACTCATGAATTTCCTCAGCTCAAATGTTCATATCGCTGATTATCAGAAAACTTTCAAGGATAAAAAGAAATAACTATAAAGCATGCATTCAATTAAACAACTACCCTTTAACTTTCAGGAGGTCAGTCCGTACAAGAGGTTCATGGACCACAATATATGTAACAATCTGAATAATTAATCTCTCAGGCTAACAGAAGAAT
Organism: Echinosophora koreensis; assembly: GCA_035048595.1. NCBI lineage: Eukaryota > Viridiplantae > Streptophyta > Magnoliopsida > Fabales > Fabaceae > Echinosophora > Echinosophora koreensis. The sequence goes on along the minus strand of JAPCYP010000061.1, from coordinate 2,134,451 downwards.
ACACAGCAAACAACTGAATTGTTAATTTATTTTCCAACACAGGCAACGATATGTTTTTCACAAATGGCAATTGTTTCTCAAAATAAAAACACACCAATGAAGAAAAGTTCAAAACTTTCCCATGTTCCCATTTGTTCTTTACACACAGAATAACAAAAGCAACCCGTCAAATATTGAAGAAAGACCAAGATAAAAATCAACACACATAATTTGTACCCAAAAATCTAAGATAAAAAATCAACACATATAACAAAACAAAGACAAAAACAAAGAAAAAAGAAGCAAAGAACAAACACCCCATTTTCCCACCAATGAAGAACAATCTAGAACTTGATGGGGCAAGTAAGTACCTCTAAGAACTTAGCTTCTTGCTCCAACCGTTTGAGTTCTGCCTGTACCCTATGCTTTCCTCTGGTATCCGCAGAAGACAAAGACTGAACCCGGTTGGTCATGGGGCTCACGGATTCAGACCCACCCGATTGCATCTTTTCAGCACACAATCGAACAACAACAACAACAAAGACTATGAAATTGATTAACTGAAAATATCCATTTTTGAAGAGAAATTCATGGACCCCATCAACTGTTGGACATCAAAGTAGAGAGAACTGGATCTACTGTTGTACTACAAACAGAGACAGAGACAGAGACAGAGAGGAATGAAGAGAAGAGGTTGAAGAAGAAGAAGAACAAGTTTCACTTTTGGGTTTGGCTGTTTCAACTTTTTGGCAGTGGAATATGGTGAAAAAGGGAACTTTGTTGAAGTTGTTGTCGTTGATGGGGTCGTGCCGTGTTGGACGAAAGCTGGATTTCTTGTTTGCGTTTTCTCATTTTTCGAGTGTATGTGTCATTTTTATTTTGTCTCTCTCCTCGTTTTCGTTTTCTTTTGCTATTTTTTTTATTCTCTCTTCTCTCTCACACTTTCCGTTAACAATCCCACACCATTATTTTTAGGTCTTGCTAATAATTGCTTTAAGTGTGTTTGGATGAGATATTTCAAAATTTTATGGAATTTGAAATACAAGACAATTTAATTACTTCAATTCAATTATTTTCATTTTGAAAATATTCCCTCTGGTCCAATATATAATAGGCAAAACCCTAAAACACATGAACCAAGGAAATGTATTGAAATAAGCTATTTATCATTAATATTTATATAAATTTACAAATTTAACCTTTCAATAATTAATGAACAAACCTACTTGTATGGAAAGTTGATACTGTCTCGTAAATATAAACCCTATTATAAACAAGGGTAAAATTGGAAATGAGCATTTAATATTTGTCAAAATACAGGCATGTCTTTTATATTTTGGACCAAATAAAAGTAGTCATTTGTGTCTTATAATAAGGACCAGAGGGAGTATTTTGTTTGGATAGGGAAATTCAAATACCTTGTATTTTAAATTCTTTGTGTAGATAAAGCATTTCCATTACCTCGATTACAATTTTTTTTAAAAATTCATTTAAAAAATTGGGATTTCAACTATCCGGGAATCGGTGCCCCAATACCGGGTGTCTGAGGATCCGTGCCACTCGCATCGGGTGTTCGAGGGTCGGTGTAACATCCCTGGCTGCTCTATGGATTGACAACTGTCCCCACAAACCAACATCGGTCTTTTCAGGGTGCTTTGTCCTCACTCATACCCAGGAGGTCACCCATCCCATAATCGCTCCAAGTCAAGCACTTAACTGTGGATTTCTTAAGTGATGGGCTCTCGAAAAGAAGATGCATCTTGTTAGTATAGGTAATACCAATCAATTCATATAAGTCTTCCTCAATTGTATAGTCACATACCTACACAGTCTCAGGATCTCTCTCATTCGGGAGTGTAATCGGTTCATTCATGTGTCCCTCCACCTAAAAGCCTGTTAGGAGCCGCTCCTTACTCGGGCCTTCTTGCACCGGCGACCACTCCCCCCCCCCTCGTCAGCCCCGAGTGTCGTATGCCCACCAGCTTCCACTTGGTTCGTCCCCGAACCACACTGTACTGGGAGAGGTGCCGCGCACTCTGATACCATTTGTAACATCCCTAGCTGCTCTATGGATTGACAACTGTCCCCACAAACTAACACAGGTCTTTTCAGCATGCTTTGTCCTCACTCACACACTTCCTGGGAAAACTTCCTAGGAGGTCACCTATCCCATAATCGCTCTAAGTCAAGTACGCTTAACTGTGGAGTTCTTAAGTGATGAGCTCCCGAAAAGAAGATGCATCTTGTTAGTATAGGTAGTATCAATCAATTCAAATAAGCCTTCCTCAACTATATAGTCCCATACCGACACAGTCTCAAAATCCCTCTCATTCGGTTGTGTAATCGGTTCATTCATGTGTCCCTTCACCTAAAAGCCTGCTAGGAGCCTTTCCTTACTCGTGCCTTCTTGCATCGGCGATCACTCCCCGCCCTCGTCAGCCCCTGGTTTCACAGTCGGCGCCCCCTTACCGTGTGTTCGGGGTGTCGTTGCCCCTGCACCAGGACTCTGGGGGCCGTTGCCCCCCGCACTAGGTGTCCGGAGGCCGGCGCCCCCCCCTGGGTCTCTAGGGGCCGATGCCCCCGCACCGGGTCTCCGGGGGTCGGGTCTGGGTGGTGCGGGGGTCGAGGGCCGCGCCCCAATGGTCAGGGGGACCGGGGCTGGGTCTGGGTGGTTCAACTGTGGAGTTCTTAAGTGATGAGCTCCCGAAAAGAAGATGCATCTTGTTAGTATAGGTAGTATCAATCAATTCAAATAAGCCTTCCTCAACTGTATAGTCCCATACATACACAGTCTCAAGATCCCTCTCATTCGGTTGTGTAATCGGTTCATTCATGTGTCCCTTCACCTAAAAGCCTGCCAGGAGCCGTTCCTTACTCGTGCCTTCTTGCACCGGCGATCACTCCCCGCCCTCGTCAACCACGGGTGTCACAGTCGGCACCCCCGTCAGCCGGCGCCCCCGCCCTGGGTCTCCAGGGGCCGACGCCCCCACATCGGGTCTCCGGGGGTCGGGTCCGGGTGGTGCGAGGGCCGAGGGCCGGGTCCCAATGGTCAGGGGACCGGGGTTGGGTCTGGGTGGTTCGGGGGGTCGGTGTCGGTGGTAGGTGGCACACGAGTCAGGAGAGGGAATTTCAAAATACCACCTTTTTAGGTGGTATTTCAAATTCCTCAAATTTACCTTAAACAAAATATCCCCATAAAATCTCTTGATTTCTAAAATCCATCATATTTTAGAGTGAAGTATTTTAATTACTCTCTTAAAATATTTCACCCTCTATAAATACCTCATCCAAATACACCCACCCTTAGGGAAAAGTTAAATATACCCTGCCACGCTTTTGTCCTTAACAACCTTTCTAGAGCCATTTGGTTAAATAAAAGTTTTAATCTAAAAATTTGTGCTCATTTTAAATTTTATCGTTATAGTATTTTTTACATTAGTCTTTTTTGCACTCATAATTTTTTTTAAAATTCTCCGTTAACTCTCCTTTTAATATTGTTAATTAAGTCTTTATTAGATTTTTACAAATAAAAAATAGTGTATAATTAAGCTCTCCGTTATTGAATGTCAGCAGCCTATGTGTCACACATGGGACTGATTTGCCACTTACTGAGGCCAACTTAACATCTTATATGACATTCTTATGTGTCATTATTGACACATCACACACTTTAATGGTCATGTGTACATCACGTGAGTATAAGGGTTCAATATTTATGCAAAGGAAAATTTTGAAGTGTCGCGTAGGCTACTAACGCTAAAATTGCACAACCGTGATATCTGGGGTACCAAAATTGTACAGTTGTGAAACCTATGGGACCCAATTAGCGCATTTAAAACCTCGGGGACCAAAAGTGCGAAATCGTGATATCCGAGGGATCCAATTGACGTAATTGGAATCTGGGGGGGACTAAAATTGTATAATCGTGATATTTGGAGAACAAAAGTGCAATTAAGCCAAAATATAAATTATAGTTACTAAAACTTTAATTTAGGGGTGTGCAAAACCCGGTCCCGCCCTAAAACCCGTCTCAACTTGTAGTGTTCCATTACTGACATGTTGCTGGATTCCTCCGGGCTACCTGGCCCGTCCCATATATTTGGTAACACTAGCATCAAAGACGCATCCATTAAAAGGATCTACTTATTAATATCTTGCAACATCCAGTTTTGGATGTATTTAGTGACACAAGATCAATTGGTAGATTTTAGATAGCATCTTTTGCTTATATTTTGGCTTATTAAAAAATAACATATTTCCCACTAGTTTACAAAGAATCTATTTAATTTCGGGTCAACCCAATCTCGTCTCATATAGACTTGATCTTAAACCAACCCACATATGATCGGGTTCCTTCGGGTCTAAAAACTGGTTCGTCCAAAAAATTGACCCTATCAATATTTAGGATTGGGTAAGGGATAAACATAACTCGTCCCAACACGCTCACCCCAACTTTAATTTACCCAACATTGATACGAAGAATAATCTTGTTTTGTTGTGACTTGTGAGCTCTAATTTGGTAGCAAATGCAGTGGAATTCACAGGGGCGGGGGATGGTGTTTTTAATTGGGGATAGGAGGTTTGGTTGTTTATTGGAGTAGTGGAATATTATGGAAAAAAAATAAAGAAGAGTTTAATCAATTAGCTTAGAATAATTAAATAGTTGATCTTAACATTACGCCGCAGAACGCTCCATCTGTCAATTTACTCAACTACATGCAGAGGCCTGCAACGTGTCAAATAGAAGCAAATAAAACCAATGAGTCATACTACGGTGAATGGTTCTATTCAGTACAAGGTTTCTATCGCAATAACCTCATAAAGTCCTCATCTACATCACCCTCAGGTACCATATGTAGAAGCTCAATTCACGGAGAACTTGCTCAATACTCAAAAACTTACTTAAGGAATGTCATCAATCTCAGCATCAATCTCCTCTTCCCTGATCAAGAGAACCATCCCTCTCCACAACACAAGCTCCCTTTCAAACCCAAAACTCCATCAGTCTCAGTCTCCCTCGACAACCACACAAGCACAAACCTTCTCATTTTCTCTGGTCTCTTGCTGACCCGTGACCAAAACGACATACCCGAGATTCCCTTTGTGCCAAGAACCGAACCTCCACCTTTTCCAAAAGAGGACCCTGTGGTTCCAACCCCGGGTCCGGAAATAGACCCTGGTGTTCCACCCGAGATAGTGGTTGTTCCACCTCCGATAAACCCGATACCAATCCCGAACCCGGCTCCAAAACCGGATGCCCCGAAACCACCGCTATCACCGCCTGGACCTGAGACGCCACCTCCGAGGCCACCGGATGTGGTGCCACCAAGGCCACCGGATGTTGTGCCTCCACGGCCACCAGGGCCGGAGATAGTGCCACCACCGACAATCCCACCGGATATAACGCCACCTACGGGATCAGGAATAGGACCAGCTATTGTCGTGTAGTACGTATTGTCGTGTTGTGTGTGTGTGTGTGTGTGTTTTTTTTTTTTTTTTTCATGTGACATGGTGATAGCTTGGGAGGTTCAGCAATGATATTTCTTCCAATTTCAGTTTCTAACTTATGCGTAACAATGAATATTTGTTTTTCTTTGTCGTGGAGAACAAAATGACCTTAAGAAGGAATCATAAAACGGCCTTACTACAGAAGGAATAGTACAAGTAATTTTGCTAGATGAAGTCACAGAGAATTAAATTAAAAGATAGAAAGTTTGAGTGGTGTGTATTCAATATATATCGAAAGTTTAAAAAAATAAAATATTAATCTTATTCTTGTGTGTGTTGTGTTGCAACTTGCAAGGGAGCCGTCTGTGATGACACCCATGTTGCCCCCACACATAGAGATGGTAATGAGTAGGTTTGGATAGAGTATTATAATATATGTCCCCATATTCATGTCTTAAAAAAATATTCGTATTCAGATTCATATATGCGTGGATAGCAACTTTAATATTCGCATCCTTATTCACTGGGTATCTAAGTTGAAGTTGACACAGGGAAACACAAGAAGGGGGGTTGAATTGTGTTTCTTAACAGTTTTTTTAAAATAGTTTTTCTTAAAACATTTTTGCAAGCAAAACAAGATAAATACACACAGACAAAATAACCTTTCAAAAGAGTTAACAAACTCAGATCCAAATCCCCACAATTAGTATAAACAAAGACTGTAAAAGATAAGGATAGAAGATTTACACAGTTGATTTATCCTGATTCATTCTCTTCTAACTAAGAGCTACGTCCAGTCCCTTCTACCTGAAGGTTTTCTCCACTAGCTTTACAAGTATTCAACACCTCTTCAGGTTTACAAGTATTCTTTCTCTACTAAGCCTCTTCAGACTCCAACTCTAACAAAGAGATTTAAAGTATGATCTTACAAGCTCACTATATGTGAGAGTATAAAAGTTTAAGATCAGTTGTGATTACAAATGAATTTGTTCAAGAGAACTTTTGAGCAGAATTTTGGCACTTTGAATATCAGAGCTTGGATCTGCTTCTTTTCTGGGGGTTGTCCAATATTTATAGATGAAGTACTGCTCTGCCTTGTTCTTCTTCAATGGTCTTTAACTTGTGTCCGTTTAGAGATAGCATTAAATGCTAGAATCCATTGAGACTGATAACTTGATATGCTTTCTTCGAGATGTGCTCTTGGTTATCAGAAGTAAGCTCAAAGTAGTGCTATCATTTCTCTGTTGTACCGAAGGTTGTTTTTTGACTTTCCTTCTTCGTACTTAGTTCAACTTTACAGCAATTTTTGTGTCAGAGTGCAAAGGTTTGTGTTCTAGATGGTACTATGTTTCTAATCTCAAGAAACAAAGATTTAAACAAATCAAATAACAAAAGGAGAGGGACACAAATTCCTTCGTATTAAATAACAATCATTTGTAATAAGTCCACTTTGACTAGACGGGTTCAGTTTCAGTGATCTGTGGACACGCATGTCCTTGGACTCGCAATTTTAAACTATTTATAGAACCTGGGTCGTCTACAGATTTGCGTCTAATTAACTTCTCGTCTAGATACAAGTCTTTAGACTTGCTATTTTCCTGAGAGTTGTTAAGTGGCTCATCTACTACTTATATTAAAGATAGACTTAGCTACTCGTCTAGTGAATTTTAACTTAGCCAAATTATAATGCCTCGTCAAGCGATAACTTTTACAGATTTAGAATTTTACCATAAGCTTTGAAGACTCGTCTAGCGAGTGATAGCTTGAACCCGATACTTATTCAAGGCAAAAATAAGGAACACATAAATGGTTCCCATGTCTAGCAATACTTAGAACATTCCTACAAGCTAGAGTAAATAATTAGATCTTTAGCACAACTTTGTCATACAAATTTAACCTTTTTGTTAACATCAAAACTTAAGAGATTATTTAGCCAAAATTGAAGAGTGTTTGGCTACTATCTCACTGCGACTGCTCCAACTAAGTTTCAAAGCTTTCAACAAAAGGCTTCTTGTAACTATTGGGGATTCTCTCTCAATTCTTCTCCTCTAATCCGAAGTAGTGGTGATAAAGAGAGCTAAGGTGATGAGGAAGAGGATCCTCACTTTGAAATGAAGAAAAGAATGATCCAAGATGCAAGCTTTGCCATCATGGAATCTTAGGTTTTTGAGAGAAATGACTTAGAGAATTTTGATGAAACGAATGAATGAAGTGATGGAGAAGGCAACCACGAATTTGGCTAAGTGTGGGGCTGTGACAGCCATGTAAAATGAGTGGTTGAGGGGAGGGAGATGTGTCCTTAATTAACCATAGTTGATGTTAACTAAGCCGGGTTAAGTTAATATATAAATATCTAGATATTTTAGGTTTTACATTTATGGACATTTATGAGCATTTATGGGCATTTATGGTGAAGGTGACTAACTACCATGACTCATCCCCTTTGAGTCATCATGGATGACTTGTCGTTCCGTCTCCCGGTGTATCTCTGCGCGTTACACCCGATTACGGTTTTTGACAGAGAAAGACTTAGAATGTTTGAAGAACACATAAATGAAATGTCCAAGTGTATGATGAAGGGGGAGGCCGTTTACTCTTGAACACTGAGGAGAAGAAATGGGTTTGTTAATGTTAAAAGAGAACCATGGTTGAATATAACTAGACATATGTTAGGTTAAGTTAGAAATATAATATTCTAAGCTAGCTATTCTTAGCAATCATCATGGCTAGGAAAGCAATGTGTGGTGGATGGGTGTTGAAGGGTGTGATCGTGTGTGCACCACAAGGAGGAAGGAGAAACCAAATTGATTTCGTCTTGGTTATGACCATGGTTAGAAATTAACTAGCATAGGTTAGGTTAAGGTCATTTTGGTCATTTCACTTATAAAGTGTCATTATTACTTATGACATCATGGATGACATCATGAGTCGTCATGTTTGACTTGTTGTTCCGATCTCTTCGCAGGTTTCTGTAATTTCGTTCCCGATTTCGTCGATTTCTCGATTTAGGTTTTCTTACGCGATTTTCTTCGAAACTTTGCCGAATAAAATATAATAATATATTTTTGAGCAAGAATTTCAAAATAAGCTATATTTTTAGAAATATGATATAAAACTAAACTGTTTCATTCTCGGGTCAGAATTAGGATTTCTGATCAGTAAAATCTTACTGTTAGTGAAAATACAGACCGGTTTCCGTCTGAATTTTTAAACCCAAATTTTAACTAGAGCTTCCTACCATAGAGTAGGTTCTAGATATGATTTTGTTTTCTCCAAAATCATTTTCTAGGCGTAGGATAAAAATATAAACAGATATATGTTTACCGATAATATATCATATATAAAAAGTAGGGTAGTTACACCCCAATTGGAAAAGAAGCCAACTAGGAATCTAGCGGAGGGTCGTGTTTCCAGTATCTGATGGAGAATGATGAAGGCCAAGGAAAACCTTAGATCTGGTATGTTCGATGTCGCGTGGGTTTGGTCTGTTCGACATCTCCTGGGTCGAGGACACGACACGATCACTGATGTCGGAGTCGCGTGAGACAAGAGGGGATGGCGAGAGTGGGGGCGACGACGGGAATGACAGAGTTGCTCATGGGGGTGGCATTGTGATGAAAGGGGTGGAGGCGACAGGTGAGGTGGCAAACACAGACAAATATCAAAAAGTCTCTTAATCATGAAGCTAACACATTAGACTACAACCTAACTCAAATAATGTCTCCTTTAGGCAAACATATATCCAAGTCGTTGTGGCTAACATAATAGAACACAATAAGTCTAAGATCATTGTGTCTTTACATGCGTACTTCATGAAATTCACCAGAATTATAACATATTGTGGCCCCCTTTTGGGTGCTCGATCATATATATAATAATTCAGAAAATATATCTTGTAAAATAGTGACTAAAGGTCCTTCCAAGCTACGTAAACAAATTACTTTCATGACCAAATATTCACATAGACTTCCAAAACTAATTCATACCAAGATATATCATGCCCAAAACATAAAGAGCCCAACATAATGATAGCAAACATATGCCACTAATCAAAATAATAATATTACAACTACACAATGTGTCTTAATAATTAAATCACAATCACGTGTATCATCCATATATCCTTGATCAAAATTAATATAGATGCACAGTAACAATAAGCTAGATACATTATGATGTACATCATTAATAAAATCCATCAGGTATTCACCTAACCAAAAGAGTAAGGTTTAAAAACACAAGATTCTTTCATTGCCAAAAAAAGAAACACTTGAAACCGTTATTTCTTCCTTTTCAAAATTATTATATCAAAACACATTTTTCTTAGACACGTGTCTTTCTAAAAAATAGAAATGTTCTTGCTCCATAACAAAATAAGCAACACAGTTGTTATTTTAAAAAAAGATTACTAAGCAAAACTTGAAATGCGTTAAGCTAAACAAGGCAAGACATAACTTCAGCTTAAATCAAGCTATTTTGAGGCCAACATAACAACACATTCCCCTTTGGGCAGAGTGTGCAACCAAGGTCGCAACCACAGTCAGAACCTCAGATGAGTTAATCAATGAGCATACACTAGGTTCGGAAAATTGTCTCCTTTGGGCTGACAAATCCCCTAGACCAATGCACCTCCATTAATATCATCCATAATCTTTGATGATGAGTTACTCAATGAGCATACACCAAGTTTAGAAATCTATCCCCTTTGGGCAGACAGATCTCCTAGACCAGTGCATCTCCAATAACTTTATCCACAATCATCGATAATAAGTTACTCAATGAGCATACACCAAGTTTAGAAATCTATCCCCTTTGGGCAGACAGATCTCCTAGACCAGTGCACCTCCGATAACTTTATTGCAAATCAACTTCTAATAATGACATACAATAACCCCCTTTGGGCAGGTAATTGCACGTAAAACCAGAAGCATTCCTCTAAGGATAAAAAGAAACTCCACCAATTAATAATGAGTAATCCCATTTTGGCGGTAATTACCAATTATAATCAATGAAATACTTTTATCCAGGAATCAATTTATCTTGCCCTCAACCATGATACAGTCCATAAGAAGGTGCATCAGCAATAAACACCTCTACTGATCATGAATTTAAATCCAACAGCATTCCACAAGTTTTGCACATACAACAATCCAAATAGGAGCTCATATAATTAACTAAATTGACACTTTAAAACATATGATATATGCTAAAAGTATTAACTTTCATAGCATCAGTCAAGTACACAATATCATGTACATATATAGATTATGGTATATTTTCTTTCCAGTATATTATTTTCTTAATATCAGCTGGAAGAATTAATAAACTAGATCTCTTTTTCAATATAGGTATTTACGTAGCGGAAAATACAAACAATATACCAAAATCACATTTAAACAATGGATCTCATTTCAAGAGGAAGCACTTAAAATAGCTCACATGTGCTCCCCACAATCTCCAATTTAATTATAGTAATAACCATGAAAGATTATAACATAATATAAATAATAAAATTCTCAAAAGGAAACAAAATATGTGAATAAGTACCAATTTAACCATCCAATGAATATTCAAGGCATAATTATTTAAGGCTTTTCAAAATGGATATTATCTCACTTGTGATATCACATAAACACACTTGTTGTATTTATCATGCAAAATATATTTCCAAATTTATATAATTTATATCACTCATAGAGAGCACAAATCCATATATATCAAATATTATTTTTCCAAATCTTTCAAATAATTGAGTGACAATAATCACCATTAATGAAAAAAAATAATATTATTGTGTACTAGAAATAATCTTCCAAAAATCATGCCAATAAAGGAGCCCAATAATTTCCATGTCACAACATTCTAAAAGAATGTCACACTCTTGTATACAAATGCATATTCCAAAATATATATTTTAAAAATTAACACCTTTGAGAATAAATTTCTCTACTAATGCATTTATACAATACATCAATAACAAAAATATCTTTTAACCAACCTTTGAGAGTGTAACACTCATCCTTGTGTAGAGCCGACAAAAGCGGAAGCCAATTTAATGGTATCATCAACTTTATATAACCTTTTCAAATGGGTCATAAAATCAAACGTTAGATAACAATAATAAAACTCATATAGAATCAAGTCTTGTTTCCACTTGTTATAGTTTGAGCTAGTCAAAATTTTCAATTGAAGCGAAACAATTGTTCACGGGAAAAAGGCACTGCTGAGACAAAACACGAATGCATTACAACAAATAATATGGCAAGATATAGCCAAATAAAAGATGCTATCACAACGAGGCCAATAAAATAGTACATTCCCCTTTGAGCAGAATGCACAAACCAAGGTCATAACCAATGTCAAAACCTCATATGGCTTAATCAGTGAGCATACAGAGTTCAGGAAATTGTCCCCTTTGGGCAAACAAATCCCTTAGCCCAATGCATTCCCCATTAATTCCATCCACAGTGAACTTCCAAACATAACATGCAATAACCCCCTTTGGGCAGGCAACTGCATGAAATGATTAAAAGCATTCCTCAATATACAAATAAATTTCCATCAATTGAAATAAGTGGTCCCACTTTGGCGGTGACGACCCATAACAACTAACGAAAACTCTTGCACAGGAATCACTTTTCTCTTGCCAAACCATGACCCAGAAGGTACTTTATCAAAAACAACACTCATACTGGTCACATATCAATATTAATAGCATTCCTTACATGTTTTGCACTTAAAAAGTTTTAATGACAAGATACAGCTCAATAAATAAACATATTAAAACATATATCAAAAGTTAAGAGCATATAATCTCATAATGTCATCTAGGGAGAGTGACCATCACCATAAAATCCAAAATATGGTCAATTATTTTTCCAACATGTTTTTTCATTTAAATTTCACCCAGAAAAATAATTAAATAAGCAATATAATGCATTATTTTTCATAAAAATATTTATCACAGTGGAAAAATTATGAAAAAAAATATAGTAAAATCAAGCACAGAGAGGAGAGTACAACGCAAAAAACGGTGTCAAAAAACTCCTCCTGTAGGGCCCACACTCTCCCTCACTCTCCCTGGACCGCGAGTGGGCGCGCACGCACATGAGAGGTCATCTTCAACCTCCAGACAAACTATACAGCAACGAGAAAATTCGCAGTTACTGTTCATACACTAGTTTGATTCGATTTTGGTCTCGTTTCGTCGCGATTTTGTATGGGTTTCGATCAAATAATTGATATAGAGTAAAAGCCCCAATTTTTAACAGCAAAACATGAGATTTTCAGCCTCAAGATCGCGACTTCGATGAACCCTAATTCCGACTGTTTTTATTCGATTTCTCACTCCATAGTGAACGAAAATTCGTGATTCTTGTGTCAATGGATTCATTAAATTATGTTCTACAAAAGCCCTCTCAGTTTTGGTTCCAATTTTTTGAAAACAATTTCCATAAAAAACACATCATAAAAAAAACGAAAATCATGATTAAAAAATAATAATAATGATGGAACCAAAAATTTGACAGTAAAACAATGATTATTATGTTTAATAATCAGGTCCTAAATCATATAATGAAGGCTCTGATACCAAATGTAAGATAAAAATTGAAGCTTCATGGATCACATTATATGAAATTAGAACACCGATGTACTTACTCGTTTAAGACATGATCACCACATTAGAAATATGAATCGCCTCTTGAATGTCAAGTTCCTGAAACAAAAGACCAAGTCTTCCCCTGCCTGTTCACGCACTCCTAAGTCGCGGCCGTCAATGGGCAAGCCGTGGACTGATTATATTATTCGTGACGGCAGAGGGGACCTAGCCAACTATATATAATAGTAACTATAACCCTAGGCACCTCCCATTACGAGCCTATAGGTTAAGGCCTACACTATTACCCACACACATCAGAATTAGGTGCCAATAACCCATGATAAATAATAAATAGATCACCATATTAGCGGGCTTAAGTATCATCAAATGGATCATAACATGAGCCCGTTTTTCGCAAACAAAAATCCACAATTGATTGTAGCCCACAAGAATTATTAGAAATAAATCTAACAAAAAATGCATCGCTATTATGTTGGAAACAGGAAGCACATTATTCGCTCCTTACACTTCCAGAAAAGCTTGATTTTTTTTTTTTTTTGATGAGCAAGTTTTTTTTATGAGCACAGAAAAGCTTGATCTGATCATCATATAAGTTACATATTAATAAACTCCGTATGCTGTTACATTTGAATATTTATGCAAGTTAATAAGGAAAAAAACGTGGGAATTAAGTTTCCTGTATTTCAGATGGTTTGGGAACTTCCCTGAGCTGGACCGAGTTTTCAAAACAGTGATAGAAACCATAATGAGGGAATCTCTCATACCATGTATCTTGCATTTCGTGTGTGTCCCAGTGTTCTCCACTGCTGCTCTTCCCGTACTTGTGAACCCATCCAGAACCATTGTGTTGCTCGCCCCAAGTTCGGTTCCATCGTTCTCCATGCTTGCCTTCCCACCAGGTCTCCCCTTGCTTGACACCATGACCATTTAGATCAAAATTTTCATCCCATTTGTCACCCCATTTTTCCCATCCACCACCCTCTGAGCGCTCCGCCCATTTGTCGGTGTATTTTATGCTTCCACCATACCCGTCGTATGTTTCACCCCACCTGCCAAAGGAACAGCAGCATGCTTAATCCAAGAGGAAAAAGATGGAACATAAAGATGAAAAAATACCACCAAGGGGAAAAGGACAAGCTGTCACTCTTTCTTGTTGCTTAAGATAAGTTGAAAGTTTCCTTCACTCACAATTGCTTTGTAGGAAAGAGAAAGACCATTGCATTCATCAAAATCTTAGGGCAGGTTTAGGGTAGAGGGTAAGTTTGGAACAAGTCAAATGAAAAGGATGTAAAGTAGGGATCCAGAATTCAGTATAAAGCAAAGAATGGAGGCTGCTCATAGTCATACTACAGCCCTTCACCAATGTATTCTATGAGAATGTATAGGTATAAAAAATTATCATCCCACACTACTTTTGTACACTTCACTAATGATGGATAAATCTACCGTTAATCATGTTACCCATTGAACAATCCGTCAACCATTCAATACATGTGATTAACCACGACTTATACATCATGTCATCATTAACCCGGTGTAAAGGTATAGAGCCACATATTTAGATAATACATGTACAACATTTTAATTTACTCTGATGACTTCATTTTTTTTTATAAGCTACTCTGTTGACTTCATACATTAGAACTAGCAGACACTATGACTATGATGAATATACATTCCCTCAAATACATATAAATATAGTGCAAACTATAATATTTTTGTTTTGATAGCAAGAAAAATATAAATTGAGTTCAAAATCATTCAGTCTATTTCATCATGTTAGAAAGAACACTAAACATTTGAAAGAATAAGGACTAAACACTATGAGAAGAAGATATCCTGGTCAAAGGAAAAATCAGAAGATGATTAGAGATCAAATTGTAATCTAGTTCTAAATTGTTACCTTTCATGCCAAACATGAGCATGCCCAGCTTCAAGGGGTGTGTTTGGGTCAATGCTGCACCACTTGTGAGCCCATTTCTCTGCTTGACCAGAGGCGTTATAGTGTTCCCACCATTTTTCCTGCCACTCATCACCTTTACCATTCCTTCCCCACTTGTCTGCAGTTTTCTCAAAATGCATAAGCCCATTTTCCTGCAAGTGAAATTCATACTCATCTATGAATGCTGAGACTGCAGGCATAACTAATGCATTAGCAATTGGCAAGGAACACTTAAGATCAATTTTATGTAAGTTCTTAAGAAACAGGTGCCCAGTTCCTACCTAATAAATGTATTAATGAGGGTGATTATATAATAAGAAAGGCATTTAACTGCGAAATGAATTTATCAAATTTTGCTAACCTGACGCATGGATTCTCTCCAAAATTCACGCCAAACATTTCCATCTGCATCGCGTCCAGACTTCTCAGAACCAAGTTCTTTATAGCCAAAGTCATCAGCAGCCTCCCAGAACTTCTCTTGCCACTCAATAGCTTTGTCAGCACTAATGCCTCTGGTCATTGTCCATCTGCAAATTACACCATCAGGTCTTTGCTCGAGTCCTGTCTCCTTCCACCATCTTGTTCCATCTTGATTCACTCCCATAGGTAATGATTTATTGGCCTTATTAAGGGCCTGAGCTGCTTCTGCTGCATGGGCAGAAGACAATGCGCCACGACTCTGTTCCTCTTCCAAGGAAGGTGACTCTACATTGGTTGCGGAAGCTTCCAGTTTTTCAACCTCTAACGATGATTGAAGGGGTGGAAGAGTAGGATTAAGGTTGCTTTGAGAAAGTAAGCTTTCAAATGGAAGTGAGAGAAGTTGTGGCGATCGTTCCTTCTCCACAACAGGATTGGGTAAGGGGGAATGAACTTTAGACTTTGTATTCAACTGCAATCCACTGGCATCCTCTGGGGGAACACCACTATCTGGTGGGGGTGTCCAGGACCAAAAATCAGGGCCTGGGACACCATTTCTCTGAGTTTCTGATTGTTGCACAAAAATACTCCCAGACTGCGTCCCTGATTATTTAATTTACACAAAATGAATAGAAGAGCACAGAAATATACAAAAAAAATACTACCAAGATCCTTGATGTACATACTCCATTTAGCAATTGTAACCAAAAAAATTACTCCATTTAGCAAGAAAACTAAAATTCCATTTCTCTGGGAATTAAATTTACAAATAAACACAGCAATAGCATCTTCACAGCAAGTTAGAAATATCAAAATTCAATCAATTTACAAACCACTAACCTCAATGTAAAAAAAAAAAAAAAAAAAGAAAGAAAGAAAGAGAAAACCGACCAAAATTAATTGTAAAAAAGATGTTGCTTCGAGTTTTGCTATATTCTCTAAAATATCTTCCTAATAACCCTATTAGTACTAATAAAGAAAGAATTAAATGAAAAATTAATCATTTAGTAATTAGGAGGATTATTGTTAGGAATGGTTAACAGACTTTAGAACTATTCTACATTTCTACCTCTTTCTTATAATTTTTAATTGTTTTTATAGTTTATATTATATAAAAACAAAGTGTCAGCTTCAGCACCATTATTCTCTGACCATTTCATGTGTATTAATAAAGTAATATACAATATAGGATTGCACCTATAACTACTAATTACTATCCTTCAATTAACCAAACCCTTAACTCAAAAGAAAAACCCTTAAAACAGAAAAAACGGGGTTACCCTTCAAAGCACAAAGATTCAAAAGATTTCAAGGAAAAGCAAAAAACAAAAACAAAGCCAAAACCAAGTTACCATCTTGACCCTTCCCCGTTTCTTCCCCGCTCCAGCCCTTCGAAGAATCGGTGCCATCAGAACCGCCAGACCTCGCCGCGCTGCTCTCCTTAAGAATCGCCCTGGCCGCCGCGATAGCTGCCGCGGCCCGATCAACTACCTGCAACCTCTGAACCCTGTCTCGCTCTTCGTTGGAAACTTCTAGAAGCTTCTGGAATTGTTGGGTCTTCTCCTCCAAGTCCTCCACACTCGGACTGCCACCACTGCCGACATCATCGGCAACCTGGTCGGCGATTCTGTTGAAGAGAATGGTTTTCCTTTCTCTCTCCACCGACTTCTTCCACATGTCGAGGTAGGAGTCACCTTCTCCGGCGCCGGAAATCGTCGCCCTCAGCCGCAGGCATCGTCGGGTTGTTCCTGTTCGCGACGGTTTTTGTTGGGCCTGCGGAAGGAGGAGGTAGAGGATGGGGCGAGTGGGTTCGGGTGCGAGGAGGTGCACCGAGCGGGATGGTGCACCCGCAGCGCAGGATCCGAGGTGTGTCGCCATTCATGGAATTAGTGTGAGTGAGAGCGGTTAAAATGGCGGTGAATTGTATGCGGAATTTATACGGTGTTTGTGGAATGGAAGGGGTGAAATAGTCATAGTCAGTGGAAAATATATCTGAATAATAAGATCCACCAGATCATAACTTTACCTGAGTTGTCACTTCACTGACTTGTGATATACTTAATTTATTTATATAATAAATACCTTTTTATGATATTGTTCTCCGTTACCGTTCCTGATATTTTGCTACCTGGGGCTGGTAGGGTGTAGGGATGTCAACGGGGCAGGGCGGGGGCGGGGAGTACTCCCCCAGTCCCTGTCCCCGCCCCCCATCTCTGCCCCCGATCCCCGCCGTGGGGGGCTTTCCTTCCCCGTCCCCGTCCCCGTGGATCCCCGCAATCCCCACGGGGACCCCGAACATTTATAAAATGTTGAGCATATTATGTTGAAATGAAGCAATATACTGACAGATTAAGCAAGGTTTGAGACCTAGCAATGGATAATAATTAGTTTCCTCATTATACTGATTGATTAAGGCATTTTGATTCCAAATAAATTTTCATCCTTAAATATCACCATATACCAAATAAACAATACCAAAAGGAATACCAATTGATAACTCACAGCACAACACCAAAGAACAGAGGCGGTGGTCGAACAGAGAAGGAGACGCGAGTCACACTACTGGCCGGCGGCGGATCTGGGTTGGTGGTTGAAGGAAGGTACAACAGAGCAACCAATTTCCAAGATGTGACCCACCGAGCAACCAAGGAGGAGATGCGACTGGCCGGCGGCGGGTCTGGGTTAGTGGTCGAAGGAGGAGACGCGGGCAGAGCAACAAGGCAACCAAGGTCCAAGGAGGAGACATGAGCCACCGCGCAACCAAGGAGGAGACGCGACCCACCGAGCAACCAGGGAGGAGATGCGACTGACCGGCGGAGGGTCTGGGCTGGTGGTTGGCGGCGCAAATCTAGGGTTTGTGAGAAGGAGATGAAACAAAATGAGTGATTAAGTGTATAACTGAATGGAAATCTGGAACATAGGCTTCATGTTTTAGAAATTAAAAATAAAAATTATAAAAAAACGCATAAAAAGACCAAAAAGACCTAAAAAATATTAGTAGTTATAATATAATATTATTTATAATAGGGATAAAATAGTAATATCTTCGGGGCGGGGACCCCGTGGGGCGGGGGGCATGATCCCCGTCCCCGTCCCCGAATCAGTCACGGGGGGATTTTCTCCCCCACCCCCGTCCTCGCGGGGAAAAATTCCCCGCCCGCGGGGCCCCATTCGGGGCAGTCCCCGCGGGGATCCCCGGTCGTGGGTAGAAATTGCCACCCCTAGTAGGGTGCTTGTTTAGTGTCGGTTTTTAACCTCCTTTATAGTTTATACACACACAAACCAAAAAAAAAAAGGTTGAAAAAAAATAAAAAAATATTATTATATTATTATATTATTAATCATATTTTTACTCATAGTAATAAATAATAACTATCTTAATCATATATTTTTTTTATAAAAAAAAAAAACAATCTCAAGAATCTGTCAAAAAAAAAGAAAAAAATATCTTAAAAAAAAAAAACTTTAGAATGATTGGATATTAAAATTCAACTCTTTATGTATCCATGAACTTTTTATGTTAAATTTATCAAATAATAATGTATTATTAAAAAAATATAAATTATTTTTTAATAATTATTATAAAATTGGATTTTATAACTAATAGTTTTTTTTTTGACGCGATTTTATACCTAATAGTTGAAACAAAATTTAATCTAAATCCTATAGTCTAAATTTTGACAAATTTTAATTTTAATAAATAAAATACTAAGAGTTATAACTTTCTATCGAATTTTTGACAAAATGATATCACATACTTGTTAATATTTTTGTAGACAACGATCCATAATATTTTATTTGTATATAAATTATATTTAAATTAAATCAATATTCTCCTTACTTTTTTGTCAATATAATATTACTCTCATTTTTTTATTTTTTATTTTTGGTTACAATAAGGAGCCTAAGCCCTGAAAAGAAAAGAGCCTGTGAATTCACTATTCGAGGTACGGAGGTCCCTGACTCCCTGACATATCACCTAAGAGAAGTAAAGACAAATCCGAGGGAGGCGAAACTAGCTCGTGAAGGCCATAATCTATGGATAAACTCCACTTAGCTAGCCAATCTGCATATCTGTTCCCCTCATTATATGTATGTTTTAATTTGATCTTCCCCTGATAAGAGAGCAAAAGCTTGATTCTTGAGATAATAGGGAACTTGAGCAAGGGAGCTGTATCTTTGGGGATGGCCTGAATAGCAAATAATGAGTCACTTTCCACCACAACCCAGTTGTCCCATTCCTCCAAGCAAATTACAGTCCAACATAGATGGCCCAAAATTCCGCAACTTGAGCCTCACAGTGTCCAATATGAAGATATCCAATATTACTCTTTTAATAAACTAAATGCAATACTTTAGCAAAAAAACATAAAAATTTCTTGAATGAAGATTAAAGTAATTTCTTAAGAAAAACCTTACATGAAATTATTTAGATGATTGTTCGAATATTTATTAATAAAAATAAATAACATGTATCTTATTTTAAATCACGTTATCTATGAATTATAAAAAATTAATAAGCATCCAGGTACAGTTTAATTGTTATACATTGTTTGAATAAAAAAATTGTACACTATCAATCAATTATAAATTATTATATTATTAAAAATATTTAATTCTTCTTTAAAAAAAATAATTTTCATAATAAATATGTTAAATTTCTTGTATACTTTATAATTTTATACTGATATTATATTTTTATTAGCAAATAATTTTTCATCACAAATACATAAAACACCTTCCTTAAGCTCTGTCAAATATAAATAAGTGGCTCCGTGACCGCCAATGGTTGCTTGATAACGTTCTTTTTGAAAAAGAGAGGACATTTTCGTGTTGTTGAAGGTAGGAACTAGTATCTAGGATATCTAGGATGCAGGACTCGATCACTTTTCTCACTTTAACGGTTTTACAAAATCCTTTATCTGCAAAAACGTGAGGCAGGCGAGAACCAAGAATAGGTGGACCGTGGACGGGGACAATAATGACCAAACCCACTATACTTATTTGGGTTCCATTATATATACTACCTACACTCCCCATATTTGGCATCCACTCCCACACACCTTTTAACATTTAAATGTTGAATTCAGAAACTAAGTTTCCGGCATTTAATTGCCGAGAAATTCTTAAAATTTAAAAAAATGTGTTTCTGACAATTAGATGCCAGAAACATAGTTTCTGAATCCGGCATTTAAATACCGGAAGACGTGTGGGGGTAGATGCAGTTTCTGCATCCGGAATTTAAATGCCGGAAGGCGTGTGGGGGTGGATGCCAAATATGGGGAGTGTAGGTAGTAAGGCCCTACTCATTATTGTTGCCCTGTTGGACAATCCATTGGGTTTTCACATAACCAATTAAACATGGGCTTCAATAAATCAACATAAGCCACTGCTATTTACACCTTGCAAATTGCAATTTGCATCTTGAAGTTTAAATTTTTTCTCTCCAAAATTACCCTTCAGTCTCGGTGAGTTTTTGCAAGTTTTTTCCGTAACGTAACTATCGGAATTTACTTTCTGGAAGCTTCCGGAAAACGAAATCCGGACACTTGTTACACCTCCGAAATTCAAAATGCAGATGCGTATTTGTGAGTCATTTGTGATCTACAGAATTATATATTCTCCGGAAGTATAAAAATTACCACTTCTGGAAAGTACTTTCCGGAAGTCTCGTTTTCTGTCTGGTTTCTGCAGGGAGGTTTCTTCGCTCTTGCTCATTTTGAATTTGTTGTTCAAATCATCCATTCATTGATATGATGACATATGTATTATGCTAGAAGAAGAGGAAGTGGTGGGGCCCATGAGAAAGGAAAAAAAAAAAGCATTAATATTTGAAAAGTGGTTTTGAGTATGAATCAGGTGTAAAACAAGAAAATGAAATCCATGATAAAGTTGAAACTGAAGTTTTTTTTGGTACACATTGAAATTGAAGTTGCAGCTGCAAGTCTGCTAAGGTGAATGGATGAAAGAAAGGGATTGGAACGTTTAAGTGAGTGCTCAGTGAGTGGATGACCACTTACCGCTCATACTCATAGATAATAAATAGACAGAAAACGAGACTTCGGTAAAGTACTTTTCGGAAGTGATAATTTTTATATTTCCGGAAAATATAATCCGGGAGATCAAAGGGACTCACAAATATGCATCCGCATTTTGAATTCCGGAAGTGTAACGAGTATCCGGATTTCATTTTCCGGAATCTTCCGGAAAGTAAATTCCGGAAGTTACGTTACGAAAAAAACTTGCAAAAACTCATTGAGACTGAAGGGTATTTTTGAAAGGAAAAAAATTCAAATTGAAGCTGCAAGGTATAAATAGCAATTTGCAATGTGTAAATAGCAATGGCCATCAGCATATGACATCGATTTGTCGGAGTAGTGTTTGCTCCTCGCTTGTAATATCCACATTGGCAGCAACTTCCAAATTTCCTTTTGGAGTAGTGTTTGCTTCTAGCTTGTAATATCCACATTGGCGGCAACCTCCAAAATTCCTTTTCCTTGGGTCTCTTTTACTTTCGTTCTTCATGTTGATTTATTGCTAGAAAAACTGAGATCTTTAAAATGGGATAGGAAAGTAATTAGAAAAGGTATTTGTTTCATTGGCAAGAGTTAAACTGGGAATAACTCAATAAAGTAAGGAAAAATCAATGCTTTTAAAACCGGATAGGTCGTTGAACCTAAAAGATATTGATTCAAGGTTTAATGGTCCAACCGCAGTTGAATCGATAATAATTGAATATTATTTTTAATTTTTTTTAATATAATATATCAAGTAATATTAACATTTTCTCATATATTTTTAATAATATAAAATATTTTTGGCATTTTATGATAATAAATTTATAAGAATAATTGTTTTATTTGTTCGGAAAAATGTAAAAAAACCAATTTTAAGGCTTAACAGCTCAAAGGTTTCTTATAATTAAAATTAGGCCGGTTTAAGCCCATTTTTTAAAAACCAAAAATATAATAAAAAGAAAACAAAAGTTAAATTGGGCCACGGCCCATTCTAATAAAACAAAATAGTTTAACCTAGTTTTTACTTCTATTCATGATTTCATGCATAGCCACCCCCTCCCCCCCCCTTCCCCTCTTTTGCGAAGCGAGGATTCTTCTCTTTTTTCTTCTTTTTGTACTTTTTCTCTTCTTCTTTCTTCTTTCCTCTAGATCCTTCCCCAAATCCCCTCTTTATAGCTTATTCTCTGTAAAAGAAAAAGGAAGCAAAGTAGATTAGCAAACATTATTGCCAGAGAAGGAAGAGACCACAACTAGGGGTGTTTGAAGTTTTTTTTAAAAAAAGGTTTATTATTGAATCGTCCTAACGGATGAGCCATAGGCTTTCACTGGTTTTCCCGGTTTAGGACCAGTTCTGTCGATGTCTTATCAATTTATATACAGAACGATTTTGTGGGTGGCTCGAACCGGATGACAAATGGGTTCCCCGTCAAACCGGCCAGTCCAGTTGTGAAAACATTGGGAGAAATTTTTGTATGATTACAAATCTATCACTTCATTCTTAGACAAAATCAATCATAAAATAATAACAAATATAATAAAGTAAATGTCTGCTTGTAAAAATAAAATGTACAATCACGTGCTCCCCGGATTTAAGAGGTGTCCTTCTTCCTTCCTTTCTTTTCACCTTGCGTTGTCTTCCTCCAATTTGAGAGGTCCGTGTTAATATAGATGGATTTTTGTGCAAATCTTATATATGAGAGCATGGAGATAAGCATCTGCTAGATTGGAGCATAGACGGTCAAGAACCTTGCCAATTTACTAGAAGTGCTTGGACATTCTCACAAAATATTTGTTTCTACAAGCAGCCCTACAAATATTTCATTTGAGATTATGTGGATGTTGTTCTCTCTAGCGAAGTCTAGAAGATGGAATAGTGTTTCCCAATTTGAGAAACTGTCAACGAGATTTAAGGGAATTGTGATTATAATTCCTCGAACTTTTTGAATAGGTTATTGTTCTTTGCATGGTTGAAGGCTCGGTCAACTGGACTTATACTCAAATTGTATTCATCAACACTGAGGCAGTAACAGGACCAAGGCGTACAAAAGGGGTTTTGGGGGGGGGGGGGGGGGGGGGGGGGTTGAATTGGGATTTAAATAAAAAATGAAATATTTTGCGATAAATCAAAACCCTTTTTAAAGTTAAAACAGAATTTGCAGCGGATATTAAATTCTTTTCAAATTAAGACGCTTTAGAAAATAAATCGTTTGAAATTAAAGCGCGATAATTAAAATAACGGAAATGTAAAGAGAATAGGGAAAGAAGATGAACACCACGATATATCCTGGTTCGGCCACAGGCTACCCACGTGGCCTACATCCAGTCCCCAAGGCAATACCACCAAGGGTTTTCCATCAACTCTAGTTTTTAACAGGATCAACTAGAACCTTTACAAAACAGAGAACCCTTAACACAAATCACAGGACATACTATCCCTTGTGTAAGAGCCTCAAACACTAGCTTTTAAACAGGAGTAGCTAGAACCTTTACAATCCATAGAACCCTTAACAAATCACAGGACATACTATCTCTTGTGTAAGAGCCTCAAAATTATCCCAAGAGATATACCCTCTCTTGTTTGGTAACCAAAAAGGTGGTTTGAGTCAATCTGACTCTTACCAAGATAAAGCACTCTTAATATTGCAGATAAAAACAAATTGAAGCACAATACAATATCACCTATATGGTGTGTAAAGCACTCTCAATATAATATGATCAAAGTGTAAAAGTGAGATTAGTAAGAATGATAGAAAATGATTTTGACAGAGTTTCAGTTCAAATAATATTAGTGAGTATTATCTAAAATGGCTGCCTATCATTCCAATTTATAGAGAAAAGATTAAGTCCATAGGAACTAGGTTAAGCCCATTTTTAAAACACTTTTAGTCGCGCAGTAATCAATTATTTCAGTCACATAATCGATTATTTTAACTCAGATCAAAAGGCGCATTCTTTAAACAGTCAGGGCATAATCGATTACTTGTTCTCTGTGTAAAAACCATTTGACTGTTTAAAGGCATAATCGATTATACTAATCAATTATCTATTCTCTATCTTGAATTTCAAAAAGCCATAATCGATTTTTCAAACATTATAATCGATTATATAAATTCGAATTCAAAACTTAACGGCTCAAAATAATTAATACTCATTTAAAAGCATTTAAGGCTAATTAAGCTGAATTTAAAACGTGTCCAGAATGTCATAATTGATTACCATAATCGATTATTATATTTTAAATTCAAATTTCGAAAACATAACAGCTCTATAATTAATGACTCATTAAAACATTTTTTAAGAGCTTGATAATCGATTATACTAATCGATTATTCCTCAAATTAAATTTGAATTTGAAAAACTTAAAGGCTGAAAAAATATTTCTGAATTAAGTTCATTTAAAAGCCATTTAAGTTTACTTAGAAAGCTCATTTATGTGTGTGTGTGACCCGTTTTAATTATGAGAGCTTTACTTACCATTTATATCTTTTTCTAGAATAAGCAATACAAATAATAAAATTCTCTTTAAACCCATCTTGATTGCTTGCTAGTTCTTTTGACTGCTTGTTTAACTTTTTGCCGCTTTTTGCAATTAAGTCCTTCTGACTTGAATCCTTTTGTCATTCATCAAAACATATGTACCTGTAAAGGCATATATCCACAAACTCCTCCTTTTTTATGATGACAAACATCTCAGGAGGGATTTTCTAAATATGATAGAGTTAGAGTGTAACACCCCCTTGGCACTACATGTTGAAACTAAAAGACATAAAACAATTACGCTGGTTGCTTTCGGAAAATATAATTTTCTCTAGTTCTTAACTTACTTGAAATTAGTTGTAGTTAAATTTTCTTTTTCTTTTCTTCTACCGATCCAAACCAAACCTTTATAATTAACAAACAACCGAATACATATATATATAATGCATCAATACAGTTTTATATATGGCCTTTTATATTACAAATCATTTATTTAAGCCATAGCATAAGGAAAACACGCATAAACTAAACTTAAATAGTAGCGGTACTATTTCCCAAAAGTAAATGCAAAACAGATCCTATAGCTGGTCGCACTTAAGAAAAACCATTGGGAAGTCCTCCCTAGAACTCCCCGCCCGTAGAAATATCCAGGTTAGTCCTCCATATGCTTCCGTCATTAGCCTCGTTAAAGTGCAGGGAACGTATTCCCGTGTAAGATATCGGACTCATTTGGTTCATCTATACTCGAATATATATATAGAAGCATAGTAGAAACCCAACATGAAAAGAAATAAAGCAAGGGTGAGATACCAATATTGAGTTTTATGATGATAACTACATGTACGACACTCAAACAAACATCATGTATACATACTGTAATTATTTCCTACCAATGGGATTCATACCCGGTCATCCAATCGTGATTTTTCAAAAAAGCATGGCACTTCAATATCCATCCTATGAGTCTTGACCTTTATTCTCCGGAGATTCCTAACTTCCCTTCTTCGAGCAATGATTAAGCTGCGATACCCTTAACACAATTGTCTCATGAGATCGGCCTCTAGATTTAGGTCCGGCTCCAATTGTTCAGGGAATATCACGATGGAGCACCTAAAATAATATTGGAATAGTTACCTATTGAGTACATTCGTGCTGGGTAACCGAATTCCATGACCCAAGGTTGCAAGGCCCCAAGTATTCGCTGGATTTGCGAAGCCCAAATGTCCCTAAGACCCAAAGACCCTAGAATTTATCTTTGGTCCGTAACTAACCAATTTACCCAATTCACCCTTTGTGAAATTGTAGTTCGATACCCAAGACACGTCTGCCCCAAATGGCATGTTTGACAGACTATGCATGTAAAACACATTGTTATCGTAATTGTTCTTTGTCGTTTGTTTTTTTTTTCTTTTTTTCTTTTTTTTTTCTTTGTCGAGGGTTAAAGCCCCCGACTACCCTTCATCCTTCCTTAGATATTCCAATTCCTTTCACCTCCAAAGTACAATTTCCTCTTAGGAACACTAGCCCGACGTCTCGGCAATCTAGGTCCTTATTCTTTCGTTTATTTTTCCCAAAGAGTTTTCGTCCAGTGAAACACAAATACCAAAACAAAAAATCCGAAAACATATCCAAGTTTGTTGGAAAATTTCTGTTGTTCTTAAATTCTTTTCCAAAAATCCTTTTTTGATGAAATTCGTTTTAAACCGCAACGAAAAATCATTTTTCCACAAATCCTTTATTTTTATTTCTAAAATCCATTACCCTTTGAAAATCCTTTATGACATATAAATTTATTTTCCACTTAAAAAATTGTTTTTCACCATACTGCCGTTAGGCAAACAAAAATCCTTATTTCCTGAAAAATTATTTATCAACAACCTTAAAACAATTTTTAAAATACATTTTCTGAAAATTAAGATTTATTTCTATTCTTCCCGTCGTTTTTTGAAAAAAGTGTGAAAGTGAAATTTTTTCACGGTTACGCACTCGCTGTCACTCGTTAACCTATCCTTTCATTAAACTCATTAAAATATTATTATTTTTACCTTAAAATTAAATCCACTAACTTTCAAAAACATAATGTTTTTCTTAAATTTTCTTAACGTTTTATCTTTAATTTTCAATGAGCATTGACCGATGTCAGGCTTCCAGCCAATCACAAAATCAACAAAAAAAATATCATACAACACAATTTATCACATGCTTTCACAATCAACAATAAATTCACACCTCACAATTTATAGCATGCTTTCACAGATAAATCATGTATCACAGAATATTACGCAATAATTTTAAAACATACACCGCAACCTACACAATTAATTACAGACACACCAAACAATTTATACACATAGTTATCGAAGCTCCTCAGGGAAACTCCCCTTACCTCTTGAAGATTCAAGTTCCGATTCAACGAAGTCTCGGTTTTCAAATCCGGTTTCCTCCACGAACTCCGAACAACAACTACTAACACAATCCTTCACAAAACAACGCATAACTAATTAAACTTTGAAAAAAAAACTACAAGTTCCTAAGGGTATGGATTCGACCCAAGCTAAAAAAAATAGGTTAGAGGTTTCAAAATTTCACATACTCTTAGATCTATAACCTTAGAGTAGTGTAGAGTTAGGGAGAATTGCCATACTTGAAAATGAAGAAAAATCATCTAACCTATTTTGTGGGTAGATTCGGCCCTCAATAAAAAAAATGGCTAGGGTTTTCTAAAATTCACATGCTCTTAGATTAGTGATCCTTAAGCATTAGAGATGACATAACTAATGATCATGATTTGAAATTAAAACAAAACCTCCTCCATTCTCACAAGTGAGGTTTCGGCCTCTTAGAGAAAATTGGGAAGGAAATTTTATTTTTACACATGCTTAGAAATGAAGATACTAGGGATCATGACTAGTTCATAGCAATTGGAATCATGTGAAAAGGATTTTTCTATGATTTTCTAGGAATTTCCAAAGTTTTAGATCTAAGAACATAAACTTGATGATCATGGCAAAATAAATGAAATAAATGGAGATCTAAGACAAGAATGATTAAGAGTTAGGAGATTACCTCTTGGAGATGGAGAAAAGATGAAGAGTTTGATCTAATTTGCCAAGAAAACACTTAAGGACTTAGGTTTTTCTTAGGTTTTCTTTTAGTGTAATTGAAGAACAAATGAGAGAGTGTGCGGGGCGGGGCATGGGGGGGGGGGGGGGGGGGGGTGGTGGTGGAGGACTGAGAGAAGAGTGTGAGGGGGTTAAGGTGAGTGAGTCATAAGGCTAATTTGGAGTTTCTAATTAATCTTAGGGGTAGTTTAGTCTTTTACTAACTAAAATATCTAAGATATTTTGCAAAATAATGATGACAAAGGTGAGTCATTAGTGGTGACTCACTATGCTCACCACAACCATGTGATATTTGTCCCTCCGTGGCCCGGTGTCCGGTTTAGTCTCCGTAGTTCCGATTCCGACTCCGTTATTCTCCCGATTTAGGTTTTCCGCACCCGATTTAATTCAAAACTTCGCCCGACCAAAATGTAATATTTTATTTTAGAGCAAATTTTTTTTTGAAAAGGCCCACATCACTTA
This sequence comes from Echinosophora koreensis, assembly GCA_035048595.1. Taxonomy (NCBI): domain Eukaryota; kingdom Viridiplantae; phylum Streptophyta; class Magnoliopsida; order Fabales; family Fabaceae; genus Echinosophora; species Echinosophora koreensis. Next base: position 2,105,966 of record JAPCYP010000061.1, on the reverse strand, counting down.
AAAAGTGATGAGAAAATTTATCGTTTCGTTTTCGGGTCAAAATTAGGTTTTTTGACCAGTAAAATCTTACTGTCAGTGAAAACGCAGACTGGGTTTCGTCTGAATTTTCAACCCAAAATTTAATCGTAGGCTTTCGCCATGAATTCGAGTCTAAATATGATTTTGTTTCAACCAAAATCATTTTCTAGGTCTCAAACAAAAATATAAACAGATATTTGTTATCGATACAGAAAACAGCAGAAATCAGGGCGTTATATAGAGCAACATGTATATATATCAGAGTTTTAACACGCATTTGCTCTACTCCCCCTCACTTTATGCATTCATTTAAAATCCTCTCCCCCTTAAGCATACAATCATCTAACTCTCCCCCTTTTGACATTATCAAAAAGCGGAAAAGCAAAATAATAGTATCATGGCATATATCCACTATCATGTTGAACAATTCAAGCATAAGATATAATTACCTTGGCATGCAAGTGTAGAATTATCATAGAAATCAAGTACGTACGGAAGCAAAAGTGCCAGGAAAGTCTTGTGTATTGGGTTGGGATTTTAAAGGATTTTAATGGACTTTTTTATGACAAAAAAGTCTTGTGGTATTCAATCAAGCCTTTTATATATTATAAATAAGTCTTGTGGTATTCAATCAGAATTATTAGGATTTTTTTTAAAGATTCCAAATCCAACGATATTCAATCAAGACTTTTGATAAGTTACTAAAAGTTTCATGATATTCAAAAATTTGTTGATTTTGGTGGATTGTTTTGTATAATGGATTTTGTGGGACTTTTTAGTGAAATATATAAATACCAAACCATTCCAAAATCCCACCCAAACCTATCAGACTTTTTTATTCCCTAATTCCTTTTCTCCAGACTTTTCTTTCTCTTGCTGTGGTCTTGTGCTCTTTTATTTCTCTTCTTGCCCTTGAGCGGGTACAACAACGGTAATTTCCCTAATTTCTCTTCTTGCTCAGAAACACGTTAGATGCTTGTGAATACTTCTCTATGAATAGGTAGTCCTGAGTTTATCATACAAAAAAAGGTGAAATTGAAAGAAATGCGAATCATAAGGGTCAAAGGTGGGTCAATAATAGCAAAAGGAGAGGTTTTCATTATTCAATTTCTAGTTGGGTAGCAAACCCAATTGGATGCCTATCAAATTCTACTTCAGCATGTTAACATTCAGTTTCTACAGTGGTTTAATTGTTTCTGGCATTTTTTTATTGTACAACATGTTCTTATTTTCGCTTAAATTTTGGAACCTTCATATTGTCTGGTTGGTGGCATCCTTGGCAGAGAAGTGCTGCGCCTCTATTTTCTTGAATATGTTCCTTAAACGTTTGGCTCTGTATTGGTTTTTATGTTTATTTTGTATTATTTTGTGTACATGGTATTTTTAAATAAAAATAAATAAAAAATAGCAATAGGTGATTCTATATTGTGTTTTTTTTCGGGTACATTTATTCCAAATTGTAATTTTATTGATTGGTATGATAAGTATTCTTGTAAAATAACTAATAAATTTCTTACATATGTTGTAATAGTAATTCAAATGGGGGATCCACAACAAAAAAATAATAAAGGAAAGGGCAAAGAAAACTATGAATCATGGACTCGGGAGGATAGCAATGAGTTGTTGCACCTCCGGTGGATGCATAAATAGTGGATTATTACTTTTTTTCATTGACTCATGTATAAAATTCATGTGTTTCTTTCAAATCCTATAAATCCATATAATTCATTCAAATCTTATAAAGTCTTATGATATAATTCCTTTAAAATCTACACATGAGAATTTTGATTATAACAATTTTTTAAAAAAAGTCTTTTAAAATCTTATAAGTCATTACATTCTTACATAGTCTTTTAAAATCCACAAGATTTTTTTAAACCAGAACAATCCTTTAAAATCCCAATCCAATACACCCAAAGCAGTATAAGAGTCACATGGTGTATTGGATTGGGATTTCATAAGATTTTAATGGACTTTTTTATAACAAAAGAATCCTGTGGTATTCAATCAAGACTTTTATATAATATAAATAAGTCTTGTGGTATTCAATAAGGATTTTTAGGATTTTTTTTTAAGGATTTCAAATCCATTGGTATTCAATCAAGACTTTTTATAAGTTACTAAAAATCTCTGGTATTCAAAAGTTTGTTGATTTCGGTGGATTCTTTTGTATAATGGATTTTGAGTGACTTTTTAGTGAAATATATAAATAGCAAACCTATTCCAAAATCCCACCCAAACCCTTCAGACTTTTTATTCCCTCATTCCTTCTCTCCCAGACTTTCTTCTCTCTCTCAGCCGTTCACTGTTCTTCTTTGAAGGTATGTATACTCTTCTTGCAATTTGTACTCTCCCTGTGCGACTCATTTCTTTCAATTTTTTGCTTTGCTTTGTATTCATGCTTATGTATCAATTACCTACACGTACAGGCGCCTGATGCTTTTATTTATTAGCATTAGCAATATAATATATGTGTTATTATAATATAATATAATTGAAATTATATATAATAATAAATACATTCTCCGATTATTCTATATAACCTGCACGTACAGGCGCTGATTTTGTGTATTCATGCTTATGTTTATCATTCTATGTATTGATGCTTATTAGTAATATATCATTCTAATAAGTTTTTTTTTTTTAAAAAAAGTACTATGATTACATGAATAAGTTCAAGTTACAGGCGCCGATATACATGTATTCACTTATTATTCTTTTTTTTTTTAAGGCACCGATATATATATATATATATATATATATTAGAATCCAATTTGTATTTTTTTTTCTGGCACACTCATTCCAATTTGTAATTTTGTTGATTGGTATGATAGATATTCTTGTTAAATAACTAATAAGTCTTTTACACATGTAGTAGTAATTCAAATGAGGGATTCACAACAAGGAAATAATAAAGGAAAGGGCATAGAAAACTATCAATCTTGGACCACGGAGGATACCAATGAGTTGTTGCACCTCCTGGTAGATGCCATAAATAGTGGATTACGTGATGCTAATAGGTCGCTTAGCAAGCAAAATGTAGAAAGAGTGATACTTCCTCATCTCAATGCAAAAACTATTCACCCTAAAACTTATAATCATTACCTGAGCCGGATGAAGTGGTTTAAGAATCAATATAACAAGATGTATACGCTTATGCGTAACAACTCTGGTTTTGGGTGGGACCCAATTACAAAGACGTTCATTGCCAGTGATGAAGTATGGAAAGATTACTTGAAGGTGAGCATAATTCATAATCTTTTAAATAAATTGATAGGTTACAAGTTTAGTACATTATGCTATTTACAATATATTAACAATGAATAATTTGTTCTTTGCTAGTCTCACCCAAGTCACGGCAAACTTCGAGAAAAAAGTCCAACTGATTATGAAGATTTGAAAATTGTTGTCGGTGGTGGAGTTTCTCATGGGAATGGTTCCATTGCCTTAGGCGCTGATGATACCGATGCAACAACTTTTGAGGAAGGAAATAGAGATTTCGGGATGGAAGACTTTTCATATGATCATAACAATGATGCGTTTATAGCACCAAATCACTATGAACCACCCTATCAGCCTCCATCACCTCGCCAATATAGTCCACCATCTCATTCCCCTTTAGGTTCGGAGGTTCCCACTGAAAAACCAAGTCGTCATAAGCGAAGTAGATCCGAGTATGAAGGAAATTCTAGCTCAATTGGGACGAACAATCAAGCCAAAGTTCTAGAAAATCTTTCTGTTGGCATTGGAACTATTGCTGTCAATTTTGAAAAACTATCTAACCTAATGGAGAAAAGAGAAAGAGATAAAGAACTCAATGAAATAGAGAAAAGAGAAAGAGAGAGCAAGAGTAATATTTGGGATGCTATAAAGGAGATCTCAAATTTGGATGACAAAACTCGTTACATGGCGGTTGATTTTCTTGATACCAAAGCAAAGAATGACTTTTTCTTGAAGATGTCTCCTGAAGAACACTTGTCTTGGATAAACTTCAAGTTAGGATATTAATATTTTGATAAACACTTATCTTGGGTTTTGTTGAATTATTTTTTTTGGAGTGCTATTTTGGTTGTAAGTATCTTGGTTATATTTTGGTTGAACTATTGTGGTTATACTTTGGTTAGATTTTATTGGTTAAGTGAAACGTTTATATTTCTAGACAAATGCCTTTGATATTTGACAGGTCTTCTAACCATGACTTGAAAAATTATTGCATTAATTTTTAAATTTATTCATTATTGTCTTCTTTTTATTGTTTGCAGTTTCGTATATATTTTTATACACATACAATGTCACAATCGAGCATGTATGAAAATGGTGACATAGAGGAAGAAGAAATAGGTGAAGATATGGATGATGCAAAAATAGAAGAAGAATTTTATGAGGCCATGTATATATCTGTGATGGCAATTCATGCATTAATGCATGTGCTAAATAGTTTTTTTGATTATGATGCATAGTGAAAATATTGAACATCCATTAATCCGACGACGAATTACTAGCATGGGATATGACTATATACATGAAGCATTGAACGATGTTCCTGTAATCTTCCGACAAGTATATAGAATGTATCCAGATGTATTCCGGAAGTTATGCACAATTCTTAGAGAAAAAAACACCTTTGGAGGATACAATTATTTGTGTTGAAGAAATGCTTGCATCATTCCTACAAATCGTTGCCCAAAATACTCGATATTGTGTAATTCGTAATACGTTTGGCCGATCACAATTTGCTGCAAGTGAAAATTTTCATAAGATTTTGAAGGCTTTGAATTCAATAGCATCTGATTTGATGGCTAAACCAGGATCAAATGTGCCCGCTAAAATAAAGGAAAGCACAAGGTTTTACCCTTATTTCAAGGTATATGGTAATTATCTAACTATAATAATATTGTAATTATAATTGTCATTATTATAATATATATTTTTCATAATATTGTTGTTGTTATTATTATTATTATTATTATTATTATTATTATTATTATTATTATTATTAATTTTAGGACTGCATCAGAGCTATTGATGGTACACATATTCCGGCAATGGTGAGGGGACGAGATGTAAGCAGTTATTGCAATCGTCATGGAAAGATATCACAAAATGTATTAGCAGCTTGTAACTTTGACTTGGAATTCATGTACGTTCTTAGCGGGTGGGAGGGTTCTGCTCATGATTCCAAATTACTAACTGATGCTTTAACAAGGAGGAATGGACTTGAAGTGGCCCAAGGTATGAACTTAATTTTGAAATGATAAATATATTTATTTTATTTTACTTTTCATGATAATTTTATACATGTAATCAGGTAAATATTTCCTAGTGGATTGTGAATTTCCTAATCGGCGCCAATTTTTAGCTCCATTTCGAGGTGTGCGATATCATTTACAAGATTTTGCAGGTAAGGTAATGACCCTCAAAATGAAAATGAATTATTCAATCTTTGTCATGCATCCTTGAGGAATGTGATCGAGAGGATATTTGAGATTTTTAAATCACGATTCACAATTTTTAAGTCAGCGCCTCCATTTCTATTTAAGACAAAAGCAGAGCTTATGTTAGCATGTGTAGCACTACATAACTTCCTTCACAAAGAATGTTGTTCTGATGAATTTCCAGTTGATCCAATAGACGAATTTTCATCTTCAGTATTACCAGCTAATGAAGACAATAATTTTGAACCTATTGTTCAAACCCAAGAGCAGGAACGAGAATATGCTAATGCTTGGAGAGCTAGCATGGCTTTAGCTATGTGGATAAATGCAACTTAGGAAGACATGAACCTATATCGATTTGACTATTAATAAAATATTAGAAAAATTGTATTGTGTTTTACTTTTTTTTTATTATATTATTCATTTCTTTGTTACTTTTTTTATTGGCTCTTGTAACTTTGAATGTTTGCTAAAAATTCATGTTTTCCTTTCAAATCTTATAAATCCATATAGTCCATTAAAATCTTATAAAGTCCTATGATATAAATCCTTTAAAATCCACACATGAGAATATTGGTTATAACAATCTTTAAAAAAAAAAGTCTTTTAAAATCTTATAAAGTCTTTTAAAGTCATTACATTCCTACAAAGTCTTTTAAAATCCGCAAGACTTTTTTAGGTCAAAACAATCTTATGAAATCCCAATCCAATACACCTTAATGAGCATAGATATATACACCATTTATTTAGATAAACCAGTTGTTTATAATGGTGCAATAAACTTTTATAACCACTTGATATAATGACCATTGTTCAAAAATTTCAAAAATTATCACTTATTGCCCATTGTTATTAATTTTTATTCCATATAAAGCTCATAGTTATCTCAAAAATAGATTTAATGACAATTTAACTTATCTCATAGAGTCATCTCGCCTATTTCAATTTTGGCATCTAGAGATGAAACATGCAAACTTTCAAGAAGAGAATTTTAGAGACATAACAAGTTTAAAAGAAAATTCTCCCCCTTTAACAAGTATATAATTTTGTGTTTCTATGTTTTCCTTTAAACATACAAATATTTCTCCCCCTTTCGAAAATAATTTTTCAAGAAATCATTTCATTTATGAGAGAAGAGAGTAGAAGCACATTTAATCTCAACAAGCATTAAACAATCCACAAAATAGAATATCATGAGATTAGGGATTGAGAAACTTGTTGGGTTAGATATAATGTAGTGCTCCTTGTTTGCATGTATCTTTTGCACTTGCATTATCTTCCCTTGAATTCTTCCACTCCATGTTGCCGGAAGAAGATCTTTCAATGCTCATTATTCAATTCTCCTTTTGTCCATATGTGCTTGTAATTCCAAAGATTGACACTTATAGAGCTCTCAAAATAGAGGTTAGCATCAAATATGGTTTAAGCACATCTATGAGCAAGACATATGTTGATAGATAATATGTAGAGCATATATCACATTATCAACTAGTCATTTATTTAGGAGTGAAATTTTCACAAATGCATTTAAGTTCAAAAACTTGGTTTGAGCATGTCTATGTGTCAAGATTGCCAAGCTATATGACCGTTTCATGCCATTTCATTCAAAACATGTCAAAACATCACATTTCAATCATGACCATCATATGTAGAAAATTTGAGGAGATAAGTATAGGCATAACATTGAATATGTGAAGTCATAAAACATGTCTTGTAATGATTATCATATATGTATTGCATTAAAAAGCTCTAAGACATGTCTATGATGATTTCATAAATTCAATATGTATTGCAACTTATATCATTATGAGGAATAAGGATAGAGATTACCAGTTTTGTCAAGATAACTCATTATAAACCTTGGTGTCGGAATCTCCATGAGTCACAATATAATGGATTATTAGACTTTTATAATCGATTGTTTGACTTTCATAATCCATTATTTGAGCTCCTCATAATCGATTATTTAAATCGATTATAACTCCTTTGGTTTGTTCCTTTTGTGCATAATCGATTATTTGAATCGATTAGGACTCCTCTGGAATTTTTCAGTTTCTCCCCCTATCACATGTAATCGATTATCTCAATTGATAATTTTCTCTTTGACTGGTGGATAATCGGTTATCTCCTTTTGGTAATTGATTATTGTTCATTTGTCAAAACTTTGCCAATATCTTCGGAGAAGACCTGTATAACCTTATTACCACATTTCAACGCACAGATTAGAAGTAACAATGTGAAAATAAGGATGCATACACAAGCATTCATGCAATCCGTGATTGATTTAAGATATTTCCTTATTAATCACAATCACAATAAGTTTTAATTGCTTGTGGAGCAGTTAAATCATTACATAAATTGAAGTATGTTTAATTTCATTTAATCATCTAAATTCCAAATTCAAAAACTTTTGAAATTAGACATAGAAAAGAGTCTGAATTTTGAATTTGAATTTTTGAATAATTTTGGCAATAATAAATGTTCAAATAAAATATGTGCCGAGCTCATTAACCACATTCTCAATAAATATCTATTTAGTTATTTGTGGTATAGTAAAAGCTTTCCATAACATCAGGAAATTTGAATTTCAATTTAATTATCTAGATTTCAAAGTTAATGAGATTTTCGAAATAAAAAAAAATGATTTGAAATCTTTGACAATTTTGGCAATCTGAAATATTCAGATGAAAGATATGCCAAACTCATTTAAAAAAACATTCTTTATTAACCACAATCTTAACAGATCTCCATTTATATATTTGTGATATAATAAAATATTTTTATAAAATAGACAATTTTGAATTTCAAATTATATCATCATTAATTTTTGAAAATAGCAAAAAATTTGAAATTTGAAATCTGAAATCTTGAATCATTAAAAAGCAATATCATCATTATTTATTTGATCATCTAAGTTTCAAAATCAATCCTTAAAAAAAATTTTCAAGTCAATCAACATCAATGATTTATTAACAAATCTTAATGTTTTTCTATTTTGAAAATATGTAGTATATTAATTCATGGCAAGAAGTTAATTTCCATTAAAACATGATCATGAATTAATTACTAATTGGGTATTAAAATAAATTTTTAAATAGATTTTGATATTGTAATAAGATGAGAAGATAATGATTTTTGAATATTAGAAATTTGTCACCATAATTCAAAAATTTCGAAAATCACAATAAAAAAATTGATTATTTGAATTTTGAATTTAAAACAAGTATCATCAAAATATTTGTTGATCATTTAAATTTCAAAATCGATCCTTAATAAATTTTTGAATCAATTAATATTAGGAATATATTACCATAATCATAATGATTCTCAATTTGATAAGGTTTTTAATTAATTCATGACTATAAATTATATTTTCATTAAAGTATGATCATGAATTAAATCAATATTCATTTTCCAAATCATATTTTCAAAAATAGTGAAATTAATAATTTTCATAATTTTGTATCATAAAAGACTTTAATGCCGAATCAAATTTGAATTCATTTTAATTTGATTTCTTGAAAAAGATTAAGGAATTAAATCAGATATCATATCAAAATGAAAAATTTATTAGAAAATTAATTTGGATTTGATTTAAAATAAAACACAAAAATGCCAAATTTCGTAGTATAATCGACTATGCTAATCGATTATGTGCCTACTGTTTTCTACGAATTTTATAGCACCATCCTATAATCGATTATCTTAATCAATTATAGCTTTTCTGACTTTCTTTCCTATTTTCTCGATGGATCATAATCGATTATATAATCGATTATCCAGTTCGATTTTCAATTTTTCTTAGCAAGAAAGATTTTATTGTTTCTCTAAGAGGCCTATAACATTCTTTGAATTTTCCTAGCTTTCTTAGAGACTTTTAATTTCACTCAAATTAAGTATAACATGCTTCACAAAAAGATAATCAAACATCATACAAGCATGTTCTTGACATTTATCACAAAGTTCATCCATCATGAAAAAATTTCACAAACAGATAGTCATATTCATGTTAGAATTATTGCAAGGAATATTTCTATGTTTCATCTTGATTAAATTCATATAGACATTTTTATCACCATACCTCCATTTAACAAATTTCATATTTGAGCATGTATGGGAGATAGAGGATGAAGTTACCTCGTTCTGTGAATTCACAAGATGATTCTTTCTTACCCACTTTTGTTTGAGCTTGAATTTAGCTCTTACATCATCTATCTTGTTCTTGTTGGAGTTGTTCATCAAGAGACCTTACTTCTTTTGGTAGCAATTTCATTCTCTAATTTGTGAAGCTTTCTTTAACAAAATAGATTGTTTAACCTTAATGTCCTCTTCTTTAACAAAATAGATTGTTTCTCCATTGTGGAATTTTCCTGCACATATGAAGTACTAGAGAAACTTTTTGGTACCCATTTCATATTGGGTCCTTGCAGGTTAGTGGACAAGAAATTTTTGCCTTTAGGCACTGATCAGCCTTTGGCTCATCTAGTTTTATAGCTAGTGAGGCCACGGTTTTTGTGCTAATTGTTCGAGTTTAATCTCGTTTTCGCCCAAATTTAGCTTAATTGTCTCTAAGCAATGTTTTGAGTCTTTTAAGTAGTTTTTAGTAATTTATGCTATTTTTGAGTCAAATAAAGCATTTAATGCTATTTTATATTTTCAGGTTAAAAGTCAAGCTCAAGAGAACTTGGAAAATAGAGGAAACAAGCTAAAAGGAGAATTTCAAGGTCTTGCCCCGCGAGCCAGAGCTAATGTTGAGCAAGGAATTGGGATTTTTCAGGCTCGCCCAGCGAGACGGTGCTCTCACCCCACGAGCCAAATGCAGGAATTCTGAGAGCGTTCTGTCTCGCCCCGTGAATATTAAAATCTGCTTGCAGCCAGATTCACGTGAAGTAATGGTGCAGGGGCCTAATTGATGGATTTGAAGATTTGATATTAATGGCTTATCATAAAAATAGAAGATGAAGATATTGATTTGGCAATTAATTTGAAGATTGAAGTCATTAAAGAATATCAATAATGGAATGGAATTGATATTGAAGACAAGAAAAAGATTTCGGCAATGAATCACATGATGGTTTTGAAGTCCAAATCAATTTGGATTTGGATTATTATAATTGAAAGATAATTCAATTGCCATTGAGATAAACGATTGGATCCAAATCAATTTGGATTTGGATAATAATTGCCTATCACAGCAATAAAGGATAATGGATTTGAATCCAAATCAATTTGGATATCAATATCTTATCAAGTAAATAAAAGATTGTTTCAAGTGGCATATAAAAAGGCAGCAGCGCAACACACAAAGGGGACAGTGCCAGAGGGGGCCGCACAACACAGTACCAGTACCATAGTTTAGATTTCTTTTTCTTCCTTGTTTCTCTTGGAGCTGTGTCTCCATTAGTTTTAGGATTATTTTCCGTTCTCTTTTAATTTATTTTGTTATGAACGTAATGAGGAGCTAACCTTCTTTCTCTAAAGGAACGATGAAGCCATCTTTTATGGCATAGTGAATTCAAGTAATATTTTCTTATACCCTTGTCTCTTTTCTTGTTTCTTAATTCTGATTTGTTTGCGTTAATCATAAAAGCCTGTGGTTAACTAGTCTAGTACGTTGAGGTTGGCAGGTAATTCGTACTTAGAACTTGAATTAAGAGCACCGTTTGAATATTGCTAGGCATAGAATAGGAAAGCGGTGCAATTGCTATAGGGAACCAAGAACTTAATGAATCTAATTGTGGGTTGAATATATTGGCAGATTGACAACTTGCAATTGTAGATATTTCCTTTTGAAAATCGACAGTGACATTTGGATAATTGAGGGTTCCTGGTTGACAAAGAAATTAAATTGAACATAGGAATAAGGAGATAAACACTTGGGTAACTTGCTTGATAGGGTAGGTGGATTCGTGATCTTAGAGCTCACTATCATAATCTAAATAATTGATTAGATAACTCTTTTTATCTTGCTTTAATTTGTTATTTCTTTTAGATAACTGATTTATCCCACCAAACTCTCTCCTTCTCTCTCATCTTGACTTGGTCAATTATTAGTTATCTTCTTCAAATCTAGATAAATTGGTCACCCAATCCTTGTGTTTGATACTACTTACCATTTTAATTATTACTTGCTTCGATCCGGTACACTTCCCGGAGCCCATCAAGTTTTTGGCACCGTTGCCGAGGAATGGCTTAACCAATTTTCTTTATTTGAAGAAAATAATTATTTTTTGAAAAAGTCAAAAAAAAAATCTTTTTAAATTTCTTGTTATATTTTTCTTGAATTTCCTTGATTTCACTTGGTCTTGTGAGTTTTTGTTGTATGCGAGGTACCGTTCTACCGGGAGATTTGCTATACGACCTAGGAATTCGTAGGACCAAGAGAAGGTGAATGCAACACATGGACTATCTATTCTATCCAAGCCGGGAAGCTCAAATTGATTGGATCATGTTTGATGGTATTGTTAATGAGCATGTGAAGATATACTCCAAGGAGGAATGGAAAGCTTATGTGTTATTTTTACATCCATCACACTTCAAGCTGAATCCTGAATTACTAGAGTTTCTTTGGGATATAGATGCTCAACTTTTGAGCCAGAGCATAGAGCGTTTGAAGGAAGAATTGAGTGACTTGATTTAGAGGCATAAAATGCTTAAGGAACGTTCTCAAGAGCTAGCGGCAAGACTAAGTGACAACTTTCATAAGTTAGAAGAGCAAGCTAGTGAAATTTATAAATTGCTAGCGGAAAAGCCGCAAGAGACCCAAATTGAAGAAAATGTTTTTGCTAGCATGGACTTTATTGAATATGAAGTTGTGGGGGAAGATGATTCAAGAGGAGAGGATCATGAAGAGGAGTGCAAGGAGGAAATATCTCCTATTGTTCCTTTACAAGGGACAAATGAGACTAATCATGAAGAAAATATCTCTCTCACCATTCCTACTGAGGAGCATCAAAATCCAGAATTGGATAAATATGTTGGTTTGCATGCATGTGTGGATATAACAAAGTTGGTACCTTCTATTTGTCTATCACATTACTTTGTGAAAATACCAACTTTGGAGTTCGAGTCATTGCCTCAACAATCGGAGTTTCCATCAATAGCGGCAAAAACTCTAAGGTCGCCTCAAAAAGTTATGGTCCTAGTGCTTCATGGAGAATCTTTCTACTTAAAGGCCATTCTTGGAGGAGGTGACTTACCATTTAACCCGGGAGGAAGTGAGCTCATCATAGCAATTAAAGAGGTCAATGGAATCTCATCACACTTGCTCCTTCCACCTCCACTCCACAAGCCATGGGATCCAGGAGGAAGATCTGACATTTTGAGCATCCTTTGGCCGTTGTACCACAGGCTATGGGATCCGGGTGGAAGCGTCTTCAATGAGTTTTTCTAAACCCTTCTCTTTTTAATTAGCTTTCTTTTCTTTGCTTGAGTCATATGTGTGTGAGTCTTGTGTTGGTAAGCTTGAAGGGATTTTATTGAATTTTGCATAAATGGTTTGCATGAAAAATGTTGTTTTTTGATGATTTCCCCTAATGATTTGAATTTTGAAAATTGATCCCCATGAAAAATTGAAAATTGAATTTTGAGAATTTTTATTTGGATTGCATGATTTACGACAAGTTTGGGGTGAAGGGGTGCACACACTAGGGATGTATCTCGGTCAAATAATTTGCTAAAAATATCCAGGTGAGGAATTTGAGCGTCCAACACTATTTTTGAATTGCGTGAATCACTTTTATGTTGCACTTTCCCTGATTTGCTTGAATTTCTTCATGGTTTGCATGTTTATATGTTTGCATCAAATGATTTAGGCAATTTTATTTGAAATAATTACTTGGCCTAAAAAGAACCATCCCTAATGTATGTTCCCTAGTTAGCCACATTGAGCCTTAAAGCCTATTGTTCTTAATAACCTTACAATACAAGCCATAAATCCGGAAAAACCATGTTAACCAAATCGTAGGATTAAAGAGATCATGAAAATTTAGCAATGTAAGTGTTGTTTGGAAACTAAGTTTGGGGTGGCTACAAGGGTTTATTATGTTGTTGTGGGTTGAGAAAAATAAAAATAAAGGTTGAAGCTAAAGGCAAAAAGAAACAGAAAAAAAGTACAAAAATGTCAAAAATGTGTTAAAAGGAAAATGTTGTAGCCACCCAAAGTGAAAAAAAAAATTGATAAAAAAATGGAAAAAGGAATTAGAGTGAAAATAACAGTATAAAGTGTTTCATGCTCTCTAGGTTCCTAGGGTCTTAGCCTTGTACCTTTGAATATCCTACTTTTAGCCAGGCCTCATTACAACCCTTAAAAGACCTTTTGAGGTTGCATGCATGTTTTAGTGGGAACTATTTTTGAGATGAAAATCAAATTCATGGAAAATGCTCTTAAAATGTGAAATTGAGTGAAAGTTGATAACCTAGACAAATGAGTGAAAGAGTGAAATACTAAATGCCCTTGCGAGGAAGGCAATTGTTTCAAATTGGTGATCTCCCTTTTGTGTGTGTTTTGGATCCTTTGCTTAGATTGATGATTGCATGAACGATGAATTTTTCTTTGTTTGAAGTAAATGAATGTGGGGATTACATTGATGAAAAGGGGGAAACATTGAATTAGAAAATTGAATTGTTAAAATTGCATGAAATTTGTGCGAAAATAATTGAGTCCATTGAGCTTATCCAGTTTTGAGTCTTTTTGATTTTTAGTTTACTTGGGGATAAGCAAAGTTTAAGTTTGGGGTATTTTGATAAGCCTCTTGCTTATCTAGTTTTACAGCAAGAAAAGCCAAGGTTCTGATGCCAATTGAGCGATTTAACCTCGCTATACACCCAAATTTGGCTTCTTTTGTCCCTAAGCAACATTTTTAGTCTCTTAAGTAGTTTTTAGGATATTTTAGTTAATTTTGAGTCAATAAAGCATTAACTACTATTTTTGTATTCCAGGTTAAAAATGAAGCTCGAGGAAGCTAGGAAAATGAAGAAAACAAGCAAAAAGACAAAATTGGTCATTCGCCCCATGAACAGAAGCTCGCCCCACGAGCCAGAAGAACAGATTAAGCTAGACAGGCAGCCATTCAGCCTCGCCTCGTGAGGCAGTGTTCACCTTGCGAGCCAGACTCAGGGAATTGAAGATCATTCTGTCTCGCCTCCCGAGAATTGGCTCGCCTCACGAAAGATCCAATTTTTGAACTGGTGCCAACTTAAGATTCGCCTCGCGAATCACTGTTCGCCCCGCGAGTGCACGCAGATTCCAAACAGTATAAGTAGCTTGTTTTAGGTCAATTGAAGGCAGTTTTGAATTGTGATTGTAATCCTGGTTTGCTTAGGGCTGTGTAGTGAGTTTTATTTCAGTTTCTTTGAGGATGAATGTTTTCCATACTTTGATTGTGTTTTCGTCTCTATGAGGAACTAATCCTCTATTCTAAGGGAACGATGAAGCCACCTTTGGTGGCATAGTAAATCCAAATAATATTTTCTTATACCCTTGTCTCTTTTCTTGTTTCTTAATTCTGATTTGTTTGTGTTAATCATATGCGTGCATGGTTAACTAGTCTAGTGCGATGATACTGACAAGCGATTCGTACTTAGGACTTGAATTAAGAACACCATTTGAATATTGCTAGGCATAGAATAGGAAAGCAGTGCAATCGCTATAGGGAACAAAGAACTTAATGAAACTAATTGTGGGTTGAATATATTGGCAGATTGACAATTTGCAATTGTAGATAATTCCTTTTGAAAATCGACAGTGACATTAGGATAATTGAGGGTTCCTAGTTGACAAAGAAATTAAATTGAACATAGGGATAAGGAGATTAATGCTTGGGTAACTTGTTTGATAGGGTAGGTGGATTCTTGACCTTAGAGCCTTAGTCATTAATTAATTCTTGTTGTTATCTGTTAGCGCAATTTAGATAATTGATTTTGTTATCTTTTCTTAACTGATTTTCTCTCTCTTCTCAACCGCTTGTTATTCACTTAGTCAAAAGATTTGAATTACCTCGATAAATTGGTTAAATTGGTCTTCCAATCCTTATGTTCGACCTCGGTATTTCCTTACCGTGTTTTATTACTTGCAACGAAACGGTACACTTGCCGGATCGTCAACAAGTTTTTGGCACCGTTGCCGGGGATTGGCACAACCAATTTTCCTAATTTTTTGGAAATTCAATTCTCTTGATTGAGCAATTTTTAATTTTATTTTTATTTTTCTGCATTTTTTTATATCTTTTTTTTTACTTCTTTGATCCCGCTTGGTCTTGCCTTGTTTTTGTGTATGCGAGGTACCCTTTCATAGGAAGACTTGCTATACGATCCAGAGATCACCAGGACCGAGAAGAGGTACAGGAAGGAACTCAGAGAGAAAAAGAAGCTTGGAGAGAACCAGCTCATCAATCTTGAAGGGATGGCAGAAGGAGATACTCCACCCTACAAGCCTCTTTATGAGTACAATCTTCCTCACTTGGATGATTGTGCTTCAAGTGTTGTTAGGCCTCCCATCACGGCCACTTCTTTTCAAATGAGGGAAGGTGCTCTGCGTGGGGTGCAAGACAATCAATTTGATGGAAGTGCATACCAAGATCCTCACAGGCGTATTACTCACTTCTTGGAGACTTGCGACCTGTTCAAAACTTCAGGAGTTTCAGATGACACCTTTCGTTTGCGAATATTCCCTTTCTCTCTTCGAGACAAAGCACGCGATTGGTTAGACTTTCACTTGGATCGTGCTAGCATCACTACTTGGGAACAAATGGCTCAGAAGTTCCTCACTAGATTTTTTCCTCCTCAGAAAGCGGCACAGTTGAAGATAGCCATCAATTTCTTCAAGCAACATGATGATGAGTCCTACAATGAAGCTTGGGAAAGGTACAATGTGCTTTTGAGAAGATGCCCTTCATCCTACTTTGACTTGGTAACAAAGGTACAACACTTCTTTAATGGGTTGAAGGGTCGCTGTCAAATGAACTGTGATGCCACAGCTGGCAGTTCTTTCTCTTACAAATGAGCAAAGGAAGGTTGGGCTTTATTAGAGAAGATGTCCAGGAATGATTATAACCACAGTACGGGCACTTCTAATGCTTCTGGAATCAGTACCGCATCACTGGAGGCTATTCTTGAACTAAACACACTCTTAAAGAAGCAATGTGAGGCACTGTCTAGCAAGATGAAGGTTAATGCAGTGCGAGAAGGCTTGCCTCCCGGGTGTGATTTTTGTAATGGTGAACATGCCAGTGAGAGTTGCCCCATTAATTTTTCACAGGAACATGTGGACTCGTGTCACAACTTTTATGACACAGTGCCACGGAACAACTATAAGAGGAATAGGCAGAATGACTACAATCAGAATCGGGGGTACATTAGGAGAGATCATCTGGGTTTCACTTGGAGCAACACTAGTGGTGGTCTAGCCGGGCAACAACAACAGAATCAGAGGCCAAATTATGGTATTCAATAGCACAACACCCAGCAGGCTCTCCCTCAATTGCAAATCACAGATGGTGGGAAGCAGACTTGGGAAGTGGCCTTTGAGAAATTAGCCAGTCATACTAGCATGGCTATTGAGAAGGTGACAGTGCACATTGATACCTCCATTGAGAAGCTAGAAAACTCACACAGGGTCGGCAATCCAACTCCTGGAAACTCAAGTATCTCAGCTAGCCAAACAAATGAATGAGCGTTTTCTAGGCACTTTTCCCGGCAACACAGAGAACAACCCCAAGGCCAATGCAATGCCATATCCACTAGAAGTGGTAAGGTGTTGGAACCAAAGGGGAATCCCTTGAAGGAAATGAAGGTGAAACTCCAGAACAACCACAAGAGGAGAAGGAGCAAGTTATGGAAGATGAGGTAGCTAGTGAAAAGGTGCCGGAGCAAGGGGTAAGGTTGAAATTAGTAGATGAAGAATTCCGAAAGAAGAAGTGGGTTGAGCCCCAAGACCTTCCTCCCTTCATGAAGGTACCATATCCAGAGAGATTGAAGAAACCCTTGCAAGACAAGCAATTCGACAAGTTCCTTGATGTTTTCCGCAAGCTTCAAATCAACATTCCTTTTGCGGTAGCCTTGGAACAAATACCATCCTATGCTAAGTTCATGAAGGAGCTTCTCTCCAAGAAGCGGGAGATAGTGGATGAGGAAACGGTTGCTTTGACCAAGGAGTGTAGTGCAATTCTCCAAAGGAAACTTCCTCCAAAGTTGAAGGATCTGAGCTCTTTTAGTATACCATGCACCATTGGAGAGATGACTATTGGGAAGGCACTATGTGATCTAGGGGCAAGCATCAACTTAATGCCCTATCCATGATGAAGAGGCTTGGAATTAAAGAGGTCAAGGGCACAAAGATGTCACTCCAACTTGCGGACCGATCAATCAAATACCCTTATGGGGTGGTAGAAGATTTGCTAGTAAAGGTGGGCAAGTTTATTTTTCCTGTGGATTTTGTGGTACTTTACATGGATGAAGATGCCAATATTCCTCTCATATTGGGTAGACCATTCTTGGCTACCGGGCGAGCATTGATTGATGTGCAACTAGGTAAGCTCACACTTCGGGTGCAAGATGAAAAGGAGGAATTTGATGTCTTTGAAGCTATGAAGCATCCAGTGGAGAAGGCTAAAAGCTATAGTGTGGATGTGGTGAAACCTCTTGTCAAACCAACACCTACACATGAAGCAAATGGTTCAACACTAGGTAAGGTGTTGGTAAAATCCCACAATTTTGAGGATGGCATGGAAAAGGATGAGTCGACGCACTTGGGCCATAAAGATGAGTTGCATAGATCCATTAAGGATGACCCAAGCAAGTTGGAAGGGAAGCCATAAGAGCATCATGAGTCACTAACTAAAGTGGCTGGAGCAAAAAAGGATGCTAGATCCAATCAAGCTCAATGAAATCCGCTTGAGAGCTTATATGAAAGATCGAGGCAAAAAGGGGCAACCCAAGGTTCGGCTCGATGATCCAATTATCCCTATAAAGAAGTTATTTCCAAATCAATTGAAGTCTTATTGGCGAGTGAAGGTTAGGAAGAAAACAACTCCTCTTCATGATGCTTTTAAGGAAAGATACAAAGAGCCCGGGGGGACATTTGATTATAATGACCAAGGGTTGAAGCTGTTTCTTATGGAAGAAGGAGTTGGGGGACCATCTTGTTGAGTTCGCAGTGACTTAGCCCTTTGGGGCTATGACCGTCAGGCTCGAAACGTTAAACAAGCGCTTCTTGGGAGCCAACCCAAGGGTTATATCCTTTCTTGCTTTTAAAAGGAGTCATAAAAAAATACAAAGTGTCTTCATATAGGGTCCTTAGTTAGAAAACTGCATTAGAAAAGCATGTAGGACTTAGATTGCATGGAGAACAGGGGTAGAATTTACTGTCTGGCTCGCCTCGCGAGCATGAATTTCGCCTCGCGAGACAGAGACCCCAATTCTGGGAAGTCTCTGTCTCACCCCGCGGGAGGCTGTTAGCCCCGCGAAACAGAGGGATTGAAAACAGAGGTCCTCTGTTTCCCCCCGCGAAGTCACCTTCGCCTCGCGAAGGGAATGTTTCCCTGGAAAAAAAAAAAGAACTGTTTTGATGCCTCGGTTCGTCTGGTTTGCTAATCTTGGGGACCAGCATCCGCATCCAGGAGGGGGCGAGTTCGAGGCAAAGATTTGATGATTTTCAGGTGGATAGAACTCCAAAGGAGGAGGCCACAAAGACTAGTGAGCCTGAAGGAGAGGAAGAGAATGAAGAAAGGATGAGCACCAATGAAAGTTTAGGGCCCTTTTGGACCCCGCGAGATAACAATTTCTAAACCTTACTCTTTTTCTTTTCTGTTTCCTCTCTTTATGCTAATTGGTCATGAACATAAATAAGTTGATAGGGTAGTGTTGGTAAGTTTTGTGGATTGAATTGAATGAAACTTTGGTTGAATGTATGAGATTTTTTTTTTTAAAAATAAAAATAAAAATAAATTTTGATGAACCCCTCTCGACGTTTTTCAAGTCTAAATCCCCTTGTGAAAATTGAAAAATGAGCTTAGATTGGTTGTTGTGATGCATGATTTATAAGAAGTTTGGGGTGAAGGGGTGCATGCTTAGGAATTGTATCTCGGTTAAACATTTTGCAAAAATTGTCCTGATGAGGATTTGAGCCTCCATCATTGTTCTTAATTGAGTGAATCACATTAAGTGGTATTTTTCCTGGATTTGCTTGAATCTCTTCATGGTTTGCATATCTATGTGTTTTGCATCATATGATTAAGGCATGTTTTTCTTTGAATTAACTACTTGGCCAAATATGAACCAACCTTGATGCATGATCCCTAGTTAGCCACATTGAGCCTTAAAGCCTATTGTTCTTGATGACCTTACATTACAAGCCCATTAATCCGGAAAAACCATGATTTCCCTATCCTAGGATTTAGGAGAGAATAGAATCTTTAGCTTGTGAGTATGATTTTGGAACTAAGTTTGGGGTGGCTACAATGAGTCATGAATCATAGTTGAGAAAAAGAAAAGCAAAAGTTAAAGCCAAAGGCTTTTCAATAAAAATAAAAATAAAAATAAATGCAAAGAATTGAAAATATGCCAAAAAGGGGCAAGGTGAAAAAAATATATAAAAGGAAAAAGGTTGTAGCCACCTAGAGCAAGAAAGAAGTGAAAGTATAAGAGTGATCTATTGTTGTAATTTCCCATTTCATGCTCTCATAAATCCTAGTGACTAAGCCTCGATACTTTGCATATCCTACCTCGAGCCAGGTGTAACACCCCTAGTTTTTACACATATGATTAATTATTTTATTTGGATGTTTATGTTTATTTTGTTATGTGGTTTAGTTTGAGTAATTAAATTACTCTCTTCAAATTATTTTATTGGGTGCGTTAGCACTGACTTATTTCAGTGAATGCACACTTACTAGACAATAATTTACGTTATTGTCACTATGATTACCAGTACAGAAAAATGTTTTAAATAATATGATTAAGAGAAAAGCATTTTCATATTTTATTCTATTTAATTTTAGACTTGAAAATAAATTGGTTTGGCATCAATCGGAAATTAAATTTTGGACCGAGTATTTTCTTAGTTGATCAGTTCAACTATTAATCTTTACTCTAATTTGAATTTCGAAATCATATAGTTATCAATCTTTATTTTTAGATTCCGAAAAGTAAAAACATGTTTATTTTAGACTCGATATTTATCACTCGTTTTGTACCTACTCACAAAGAAAATGAATTTACCCCTTATATCTCCCTCTCTCACTCGACATTTTCCCCCCTCACACTTTTCTTCCTTTCTTCTTCTGCTATCATCTTCTTCCTCCTCTCTCTCATGTCATCTTCATCAACCACCTTCCCTCCCTCAAAACAGCCGTGCGCCACCACTGGACCACGACCACCGTTCGACCGTGCCGCGTGAGGAGGAGGAGACAGCCGCGACCAGCTCGTCGTCCCGTGCCCGTCTGGCCCCTGCTCCGTCATTCGACACTGGTTCAGCACCGCAGGAGTCCGTTTCCGGCCGTTGTGGTGCCTCCCTTCACGTCTCGGTTTGGGTGTTGTTCTTCCTTGTGTGGGTCGCACAAAAACCCATTGTCCAGACCATTGTTTAGAGCTGCCTCGTCGGAGCCGCCGTCACAGCTGCCGCGCCGGAGGTTTCAACAGCCACCATGTCATCTCTTCACTTTGGGTAAGAGTTTTACCCCTAATCTCTTCTCTTTTGTAAATCCCCAAATTGATTTTGAAACCCTAGCCCTAGCTTTTGATTCCTTTTATGGATTTAGAAATTAAAACTTGTTTTTATTCAATTGAGACTATAAATTAGTGCTCTATTAAGTTAATTTTATTATCCTTTGATCAAATGATTTTTCCCCAAATCATGTTTATGAGCCATAAAGCCCCAATTTGATTCTTCATTGAAATTAGTTATGTTTTGTAAAATTAAGTATGCATTTATGAAATTGGGACTGTTAATTTAAGTTCTGACAAATCAATTTTGCTTTTCTATAAGCAAACCTTATTTTCCCCAAATTTGGTTTAGGAGTCATAAACCCAAATCTAACATTAGTTGAAAGTGACTCATCTTTGTGAAATTAACTATGATTTAATGAAATTAGGACTTTTAATTGATGATTTGTAAGTTTAATTTCATGATCCTTTAAGCAAAATAAAGTTTCGCAAATTGTGTGATGAAACCTCTTTTGCCCGAATTGATTTTAATGGAAAATCAAAATATATTTTGTGAAGTTTAACTCCAAACATGATTTTCCTTGAAAATGACCTTGTTTGGTAATAAGATTAAGTGTTTAGATCAAATTAGAATGTGTGTTTGATCATGTGTAATTGATTTCTTGATTTCTAGTTGTTGCGCGTTGTTGGATTCCCTCTCTGAGACGTTTGACACGGCTATGCTTGCTTGATGGAGTAGATAGTTACACTCTTGGAGCTAACGTGAGCATTAAGACGAGGATCCTTTACTTGTCTTCAAAGGTAAGGGAAGCTTGCCTAGGGATATTCAATAACTGTATGCATGTGTGTATGTGTTAATTGAGTGTTGTGACTATGATTGTGATATTGAGACAATACTTGAATAACTTGTTTACTTGAACTATTGTGGTTATTACTTGAAGTTGAACATTACTTGCTTTAAAGTGTTGTGAATTATATATATGTGATGAACTGTCATTAACTGTGATATTATTATTGTTGTGAATATATTACTGTTGATTGAAGTTTGAGAAGCCGGACTTGAGTCTGTGCTCAATGACTATAAGGATTAAAAGCCTTAATAAGCCTTGGATAGAACTTTGAAAGTTTTGGGTTCATTTATAACAATTCCTTGTTTAAGTGCTTACTTCAGAAGAATAAGATCTTTGCTTTTAGAAAAATGTTGAAGTGATTTTAAGTTGAAGGAAACTACCTTTTCATGATTTAGAGTTTTGTACGAGAGAAAACCTTTTTCGAACTATGTGTTTTATGAAGGAAAAACCCTTTGAAAATATTTGACTTTATTCCATCATGGATTTCAAAGAGCAAACGAATTTCCTAAATGTTTTATAAAAGAGTTTGCAAAGGAAAATGATTTTCTCCTAAATGATTTAGAAATATTCCGGTTACTTGGATAAGTGATCGAGGTTTTGTTTTGGATTTGATTTTCACTGAGCAAAAAGTAAGTACATGTGAAAGAGAATCTAGTACGCGAGACGTCGCCTCTAGTATTCAGTTATATGCACGTGATCTAGGATCCGTGTTAAGAATTATGGGCCAAGGGTCCTAATCGTGATGTATGGGCTAAGAGTCCTAATTTCGGAATTGAGGACGGTGCGTCCTAATTTTTGTTGCTGCGGACTACGAGTCCTTATCATGTTAGAGTAAAACATCGATAAAATCATAAGTGATTTCTACGACCACAAACCTTGACTGCGACATCGGTCTAAGGCATTGTGATTGAGCACTCGGACTGCGTGTCCTGTGTTTTCTTTAAGTTCAAGTGATGGGGAATTATGAATTGTCGTTAGCTTTGAGCTTCGACAGCGAAAAAGAGTACACACAAAGAAAAACCTTGATAACTGAAAGTCTTTTATTCATATGCATTTCCCCTTGGCAGACGTGCTTAAGTAAACCAGATACAAGGTGGTATCTGAGGGTCAGTCCGATTGGCCCAGTGGAGGCATTCGAGACGTTGTGCATCCGGAGACCTTGGTGCACGATGTAACACCCCGATTTTCACTGTTTCAAAATAATCGAAATGCGGACGATTATGATTATATTTTTATATGAGTGTTAGAAAATTATTTTAAATAAACGGAGTTCATCACTCAATCCTACTTGAACGTAGGAAGCTACGATTAAAATTTAGGTTTGAAAGTCAGGCGAATCCCGGCCCGCGAATTTCACTGACAGTATATTTATACTGATCAGGAGACCTAATTTTAATTCGTGAACGAAAAAATTAAGGTTTTTATTTTATTTCCTATGATTGTGTGTTTTTAGAATTATTTCATTTATAGTGAAATAATTTAAGTTTTACGGGCGTAATACTCGATCGGGCGAACGACGGAGCTAACAACGGGATGTTCGGGACTCGATAAGTGGATAAATCCTAAATTCTCCTAGGACTAAGGCTTCCATGTGAGTGGTTTGATGCGGCTTAGGGTTGTATTAGCAATTTTTAATAATTGCATTTTTGGTCCTTAAACTTATTCTTAATTGCACTTTGGTCCCTAAACTAGTTTCTATGATACACTAAGTGAAGTGGATCAATTTTTCACTCATCCAAATCATGTTGGGCTGCAGTTTTGAGGCCCAAATTTCGTGGCCAAGAGTTATTCCATGAAAAACCAATTTCCTACTCTTAATTTCCTAGGTTTTTGATTGAAGTCTTAAGCATTTTTTATGTTGCAAAATTTGGTAATGGACTTGGGCTTTTGCCAAGCCCAATTTCGCATGGCCCAAGCCTCCTTGTGGCTGCCATAAGCTCTTGAAGAAGCTAGGAGCTTCTCCATTCTTCCACACTCTTCTTCATCCTCTTCAAACTCTCAAAAAACTCCATTTTTTTCTTACTCCAAAAGCTTGAGTTTTCAAAGGAAGTTGGTGATTCCTTCACTTGTTTTCATTTCTAAGAGGTGATTCTTACTCCTTATCATCATTTAATAGCATGTTCTTCATAAAGATTTTCATTTCAAAGCTTTGATCATCTAGTTCATGCATGATTCAAGTCTTAGATCTAGAACTTTGAAAAATCACCATAAATCATAGAAAACTCCTAAAATAGTGAAACCAATTTCTATGTGCTTATAATCATTCTTGCTACCATAATCCAAGAGATTGTTTCATTCCTAGGCCGAACCTATGTTCATGTGGGGGATGAACTTTTGTTCATTTTTCATGAAAATGACTATGGATGTCCTAAACTGACCGAACTTGCACCGAAATTATGACCATATTCCTTTCCGAAACTCGGAAAACTCTCAACATGTAAGTTGTTCCCCTTTCTCTCTTCTTTCCAACGAGCTAAAGATCATAAAAAACGGATGAGTATATTGAGAGTTATGACCAAAATACAGAAACTGCCCAGAATCCTCAGATCCATGCGAGACAGCATAAAGAAGCCTATTTTTACCCCTGTTATGATCCGAACCAAATGAAACATTCAACATCAAAGTTGTTCATTTTCTTCTTATCTTTCCAATAAACCAAAGTTTGTAATTTTGGGATGAGTAGATCACCAGATATACTCACAAAACCAACACACCCTCAAACTGTCCAGATTTTATATAAGTGTTGGTTGATCATTTTCTTAATGTCTTCAATCTTCAAGAGGTAAAAGCTCAAATCCTTGATCATCTAAGCTTTCATAGTCAATTGTTTCTCATGTTTATGCCATGAATCATATTTTCCCATTTCTAGATCTAGAACTTTGAAAATCCACAACTAATTCTAGAAAAATCCTATGATGTTGAAACTACTTCCTAAGTTCTTATAATCATGTATACTTGTTGAATCCTAGTTTGTTCATTAAACTAAAAACCCTAGCCTCATGAACATGTCTTGGCCGAATCTACCATTTAGAGGGTTAGGATGGTTTTGATTCTTAACTTTGTTGTTTAGCTCTAATCCATTTCCTTAAGTATATTAGAATTATTAATCCATGACTTAAGCAAGTTTAGTGATTTTGAGCCACAACACCCTAAGGAAGCCGTGACCTATTAAAGAGGATTAGGTGTTTGTTTTGCTTGTTTTGATTGGCTGTTTAGATGTGTTGTTGAAGGTTAGTATTTTTGACGCGTACGTGTGTCGCCGATTTCTCGAAACAGTGTCAAGACTGAAAATCAGAGGTTCAAGTTCTTCAAGAGGTAAGGGGAGCTTACCTGAGGGATTTTTCCCAATAACTATTAGCTTTAGTGTGGTCTGTATACTTGATATGTGGCTGTGGTGCTTTAAATATGTTGTTTACTTTGTGTTGTTTATCTGTGTACGATGATTTATCTGCTTTTAATTTATTCAATTATCTGTAGTTGTTGTTTATTATATTACTATGATGCATGATCTGCCTGGTGATATAATTCTGATGATGTTGTTGAGTGTTGTTTGTGAAGCCTGACAGTGGTCAGTGCACAACCGATTTAATCAGATAAAAGCTTTAATAAGCTATATACATTATATTCAATGTTTTATAGGAAATGTTGGAATATAATAGTAGTGGAAAATATTATTTGGGAAAATAAATGAATATTGAGAAATATTATTATTTTAATAATTTATTGATAAAAAGTCAACTATGAGTCACAGTGAGGACGTAACCGTGAAAATATTTTAGTACTGCTAATTTTTACGTGAGAAATTCCATAATATTATAAAAAGTTATTTTATGAAATTAATCTTCAAAAATAACTTAAGTATGATTTTAGAAAATTGTTTAAGTGGAAAAAGCTAAGTTTTGGCTTAAAAGATGTAATTTGACGGCAAATTGGAAAAGTGTCGACGACAAGTATTTTTAAAGCGGCAGTACGTATTTTAGATAAACTTGAGCCTTACGTGATTCTCTTTTTGGCACATAAACGTTATAGAAAAGAATTTCAAGTAATCGATGATTTTATAAAGGAGTTTTTATAAAGGAGTTTTTGTAAAGGAGTTTTTCTAATCGTGTTATTTTCCGTCAACTTGGATAAGTTGCGGAGACTTTGTTTTGGATTTGTTTTTCAATGAACGAAAATGGTGTTTACGTTGAAACGTGAGCCTAGTATCAGAGATGTCGTGATACTAGTGTTCTTTAATTTAAGCACGAAGATCTTTGATCCGTGTTACGTTGAGTACCCATGTTATGAGTTACGTTGTTATGGACTTTGTGTCCTTTTCACGTTGTATATCCACGTGGTGGGTTACGTTGTAAAAGGTAAATGTTGTTTTCTACGACCACAAACCCCAAGGCTGATTGCAAGGTCTAAGGTTTTGTGATTGAGCACTTGGACTTCGTGTCCTGTGTTGACGTTGAAAGATCTAAACATGTTGTTAAGTTAATACGTTGAAAATCACGAGTAGTCGTAAGCCATTTTGAGCTTCGGCAAATAAAGACTGAACACAAAGAAAAATGCTGAGAACAAACGTTTTACATGTATGCATTGGCAGACGTGCCCACGTTGTGAAGTGTGGTACCTTAATGAGTAAGGTATTCCATGCCACGTTGTTTTGTGTGAATGCCTTGGGTGTGAGGTATTTCATGCTACGTTGATTCATTGTGCCTTGATGGACAATGGAAAACCATATACGTTGATCACTGTGCCTTGTATTGGACAGTGTGCTACGGTAAACACGTTGTGCCTAATATACCTGGCAATACCATATACGTTGATCACTGTGCCTTGTGTGGACAGTGTGCTATGGTAAACACGTTGTGCCTAATATACCTGGCAATCGAGCCTGATAAGCTCATTTACACGTTGTTGGGGATCTCCGGAGATTTAGCAAAATGTAGAGACTATATATTGAAGTGTTCATGCATAGTTTTCAAACGTTGATGTTTGGGGTATGAAACCCATTGATAAAGTACTTGTTTACTTATGAGAATGTATCATGCTATAGTTGTATGTGTGCATATGCTGTTTTGTGAGTCGCGCTTTTAGTTATTGTGTTAAATCCATATATTGGCATCTCACCCTTACAAATATATCAGGTTCTACTGGTAATTGCCGTTGTATCCTGGGATACTGGTACAGATGAAGCGGAGGAGTTCTTTAAGTCACTTGCTGACTTAGATGCTAGATGCTTGAAGAAGTATCTGTTTGTGGGAAAGGAAAAGACCATGGGGGTCTTTCCAATAATGTCTGTTAGTTACGACCAGCTTAGGTTCTTTTTATGTGATGTCATGTGTTGAAATAAACGAAGTTGATAAAGATCTAAGTGTGAAACTTACGAGGTAGTATAGCTGTATGACTTCTGTATATGCTTAGTATGGTTATGATTATGTCGTTGTGACGGAGTTAAAAGGAAAAAATTTTATCACCATATTTTGAAGAGATTCACGTTGAGAAATTAATATTTTCCGAAAGTAACCAGCAAATAAAATCTTATTTTCCGCAAACGGTTAACCATGTGATGACCCGGGAGTAGGGTGTCACACACGAGGTTATGGTGGCAACTTGCCAGTGGGCATCAGAGCTTGACCAACTCTTTATTACTTCTACAATGAAACGGTGTTGTTATCTCATGAGATTAAGTTAGAGCCTGAATATTGAAGTGTCATGCATTGATTTTATAAAACTGATTGTTCGGGTATGAGACTCACTGATACAACACTTGCTATCTTATGATTTTATCTTGATTATTGAATAAATGTTAATATGCTGCTGTGTTGTATGTATCATGTATATGGTTGTTGTATGATATATCCAATTGTCGGTATCTCACCCTTACAGATATATCAGGTTTCTTCTGGTTTCGCTATTGTACCTCGGTACGCTCGTACCGATGTTGCTGAGGAGTCGTTCTAAGTCGCTTGAAGACTTGGTTTTAGCTATTTTGATAGAGTGACCAGCTTAGGTTTTGAGATGTTATAGATTTCTAATAGTATTTATTTGTATGGCTCGGAGAGCTTTTATTTTGAATGTGAAGTTTATAGCTCGGAGAGCATTTCTTTTGAATGAAAATCTAAGATTTTCCTTTTGGGTCCTGTATAGCTTGTTGATGTAATTATTTTCAAAATAATACTGTCTGGATGTATTTTAGTGTAACTGGAATTCTGGAATGAAAATGTAATTATTTTAGCAGGTGTTCTTTTACCTGGGATGCTCGAATTACAGAGGAGACTCTGTCGAAATTTTTGTAAAAATCCTAGTTTTTATTCAAGTATATTTCTAAATTAAATAGACTTGCCAGGCTAGGATTGTAAGCCTGTGTGCCGGTCAAGGCTTAGGTTTGAAGTCGTGACAAATTTTTATACTCAATTTCAGACGCTTATGTACTTATATAAATTATTTTCCGAAAGCAACCAGCAAACTATCTTTTTAATTTAAATTCCGCATGTGTTACGTAGTAATACCTAGTGGGGGTGTTACACCAGGCCCCATTACAACCTTGAAAAGACCTTTTGATGATGCATGCATATTTTTGTGGGAACTTTGTTGAGATGAAAATCAAATCTATGGAAAGTGCACTTAATGGTGAAATGAGTGAAAAATTCTTGACCTTTGATAAATTGAGAGGAAGAGTGATTTACTAAATGCCCTTGTGAGGAAGGCAAGAGTTTGAATTTGGTGATCTTCCTTTGTTTGTATTACTGGATCCTTGACTTTGAAGTAATGATTGCATTCATGATTAACCTCTCTTTGTCCAAAGTAGATGTGTAACACCCTGTTTTTTTTTAAAATGTTTTATTAAGTTAATTTTATTTATTTAAATTTGATGGTTAAGGGCTAAGTGGGATTTTAGCCTAAGAGTCCCTTTCTGGTACATGAGCATGCTCGTGCTCATCAACCAGCAAGCCCGTGCTTAAAGTCAGAAGCGTGTTTCTGATTTTAAGTTGAGCACGACCGTGCTCAATAGTAAGCACGCCCGTGCTCAATGCGTGGACCGTGTCTCGCTGACGCTAAGTGGAGCACGACCGTGCTTAAGGAGAAGCACGACCGTGCTCAAGTCCGAGGTTTATAATCGTGAGCAGAACCCGAGGGTGACGTAAAAACCTTATTTCTGTTTTGGCAGCCGTCACTAGTTCGGCCAGAGAGACCTTTTTCCCTGTTTCCTCTTCGTTCATTGCCATAGTGGACTTGTGGAAGCTAGTTGGGAAGCTTAGTGCGTTTGGGTTGGTGTTAAGGTAATGGTCCCTCTTCCTTTGTCAGTTTCCTTTCATTTTAATGAGAGATACTGACTGTTTGTATTTCTGATCAATCAAGGCTTAGTACCGGAGTGAGCCACTTGAGGATTCGGGACCAGTTCGTCGTTGGGGACCGTCAGTAGAGCAACCTTCAATCCAGGTATGGGGAGAAGTGGGATTGTACTCATTAGGCAGTGGGTAGAGTAAGGTAACGGGGTCCCCATGACTCCGGTATCATTGTATGCTGTATGATTTGTATGTGATTATTGTTTCTGTCAATAACATGCTATATTGGTTGATTGTGATGTCATATGTATGTTATGGATGTGTTGGTTATTAATATGATATGATGATTGATGTTATGATTTAACAGTGTTGTTGTTGTTTGGACTGTTGCGATGATGGATGGTTGATAAAAGATATTAACTGATTATATAGGTGTAAAAATGTGTTAAGTTAAGGGGATCAATCCCTAGCATAATTGATTAGAAATTAGCTTCTGTTTCTGCCCAGAACAGTGCAGTCGTGCACTGAGCACGACCGTGCTGAGCAGGGAGCACGACCGTGCTCCCACTTAAATTCTGGAAAATGGCCGCGCTGCTCAGCAAGGCCAAGCAGGTCAAACAGCACGATCGTGCTGCTGAGCACGACCGTGCTGAGTGTGAAGCACGACCGTGCTTCACTTAAAAGGGCAGCACGCCCTCACGTGTCCAAGCATGACCGTGCTAAGGTCTAAGCACGACCGTGCTGACCTCCTGGACAGTGATACAATTAAAGGACTTAAGGGGTTTTTAACCCCATTCCCAATGATGATAAGTTGAGATAATTAATCAAAGATAAAGATTAGACAACTTGGTTATTAATTATATAAGATAATTAGAATAACAAGCTGTTAAGTCGGTATCCGTTGGGTCACTGCACGTTGATAAGTTGAAGTCTTGGGTGCTTATAGACCCAAGCATGTTGAGTTGAACCTTGGTGCTTATTGGCCAAGGGAGCCTTGACCCCACAGTTTGGGTCTAAGGTTACGTTGAGTTTGATGTTGAAAGTCTTGGGAGCTTCATGGCCCAAGCAAGGAGGTGGTTGAGATTGTTTGTTGTTGTGCCATTTGCATAAATCATTGGAGTAGTTGATGGGGGAGGTTCGACAAAGGGGAGATCGCCCGAGAGTACGGTGATCTGGCCATCCACGGTAGGTCACCCAAGGTTTGGAGACCGAGGCCCCCCGTGATGAGGCATCCACGGTTTGATGCGTTGGCTATCCTTGGGGTTCACCCAAGGTTTGGTGAACTGCCGGTGTTGGTGCTTTTATGGCCAATACGGATATGTAACTCCAAAGTCGTTCATCCTGAGTTAGTTTGGATCCACATGCATAGTTGGAGTAGTGGAGTAGTTGATGCATTGCATAGCATAGTATACTTGGTTGTTATGATGCCGTTGGATGTTGATGTATGCTTATGTGTATGTTTACCTTGCATACTATTCCCCTGCTGTTTATATGATTACATGAATCTTACTCCCTGTATTGTTTGTGTTTGGCCTGATTGGCATTTGCAGAGGACGATGAGCAGCCCGGAGAGGAGTGACTCTGAGGAGCCGCCACTCATAGTTAGGGCTTATTTATGTTTAGTTGTTTTCCTTTTGTATTCCGAGGATTTATTTCCGGAACGGTTTATACCAGCTCTGAATTGTGACATCGGGGTTGGGTTATTCTTTTGATGATGTTTTTATTTGATTAAACTATTGTTATTTTCCGCGTTGTAAACGAGTTCATGTGGGACTTTTCTACCCATGGACAACTGTTTTATTTAATTCAGTTAAATGCATGTTTTTCTTATTAATTGTTTTATATTTAAATGCCTTATAACATGCGGGGTAGAAGGGTGTCACATTTAGTGGTATCAGAGCAGTTCGACCTTGTTCGGACGTGGTATGAGTCTGTTGTGAGTCTGTTGTGCGACTCTTTTGTGAATTGTCTATACTTGTATAGATAATGATGTTTTAAGTTAGTTGCCTGTAGCTTTTACTCGCTTAAGTTTCTGTATTAAGAGTTGTGTTGGACTTGTACAGGAACTAATGGCCGGTAGAGGACGCAACGATCAGGCGATCGCGGACGCATTGGCACTTCTGGCCAATGCTATCGGGCAGGTTAACCCTAACAACGGGGGCCAGCTGAGTTCCAAGGACTGGATAAGTTCCAGAGGAACAACCCTCCGTCGTTCAAGGGCGCGTACCATCCAGAAGGAGCTTTGTTGTGGCTGAGGGAGACAGAGAAGATCTTCAGAGCCATGGATTGCAACGACCAGCAGAAGCTCATCTTTGCTACCTTCATGCTGACCGAGGAGGCTGAGCATTGGTGGGATAACTGCAGGCAGAGGATGCAGGCTGAGGGCACAACGGTTACATGGGCTGTGTTCAGGCAGAGATTCCTGGAGAAGTACTTTCCAGCGGATATCAGAGACAAGAAGGAGATGGAATTCTTGTCTTTGAGGCAAGGGTCGCTGTCAGTCGTTGACTATGCGGCCAAGTTTGAGGAGCTGGCTAGGTACTACATTCCCTACCAGCATGAGACGGATGACCGTTCGAAGTGTGTGAAGTTTGAGGCTGGACTCCGACCTGAGATCAAGCAGGCTATCAGTTACCAGGAGATCAGAGTCTTCCCTATTATGGTCAACAAATGTAGGATCTATGAAGATGCCAGCCAGTTCAGAGTTGCCAGTTCCAGAGGGTCAGATAGCCAGAGTGGCAAGAGGACCGATCAGAGGGACAAGGGTAAGCAGAGGTATGCTCCGACCGGCAGAGATTTCAAGCAGAGTGGTAAGAAGCCACAGTTTCAGCAGGATGGGTTTAGAGGCGGGTTCTCTAACGTCTCTAGGCCCATGAGGTGTGGCAAGTGTGGTGCTACAGATCACTACTCGTCTCAGTGCAAGGAGACGCAAGTGATCTGCTTCAGATGCGGCAAGCCAGGACACATCAGCCGAGAGTGTGAAGGAGCCAAGGCCGAGCCTCCCAGCGCCAGCAAGAATCAGAAGTCCCAGGCCAACCGACTGAAGACCACTGGAAGAGTCTTTACTCTTAGTGGAGCTGAAGCCTCCGAGTCTGATGACTTGATTCAAGGTACATGTTTTATAGATGGAACTCGACTAACTGTGTTGTATGATTCGGGTGCTACTCACTCATTTATATCGCATGATAGGGTCAAGAGTCTTGAATTGCCTGTTGCTTTCCTTGAGTATGATTTGTTGGTTTCTACACCTACAAATAAACCTGTTTCTACTTCTTATGCATGCAAGAACTGTCATATAGTTATAAATGATAGGACATTCATTGCTGATCTTGTATGCTTGCCTTTGAAAGACCTGGATATTATTCTGGGTATGGACTGGTTATCTTCCAATCATGTCCTCCTGAACTATTTCGATAAAACCCTGATTTTTGGAACTCCAAAGGAGTCTAAGAATCCGGACCTTCTCTCTGCCAGCCAAGTTCAAGCTTCGATGAAAGACGAAGCCCAAGTATACATGATGTTAGCTTCCCTGGAAGTAGAGAGCAGCCCTCCTGATGTCGCCAGCTTGCCTGTTGTGCGAGAATTTCCTGAAGTGTTTCCGGGGGATGTTTATAACTTACCCCCAGAGAGAGATGTTGAGTTTACCATAGACTTAGTGCCTGGCACCGGGCCAATCTCCATAGCACCCTATAGAATGTCTCCTCTAGAGCTAGCTAAGTTGAAGGAATAGTTAGAGGACCTAATGAAGAAGCAGTTCATTAGGCCGAGTGTGTCTTCGTGGGGAGCACCTGTGTTGTTGGTGAAGAAGAAGGATGGTAGTATGAGGTTATGTGTCGACTTTCGACAGCTCAACAAGGTGACCATAAAGAATCGGTATCCCCTCCCTAGGATTGATGATCTTATGGACCAGTTGATGGGCGCTTGCGTCTTTTCAAAGATAGATTTGAGATCAGGGTGCCATCAGATTCGGGTTAAGTCTGAGGACATCCCGAAGACAGCGTTTAGGACGCGATATGGTCACTATGAGTATTTGGTTATGCCCTTCGGTGTGACCAGTGCTCCTGCGGTCTTCATGGACTACATGAACAAGACCTTTCACCCGTACTTGGATAAGTTTGTGGTAGTGTTCATAGATGACATCTTAGTGTACTCCAAGAGTAAGGAGGAACATGAGGAACACCTGAGGGTTGTCTTGCAGACCCTTAAGGAAAAGCAGTTGTATGCTAAGTTGTCTAAGTATGAGTTCTGGTTAGAGGAAGTGAGCTTCTTAGGACATGTCATCTCTAAGGGTGGCATAGCAGTGGACCCAGCTAAGGTAGAGACGGTGCTCCAGTGGGAAGCGCCAAAGTCTGTAATCGAGATTAGGAGTTTCTTGGGGTTAGCCGGGTACTATAGGCGGTTTATAGAAGGTTTCTCTAAGATAGCTTTACCCTTAACCCGTCTCACCAAGAAAGGACAGTTGTTTGTGTGGGACTCTAAGTGTGAAGAGAGTTTCCAAACCCTTAAGAATAGGTTGACGTCAGCACCAGTTTTAGTTTTGCCAGATCCTAGTGAACCCTTCGTAGTTTACTGCGATGCTTCTAAGCAAGGGTTAGGTGGTGTGCTGATGCAGAATGGTAAGGTAGTTGCTTATGCTTCTAGGCAGTTGAAAACCCATGAGAAGAACTACCCTACCCATGACCTAGAGTTAGGAGCTGTGGTATTTGCCTTAAAGATCTGGAGGCATTACCTGTATGGAGCGAGGTTTGAGGTCTTTAGCGATCATAAGAGTTTGAAGTATCTCTTTGATCAAAAGGAGTTGAATATGAGGCAGCGTAGGTGGATGGAGTTTTTAAAGGACTATGACTTCGAGCTGACCTATCACCCAGGAAAGGCCAATGTGGTGGCCGATGCCTTGAGTAGGAAAACCCTGCATGTCTCCGCTTTGATGGTTAGGGAGATGGATTTGATTGAGGAATTTAGAGACCTTAGTCTAGCCTGTGAGTTTACCCCTAAGAGTATTAGGCTTGGTACCTTGAAGGTTACCAACAGTTTGATGGATGAGATTAGAGAGGGTCAGAAGTTAGACAAGTTTCTCTTAGACCAGCGAGAGTTTGCTCGCTCAGGGTAGAGACCTAAGTTTTAAGGATGGCAGTGATGGCATCTTGAGATTTAAGGATAGAGTTTGTGTGCCTGATGTTCCTGAGCTTAGGAAGTTGATCTTAGAAGAAGGTCATAGGAGTGGATTGAGTGTGCACCCAGGTGCCACTAAGATGTATCAGGACCTTAAGAGGATGTTTTGGTGGCCTAGGATGAAAAAGGATGTAGCTGAGTTTGTGTATGCGTGCCTAGTATGTCAGAAGGCTAAGATAGAGCATCAAAGGCCTTCGGGTAAGTTGCAACCTTTGAGTATCCCAGAGTGGAAATGGGATAGCATCTCCATGGATTTTGTGTCTGGACTCCCTAGGACTCCAGCTGGTTTTGAGGCTATATGGGTTGTTGTGGATAGACTGACTAAGTCTGCCCATTTCATTCCGATGAATATGGAGTATCCATTGGAGAAGTTAGCTAAGTTGTACATCAAGGAGATAGTTAGGCTTCATGGTGTACCCTCTAGCATAGTTTCAGATAGAGACCCGAGGTTTACCTCTAGGTTTTGGAATAGTTTACAAGAGGCTTTAGGGACAAAGCTTAGGCTTAGTTCAGCTTACCACCCACAGACTGATGGGCAGTCTGAGCGGACCATCCAGTCCTTAGAGGACTTGTTGAGGGCTTGTGTGTTAGAACAGTCTGGAAGTTGGGACAAGTTTTTGCCCCTAATAGAGTTCACCTACAACAACAGTTTCCATTCCAGCATTGGGATGGCACCTTATGAAGCTCTGTATGGGAGGAGATGTAGGACACCCTTGTGTTGGAGTGAACCTAGTGATAGTATGGTGCTAGGGCCAGAGATAGTCCAGGAAACAACGGAAAAGATCAGGTTAGTTTCAGGAAAAGATGAGAGTTGCACAGAGTAGGCAGAAGAGCTACCATGATAAAAGGAGGAAGGCGCTCGAATTCCAGGGAGGAGATCATGTATTCTTGAGAGTTACCCCGACGACTGGGGTTGGTAGAGTGATGAAGGCGAGGAAACTTACTCCGAGGTTCATTGGTCCTTACCAAATCCTCAAAAGAGTCGGCGAAGTCGCCTACCAGATAGCCTTACCCACGTTCTTGTCAAACCTCCACAATGTTTTTCATGTGTCTCAACTCAGGAAATACATTCATGACCCTAGTCACGTGATAGTTCCCGATACAATACAGTTAAAAGAGAACTTGACATTTGAGGTGTTACCCCTTCGAGTCGAAGATAGGAGGGTGAAGCAGCTAAGAGGCAAGGAGATTCCCTTGGTTAAAGTCGTTTGGAGCGGGGCAACTGAGGAAAGCGCTACCTGGGAGCTCGAGAGTCAGATGATGGAGGCGTATCCGCATCTTTTCGTTTGAGGTACGTAGAAAATTCGAGGACGAAATTTTTATAAGGGGGGTGGAATTGTAACACCCTGTTTTTCTTAAAATGTTTTATTAAGTTAATTTTATTTATTTAAATTTGATGGTTAAGGGCTAAGTGGGATTTTAGCCTAAGAGTCCCTTTCTGGTACATGAGCACGCTCGTGCTCATCAACCAGCAAGCCCGTGCTTAAAGTCAGAAGCGTGTTTCTGATTTTAAGTTGAGCACGACCGTGCTCAATAGTAAGCACGCCCGTGCTCAATGCGTGGACCGCGTCTCGCTGACGCTAAGTGGAGCACGACCGTGCTTAAGGAGAAGCACGACCGTGCTCAAGTCCGAGGTTTATAATCGTGAGCAAAACCCGAGGGTGACGTAAAAACCCTATTTCTGTTTTGGCAGCCGTCACTAGTTCGGCCAGAGAGACCTTTTTCCCTGTTTCCTCTTCGTTCATTGCCATAGTGGACTTGTGGAAGCTAGTTGGGAAGCTTAGTGCGTTTGGGTTGGTGTTAAGGTAATGGTCCCTCTTCCTTTGTCAGTTTCCTTTCATTTTAATGAGAGATACTGACTGTTTGTATTTCTGATCAATCAAGGCTTAGTACCGGAGTGAGCCACTTGAGGATTCGGGACCAGTTCGTCGTTGGGGACCGTCAGTAGAGCAACCTTCAATCCAGGTATGGGGAGAAGTGGGATTGTACTCATTAGGCAGTGGGTAGAGTAAGGTAACGGGGTCCCCATGACTTCGGTATCATTGTATGCTGTATGATTTGTATGTGATTATTGTTTCTGTCAATAACATGCTATATTGGTTGATTGTGATGTCATATGTATGTTATGGATGTGTTGGTTATTAATATGATATGATGATTGATGTTATGATTTAACAGTGTTGTTGTTGTTTGGACTGTTGCAATGATGGATGGTTGATAAAAGATATTAACTGACTATATAGGTGTAAAAATGTGTTAAGTTAAGGGGATCAATCCCTAGCATAATTGATTAGAAATTAGCTTCTGTTTCTGCCCAGAACAGTGCAGTCGTGCACTGAGCACGACCGTGCTGAGTAGGGAGCACGACCGTGCTCCCACTTAAATTCTGGAAAATGGCCGCGCTGCTCAGCAAGGCCAAGCAGGTCAAACAGCATGATCGTGCTGCTGAGGCACGACCGTGCTGAGTGTGAAGCACGACCGTGCTTCACTTAAAAGGGCAGCACGCCCTCACGTGTCCAAGCATGACCGTGCTAAGGTCTAAGCACGACCGTGCTGACCTCCTGGACAGTGATACAATTAAAGGACTTAAGGGGTTTTTAACCCCATTCCCAATGATGATAAGTTGAGATAATTAATCAAAGATAAAGATTAGACAACTTGGTTATTAATTATATAAGATAATTAGAATAACAAGCTGTTAAGTCGGTATCCGTTGGGTCACTGCACGTTGATAAGTTGAAGTCTTGGGTGCTTATAGACCTAAGCATGTTGAGTTGAACCTTGGTGCTTATTGGCCAAGGGAGCCTTGACCCCACGGTTTGGGTCTAAGGTTACGTTGAGTTTGATGTTGAAAGTCTTGGGAGCTTCATGGCCCAAGCAAGGAGGTGGTTGAGATTGTTTGTTGTTGTGCCATTTGCATAAATCATTGGAGTAGTTGATGGGGGAGGTTCGACAAAGGGGAGATCGCCCGAGAGTACGGTGATCTGGCCATCCACGGTAGGTCACCCAAGGTTTGGAGACCGAGGCCCCCCGTGATGAGGCATCCACGGTTTGATGCGTTGGCTATCCTTGGGGTTCACCCAAGGTTTGGTGAACTGCCGGTGTTGGTGCTTTTATGGCCAATACGGATATGTAACTCCAAAGTCGTTCATCCTGAGTTAGTTTGGATCCACATGCATAGTTGGAGTAGTGGAGTAGTTGATGCATTGCATAGCATAGTATACTTGGTTGTTATGATGCCGTTGGATGTTGATGTATGCTTATGTGTATGTTTACCTTGCGTACTATTCCCCTGCTGTTTATATGATTACATGAATCTTACTCCCTGTATTGTTTGTGTTTGGCCTGATTGGCATTTGCAGAGGACGATGAGCAGCCCGAAGAGGAGTGACTCTGAGGAGCCGCCACTCATAGTTAGGGCTTATTTATGTTTAGTTGTTTTCCTTTTGTATTCCGAGGATTTATTTCCGGAACGGTTATACCAGCTCTGAATTGTGACATCGGGGTTGGGTTATTCTTTTGATGATGTTTTTATTTGATTAAACTATTGTTATTTTCCGCGTTGTAAACGAGTTCATGTGGGACTTTTCTACCCATGGACAACTGTTTTATTTAATTCAGTTAAATGCATGTTTTTCTTATTAATTGTTTTATATTTAAATGCCTTATAACATGCGGGGTAGAAGGGTGTCACAAGATGAATGTGGGATTGCTATAATGAATAATTGGTTTGGGGGGGGGGGGGGGGGGGGGGGGGGGGGGGGGGGGTGGGGGGGGGGGGGGGGGGGGGGGGGGGGGGGGGGGGGGGGGGGGGGGGGGGGGGGGGGGGGGGGGGGGGGGGGGCATTTGTTAATTGTTTTGGTGCAATAATGTTGTTGTGTGTGGGTGTTGAATTGAAAAATAATTTGATAACAATGCATGAAGCTCGGTTAAATTCGGTTTAGTCCATTGAACTTACCTTGTCTTGAGTCCTTTTTGGTTTTTAGTTTGCTTGAGGACAAGCAAAGTTTAAGTTTGGGGTATTTTGATAAGCCTCCAGCTTATCTAGTTTTACAGCTAGAAAAGCCAAGGTTCTGATGCCAATTGAGCGATTTAACCTCGCAAAACACCCAAATTTGGCTTCTTTTATCCCTAAGCAGCATTTTTAGTCTCTTAAGTAGTTTTTAGGATATTTTAGTTAATTTTGAGTCAATAAAAGCATTAACTGCTATTTTTGTATTCCAGGTTAAAAGTGAAGCTCGAGGAAGCTAGGAAAATGAAGAAAACAAGCAAAAAGACAAAAATGGTCATTCGCCCCGAAAACAGAAACTCGCCCCGCGAGCCAGGAGAACAGATTAATCAAGACAAGCAGTCATTCAGCCTCGCCTCGCGAGGCAGTGTTCGCCTCGCGAGCCACACTCAGAGAATGTTTTCCATACTTCCACACTTTGATCGTTCTTTCAGTTTCTTTGTGGGTTGAATATATTCGTAGATTGACAATTTGCAATTGTAGATAATTCCTTTTGAAAATCGATAGTGACATTGGGATAATTGAGGGTTCCTGGTTGACAAAGAAATTAAATTGAACATAGGGATAAGGAGATAAATGCTTGGGTAACTTGCTTGATAGGGTAGGTGGATTTGTGACCTTAGAGCCTTAGTCATTAATTAATTCTTGTTGTTATCTGTTAGCGCAATTTAGATAATTGATTTTGTTATCTTTTCTTCACTGATTTTCTCTCTCTTCTCAACCGCTTGTTATTCACTTAGTCAAACGATTTGAATTACCTCGATAAATTGGTTAAATTAGTCTTCCAATCCTTGTGTTCGACCTCGGTATTTGCTTACCGTGTTTTATTACTTGCAACAAAACGGTACACTTGCCGGATCGTCAACAAGTTTTTGGCCAAACAATTTTATTTCTCATAAAATGGTTTTTCCTATAATTGCACATATGAGAAATATGTCCTAACTTTCATCACTAATTACATGTTACATTCCCTTCATGTTTCATATGACAATTGTCATTCCCAATTATAGAATAATTATGATCTTGATGCATGTCATGTTTAACAGTTGAAAAATCATAGTTGGCATGAATTTCTTGTTTGGTAACCAAAAAGGTGGTTTGAGTCAATCCGACTCTTACCAAGATAAAACACTCTTAATAGTGCAGATAAAAACAAATTGAAGCACAATACAATATCACCTATATGGTGTGTAAAGCTCTCTCAATATAATATGATTAAAGTGTAAAAGTGAGAGTAGTAAGAGTGATAGAAAATGATTTTGACAGAGTTTTAGTACAAATAATAGTAGTGAGTGTTATCTAAAATGGCTGCCTATCATTCCAATTTATAGAGAAAAGATTAAGTCCATAGGAACTAGGTTAAGCCCATTTTAAAACACTTTTAGTCGCACTGTAATCAATTATTTCAGTCACATAATCGATTATTTTAACTCATATCAAAAGGCGCATTCTTTAAACAGTCAGGGCATAATCGATTAGGATAATCAATTACTTGTTCTCTGTGTAAAAACCATTTGACTGTTTAAAGGCATAATCGATTATACTAATCGATTATCTATTCTCTCTCTTGGATTTTAAAAAGCCATAATCGATTTTTCAAACATTATAATCGATTATATAAATTCGAATTCAAAACTTAACGGCTCAAAATAATTAATACTCATTTAAAAGCATTTAAGGCTAATTAAGCTGAATTTAAAATGTGTTCAGAATGTCATAATTGATTACCATAATCGATTATTATATTTTAAATTCAAATTTCGAAAACATAAAAGCTCTATAATTAATGACTCATTACACTCATTAAAGCATTTTTTAAGAGCTTGATAATCGATTATACTAATCGATTATTCCTCGAATTAAATTTGAATTTGAAAAACTTAAAGGCTGAAAAAATATTTCTGAATTAAGTTCATTTAAAAGCCATTTAAGTTTTACTTAGAAAGCTCATTTATGTGTGTGTGTGACCAGTTTTAATTATGAGAGCTTTACTTACCATTTACATCTTTTTCTAAAACAAGCAATACAAATAATAAAATTCCCTTTAAACCCATCTTGATTGCTTGCTAGTTATTTTGACTGCTTGTTTAACCTTTTGCCGCTTTTTACAATCAAGTCCTTCTGACTTGAATCCTTTTGTCAATCATCAAAACATATGTACCTATCAAGGCATATATCCACATTAAGGATAATATTTTCTGAGTATATTTGATTACAAATCCACAAGAGTTATCAAGGATTCGGAGAAGAAAGAAGTAGGCAGACGACTCAAAGGCTAAAGACAATGGTCAGACAACTTTGACTAGACGATTCAAGGGATATGAGCCAATGGTCAGACAACTTTGACTAGAAGATTCAAGGGAGATCATATCAAATGAAGTCAGTCAACATGTCACTGCACCACAAAGGTTAGACAAATATACAAGACGTAGTTGATCAACAGTTAGAAGATCCTATGAAGATATCAAGCTTAGAAGACTGATACTGCATTTAGAACTAGAATATCTCTTCATGGCATCAACACACCAAGTGAGCATCAAACAAGAAGGCAACATACCGAAGATCAAGATCAAGATTGAACCCATCATTCTCAAATAATATGGATCAATTATGAGAAGACCCAAACCACCATACGTCATGTAACACCCTGTTTTCTCGATTAGGGGACCGTACAAGAATTAAGCGTGTGTGATGGCATAATCTTGTTTGTTAAGCGTTAACGAGTCTGTGTATCAAGTTTGAGGTCAATGGGAATTAAACCGGACTCAGAGAACACCAAAACGCGCAAAATTGGGCAACCGATACCAGTCAGAATGCTCAAACACTGCATGGCCAACGCTCGAGCATTCTGGGGTCTCTGACATGTGGCACCACGTGTCAAACTTGAAGTTGACACAGGCAAACACAAGAGGGGGGGGGGGGGGGGTTGAATTGTGTTTGTTAATAATTTTCGAAAACAACCTTTTCAAGAAGAGTTTTCTCACACAAAGATGAAGGGGCAGAATAAAGCACACAGAAAAACAATCTTTTGAAAGAATAACAAATTCAAGTTCAAATCCCCACAGTTAGTATAAACACGTAAAACCATAGAGATAAGGGATTAGAAGATTCACACAAGTTGTTTTATCCTGGTTCACTCTCTTCCAACCAAGAGCTACGTCCAGTCCCTTCTACTTGAAGGATTTCTCCACTATTTTCCAAATAGATTACAGCAAGTATTCAACACCTCTCCAGGCTCACAAGTATTTCTTTCTTACCAAGCCTCTTCAGGCTCTACCTCTAATAAAGAGTTTTTGATTTCTTTGATCTTCTAACTCACTATGTGTGAGAATATGAAAGTTTAAGATCAGATGAATATTATAGCAATATTCAAACTATGATATTACAGACTTTTGCTTTTTGAAAGAATAAGAGAATATTTGCTCGCAAGAGATTTCTTGAGATTTCTTTGTATGCGCAAAAAAGTTCTTTCTTCAAAAGCCTTAGTCTTCTATTTATAGGGTCCTTGATCTTCTCTTCAGAATCATCAACAGTTTTTTTTTGAATTTTCCGTTTAGTGATAGAATCAACCATGTAAATATCTGTTGTGACTCAGCTTGCTCGTGGCCTTTGTACTATGTGACAAAATTCTTGCATGTAATGGCACACCTCTGAGCAAATGCAACTTGAAAAACAGTCTTGCCTTCCTTGTACAAGTTCCAGTTATTTCAGCGTAAAAGGTGATAGGGTACACAACGTTTTGCATTGTACTATTCTGCTTTTTGCAAATCCTTATTTGTACTATGTCTCTCTCATTGAACCAAGACAATAAAAACCGTTAATAGAAAATGAGAAGGACCATTATAAATATATGAAATGAATATCAATCATATGAAATAAATTCGCTTTGGTTCAGATTGATATAAATGCTCAAAATTCTTCGTCCAGCAAAACAATTGTAAAGGCAAGGTAGGTAAGAAGAGTTTTAAGGCTCCGTCCACTGACGTGGCAACCAAAACTTCGTCTACTTAAAACAACGGTCTTGCCAGTACTTGAGACATTTAAAATCTCCGTCCAGTAACGTGGCATTAGAAAACTAATGTTATTATTGGAGAAAAGCTCACGTCTATATGAAAAGAATTTCTCCGTCTACTATAAACATTCAAGCGCTCGTCCACTGACGTGGCACTTGAGTTTAAAAGGGATCCTTGATAGAGTGGACTGGACCACTCTGGGAAACATTCAATACAGAATATATGGATGCGGATTGCAAAGAAGATAGACTTAACTTATAAAAATAGAGATCCTTCAAGACTGAAGGCACTTGTTAGATTAAAGCTAACACTTTGCTACACAAATTTAATCCTTATTGTTAACATCAAAACTTAGAGATTATTTAATCCAAATTACTTTGGTTCCAACAATCTCCCCCTTTTTGATGATGACAAAAACTAATTAAATTTATTTTGCAAAGTCTAAGAGAGCTTACAAGGCTCCCCCTAAGACAAAGTAGTCATCAGATTAAAGCAGTTAAGGCATAATAAGCTAAGTCTTATTTGCAATATAATATAGGTTAATAGACCAAGATAGCAGCTTATTAAACATTTGAGATTCAAAGCAGTATCGAAGCATAAACATAAAGTCAAGGCATAGTATCAGCAAGATGAATATACACTTATGCATATGCAGACAACTATGTACTTTAAAAAAAATCTCTGTATAAAAAAAATTTAATCTTTCCTTTCTCCCCCTTTTTTGTCATCAGACAAAAAGGTAAAAGGGAGTGGACCATCATTGTCAGCAAACAACAAAAAGATAAAACAGAGAAGGAAAAAGTTTTTAGGTAGAAGGAGGTGGTGGAGGAGGTGGTTGGGTAGGATTTGGATTTTGATTCCTCTGAAATTCCAAGATCAGAGCCAACATCTGATTCATCACGGCATTTGTAGGGGCCAGAGAATCTTGAACTTGCTTCTACACCCTTTCTTCAATCTGTTGAGCCATCTACTCAGTCTTTTCTTCAACTATCTTGCCAACCTTATCATCAACAATTTTTCCAATGATGTCTTCAAGATTGGGTGGAAAGGAAAGTTGTCTTGAGCTCTCAGCAGTGTCAGA
Organism: Echinosophora koreensis; assembly: GCA_035048595.1. Classification (NCBI taxonomy): domain Eukaryota; kingdom Viridiplantae; phylum Streptophyta; class Magnoliopsida; order Fabales; family Fabaceae; genus Echinosophora; species Echinosophora koreensis. The sequence continues at coordinate 2,062,453 of JAPCYP010000061.1, read as the reverse complement.
GACAGTGTCTTGAGCTTGGGCTGGTGGATTAACCATAGCAAGAGCTAATGGTTGAGAAGAAGTCTTAGCAGACTCAGCACCTTGCTTAGAGACACCAACCTCAGCAGACTGCTCAGCTTATGCAGATGGAGGTTCAACTGAAGTAGGTTGAGAAGACAGTTGTGCATCAAATTCAGGGCCTTCTATAATCAACTCTTCAGCTATATGATCAGAGGATGATGTTGCTGGAGAGGCAGTGGCAGCTTTAACAGATTTCTGAGGTACATCCTTTGCCCAGTGGATAGGAGTAATTTCCTCCACATCCCTGCTGGTAATAGGAAGTGCCCACAGATCTTTGTAGATCATGTGCCTTAGTTTGGACAGTCCACACTTTCCTCTGAACTTGGGAATTTCTTGCTTCTCTTCCTGAGTCAAGCCAGAAAGAAGAAGCATCCCTGGTGCAGTGGATGATATGAGACAACCAGAAGTCTGCAGCTTTCATTTCTCCAATATTCTTCACATCCTCCATATACAGATAGAAGTCGAGCTGGGAGTGATCAAAGGTTTCCTGAGACAAATCCAGCATGGCAGAATGAGCTTCAGGCATGACTCCCTTATTTCTTCTGAGCCTCATATCTTTGTCCTTGTTGAGGTCTATCATGCCAAGCCTTGGACAGATAGGGTAGGGAGCGATGCCTACACGTGTTTCCTTATTATGCCTCAGCCATGTGATAGGAACCCAATGTGCAGCTCTTTCAATTTGGAAGTAGCTGAACTCCCACTTCAGAATATTATAGATCAGTTGATCTGCGAAGGGGTCTGAGGCACTTCCATAGATGCTGGGATGCTCGAATTTCAGCCATTTTGTGTTTCCATCCAATATAATTGGATCATGCGCAGATGATCTTGCTCTCTTCTGAGGTAAAGTAGGCAGTCTGTTCCTTTTAAGATCAGTTTCCCATATAGGAATGATGTGCCTTGCTACTCCTTCAGTGTGAGGAATCAACGGTGGGGTTTTTTGTAGGTTGGGGTAAATTTTTCTTTGGGGGAAACGTTTTGAGGGGTAGATGGGTGAGGAGAGGGCCATATTGGTTGTTCATCTCAGATGGAAAGGGACCTTTAGGAGGCTGAGAGTTTGGGTATTTGGTGGTCCAGGGGTATTCCTCATAGGGTTCATAATCATAATCAGGATGGGAGTACCACTTTGTTAGAGGAATTTCAAGGTTAATTTCAGGGTCAGGTTGGTGAGTATGAAACAGAATTTTCCAATTTCTCTTGACCTGAGCCCAATTCTCAGACTTATTGGCAAAGATAGTGGATGAGGGTATAATTGGTGGAAAGAGTTTTCTTAGGGGTTTAGGAAAGGGGGCACCTCGGCAAATTCCATCATCCTTTTGATGAAACCAAGGATCAGAGTCAGGAATTATAGGTGGAAAGATGGTTTTGAGTGGTGAAGGTTGGGATATGGTTAATTGATTTGGGCTAATTTGTGGTGAAGATGGAGTTGAGGTCTGGTCAGATTGGTCTTTTTGTGGTGAGGGTTGGGGTGTGGGTAATGTAGGTCTATACACATTATCAAAAAATCCTACTCCCGGAGTAGGGGCACCATCACTCACAGTATTAATAGGAACTTCAGAAGAGGTGTTTACCTCAGAGGCTGCAAAGGTTCTAGCTTTCCTTGTAGGTTGCCTCCTCTTGGTAGGCACAACAGCATCAGCAGCAGCAGCAACGGCAGCTGCTTTCCTCTTTAAAGCTGTTCCCAGAGGAACATTGTCATCTTCATCATCCTCATCTTGAGGCAGTACCAGCTTTCTTGCTCTCTTGGGAGCAGGTCGAGGAACAGGTTGAGGAGCCTCAGCCCTAGGCTCATTAATAACAACGCCTCTGGTAGGCCTTTTAGGAATAGGCTTCCTGACTGCCATAGTTTTCCTTTTAGTTCCTCTCTTGAGACCTAGAGTAGCTGCATTGTTGGCCTCAACAGATTCTTCTTTAATCTTCATTTTCTCCTCTTGTTTTGACATCTCAACTTGTTTGTACGTGTCAAGATGCATATTGCTTAGGTTGCTCTTTCCGAAAATGGCTTGCATCCCCTTCGAACGAAGGATTTTTTCTTGTTCTTCTAGAGGCTTTGCACTTATGTAATCATACAAGCCTTGCTGCTTGAAAATTTTTGACAGAAGATGAGAGAAGGTGATGTGAGAGGCGGTTTCCCTGTGTGTAATGGCATCCTTGAAGCGATGAAACAGGATCCATGGCAGGTTTATTTTTGTCTCATAGATCATGTTGCAGAGACAGAACTTGTGAAGGGCAGAAAGGTTGTCCTTAGACCCTGCCTTATGAAGCACCGTCTTGTTCAGAATCTGATGAAGAATCCTGATATGATCCTTCATTTCAGATGACTTCCACGAGTGAGTCCCACTGTATCTTCTCGCATCAGTGTAACCGAGATAGTTTCTATACCACCAAGATCTTCTTCCCAGTTTTCTGTAATAATCAAACCCTCTTGAGCACAAACGATTGCATCAGAAATGGTCTTCTCAGAAACAGTTATCTTCTTGCCTTGAACAAACCCTACTACCTCAGTGTCAGTAATCTTTGATTTCCTCCAGAAATCCCTTACTAAGTCCGGATAAATCGAGACCTTTTCCAAAAACAAACCATCCCAACCAGCAGCGTTGATGTACTTGCTTACATCCAAGTTATACTCACTCAGAATTTCAAAATTAAAATGATGTTCTGCAACGATACTTATGATGTCAGTAACATAGGCAGGCTCGGGAGTTGAGGTTGAAGCCATTGTTGAGTTCTTGAGTACAAGTTAAGGTTTGAAGAAAAAAAAAGAGTTCGAAAACTTTCAGAGAGAAGTTATCAGAGATGAAGAGTAGCGAAAGGTTTTTCAGAGGGAAAGGGGCTTCTTTTAAGGAGTTTCTGAATACCAACAGTTTTCAAAGAAAATTCAAAAAGAAATGATTGATTAGACAAGACTTTAATAGAAAAACGGCGTTGGTATATAGGGACCGTAAAAAGTTACGATGAGATTGATGGAAGTAGTTGACTCAGCAAGGAAATGATTAAAATCAAACGTTTTAAGATAAATAAGTTCAGATATATAAAGATGCAAATTTTTTTTTTTTAAAAAAAATTGTATGTAAGATCGGGTCCTCAAAAGATTGATGGTGGACGCAAAAAAAAACATATGTAGTGGACGTGGCACACCAACAGTAGTGGACGCGTAGACTACACGTGCTCTGGATGCCAAAACCAGTGGACGCGCAGATAAAACATGCAATCAATACATATACCAAATTAAACCACATACAACATGTTAAGGTGTTTTCTGATAAAAATAAATCTGTCCTCAGCAAGAGGTTTAGTAAAGATATCTGCCCATTGATGATCAGTATCTACAAATTGAACATCAAAAACACCTTTTTTGCACATAGTCTCCGATAAAATGATGTTTGATTTCTATATGCTTAGCCCTAGAATGAAGAATTGGATTCTTAGACAGATTAATTGCAGCAGTATTATCACACATTAGTGGAATACTACTTACAAACACATTGTAGTCCTCCAATTGGTGTTTAATCCAGAGGAGTTGTGAGCAGCAGTTTGCAGCTGATATATATTCTGCTTCAGCAGTTGATAGAGCAATGGTACTCTGCCTTTTGCTTGACCATGATACTAGATTAGCTCCAATGAAGTGACATCCCCCACTGGTGCTTTTTCTTTCAATTCTATCTCCAGCATAGTCAGCATCACAAAAGCCAACTAATCTGTAATCTTCATCTTTCTTAAAGCACAGACCAAGATTAGTAGTACCTTTTAAATATCTAAAAATTCTTTTAACTGCTGATAAATGAGATTCTCTAGGATCAGATTGAAATCGAGCACATAAGCAAACACTGAACATTATATCAGGCCTAGAAGCAGTTAGATATAAGAGAGATCCAATCATACCTCTGTATACCTTCTGATCTACCTTTTTCTCTTTGTCATCTTTGTTTAGTATGGACGTGGGATGCATAGGTGTGTTCATAGGTTTGCAATCATCCATCTTAAACTTTTTGAGAAGTTCCTTTGTATACTTAGTTTGATGGATGTACACCCCGTTCATAGATTGTTTGACTTGAAGTCCAAGGAAGAATTTGAGTTCTCCCATCATGCTCATTTCAAACTCTTTCTGCATTAGCTTTGAGAATTCTTTGCACAAAGACTCATTAGTAGCACCAAATATAATATCATCTACATAGATCTGTACTACTATGAAGTTAGAATAAATTGATTTTCTAAACAAGGTTGTATCAACCTTTCCTCTGACAAAGCCATTATCCATTAGAAAAGAACTTAGCCTATCATACCAAGCTCTTGGGGCTTGTTTTAGGCCGTATAAAGCTTTCTTAAGCTTGTATACATGTTCAGGTTGAGTTTTACTCTCAAAACCCGGAGGTTGCATAACATAAACTTCTTCATTGATAAAACCATTTAAAAAAGCACTTTTCACATCCATTTGAAAAAGCATAATATTATGATGTGCAGCAAATGAAAGTAAAATTCTGATTGCTTCCAGTCTTGCAACAGGTGCAAAGGTTTCAGTATAGTCTATACCTTCTTCTTGAGAATAACCTTGTGCAACCAATCTTGCTTTATTTCTTATAACCTTACCATTTTCGTCAAGCTTGTTTCTGTAAACCCATTTTGTTCCTATAACAGATTTATCCTTAGGTAGGGTTACCAGAGTCCAAACTTCACTCCTCTCAAACTGATTTAGCTCTTCTTGCATTGCTAAAATCCAACCATTGTCCAGCAGAGCCTCGTCTACAGTCTTTGGTTCCAATTCAGAGACCAATGCAGAGTCTTCTTGCTCTCTGAAGGTTGATCTGGTTCTTAGCTTATCACTTGGATTTCCAATTATTTGTTCCGGTGGATGATAATTCTGGAAATGCCAAGTTCTCTGAGTATTGTCTTGTTGAGAGGTGGATGTTTCAGGTTGATGAGAAGTGTCTTCAACTTGATCATCAGTTTTAACTTCTTTTGTTTCTCCTGAGATGTTTAAGTCAAGATCTGCAAAACTTTCATCTAGCTCTGATAATTTCTTATCAGGCTGTTTGTCATCAAATCTAACATGTATAGATTCTTCTACTGTTAAAGTTCTTGAGTTATACACTCTAAATCCTTTTGAGGTTTCAGAAAATCCTAGTAGAATTCCATTGTCTACTTTTGCATCAAACTTACCAAGTTGATCTTTTGTATTTAAAATATAACATTTACATCCAAAAGGATGAAAATAAGATATGTTGGGTTTTCTGCCTTTCCACAATTCATAGGGAGTCTTACTCAGAATAGGTCTAATGTATATTCTGTTCTGAATGTAGCAGGCAGTGTTCACAGCTTCAGCCTAGAAATGCTTAGGGACAGAATTGTCATTGAGCATAGTCCTAGCCATCTCTTGAAGAGATCTGTTCTTTCTCTCTACCACACCATTTTGCTGTGGTGTTCTTGGTATTGAGAAGTTGTGTTGAATTCCATTTTCTTCACAAAACTCATTGAATAGCTCATTGACAAATTCTCCCCCATGGTCACTTCTAATTGAAGCTATACACATGCCTTTTTCATTTTGTACACGTTTGCAGAATACAGAAAAGACCTTGAAGGACTCATCCCTGTGAGCAAGGAACATAACCCATGTCCATCTAGTATAGTCATCTACAATGACTAGACCATATTTCTTACCACTGATAGAAGCAGTCCTTGTTGGACCAAAAAGATCAAGGTGTAGCAGTTCTAGTGGTCTCTTGGTACTAACAATATTCTTAGATTCAAAAGAACCTTTGACTTGTTTTCCCTTCTGACATGCATCACAGAGAGCATCAGATTTGAACTTAAGGTTTGGTAATCCTCTCACGAGGTTATGCTTATTTAGCTTTGAGATTAATCTCAAGCTTGCATGACCTAGCCTTTTATGCCAAATCCAACGTTCATCTTCAATGGACACTAAACATGAGACACTTTGATTTGAGAGGTCTTCCAAGTCAATTTTGTATAAGTTGTTTTGCCTCTTAGCAGTGAATAAGATTGATCCATCATTTTTCTTGACATAACACATGTTCTTATTAAAAGAAACATCATATCCACTGTCACATAATTGACTTATGCTCAGTAGATTATGTTTTAAACCATTCACTAAAAGGACATTATCAATGGAGGGAAAAGGATGTTTACCGATTTTACCTATACCAGTGATCTTTCCTTTCTGGTTTCCTCCAAATGTCACCCAGCCACCATCCTTATGTCTAAGGTCTTGGAACATATACTTTTCTCCCGTCATGTGACGTGAGCATCCACTGTCCAAGTACCAGGATATTTGTTTCTTTCCTGTTGTTAAGCAGATCTGCAACAGGAATTATCTTGTCCTTAGGTACCCAAACTGACTTGGGTCCTTTCATGTTAGTTTTCTTTGGACGAGAATATTTGGCATGCCTGTTATGTATGCATCTAGATGTAGAGTGCCCACTTTTTCCACACACTTTACAGAAAGTGTTGGACGGGCCTGATTTGGTTTTCGCATACCTAGCTGGAGCTTTTGAAGCTCTTTGCTGCATAGGTGGTTTTGACTTAATGTAAGATGCCTCATGCTTCTTATTGTCATAACCAAGGCCAGATTTATCAAAGGGTGACCTAGAATACCTTAGGATAAGACTAAGTTTATCTGAGCCTCCTACAAATTTTGACAGAGAGTCTGTCAAGTATTTTAAATCTTGTTTTAGTTTTGCAACTTCACAAGAATTGTCAGGCTCACATTCAGATTTGTCAGTTAGACTGACATTCTCTGATTTCAGCTTATCATTTTCTTGAAACAAACTTTGTTTTTCCATGCAGACTCTATCATATTCTTTGGTTAATTTTGCAAACTTCTTTTTAAGACTTTTGTATTCATGAGACAATATGGATAAGTCATGCAGTAATTCATCAAAGGCATTTTTGAGAGTTGAAGGTTCAGAATCTGTTACCTCATCATCATCAGTGTACTCATTTTCTGATGATGTGTCAGCCATGAGGCAAATGTTTGCCTCTTCCTTTGCTTCCTCTTACTCATTTGATGAGGATAAGTCCAAGTCCTCCCATGTAGCCATTAAGCCCTTCTTTTTCTTGAAGAACTTCTTCTTCTCTTTTAGGTCAGGACAGTCAGCTTTGAAATGGCCTGGCTTTTTGCATTCAAAGCACAGAGATGGACCTTTTTCTTTGGAGTCTGATTTCTCCTTAGAAAATTTCTTGTTGAATGGCTTTCTCTTGAAATTACCTTTTCTTCTCCACATATGTTGTATCTTTTTGGAGATGAAAGATAATTCATCTTCATCTGATCCTTCATCACTGTCTGAAGGTTCAGCATCATCTGAAGACTCAGCAGCTTTGAGGACTTTTGAAGAGCTTGCTTTCTTTGCCTTTAAAGCAATGGACTTTCCCTTTCTGGAATTGTCTTCCTCATTTAGTTCAAGCTCATGAACTTTTAATGATCCTAGAAGTTCTTCCAGAGAGAGAGTATTCAGATTCTTAGCTTCTTGAATAGCAGTGACCTTCGGTCTCCACTGCTTGGAGAGACTTCTCAGAATCTTTCTGATATGATCTCTATTCTCATATATTTTTCCCAGAGATCTGAGACTGTTTGTTATTGTTTGAAATCTTCCAAACATCTGATCTATAGACTCATGATCAGTCATCTTGAAGAGTTCATACTGGTGAACCAGCATGCTTATCTTTGACTCCTTCACTTGTGATGAGCCTTCATGAGCGAGAGCCAGTGTATCCCAGATTTCCTTTGCTGTGTTGCAGCTGTGAACCTTATCATGTGCTGATCTGGTAATAGCACACATCAAGTAATGTTTGGCTTTGAGATTTAGTTGATGTTTGGCTTTTTGATCAACACTCCATTCTGCTCTAGCCAACACTGCTTGATTTTCACCTCTTGGCTCAGAATAGCCATTCTCTATCAGTTCCTAGATGTCTAAGTTCTGTGCATCTAGGAAGGCCATCATTCTCTTCTTCCAATAGTCATAATCAGTTCCATCAAAGAGTGGAGGTCTGTTGATAGCTTGTCCTTCTGCATCCATGGTGGTAGGATCGTACTTCCTCAGCACTTGTTAGATGCTCAACCCTTTCGAGGCTGAGCTCTGATACCAACAGAAGTTGACACAGGCAAACACAAGAGGGGGAGGGGGGGGGTTGAATTGTGTTTGTTAATAATTTTCGAAAACAACCTTTTCAAGAATAGTTTTCTCACACAAAGATGAAGGGGCAGAATAAAGCACACAGAAAAACAATCTTTTGAAAGAATAACAAATTCAAGTTCAAATCCCCACAGTTAGTATAAACACGTAAAACCACAGAGATAAGGGATTAGAAGATTCACACAAGTTTTTTATCCTGGTTCACTCTCTTCCAACCAAGAGCTACGTCCAGTCCCTTCTACTTGAAGGATTTCTCCACTATTTTCCAAATAGATTATAGCAAGTATTCAACACCTCTCCAGGCTCACAAGTATTTCTTTCTTACCAAGCCTCTTCAGGCTCTACCTCTAATAAAGAGTTTTTGATTTCTTTGATCTTCTAACTCACTATGTGTGAGATTATGAAAGTTTAAGATTAGATGAATATTATAGCAATATTCAAACTATGATATTACAGACTTTTGCTTTTTGAAAGAATAAGAGAATATTTGCTCGCAAGAGATTTCTTGAGATTTCTTTGTATGCGCAAAAAAGTTCTTTCTTCAAAAGCCTTAGTCTTCTATTTATAGGGTCCTTGATCTTCTCTTCAGAATCATCAACAGTTTTTTTTTGAATTTTCCGTTTAGTGATAGAATCAACCATGTAAATATCCGTTGTGACTCAGCTTGCTCGTGGCCTTTGTACTATGTGACAAAATTCTTGCATGTAATGGCACACCTCTGAGCAAATGCAACTTGAAAAACAGTCTTGCCTTCCTTGTACAAGTTCCAGCTATTTCAGCGTAAAAGGTGACAGGGTACACAACGTTTTGCATTGTACTATTCTGCTTTTTGCAAATCCTTATTTGTACTATGTCTCTCTCATTGAACCAAGACATAAAAACCGTTAATAGAAAATGAGAAGGACCATTATAAATATATGAAATGAATATCAATCATATGAAATAAATTCGCTTTGGTTCAGATTGATACACTACAAGAAAAAATGGTTTTAGCGAGGGCCAAAGGCCGTCGCAAAACTTAAAAATCCGTTGCAAAATTACTGTTTGTGACGGATTTGCGACGGCTGAAAATCCGTCGCATATAGGCTCGTCGCAAAAGTGTTGCGACGGCTTTTTTGTTAATGACCGTCGCAAATTTGAGACGGCCTAGCCGTCGCTAAATTATGCAGATTTGCGAAGGCTTGGCCGTCGCAAAAGACCGTCGCTAAATTTTGAATATTTGTGAAGGCTTGGCCGTCGCAAAAGGCCGTCGCTAAATTTTGAATATTTGTGAAGGCTTGGCCGTCGCAAAAGGCCGTCGCAAAACACTAAAATTAGAGACGGCTAGGCCGTCTCAAATGACAAATATTTAGCGATGGCTAGGCCGTCGCAAATCAGTCGCTAATCACCAGATTTTAAAAATTATTAATATTTAAATATGAATTATTTTTAATCAATTATTTAATATAAACTTTAGTAAACTTTTTTCTTAATTATAATTTTCTACTATATAAATAAATAATAATTCTAAATGATAATAAATTCCATCCTCTGCATTTGACCCAAAAAAAAGATAACTATATTGAAAAACAAATATCCAAAATAACTTATTATAGTGCGGATAATTACTTAGCTTTCATTTTATTACTTATTGTCACGACCCAAAAAAAGGATCCGTGACCATATTTCAATGTATTCTAAAGAAATAATCCAAGGATGATTATATTTTTCAAGAATTGCTCATTTAGAATCATAACCTGATCATTTCTCAAGAATTGCTCATTTAGAATCATAACTTGTTTTACAATCCTTTCAACTTATGTCATGTTCTCAATTTCATTTCAACAATGTTCTCATCCGGATCTATACATGATTCAGTTTAGCACCCTGGCCATAGTTTATTCCAACTTCAATTATGATCACTCATATTACAACACAAAGGCATTCATCATAGAGATAACCAACTCAAGCCACCAAGTCCTACTTAATAAAGCTAATCACAACAGAGCTATTGCATATAACATCATGCCACACTCCAGACATACTCATTTGAATCACATATTACATATATCACCATGACTCATCACATCATCACGTTTTTGAAATTTGTAAACATCATTACGTCTCGTTGTCCCCAATACATTTAATAAACATAATCTCGCGCAATTGGGTGTTACGTCTCGTTGTCCCCAGTGCAAATTCCAAAGGTCAATTCAAGCATCAGATAGATTCCACAATTTACATCCCAAAACATATTTCCGAACTAATCAATTCCAATTGGCTTGCTTCCAGTGACAGTCTAAAGCTAACAAATAATATTGTTTATTTCTAAAGTCTGACAATTTTCTAACATGTGAATACACATCTAAATCTAATAAATAATACACTATTTTCCCTTTCATTTCGGACCCCACAAGTTATTATATGAGACACGGTGTTGCAAAATCAACAGATATTGGAAGGAATAAGCAATGTACTGTCATAAATTATTGTAATTCAAAGTAAAAGGTTCTATGCTTGTTCACAAGAATAAGGGAAAACAAGTTCATATGCTACCATCAACTACTCTTCTCTGATAACATGTTCAAACTGAATACAGAAAAACAGTAAAAACTAAAACAAAAAAAACAAAAAATAAAGGATCCAAAGGTTAGTTAGCCTTACATTATCATTCATAATTTCTTTCAGCAATTGCTCCCAATTGATGATGGATTATTAAGCAGCATTGATTTTAAAAACTAATGAATCTCAATGAACTTCTTCTTTTTTATCAGGAAACAAATCCCTAATTATTGTATCTAACAGTAAAGAATATAAAAAATACAAGAATCAGTGAATGGGAAGGTGAAAGTAATTACCTGGATTCTAGCAATGTGCTTTGATTCGTGAAACAACAAGCTTCAATGCAGTTTTGCTGAGCTGAGAGGTTGAACTTGAAGTCTTGAACCAATGAAATTAAACTTGAGTGATGGATGCCTAGACATGGAAACATTAACAGTTTTTAGAACAAACTTGAAAACATTAACAGAACTCAGTCACACATTCAAGTGTTCATTTGAAACATTCAGCTCACATATTTCACCCTTTTTTTCACATGAGGGTGCTAGAAGATAGTACTAGGAACATAAGCTTCACCACCTATGCTGATACATCAAAACAGTGCAATACTTCTACACCTAAAGTGATACATTTTTTCAAGCACCAAAAAAGGTCTACTAGTCCCTTTTCTAGGAACATGCTTCTGATCCGTGCCACCAATTAAAGATGTCCTTTAATCGATACTTTCCAATACGATCTAAACATGATAGAACTCTAAAAGAGTGTGTGTAATAGTAGCCATAGCCATACACACACATCAATTAACTCAAAAAGGAACAAAATGATCGATTCAAAGCAATTTCATATACAAGTCAAAATGCAGCCAAAGATTACTTCTATTTTCAATTTTTATTTTTTCAATTAGTGAGAACTTGAACCTATACCTAGTCAAAATGCAGACAACAAAAAGAAGTGAACTGACACTACTCATATTGATGATGAAATGATGTTAATGCACGTTCAGTGTCACTTTTGGAATTACTGATATTTTGGAAGATCTATATGAATTGGTATTTTGAAAGTGCAGGAACAATTTTGAACAACTAAGATTTTTCATAATATTCCAGAGCTGGACACATTCTCTTTAGGCGATCAGGAACAATTTTGAACAACTAAGATTTTTCATAATATTCCAGTGTCACTACTCATATATGTTTGCTGTTTGTGCATCAACAATCATAAATCAAAAGGCGGTGTGAGTCTTTACCAACATCATGAAGAGGTAGTGGCTGATCAGAGAGGTTCAAAGCGGCGGCAATGGTGGAGACGCAGTGGAGAACGACGGAGTTCTGTTTCCTGTAACAAAGCACAATAAACTGAGATTAAGCTCTGGACAAGAAGAGTAAAGGTTCGAAAATGGTGGGAAAACACCAATGGATGGCGGCCGGAGTTCTTACCCGCGGTGGCTGTAAAGGTTGATGGTGGTGGGAGGCACGGCTCACGCGGGAGGCGGTGCGAGGGGTGGGTAGAGGTGGGAGGCGAGGGAGATCTGCAGTGGTGGTGGGAGGCGCGGCTCACGCGGCAGTGGCGGCACGAGATCTGTAGGTTGGGCGGCGTGCGGTAGGAGCAGATCGAAACAGCGTGAGAGGGGAGGAAGAAAAGGGTTGGTTCGAATATGAGAAGTGAGGGAGGAAGAAAACTATTCGGAATCTAGATGGAAATTAGCGACGGCCATTTTAAAATTAGTGACGGCTAGCCGTCGCAAATCAGTATTCCGTCGCAAAATGAGAATGCCCGTCGCAAATTATAGTCTGTCGCAAACCAATAAAGCCGTCGCAAAAAACATTTACACATTAGCGACGGCCATGCCCGTCGCAAAGTGGCACCAACATTCGGTACTGATGGATTTGCGACGGAAATGCCGTCAGTAATCTCTTTTACCATTTGTGACGGCCCAAGCCGTCGGAAAACATAAAATTAGCGACGGATTTCAGGCCGTCGCAAAATTTCCCTCGCTAATTAGCCTTTTTCTTGTAGTGATATAAATGCTCAAAATTCTTCGTCCAGTAAAACAATTGTAAAGGCAAGGTAAGTAAGAAGAGTTTTAAGGCTCCGTCCACTGACGTGGCAACCAAAACTTCGTCTACTTAAAACAACGGTCTTGCCAGTACTTGAGACATTTAAAATCTCCGTCCAGTGACGTGGCATTAGAAAACTAATGTTATTATTGGAGAAAAGCTCACGTCTATATGAAAAGAATTTCTCCGTCTACTAGAAACATTCAAGCGCTCGTCCACTAACGTGGCACTTGAGTTTAAAAGAGATCCTTGATAGAGTGGACTCGACCACTCTGGGAAACATTCAATACAGAATATATGGACGCGGATTGCAAAGAAGATAGACTTAACTTATAAAAACAGAGATCCTTCAAGACTGAAGGCACTTGTTAGATTAAAGCTAACACTTTGCTACACAAATTTAATCCTTATTGTTAACATCAAAACTTAGAGATTATTTAATCCAAATTACTTTGGTTCCAACAAAACTAAGTGACACGTGGCCTGAGGGTTAAGTCTAAGTTTTTGACATATCTGATTTTGATGAATCCAAATAAAGAATGATTTTAAATGAACCTTTTGAAATCTGCGTATATGTGTATTAAGTGTGCAGATCATAAAGCAAGAGCTTTCTGGCAAAAACAACAAGTCTTAAAGATGCGTCTGTGTTATGACAACACAATGCGTCTGAAGAAAGACTCAGTATCTATAAGATATGAAAATACGTCTGACCTTACAACTTGACTAGAAGACCTTCACTACACTTATATTCGAAAGTCAAGAATATTCCTTTGAATTTTCTAATCAATAAAATCGGATTTAGAAGCTCAAAACATCAATCCGTGTTTGAAATTCCTTTTTTTCCAAAAGGTAAAATAACCTTTACTTGATCGCAGACCCGTGTTGCACCAATAAGGAAAGTCGCGCTGCCCAAGTCTAAAAAGCAACAAACACTGCTCTGAATCAAGCTGTACTATAATAAAGCAATGCCAACATATATGTTCAACTTGTGTTGAAGCTCTCCAACGATCGTAAACATTAATTACAAGTTCAGAATGACTATTTGGCATTAAACAATGAAGAACAAAATTTTAATCATCTGAAGAACCCTCCTCAATGGATTTATTACTAATGAGTATAAATAGAAGCCTTTGAAGATTGTTGAAGATACACACCTGAACTTATTCACTCAAGTATTCAATACTCTCTTCGCATTCAAAGCTCTCAGTTCTTCTTAGAATACTTCTATGCTCAATCATTTGTATTTATTGAGAAGTCTTTATTGCGGTCATACCTACCAAAATATTTATTCACTCATTGAGTGTTATTCGGTTGACTAGCAAAGTTGTACTCTGTGAAGCTGCTACTTCATTCAAACCCTACCATTTGTAGAGATTGAAGAGGCTTGCTGAAAAAATACTTGTTTGAGCCTGGAGAGGCTAGGTGTGCAAACAATACTTGTTAGTTGAGCCTGCGGAGGCTAGGTGTGCAAACAATACCTTTCTGTAACCTGATCAGTTATAGTGACAATACTTGGTGAAACCAAGGACTGGACATAGCCCAAGGTTTGGGGTGAACCAGTATAAATCGCTGTGTCTACTCTTCTATTTTATCCCTTTAGCTTGTCTTATATTTACTGTGCTAACTGGGTTGATAGTGCTAAGATTTCATAATTTGATTTTTATATCAGACGGATCCTTGTGTCTGAATATGTATTTGGCGAAAACTTTGTCATTTGCGAAAAAGTTAACTAAAACACAATTCAACCCCTCTTCTCGTGTTTTAATCTGTTCATTTCACTGAGCAGCATGCAGCGCTCAAGCATGGCTAGGCCAGTGCTCAAGCGCTGCAACAGTCAAGCGCTTGGGTGGTGGGCGCTCGAGCGCCCAACGCTAGCTCCACCTACCCCCACTTTCTTCTTCCTCTCACTTTGCATGCAAACCATTTCTCTCATTTTCGAACCAGAGAGTGGTAAAAAGAGGTTAGAGCTTTCTAGTGAGAGAAATTTGAGGTTCTGGGAGTTTCATCCATCCGTTTTCGATTCCACTTGGAATACGCATTCAAGGCAATGAGCACGTCATATACATACCTTCGATTCGTCAAACAATGGAGGTAATGCTCGAATCCCTAACTCGTCGACACGTCGACATTGTGATTTACCTTCTTTTGTAAATCTTACTTCGATTCTGGCTTTGTTTGTGAAACTGTTGCAAGATTAGGGTTTATGACATTGCCGGGACTCTATCCATGTGTTGGTGAGGGGCGCGAGTTTCGAGGCTTGAGACATCTCATTACGGCTGTCTAAGGTGGGGAGAAAGTATCCGACACGCCTCGAGGAGGCAAGCATAGTATAATGTATTATGCTGTATGAGTAGGGTGCCCCAGGCCCTATAGTTGTCGAATAGCCTGCAGTGATTAAATCCCTAGTGAAAATGATTTTAAAATTGTACACGGGATTTAGTTATGGCACACTTATCGATGTTAGGTTTACTTTATCGTTTTACGTGCATATGCTGAGGTTGCCTGTTTTACTGCTATTACTGTTTACGATTGATATGATGCTTGATGTGTGATGTTTACTATGCATAATATAATACTGATGTTGATGTTGATGACTTGATGCATAATGAGGATGTTGATAAGTTTAAGTTATGATATATGATATGATGTTGCTGAGGTTGTCTGGTTGTCTGTTGTGCTGTTGGAAACCCTAGTTGACACCTAGGGGTACACTGTTAAGTTAGTGATGAGAATGGATTTCTAAAGCGATATATGGGTACCGAGTTGATGTTGTGGATGTCGAGTGCATCGTAATGCGTGTAAGTGAGTGTTGGTACCGATGTCAACTTAAGTTGTGTTGCATTGCATATTTACCAAAATGGCGAGCCGTGTGACTGGTAGTCATGCGAGGTTGATGTACCCGGGAGCGGGTACGGAATGCAAGCGGGACGATTCAGGGAACCTTGGGGATTAGCCGGGTTTGGATTGAGCGACAGTGACCAATGGTTTGCACCCATTGTGTTGTGGTCTCTACTAGTACTTGAATATCTCGACGTCTGAGCCCGGAGTGTTCGAGTCCATGGTGGACCTTCCGAGG
The DNA here is from genome assembly GCA_035048595.1 of Echinosophora koreensis. Lineage (NCBI taxonomy): Eukaryota > Viridiplantae > Streptophyta > Magnoliopsida > Fabales > Fabaceae > Echinosophora > Echinosophora koreensis. Next base: position 2,046,578 of record JAPCYP010000061.1, on the reverse strand, counting down.
AGATCAAGAAACCCCTACTGGAGTTGAGCTCATAGGGGGAAGCACCCTTATTGGTCACAGCGAGCGAAACTGTTACCAGGACAAACCAACTGACATTCTCTGGGAGACAGATAGTCTCGAGAGAGAAAGTGAATGTCCAGGGGATTAGTATCCCTAGTGTGAGAGATCAGCCAACATGAATAGGAGTGTGATTCCTTAGATGATTGATCCTAGCTGGATAATCGAGGTTGAATGTGACAGTATGACTTGAGAGATGTTTGTTGTATGTGTTTGTTGCTGTGTGATAGTATGTTTTACTGTGTTTCCTTATCCATGTTTTATGGTAGTGATGAGATTCTTATCTCCCTTTTTCTTTTCTGCTTCTCTTTCTGTGTATGTATCGGTTTGTCAGATGAGCAGCAGTCTGTTGCCTTAAAAACAGTTGTCTTAAGCTTGTGCAAGTATACACAATTGCATCAAGTAATACATAGTAAGAAAAAATCATTCCCACGAGGATTATAATGTTGTAGCAAACCCAATTTCAGAGTATATGTTCTTAATAGTTAAGACTCAGGTGACAAAATAGTGTGTATAGTGACAGTTATATTAACTACTGTAAATAAAAGGACTTAAAGGACTAAAGGTTGAGATGATTGTTGTTAACTATTATGAGAAAACAGCTATAGGTAGGCTTCCCTAGTAATTTCTACTTAACGTAGCTTATGCTCTGTGTATGCTGTAGCATTTAACTCCAGGAAATAAAGGTTGTGTTTTCAACACTTGAAAGAAAAAGTTCAATAAATGCTTTCTATTCCTAGATTCATATTAATTACACCCTCTTCTTAATGATCTTGTTCCAGCTATTTTAAGAACTTGAATAATTATTCCTAATTTATTCAACATCAATTAATTTTCTAATTAATGATTTAATCCTTATGTTCTAACTATTTCCACTTAACTTATTTTTTCCAAACCAAGCAAGCTCCACATTCGTTTAAGTTGATAAATCTTAAACAATCAACATTGAACATAAGTTAGAAGGAAATGCATAAAGATAGCATAACATAACTTTCAGCTAAGCTTTCATTACACAGTTTATATACCCATAGCTAAAATAACTTACCTTATAATGAGCTGAAGCAAACTAAAAAGTAAAAAGGAAAAGAAGTTCATTACAATGGAGGACTTGAAAATGAGTAACAATGGTGGAGGATGAAGAGAGCTTGCGGCTGCTCTTCCCTAGGTCAGACAATAGAACAATTCTCTCCAATATGAGGTGTAAGATGTGTAAGAGATATCCTTCCCTAGGGTTGCTAAGGGTTTGGTATGAAAACTCTCTTTTCCTATTTGGGCCAGCAGTTATTACTATTAAATTAAAGACCTTGGCCCATTTCCAGAATTGTAGGCATCATGATCCCTAGCGAGCGCGTGGAGCCCACACCCAACCAATACAAGCGTGTCCAGCAGGAGAGAGAAAAAGTGTCCTGATCTTTTGTCTTCTTCTGATAGGCATCAGGGGACTTCTTTGCTGCAACATTCTAGGACTCACTTCCAGTGCTTACTACATGCTCCAGCAAACCACTGCAATACATGTCAAAAGCTTCATGAGCAAGTTTTCACAGTAATCAACAAGATAACTAACAAGAAGTGAACTGAGGACACCTATTCACAAAATTATCACAAAGACTCAGGGAAACTACATATACCACTAAAAATGACAATAAGTCTTCATAAAGAGGTAATGAATAACTCTTATTTCTAAGAGTTATCACACCTCCAAACTTGAACCGTTGCTTGTCCTCAAGTAATGATAAAGAAACAAACAAACAAACAATCCTACCACTTCTGAATGTGCATGGTTCACACAGAATTTCAATTATTTCAAACATAAGGATTTTCCACTTGCATCACAACAATTTACTGTTTCCATCATGCAACACAGCTAATACTCAATATGATCTAGCCTTGAATTAGACTAAACACATGCTACAACATCTTCACTCAGAACAGTTGGTTCTATTTCTTACCCTTTCAGAAATTAAGCTCACTCCTATCACAATCACACAGCTCTGATCTAAATTTGATAAGCTTCTAACACAGCCAAGACATGAACAGAATTGCACATAACAAGAAGGCTTAACTGGTTGTAATGGGGATTAGGACAGGAGTGATTAAATTTGGATAAGTATCTAACACTAAGTAGAGTGTAAGGATGCTTATCATTATAGGTCACCACCCTAAGTGTTCTCTAAAACCCAAGTCATAACAATTAATAGTCCAAACTTAAGCTACAAAACCCATTCATAACAATTAACAAGCATCCCTAAATTCTACTTAAATGGGGTTCATTGGTTTTTCAAGTTAAGAGCTTGTAATGAGCTAAGTAACAGAACAAGGAGCTGAGGCTCTAGGGGTTTATTAAATGGATATACACAAAGATTAGGCTTTTTCAGGCTCTAGGTGAAAATAAATCCAAGAAAATGCCTCAAGCAAAAGGTGTGTGCAACAAAGTTATGTCCAGCTCAATCAGAATCAAATCAAACTTTACAGAGAATGCATGAGAGTGATATGTTTGCAGTTAGATATAGTCACTCAAACTCGCAGTTTATTGGGTCATGTTGCAGCATACATTCCATCTTAAACATAACTAGTCATTTTCAATTGTTAACTGTGTACAGTCAAGTCAGTGTATCATGTTATTAGGCAAGTGTCTCATCCAATGATTTTTAGCCACACAAAAAAGGCCCTTTCATTGGCCATTCATTCATTTTTAATCATTCAAAAATTGTGACCCATGCACACCAGAAATAGGCAGAATTAACACAAACTATGACCTTATGGCCCTACACATTGATTCCTAGCAGACAGATAAACATAAAAGGTCCTATTGACCAACTAACTACAGAAAACAAAAACATAAACACTGGTAATGAGTGGAGGGCAGAAATTAAAGCATCTTGATATGGGATTCTGCAACAAGCTGCAGCACCCTTTTCGCTCTTTTTCAAGTGCTTGGGTTCTTGATGCATGTGCTCCTCCTGGTGCCTCCACGTTTAGTGGAGGAAACCTTCTTGATTGTTGCTCCAGTGATCAGGACATCTTCCTCTTCTTCATCATTTTACTTTTCTTCAGCTTCCTCAGCTTCCTTATCTTCAGCCTCCTCAGCCTGCTCTTCCACTTCATCCTTCCATTACATCACTCGGAGCTGCAGCTTCCACCATTTTTCGCTTTGCTGCAGCAGAAGATAGAGTTGGCTTTGCTTTCTTTGTTGGAGGAGGGTCTGGGGATTCCTCCTCCTCTTCTTCACTTGTAGCATATTTTGCAGTGATCTGGCTGATGGTGCTCCCTATTTCTGTTGTAGTCTTGAACTTTTTAATCAGTTTAGAGGGCTGAGGAGTGGTTTTGGCAGTTTGGGTCTCAGTAGGGATTTCTTTTTCAGGAACTTCAGTGCGAGCTCTTTTTGTGCCCCATTGATCCTTCTGGGGGCTCTCAGGTACAACTTTCTTTTTCTTGTTGTTAGTTGCTAGGACTATTGCTTGGCTTCAGTGAAGAAGCAACACCCATCTAGGAATGATCAAAGAGGTGCTGTGAGCAGGGGTTGCATTAATGTTGATATTGGGGTTGGTGGTAGCAGGGGGTGGTTCAGTAGAGGCTTTCGCTTGGTCTTCAGCAGGGAGCAACATTTCTCTTGGGATCAGGGGAATGGGGGTCTCCAACTATATCTTGTTGAGTTTGAAGGTCTGCTTTTGCCACAGGAATTTTTGGTAGGGAAACTACTAGAACAACTTGTCCCTCTGGATGTGCTGCTGCAGCATATCAGTCAGTTGGTCCATATTTTACCCTAGCACTCCAGAGTGGTCCTGCTGCTCTAGAGTGCCTTCATGCTGCAACTTGGAAGCACTTGGTTCAGCAACCTTCTCAGCGTTGGAGAACATCCTCAGAATGCAGTTCATATGAGTTTCACCAGAGTTCTTCTCAAGTCCTTCTCCAGGAGTATATTCAATTCCTTGTTGAATGCAAAGGTCCGTGATAAGGCATGGGAAAATGAGAGTTCCCTTCTTCTTCATAGCACAGGCCGAGATCTCTTGCTTGATTAGTTCCTCCACATTCATCTCCTTCAAGATGCAGTGGAAGAGCACAAGCCTCTCCTTCTTCACAGTTTCCAGGTGGGCTGCTGTTGATAGCTTATGGCGCATGAAATGGTACCAAACTTTAGCAAGTGGTTTCAGTACTTTTTGAATTTTCCACTTTTTGATTTTTGCACAACAGACAAAATGTACAGCCCCTGTCCCACTGTATCTTTGTCAAAAATTGGGCCTCATTCACCAAATTAGCAAGAGTTCCTGCCAGCAAGAACCATGCTTGAAGTAGCATTGCCGTATTAATCCAAGCATTGTAAAAATTGCCTTTCTGCTTTTCTCCTTCCATTTTTTTTATTGCTTCTTTCATTTACATAAAGCTATTAACTGCTAAAATAATTTATTGATGGGCTGCCTTCCATAAGCGCTTGGTTTAACTGGTCTTCAGCCTGACCATGCTGCAGCTTTTCAAGGGGGATCATCCAGAGTTATGGTGGCCTTCATTCTGTCCAGAAGTTCACCAAAGTAGTGTTTAATTCTCTGCCCATTCACTTTGAATTCTCTACCACTCTCAGCATCCAATAAGTCCACAACTCCATGGGGGTACACCTTCATTACTTTAAAGGGTCGTAACCATCTTGATTTTAGCTTCCCAGGGAACAATTTCAACCTTGAGTTGAGCAGAAGCACTTGTTCTCCTTCATGAAAGGATCTTTGATGAATCTTTTGTCATGTCAGGCCTTAGTTTTGGCTTTGTAGGCCTGAGCATTTTCATATGAGAACAACCTCTACTCTTCCAACTCATTTAGCTGCAGCATACGAGCTGTTCCAGCTACTTTCAGGTCAAAATTCAGCTTCTTGATTGCCCAGAAGACTTTATGTTGCAGCTCTAGGGGCAAATGACATGCTTTTCCATAGATCAACCTATAAGGGGACATCCCCAAAGGTGTCTTGAATGCTATGCTGTTCTATATGCCCATAAGGCCTCATCTAGATGCAAAGACCAATCCTTCTTAGTGGGGTTCGCCATTTTCTCCAGGATCCGTTTTATCTCCCTGTTAGTCAGCTCAGTTTGGCCATTAGTTTGTGGGTGATAAGCAGTGATTACTTTATATTTGACTCCATATTTTGCAAGTAACTTAGCAAAATTTTGATTGCAAAAATGGGTTCCCTCATCACTTATGATTGCTCTAAGGGGTGCCAAATCTAGAAAATATATTTCTTTGTAAAAATTTAGACACTACCCTGGCATCATTCTTAGCAGTAGCCACGACCTCTACCCATTTAGAAATATAATCAACAACTACTAATATGTATAGATTGCCGAAAGATGGGGGAAACAGTCCCATGAAATCTATTCCTCATACATCAAACAGTTTAATTTCCAAAATAGTGTTCAGAGGTATTTCATGCTTTGTTGGACGAGTTTCCCACCCTTTGGCATCTATCACAATGTTGAACAAAATTATGTGCATCTTTAAAAAAATTGGGTCAGAAATAACCTGATTGGAGGACTTTGGCAGCAATTCTCATGCCACCAAAATGACCTCCATATGCTGATGAATGGCACTGCTTTAAAATGTCAGGAAATTCTTCTTCTGCTGCACATCTTCTAGATAAATTGTCAGGGCACATCTTGTATAGATATGGTTCATCCCAGAGATATTGCTTTACTTGGTGGAAGAATCTCCTCTTTTGTTGAGCAGTTAAACCTGGGGGAACCACTTCACTGGCTAGGAAATTTGCAATGTCTGCATACCAAGGTGCTGCTGCAAGTTGTACTGATAGCAGTTGCTCATCAGGAAATGTTTCATCAATAGCCACATCCCTTGATTCTGCAACACCTTCTAGGAGTCTCGAAAGATGGTCAGCCACTTGGTTCTCTACCCCCTTTTTATCTTTAATTTCAAGATCAAACTCGTGGAGTAGCAGAACCCATCTAATTAACCTTGGCTTGGCATCCTTCTTGTTAATTATATACTTGATAGCAGAATGGTCTGTGTAGACCACCACCTTGTAGTGTAGTTGATATGAGCATCTATCAAGGATTTGCTGTCATAGTATACTGGTTGAAAGATTTTATTGTACCTCTGCCCCAAGACTGCTCCAACTGCAAAATCACTGGTATCACACATCAACTTAAAGGGTATTTCCCAATCTGGTGGGACTATAATAGGAGCAGAAATTAAGGCAGCTTTTAGGAGCTCAAAAGCCTTCAAACAATCTTTAGTGAACTCATATGATCTGTCATGCTCCAGTAGTTGGCATAAAGGATTGTAAATTTTGGAGAAGTCCTTAATGAATCTTCTATAAAACCCAGCATGTCCAAAGAAATTTCTTATCCCTTTCAGTAATACTGGGGGTGGCAGTTTCTCAATGACTTCGATTTTAGCTTTGTCAACTTCAATACCCTTCCTTGAGATTTTGTGTCCTAACAAAATTCCTTCTTGAACCATAAAGTGGCATTTCTACCAGTTCAAGACCCAATTTGTTTCTTCACATCTGTCCAAAATTTGTTCCAGATTCACAAGACAACTCTGGAAGGTTTCTCCAAACACAGAAAAATCATCCATAAAGTCTTCCATAGACCTTTCAATCAGATCTGAAAACATTGCCATCATGCACCTCTGGAATGTTGCTAGAGCATTATACAGTCCAAATGGCATTCTTCTAAAAGCAAAAGTATCATAGGGACATGTGAATGTTGTTTTCTCTTGATCTTCAAGTGCTATGGTAATCTGGTTGTAACCAGCATAACCATCCAAAAAATAGTAAAAATGCTTCCCAGCAAGGCTATCCAGGATCTGATCAATAAAGGGCAAAGGAAAGTGATCTTTTCTGGTTGCTCTGTTCAGCTTCCTATACCAAATCCTCCAGCCAGTGACAATTCTGGTAGGGTTAATTAATTCTTTTCATTGGTTATTACAGTTACACCTCCTTTCTTTGGAAAACATTGGATAGGACTCACCTATACACTATCTGAAATAGGGTAGATAATCCCACTATCCAACCATTTAATAATTTCTTTCTTCACCGCCTCTTTCATGATAAGATTCAGCCTTCTTTGACTTTCAATCTTGTTCTTGGAATTGTCTTCCAATAGTATCCTATGCAAGCAAATAGAGGGACTGATTCCATTGATATCAGTCATCTGCCACCCTATAGCCTTTTTATGTCTTTTCAATGATGCTAACAGGTGATCCTCTTGAGGACAGGTTAGTGAAGCATATATAATAATTCGAAAAGTATTATTGTCACCCAGATAAACATACTTCAAGTGATTAGGAAGCTGTTTCATTTCTAAAGTAGGTGGTTTTTCAATGGAGGGAATATTATCTTTGAAAGTTCCCTCAGTTACCTCAAATGATTCATATTTTCTGGACCATTTGGGTTGAGCTTTACTGTCCGCTAGTTCTGCTATATCTTCCTCAAATGAATTTTCTTCCTCTACTATGCTGCAGCATTTCCCATTTCAGCTTGAGTTTTCCAGAATTGTTGTTGCACCAGATCATCAAAGGACTGAATAAAAGAACAATCCTCCATTCCTTCATCTGGATATTTCAGGGCATTGAAAACATTAAATGTAACCGGTTGGTCATTCACCCTCATTTTTAATTCTCCTTTTTGAACATCAATCAAAGTCTTCCATGTAACTAGGAAGAAAGGTCTTCCAAGGATGATTGGCACTTCCCTGTCAGCTTCAAAACCCAGAATGATGAAGTTTACTGGGAATACAAACTTTCAACTCTGATCAGCACATTCTCAATCTTGCCTTCAGGGTATGCAATTGACCTTTCTGCTAGTTAGAGTGGGACAGAGGTAGGACGAGCTTCACCAATGCCTAGCTTTCTGAAAATTGACATGGGCATGAGGTTGATACTTGCCCCTAAGTCACAAAGTGCACGACCATAGTATGTTTCTCCAACAGAGTAGGGAATAGTAAAACTTCCAGGATCTTTCATCTTAGGGGGAACTTTGTTCTGCAGCATTAGGCTGCACTCCCTAGTCATTGCCACTGTTTCAAATTCTCCTAATCTCCTTTTCTTGGTCAACACATCCTTCATGAACTTTGTATAATTTAGCATCTGCTGCAATGCCTCAACCAAGGGAATGTTGATGTGAAACTGCTTTAGCACATCTAAGAACTTATTGAACTGCTTCTCTTGATGTACCTTCCTCAACCTTTGGGGGAAAGGAGGAGGAGGTCTTTCTGGAACAAGTTTAGGAATAGGTTCAGATGCTGCAGCAGACTCTGATGATGTTTGATGATGTTTTCTTAACAGGCTTCTCTGCCACAGGTTCTTTCTCTACCACAACTGCCTCAATTTCTGGGATTCTTACTTCAGATTTCTTATTTTTCTCAGAAACTGCAGGTAATTCCTTCCCACTTCTCAAATGGATAACCTTGCACTGCTCATTAGAACCAGAACTAGAAGGCTTTGGGGTTTCAGTGGTTGCAGGCAAAGTACCATTTGGCCTTTGATTCGTGGCAGTTGCTAGCTGCCACATTTGAGTCTTCAGGTTTCTCATGGCAACACCTTGATTCTGCAGTTGTGCCTTAGTTTCAGACATGAAAGCTTTCAACACAATTTCCACAAACATCTCTTGGTTCTTCTTTTGAACTCGAGGTTGTTGTTATGGTTGTTGCTGCCTGTTCTATTGAGGGACGAATCCAAGAGGTGGGTTCAAGGTATTATGGGTGGCATAAGAGAAATTTGGGTGTTGTTTCCATCCTGAATTATAAGTATTCAAATATGCATTGTTGGCCCTATTGTTGTTCCCAACATAGTTCACAAAAGTTGGGTTAGCAGAACAATTCTCGAATAGGTGCTCTTCCCCACAGTATACACAGGATACAACATCAGCATTGCATACTTGCTCCTGAACCAATGCTTCAGTCATGGCAAACTGGTTTACTGAATTGCTTTTATTTCCCATGGCCATATTCTTCACCAAGTTGGTTAAAGACGCCAGTTGTGCTGATAATGCAGATACTCCATTTACTTCATGCACTCCTGCTGCAGCATTCACCTTGCTGGAAGCAAGTCTAGTGGTAGGCCACTGATAGGTGTTTGCAGCTATGCCTTCAATCAATTCATAAGCTTCATTATATGACTTTTTCAGTAAGCTGCCTCTAGCTGAGGCTTCTAACATCATTCTTGAACTAGGCAGAACTCCATTGTAAAAGTGTTCCATTTGAATGCATATGGGAATGCCATGGTGAGGACATTTTTTAAGGAGTTCCTTAAATCTTTCCCAAGCTTGAAACAGAGGTTTATCTTCTTACTGCTTGAATGAGGTTATTTCATTCCTCATCCTAGCATTCATTGTTGGAGGAAAGAACTTGATCAGGAATTTCTTAGCCACCTTATTCCAAGTGTCAATGGAGTTTAGCTCCAATGAATTCAACCAGTTCTTAGCCTTTCCCCCCCAGAGAAAATGAGAACAGTCTCAATCTAAATGCATCATCAGTAACACCTGGAATTTTGAAATTACTGGCCACATCCAAAAACAACTTGAGGTGTAGGTGAGGATCTTCAGTGGCAGCTGCATTAAACTGCCCAATAGCTTGCAGCATTTGGAACATTACGGGCTTGAATTCAAAGTGAGTTGCTGTGATAGGAGTCCTCACTATTCCTGTACTCATAGACTCAGGATAAAACTGGGCATAGCCTCTGATAGAGCTATTCCAGTCATTGGCCCGTGCCATGCTGTCAGGTTGCTCTTCTTCATCCATTTCAGAGCAAGCAGAGGATTCTGCTTCAGTTGTTGTTGTTGGAGAGTTGGTTGGAGTTATAAACCGAAACTCTGGTTCAAATAATTAAGTGTGCTCTCTTCTCAACCTTCTTAATGTCCTTTCAATCTCAGGGTCTACTCTGTACTCTGGTGTGAGAAGTTTGTTCATACAGTTTCAGTACCTGATGCTACAGCAAATCACTTCAAATATTAGTTATCCTAACTACAGAACTAATAATCTGAAAAACTGGAATTTAACACCAATACTAATCCCCGGCAACGGCGCCAAAAACTTGTTGCCTTAAAAACAGTTGTCTTAAGCTTGTGCAAGTATACACAATCGGATCAAGTAATACAGAGTAAGAAAGATCGTTCCCATGAGGATTATAATGTTGTAGCAAACCCAATTATAGAGTATATGTTCTTAATAGTTAGGACTCAGGTGACAAAATAGTATGTGTAGTGACAGTTATATTAAACTACTGTAAATAAAGGGACTTAAAGGACTAGAGGTTGATATGATTGTTGTTAACAATTATAAGAAAACAACTATAGGTATGCTTCCCTAGTAATTTCTGCTTAACGTAGCTTATGCTCTGCGTATGTTGTAGCATCTCCAGGAAACAAAAGTTGTGTTTTCCAACACTTGAAAGATAAAGTTTATTAAACGCTTTATATTCCTAGATTCATATAAATGACACCCTCTTCTTAATGAGCTTGTTCCAGCTAGTTTAAGGACTTGAATAATTATTCCTAATTTATTCAACATCAATTAATTTTCCAATTAATGATTTAATCCTTATCTTCTAACTATTTCCACTTAACTTAGTTTTTCCAAACCAAGCAAGCTCCACATTCATTTAAGTTTATCAATCTTAAACAATCAGCATAAACGCAAGTTAGAAGAAAATTCATAAACATAGCATAACATAACTTTCAGCTAAGCATTCATTACATGGTTTACATACCCATAGCTAAGTTATTTAATGACCTGAAGCAAACTAAAAAGTAAAAAGGAAAAGAAGTTCATTACAATGTAGGACTTGAAAATGAGTAAGAATGGTGGAGAATGAAGAAGAGCTTGCGACTGCTCTTCCCTAGGTCAGGCAATAGAACATTTCTCTTCAAAATGAGGCATAAAATGTGTAAGAGATATCCTTCCCTAGGGTTGTTAAGGGTTTTATAAGAAAACCTCTCTCTTCCTCTTTGAGCCAGTAGTTATTACTATTAAATTAAAGACCTTGGCCCATTTCCAGAATTGTAGACGTCCTGATCCCTAGGAGAGCGCGTGGAGCCCACACCCAACCAGTACAAGCGTGTCCAGCAGGAGAGAGATAAAGTGTCCTGATCTTTTGTCCTCTTCTGACAGGCATCAGTGGACTTCTTTGCTGCAACATTCAAGGACTCACTTCCAGCACTTACTACATGCTCTAGTAAACCACTTCAATACATGTCAAAAGCTTCATAAGCAAGTTTTCACAGTAATCAGCAAGATAACTTACAAGAAGTGAATTGAGGACACTTATTCACAAAATTATCTCAAAGACTCACAGAAACTACAGATACCACTCAAAAATGACAATAAGTCTTCATAAAGAGGTAATGAATCACTCTTATTTCTAAGAGTTATCATAGCCATACACCGACAGTGATCGGACCAGAGCATTGTCATTTGCATTACCTACAGATGATTCCGCCGACGATCCAGACCCTGGGGATATTGAGATCGTATATCATAACGACTGTGGGTGGCAGGTCGACCACTCACAGTTCTTCATGTGTTACGTTGGCCCGGTCAGCATCTACGTCTGTCTTGGAGGAGGACCTTTCTTCACTTTGCTCGGTTCTTACCGGATCTCTCAGCGGCTACCTTTCTCAGAGCTTTGGATTCCACCCCGCCATCAGGAGTTTGTAGAAGATATGTGGAACCCGATAGACCATACCTATGCTCGCAGCGGAGTTGGAGTATTGCGGAGAGGTCGTGGGGGAAGGAGCGTGCAGACAATGCATCACAGCCATCGCAGGAGGGTTATGATTAGTAGTGATGAGTCCGTCGGGACCAGAGTTTATAGACGCTATTAAGACGAGGGCGAGGGTAGTTCCAGATGCCCATATCGTCTGTGATATGGTCAGTCGGTAGCGTCTGCTAGGGAGAGCCTCTGTGACCATATTATATTTCTTTTGATTATTGGATGTATTTATGAGAGGCGGGCAAGTAGATGCTGTCTGTTTTAGGTTTTTGTTATCTTTCTGTGACCAGTGTATCTATGACCAGTTTAATGTACTTTTATCCAGTCAGTTGTATAGATGGTAGGTTTACGGTCCCTATGTTGGAATCGATAGCACAGTTGGAGACATGATGTATATATTATATATGTATTTGCCATTTATCTTTTCTTCTGCTGTGTATGTTTAAATGGTTTTAATTTTATCGCTTCCGCAAGCTTATGTTATTTTTGAATGTATATCCACATTAACATTAATAAACGGCTTAAGGAATGGTTAATTAGGATTGTTCTTTAATGGGACATCGGGGTGTCTCATTATGGTGGTATCAGAGCAGTTCGGTTCTAAACTGGACTGTGGGACTAGGTCTGATTAGGATTAAGGATTGTGGGGTAGAAAGAGTACCGATATTGTTAGTTGAATCCTCATTGGATGTCAGCTATGCTTAGAAAAGGGTAGAGTGTCTGATACGCGAATTGTTCTTAAAGTATGAGAATGATTATCTACTGCATTTGTAAGGCATATAATGGATGTATCTGTTTATGTATTGAAATATATGTCTTACAGATGAGTACTGATGTGTTCTTTTTCAGGAAGTTAAAATGGTGCGTGGAAATGGACGCCGTGGAAGGGCCAGAATTGGTGAGGCGGGGTTGCCGATAACCCAGCTACCGATAACCAGGAAGTTCTTCGGGAACAAACAACATTGGTGAAACTAGTGAGACCATGAGGGTGATGAGGGAGCTGGCAACTACTATACTGCAACAGACTCAACAGAATACGCAGTTTATGCGGAGGCAAGAAGAGAGGGAAAAAGACAGCAACAACAACCCATTCCAATTGCAGCAGAGGAATCTATGGAAAGCGGTCTGACTGCCTTCATGAAAAGCAATTCACCTCATCTCGGTGGAGAATATGACCCAGAGGCAGCGGAGAAATGGCTGCAAGAAGTAGAGAAAGTCTTTATCGCGATGCACTGCCGCGAGGAGCGGAAGGTCACCTATGTCGCTTTCATGTTAGTCAGAGCAACGGAAGGATGGTGGCGGAATAAGCAAAGGTTGCTAGAGGCTGAAGAACAAGTCATTACCTGGGGTTTGTTTCGGGAGTGCTTTCTGGAGAAATATTTCTCGAAAAGTGTCAGAAATGAAAAGGAGAAAGAATTCATGTGCCTGAAGCAAGGCAACATGTCTTTCGGAGAGTACGCTATCAGATTTGAAGATTTGTTGAAGTTTTCTTAGTATTACTAGATTCATCCAGATCAAGAGTGGGTATTGTTAGAACCAGAGTGGTTTTGGCTAATTTAATCTCTTAAGTTTTGATGTTAACAAAAAGGTTAAATTTGTATGGCAAAGTTATGCTGCAGAGTTGCTATAGTTCTGCTGGATAAGGAACCATACTTGTAGCTTCTCAGTTTGATTGAAAAACTGTATCGAGTCTAAGTTCTCAACCTCTAAACGAGCCTTTGAATACATGGTAAAACTCTAAGTCTATTAGGTTATCGCTAGACGGGATATTATTTTCTGGCTAAGTTAAATAACACTAGACGAGCTCCAAATCTAAGTGTAAAATGAGCATTAGACCAGTCGTTTATTAACCCTCAGGAGAATAGCAAGTCCAAAGACTTGAAGTCTAGAAGAGTAATTAACTAGATGCCACATCAATAGGCAAACCCGCTGTTCTGTTGTGTTATGGTTGCGCGTCTAAAGACTTGTGCGGCCACTAGCTACTGAAATTGAACCCGTCTACTTGAAGTGAATTTATTTCAAATGATTGAATATTTAATTCAAAGGAATGTATATCTCTTTTCCTTTCTGCTTCAATTGTTTTACTCTTTGTTTCTTGAGAGTAGAAACATAGTACCATCGAGAACATAAACCTTTGTACTCTATCAACTATATTGTTGTAAAGTTAAACCTAGTACAAAGAAGGAAAGTCGGAAAGCAACCCTCGGTACAACAGGGAAGTGACAGCTCGTCTTTAAGCATTCCTCAAATAACTAAGAGCACTTCTCCATGAAGCATGTCAAGCTATCAGTCTCAACGGATCTTAGCATTAAATGCCATCTCTAAACAGATATCTTCTTAAGACCGTTGAAGAAAATATTAAGAAGTCTATATATAGTAGATGACCCCAAGAGAAGAAACAACTTAATGCTGTGAAATTTTCAAAGTACCAAAACTCTGATCAAATCTCATTTGAATATTTTCAATTGTATTCTTCCTGATCTTAAACTTTCATATTCTCACACATAGTGAGTTCATAGATCAAAATCTGCAAATCTCTTTATTAGAGTTAGAGCCTGAAGAGGCTTGGTAGAGAAAGAACACTTGTAGCCTGAAGAGGTGTTGAATACTTGTAATCTATTTCAAGAATAGTGGAGAAAAACCTTCAAGTAGAAGGGACTGGACGTAGCTCTTGGTTGGAAGAGAGTGAACAGGCTAAACCACTTGTGTGAATCTTCTATCCCTAAACTTTTACAGTTTTATGTTTATACTAATTGTGGAGATTTGAACTTGATTTTGTTAATCTTTCAAAATGTTATTTTCAGTGTGTGTGCTTATATCTTCTGTTTGAGAAAAGTTTTTGAGAAAACGTTGTTTTCTAAAAATTATTAACAAACACAATTCAACCCCCCTTCTTGTGTTTGCCTGTGTCAACTTCAGGTATGCCGAATGTTTGAGGATGGGTTGAGGCCTAAACTGAAGAGGGCTACGCTACCACTGGAGCTGAATCAATTTCCAGCCTTAGTGGAGAAGTGCACAGCTCTAGAAAGTCATGACAGAGCCAAGTCAGTTCAGCCACAACAACGAAGTGGTGGACTTGTTAGAGGAGGTTTCAACCAGAGAGGCAGAGGTGGAAGGTTCCAACAAAGGGCCAAGCCTTACAATCGCCCTAACTAGCAAACTTTGGGTATAAGTGGCGGAAGTTCCAACCAGAATGCGTCAGGTTTCATGACATGCTTCAAGTGTGGAGGACCGCATCTGATGAAGAATTGTCCTCAGTTCCAGAATGCGGTCTGTTTCCAGTGTGGACGTACCGGTCATATTGCCCATTTCTGTACTAAGGGCAATGTAGAGAGGACTCAAGCTCCACAACAAGGTGGAAGATCTTAGGGAGTCGGAACAAGAGCTCAGACTGGAAATCAGCAAGGAGGCAGACCTCTGGAGACATGCTTATGGGAGTTCATGGCTCTAAAGCAAGGAAGCATGTCTATGGGAGAGTATGCTGCGAAGTTTGAGGAAGACATGCGTGAAGTTCGAGGATGGTCTGCGCCCAGAAATCAAGCAACACATCAGTTATTAGGAGATCCGAATCTTCTCCATCTTAGTGAACAATGCAGAATCTTCAAGGATGCCTCCAAGTCTAGGATCGCAAGCTGCAAGAGTTCAGATGTACATAGCAGTAAGAATGAAGATCAGAAGGACGAGGCGAGACAACGTCTGGTTCCAGTCGGCCGTGACTTCAAGCAAAGTGGCAAGGAATCACAGTTTTCAGCAGGCAAGCCCAAGGACTGGGATTCTTCTAGGCCAGTCAGATGTGGCAAGTGTGGGAAGGATCACTATATCCGATAGCGCAAGGAGACAGACGTCATCTGCTTCAAATGTGGCAAGTACGACCACATCAGCTGGGAGTGCGGAGGAACAAAGTCAGGACCGCAAAACGCTAGCAGGGATCACAGACCCCAGGACAATTGACTGAAGACTACCGGGAGAGTCTACTCTCTTAGTGGAGTTGGAACCTCCGAGTCCATGGACTTAACCCAAGGTATGTGCCTAGTTGGTGAAAGTTTAACCAATCAAGGTGATAGAAATTTCGAGGACAAAATTTTTATAAGGGGGTGGAATTGTAACACTTCGTTTTTCGTGTTAAGCCTTTAAGTGCTTTTGTGTGTTTTAGATGTTAAGTTTGGCCTTAGGAGTGTTGTCAAGGGCTAATAGGACTTCTCAAGTGAGAAATCCCTTCCTGATGCATGAGCACAGCCGTGCTCATGTATCAGCATTCCATGCTCAAGGCTCGTGCTTGGTGGCTGTTTGGGCCACAAGCACGACCGTGCTTAATAGGGAGCACGCCCGTTCTCAATGCGCTCCTTGACGTTGTTTTTGTCTGACCGTGCTTATGTGAGCATGACTCCGTGCTCATGTTAAGCACGACCGTGCTTAGTGTGGAGCACGGCCTTACTCGGGTCAGAGTTTATAAATAGAGAGCAGTGTGCGAGGGTTTACAAGTGTAAACCCTAGTTTGGCACATTGGGCAGTCCTAGTGTGGCAGAGACCTCTTCCTTTTCCCTTCCCTTGAACCCTTTGAAGTTCTTGGTAATCTTGAGTCCGTTTGGGAGAGAGTCGTACGCGCTAGTATCGTTGAAGGCTTGGGAAACTCATCGAGCCTCCCCAGGGAACGCGTCTAGTTTGCCCACGTTATCGTTTTGAGAATCTTCATACCAGGTATGGGGAGAAGGGCTAGTATACACAAGTAGGCTATGGGGTAGCATAAGATGAAGGGTTAACCTATGACCCTGGTGTTTAATTAAATGCCTATATGACTGTTTGCTTGATAATACGTTTATATATATGCCTATTTGATATCTGTATGTTTAAGTGTTTATGTTTAGTGTGTTTAGACTTGTTACTATGATGATGATGTTAACATGTTTGATGATGCCATGACTAAATGTTCATGACGATGATAATGCTGTTATGATGATATTTTATATATATATATAATGCCAACAATGATGTTAATAAGTCTTAATTAATTAATAGGGCTTGATAATGATGTTAAAGACGTTAAAATACGTTAACAATGATAAATGTGATTAAGGGATGTATTCCCTGTTGTTCATAAGACATGAATATAGTGTGAGAAGCGAGGTTATGATCATAGGGCTTAGTAAAGACCCGAGGATTGATTAGAGAGTGTTTTAGGGACACTAATAACACAGTTGTGATTAAAGGATTAATTCCCCATAAGTGTAAGACATGGAACTAATCAAGAATAACGAAACTGAGGACTAATGGATAGTTAAAAGTCAATAGGAATGATCCTTGAATGCCCTAGGAACTTGATAAGGGTTCTCTAACCCTTCTGCCCAGAAACAATACAACAACGCCTTATTGAGCACGGTCATGCTCAATAGTCAGCACGATTGTGCTTGACTTACCAGTCAGCATGCCCGTGCTGGGAGGGGAGCACGCCCGTGCTTCCCTGTACAGACCAAAACAGAAAGCAGAACAAGGGTGGTTCACCCCAGTTGTTCCTAATGATAAAAGAAAACACCAAACGAAGTTAAGACAAGCTAGATAACTTAAAGATAATAATGTACCTTGGTAGCCGAGTAGTGTGACACCCTCTACCTCGCACATTAATATAAAACATTTACTTGAAAGAGGTAATATAAAAACATGCATTTATTTAATTAAAATAAAACTGGATAGAAAGATACCATATATAACATAAACAACGCGGAAAGAAACATAGTTAAAAATAAAACATAAACATCAAAACATAACCCAACCCCAATGTCACATACAGAGCTGGTATAACCGTTCCGGAATAAAATCCTCGGAATACAACAAAACTGGAAATAAACTATCATCTATAAACTAAGCATCCTAACTAGAGTCGCGGCTCCTCAGAGTCACTCCTCCACTGGCTACTCACCGTCCTCTGCATAAAGAGATACATGCCAACAACAGAAAAGAGAAACGGGGAGTAAGAAAACATGTAAACGCATCGGCATGGAAGTAGTTAAGCAAGATGATCATACAACATATATATAGCATTTATCACCATACAACATTTAGCATCAACACATAGTTATATCAACATATCATCTCAACCAACATATGCTATGCGGTGCAATACTACTCCGCTACTCCGTTATGCATGTGGATCCAAACTATCTCAGGAAGGCAACTTTGGAGTTACATATCCATATTGGCCATAAAAGCACCAAAACCGGCAGTTCACCAAACCATGGGTGAACCCTTTGGATAGCCGACGTACTATAACGAGGGTATGCCATCGCAGGAGCGCATAGTCCACCAAACCTTGGGTGAACCCCTGATACTTGGCCAGATCGTCGAACTCTAGGATGACCTCCCCTATGTTGAACTTCCCCCACTAACAACTTCAACGTATGAATGCATGAGCACAACAATAGTCAAGGCAACCACCTCCTTTGCTTGGGCCAATAAGCACCCAAGACTTATCACCAGCATCAACGTCAACAACCCCAACATCAACATCAACATCAACAACACCTTAACCCATAGGGTCAAGGCTCCTTGGCCAAAAAGCACCAAGGTTCAACTCATCAACACCTCGACCAAAAAACATCGAGGCCACTTTGACCAAAAAAGCACCAAAGCGTGTCAACTTGCGGCAACCCATTGGGCACCGACTTAACCAACTTATTATTCTTGTTTTGTCTTAATTAATCTTTAATTAAGTTATCCATCTCTTCTTTATTTGATTGGTGTCTTATCACATTATTGGGGATATTTGGGGTGAAACACCCCTTTAGAACCTTAAATCTCATATTTTGTCCAAGAGGAGGAGCCCGGGCGTGCTCATCCTATGCACGGGCGTCCTCATCCTATGCACGGGCGTGCGACCACTTAAGTGAAGCATGGTCGTGCTTCCTTTTATGCACGGTAGTGCTCACTGTCCTGCACGGCCGTGCTCAATGCGCGACCGCCTTCCAAAATTTAACTGGGAGCGTGTGCGTGCTCCCTGTTCAGCACGGCTGTGCTCCTGGGCCAGCCGTACTGTTCTGGGCAGATTCAACTTGTTTTCTTAGAGCCAAAATTCCCTAACACTCTCAGATCAGATCCTAGGGTCTTTTGACTAATCTAATTGGCATCAAACCTCACCTCTCACTAACAGTTCATGTTTTATGAAGCATTGAGGAATTAATCCCTTAATTCTTATGTTAACTAAGAGTCCTAATAATTCAATTAGAGTCTTATTAACATGTTCAACATAACAACAACATCATCACTCAATCAACATCATATTCAACCAACATAATCAACATAATCCATATCATGACAACAACATTCATAATATAGATACTCATACCAATTCAACCCAAACTTATGGCATAAAAACATATTACTAAGGCATACCACATCATGAACAGTTTCACAAGTATATAACAATTAGGCATACCATATAATCCAACTAAACATATAAACAATTAAATCATAGGCAATTATAACAGTTACAAACAACAGGGCTATGGGAACACCTCATCTTACGCTACCCCCTTGCCTAATGAATACACTATCCTTCTCCTCATACCTGGTATGAAGAAACTGATAATGACAACACAACCGGTAAACCACACATTCCTCGAGCGGCTCAGTTAGCTTTCCAAGCCTTGGTCAAACAGAAAGGGTTAACCAATTAGTTCCCAAATCTAAAATAATAGAAAAGGAAACTCTAAGGGGAAGGAACCGTTACCTATAGGGATCAACACCGACGAACTAGACGTTCCCAAGAGTCTCCAAAGCTCTAACAATGCAATGGTTTTAGAGAAAATAGGGAAAAACAGAGGTGTAGTTGCACTAGGGTGGCTGCTATGCCAAAATAGGCTTAAAAACGTGAACCCTCGGTTTCTGTGCCATTTTATATGCTACAGAGTTATGCACAGTCGTGCATCTTACTAAGCACGGGCGTGCTTACCAATCGCTTGTACTACCGTGCTTCCTATTAAGCACGACCGTGCTTATGATCCAAACTGGCACAAGACACAGCCTTGAGCACGGGCGTGCTGGACATGAGCATGGTCGTGCTCAACTTAGCGTCAGCGAGACGCGCTAGCCCAACAAGCACGGTCATGCTCTCTATTGAGCACGGCCGTGCTTATGACTCTGACAGTCACAAGACACAAGCCTAAGAAAGGGATTTTCCACCTAAAACCCCACTTAGCTCATTCTAAACCTTCCTAACAAACAAGGAATACAGAAAAGCACTTAACGAAAAACTGGGTGTTACAATTGGCCAAGGGGGCCTTGATGCTTAATGATCAAGGTGTTGAGCTCTGGTGCATAAGAACAAGAGTGCTAATGATTAAAGTGAGAAGATGATGTTGTACCTTGGTAGCCGAGTGGCCAAGGGGGCCTTGATGCTTAATGGTCAAGTTGTGGTTGATATTGTACCTTGGTAGGCTAGTGGCCAAGGGGGCCTCGATACCCGAGTGGTCAAGGTATTGAGCTCTGATGCTTAATGGTCAGAGTGTTGTTTAACGTTTAAAGTTAAAAGAGTAAAGATGATGTTAACTTTGTTGCTTATTGGCCAAAGACATTAAGCCATAACAAATGGTGTTGATGGAGGTGGTGGACAAACAGTTGTTTGTTTGTATGCATGTGACACCCTTCTAACCAGCATGTTAAAAGCCATTTAATTTAAAAACAATTAAAGGAAAAACATGCAATTATTGAATAAAATAAATAATTGTCCATGGGTAGAAAAGTCCCACATGAACCATTTACAACGCGGAAATGAAATAAGTTTTAAACAGTAAAAACACAACAAACCAATAAATATAACCCAACCCCGATGTCACATACAGAGCTGGTATAACTGTTCCGGAATAAAATCCACGGAATTACAACCGAGACAAACAACTACGATAACATAAACTAGCCCTACTATGAGTGGCGGCTCCTCAGAGTCACTCCTCTCCGGGCTGCTCGTCATCCTCTGCAAGGTGCCAATCAGGCCAAACACAAACAAACATGGGGAGTAAGTTCATGTAATCATATACAGCAAGAAGTAGGAAGTAAGGTAACAGTAAACACAGCAACATTACACCAAACATCAACATCAACATTATGCTATGCAGTGCAATGCAGTCCTACTCCGCTAAACCAACAATGCATGTGGATCCACTAAACTCGGGATGAACGACTTCGGAGTTAAATATCCACATTGAGAATCTACTCAACGCCGAAGAATCTACTCCTTTGATAGCCAACGCATCAAACCAATGAATGCCTTGTCACGGGGGCGCTAGGAGAATCTACTCCAACCGTGGATGGCCAGATCACCGTACTCTAAGACGATCTCCCCTATGTCGAACATCCCTAATCAACAACTCCGATGCTATTCGTATGCAACACGACAACAACGGCAACACCACCTCCATAACTCCAACAGAATCGACCGGATATAACAGCGGAATCAACCGCAACAACTTGCCTCACGGAATCTATCTGAGGACTTAAGCGGAATCAACCGCAGTACCTGGGGCGAACTCTCGGCCACCAAGGTACATAACAACCACACCTTAGACCCAAACCGTGGGGTCAAGGCTTCCTTGGCCAAAAAGCACCAAGGCACAACTCATCAGCTTGCGGCACCCAAAAGGGTATCGACTTAACATCTCACCATCTCATCATCTTTAATTATCTTTAGTAACATTAACCAAGTTGTCTAATCAGTTATCATCATAGGGAAGTGGGGTTTAAAAACCCCTTAAGTCCTTTAATCTTGTTCTGTCCAGGTGGGTTGAGCACGGTCGTGCTTGTAACCCAGCACGGTCGTGCTTAAGCACGTGAAGGGCGTGCTCCCCTTTAAGTGAAGCACGGTCGTGCTTCTTATTGAGCACGGTCGTGCTCAGCAGCACGATCGTGCTCTTTGTCCTGCATGGCCGTGCTGAACAGCGCGGCCATTTACCCAGAATTCAACTGGGAGCACGGTCATGCTCCCTGTTCAGCACGGTCGTGCTCATCGCGCGACAGTGCTGTTCTGGGCAGGAACAGGGACTATGTTTTAACCAATCTTTGAGATTTAATCAGTGAATGTCCTAAATCAGTTATCAATGTATTTTACGGATTAAACTCAGCAATAAAATCAACATCAACGTAACAGTGGCATCAACCAACAACATCAACATGTTCATAGCAATGCAACCAACATAAACTCAACCAACCGTGAACATAAACATAACATATTATCAATTATTAACATGTTATCAACTAACTAACAAGTATACATGCATAAACAGATTATCATATAGACAAAGCCGGGGCCATGGGGACCCCTTTACTCTACTCTAACCCCGAGCCTATGATCACACTACCCTTCTCCCCATACCTGGATTGAAGGTAGCTCTAACGACATCCCAAACAACGAACCGGTTCCTTTCTTAACAGCTGCGTTCACTCAAACCAGCCTTAAACAAAAAGATTAAAACGGTGTTAGTTTCCCAACCAAAAACGAAAGGAAACTAAAGAAAAGTGATGTAACGTTACCTATATATGAAGTGCAGATGGAGCCACGCCCCCCCTAGAGTCTCCAATACCCAAAACCACACTGAGTATGAAGGAAAAAGGGAAGAAGGGAGGTTGCAGCCGTACTAGGGTTTTTAGTAACAAGGATGAAGTGTACGGCGCAACCCTGGGTCTGCTCGACGTATATAGGCCCGGACTTGAGCACGGTCGTGCTCGACTTAACGTTACGAGACGCGATCAACACGTTGAGCACGGGCGTGCTCACTGTTGAGCACGGTCGTGGTCAACTTAAAATCAGAGACACGCTTCTGACTTTAAGCACGGGCTTGCTGGCTAATGAGCACAGGCGTGCTCCTGTACCAGAAAGGGATTTTTAGCCAAAAATCCCACTATGCCCTTGAACGATAAATCCAACTAAACCAAAACCAGCCTAATTAAAATATTCTGAAAAACAGGGTGTTACAATTCCACCCCCCTTATAAAAAAATTCGTCCTCGAAATTTACACGTACCTCAAGGGAAAAGATGCGGGTATGCTTCCATCATCTTGCTCTCCAGCTCCCAGGTAGCACTTTCCTCAGTTGCCCCACTCCAAACCACTTTGACCAAAGGAATTTCCTTGCCTCTTAGCTGCTTCACCCTCCTATCCTCGACTCGAAGAGGTAACACCTCAAACGTCAGGTTCTCTTTCAACTGTATGGTGTGGGGTACTATCACGTGACTAGGGTCATGAATATACTTCCTGAGTTGAGACACATGAAAAACATTGTGGAGATTTGACAAGAACGTGGGTAAGGCTATCTGGTAGGCGACTTCGCCGACTCTTTTGAGGATTTGGTAAGGACCAATGAACCTCGGAGTAAGTTTCCTCGCCTTCATCACTCTACCAACCCTAGTCGTCGGGTTAACTCTCAAGAATACATGATCACCTTCCTGGAATTCGAGCGCCTTCCTCCTTTTATCATGGTAGCTCTTCTGCCTACTCTGTGCAACTCTCATCTTTTCCTGAACCAACTTAATCTTTTCTGTTGTTTCCTAGACTATCTCTGGCCCTAGCACCACACTATCACTAGGTTCACTCCAACACAAGGGTGTCCTACATCTCCTCCCATACAGAGCCTCATAAGGTGCCATCCCAATGCTGGAATGGAAGCTGTTGTTGTAGGTGAACTCTATCAGGGGCAAAAACTTGTCCCAACTTCCTGACTGTTCTAACACACAAGCCCTCAACAAGTCCTCTAAGGACTGGATGGTCCGCTCAGACTGCCCATCAGTCTGTGGGTGGTAAGCTGAACTAAGCCTAAGCTTTGTTCCTAAAGCCTCTTGCAAACTATTCCAAAACCTAGAGGTAAACCTCGGGTCTCTATCTAAAACTATGCTAGAGGGTACACCATGAAGTCTAACTATCTCCTTGATGTACAACTTAGCTAAGTTCTCCAATGGATACTCCATGTTCATCGGAATGAAATGGGCAGACTTAGTCAGTCTATCCACAACAACCCAAATTGCCTCAAAACCAGCTGGAGTCCTAGGGAGTCCAGACACAAAATCCATGGAGATACTATCCCATTTCCATTCTGGGATACTCAGGGGTTGCAACTTACCCGAAGGCCTCTGATGCTCGATCTTAGCCTTCTGACAAACTAGGCACGCATACACAAACTCGGCTACATCCTTTTTCATCCTAGGCCACCAAAACATTCTCTTAAGGTCCTGATACATCTTAGTGGCACCTGGGTGCACACTCAGTCCACTCCTATGACCTTCTTCTAAGATCAACTTCCTAAGCTCAGGAACATCTGGCACACAAACTCTATCATTGAATTTCAAGACCCCATCACTTCCATCCTTAAAACTTAGGTCTCTACCCTGAGCGAGCAACTCTCACTGGTCTAAGAGAAACTTATCTAACTTCTGACCCTCTCTAATCTGATCCATCAGACTATTGGTAACCTTCAAGGTACCAAGCCTAATACTCTTAGGGGTAAACTCACAAGCTAGACTAAGGTCTCTAAATTCCTCAATCAGATCCATCTCCCTAACCATCAAAGTGGAGACATGCAGGGTTTTCCTACTCAAGGCATCGGCCACCACATTGGCCTTTCCTGGGTGATAGGTCAGCTCGAAGTCATAATCCTTTAAGAACTCCATCAACCTACGCTGCCTCATGTTCAACTCCTTTTGATCAAAGAGGTACTTCAAACTCTTATGATCACTAAAGACCTCAAACCTCGCTACATACAGGTAATGCCTCCAGATCTTTAAGGCAAATACCACAGCTCCTAACTCTAGGTCATGGGTAGGGTAGTTCTTCTCATGGGTTTTCAACTGCCTAGAAGCATAAGCAACTACCTTACCATTCTGCATCAACACACCACCTAACCCTTGCTTCGAAGCATCGCAGTAAACTATGAAGGGTTCACTAGGATCTGGTAAAACTAACACTGGTGATGATGTCAACCTATTCTTAAGGGTTTGGAAACTCTCCTCACACTTAGAGTCCCACACAAACAACTGTCCCTTCTTGGTGAGACGGGTTAAGGGTAAAGCTATCTTAGAGAAACCTTCTATAAACCGCCTATAGTACCCGGCTAATCCTAAGAAACTCCTAATCTCGGTCACAGACTTTGGCGCTTCCCACTGGAGCACCGTCTCTACTTTAGCTGGGTCCACTGCTATGCCACCCTTACAGATGACATGTCCTAAGAAGCTCACTTCCTCTAACCAGAACTCACACTTAGACAACTTAGCATACAACTGCTTCTCCTTAAGGGTCTACAAGACAACCCTCAGGTGTTCCTCATGTTCCTCCTTACTCTTGGAGTACACTAAGATGTCATCTATGAACACCACCACAAACTTATCCAAGTAAGGGTGAAAGGTCTTGTTCATGTAGTCCATGAAGACCGCAGGAGCGTTGGTCACACCGAAGGGCATAACCAAGTACTCATAGTGACCATATCGCGTCCTAAACGCTGTCTTCGGGATGTCCTCAGACTTAACCCGAATCTGATGGTACCCTGACCTCAAATCTATCTTTGAAAAGACGCAAGCGCCCATCAACCGGTCCATAAGATCATCAATCCTAGGGAGGGGATACCGATTCTTTATGGTCACCTTGTTGAGCTGTCAAAAGTCGACACACAACCTCATACTACCATCCTTCTTCTTTACCAACAACACAGGTGCTCCCCACGGAGACACACTCGGCCTAATGAATTTCTTTTTCATCAGGTCCTCCAACTGTTCCTTCAACTTAGCTAGCTCTAGAGGAGACATTCTATAGGGTGCTATGGAGATTGGCCCGGTGCCAGGCACTAACTCTATGGTAAACTCAACATCTCTCTCTGGGGGTAAGTTATAAGCATCCCCCGGAAACACTTCAGGAAACTCTCGCACAACAGGCATGCTCCCGACATCAGGAGGGTTGCTCTCTACATCCAGGGAAGCTAACATCATGTATACTTGGGCTTCGTCTCTCATCGAAGCTCGTACTTGGCTGGCAGAGAGAAGGTCTGGATCCTTAGACTCCTTTGGAATTCCAAAAACCAGGGTGTTATCAAAACAATTCAGAAGGACATGGTTGGAAGATAACCGATCCATACCCAGAATAATGTCCAGGTCTTTCAAAGGTAAGCATATAAGATCGGCAACAAAAGTTTTATCATTTATAACAATATGACAGTTCTTGCATGCATAAGAAGTGGAAACAGGTTTATTTGTAGGTGTAGAAACCAACAAATCAAACTCAAGGAAAGTAACAGGAAATTTAAGACTCTTGACCCTATCATGCGATATAAACGAGTGAGTAGCACCCGAATCATACAATACAGTTAATTAGTTCCATCAATTAAACACGTACCTTGGATCAAGTCATCAGACTCGGAGGCTTCGGCTCCACTAAGAGTAAAGACTCTTCCCGTGGTCTTCAGTCTATTGGCCTGGGACTTCTGATTCTTGCTAGCGCTGGGAGGCTCGGCCTTAGCTCCATCACACTCGCGGCTGATGTGGCCTGGCTTGCCACACTTGAAGCAGATGACCTGTGTTTCCTTGTATTGGGACGAATAGTGGTCCTGTGCTCCACACTTACCACACCTCATAGCTCTAGGGGCATCATAAAACCCACCCCTGAAGCTACTCTGCTGAAACTGGGGCTTCCTACCACTCTGCTTGAAGTCCTTGCCCGAAGGGGCATACCGCTGCTTGCCCTTGTCCCTCTGATCAGTCCTCTTGCTACTCTGATTGTCCGATCCTCTGGAACTGGCAGCTCTGAACTGGCTGGCATCCTAATAGATCCTGCACTTGTTGACTAGAATAAGGAAGACTCTGATCTCCTGGTAGCTAATGGCCTGTTTGATCTCAGGCCGGAGTCCCGCTTCGAACTTCACACACTTGGAGCGATCGTCCGTCTCATGCTGGTAAGGAGTGTAGTACCTCGCCAGCTCTTCAAACTTAGCCGCATAGTCACCGACTGACAGCGACCCCTGCCACAAAGACAAGAATTCCATCTCCTTCTTGTCTCTGATATCCGCTGGAAAATACTTCTCCAGAAACCTCTGTCTGAACACAGCCCAAGTCACTGCTGTGCCCTCTGCCTGCATCCTCTGTCTGCAGTTACCCCACCAGTGCTCCGCCTCTTCAGTCAACATGAAGGTGGCGAAGATGAGCTTCTACTGATCATTACAATCCATCGCACGGAAGATCTTCTCCATCTTCCTCAGCCACAACAAAGCTCCCTCTGGGTCATACGCTCCCTTGAACGACGGAGGGTTGTTCCTCAGGAACTTATCCAGTCCCTGGAACTCAGCTGGCCCACCGTTGTTAGGGTTGACCTGTCGGATAGCATTGGCCAAAAGTGCCAATGCGTCAGCAATCGCCTGATCGTTGCGTCCTCTACCGGCCATGAGTTCCTGTACATGCCCAAAACAGCCTTTAATACAGAAACTTAGCGAGTAAAAGCTACAGGCAACTAACTTAAAACATCATTATCTATAACAAGTATAGACAATTCACACAAGAGTCTCACAACAGACTCACAACAGACTCATACCACGTCCGAACAAGGTCAACCTGGCTTTGATACCACTAAATGTGACACCCTTCTACCTAGCATGTTAAAAGCCATTTAATTTAAAAACAATTAAAGGAAAAACATGCAATTATTGAATAAAATAAATAATTGTCCATGGGTAGAAAAGTCCCACATGAACCGTTTACAACGCGGAAATGAAATAGGTTTTAAAACAGTAAAAATACAACAAACCAATAAATATAACCCAACCCCGATGTCACATACAGAGCTGGTATAACCGTTCCGGAATAAAATCCACGGAACTACAACTGAGACAAACAACTACGATAACATAAACTAGCCCTACTATGAGTGGTGGCTCCTCAGAGTCACTCCTCTCCAGGCTGCTCGTCATCCTCTGCAAGGTGCCAATCAGGCCAAACACAAACAAAACATGAGGAGTAAGTTCATGTAATCATATACAGTAAGAAGTAGGAAGTAAGGTAACAGTAAACACAGTAACATTACACCAAACATCAACATCAACATTATGCTATGCAGTGCAATGCAGTCCTACTCCGCTAAACCAACAATGCATGTGGATCCACTAAACTCAGGATGAACGACTTCGGAGTTAAATATCCACATTGAGAATCTACTCAATGCCGGAGAATCTACTCCTTGGATAGCCAACGCATCAAACCAACGAATGCCTCGTCACGGGGGCGCTAGGAGAATCTACTCAAACCGTGGATGGCCAGATCGCCGTACTCTAGGACGATCTCCCCTATGTCGAACATCCCTAATCAACAACTCCGGTGCTATGCGTATGCAACACGACAACAACGGCAACACCACCTCTATAACTCCGACGGAATCGACCGAATATAACAGCGGAATCAACCGCAACAACTTGCCTCGCGGAATCTACCTGAGGACTTAAGCGGAATCAACCACAGTACCTGGGGCGAACTCTTGGCCACCAAGGTACATAACAACTACACCTTAGACCCAAACCGCGGGGTCAAGGCTTCCTTGGCCAAAAAGCACCAAGGCACAACTCATCAGCTTGCGGCACCCAAAAGGGTATCGACTTAACATCTCACCATCTCATCATCTTTAATTATCTTTAGTAACATTAACCAAGTTGTCTAATCAGTTATCATCATAGGGAAGAGGGGTTTAAAAACCCCTTAAGTCCTTTAATCTTATTCTGTCCAGGTGGGTTGAGCACGATCGTGCTCGTAACCCAGCACGGTCGTGCTTAAGCACGTGAAGGGCATGCTCCCCTTTAAGTGAAGCACGGTCGTGCTTCTTATTGAGCACGGTCGTGCTCAGCAGCACGATCGTGCTCTTTGTCCTGCACGGCCGTGCTGAACACCGCGGCCATTTACCCAGAATTCAACTGGGAGCACGGTCGTGCTCCCTGTTCAACAGGGTCGTGCTCATCGCGCGACAGTGCTGTTCTGGGCAGGAACAGGGACTGTGTTTTAACCAATCTTTGAGATTTAATCAGTGAATGTCCTAAATCAGTTATCAATGTATTTTACGGATTAAACTCAGCAATAAAATCAACATCAACGTAACAGTGGCATCAACCAACAACATCAACATGTTCATAGCAATGCAACCAACATAAACTCAACCAACCGTGAACATAAACATAACATATTATCAATTATTAACATGTTATCAACTAACTAACAAGTATACATGCATAAACAAATTATCATATAGACAAAGCCGGGGCCATGGGGACCCCTTTACTCTACTCTAACCTCGAGCCTATGATCACACTACCCTTCTCCCCATACCTGGATTGAAGGTAGCTCTAACGACGTCCCAAACAACGAACCGGTTCCTTTCTTAACAGCTGCGTTCACTCAAACCAGCCTTAAACAAAAAGATTAAAACGGTGTTAGTTTCCCAACCAAAAACGAATGGAAACTAAAGAAAAGTGACGTAACGTTACCTATATACGAAGTGCAGATGGAGCCACGCCCCCCTAGAGTCTCCAATACCCAAAACCACACTGAGTATGAAGGAAAAAGGGAAGAAGGGAGGTTGCAGCCGTACTAGGGTTTTTAGTAACAAGGATGAAGTGTACGGCGTAACCCTGAGTCTGCTCGACGTAAATAGGCCCGGACTGGAGCACGGTCGTGCTCATCCTCGAGCACAGTCGTGCTCGACTTAACGTTACGAGACGCGGTCAACACGTTGAGCACGGGCGTGCTCACTGTTGAGCACGGTCGTGCTCAACTTAAAATCAGAGACACGCTTCTGACTTTAAGCACGGGCTTGCTGGCTAATGAGCACGGGCGTGCTCCTGTACCAGAAAGGGATTTTTAGCCAAAAATCCCACTATGCCCTTGAACGATAAATCCAACTTAACCAAAACCAGCCTAATTAAAATATTCTGAAAAACAGGGTGTTACAATGCATGCATCATGCATGAAATTTTAGGGGGAGGTATGACATAGGGGAGGTCGTCCGAGAGTAAGGCGATCTGGCCGTCCGCGGTGATCTAAGTGATCTGGCCCCCTGTGGTGGCACATCCGAGAGTATGGTGCGTCGGTTATCCTAAGAGTCCACCCAAGGTAAGGTGGATTGCCCCAGTGTTGGTGCTTTTTGGCCAACGTGGATATGTAACTCTGAAGTCATACACCCGATATAGATGGATCCACATGCATTCGGAGTAGTGAGTCACATTGTGTAACATCCCCCTTGGGCGACATCCTACAAAAGGAGATGGGAATCAGACCGAACCTAATGACTGGATCGATCGAAAATCAATATCATTCTCTAGCAACAAACTCAAAACTTTTCCAGGGAACACTCCCGGAAAAACCTTTACAACAGATACACTATTCAAATGTCTGACACAATCCAAAAAGGATAACCAATGCGTCACACATGGACCAAACACAATTACCATTTACTAATCACAAGTTCTTACAAGATCTCAACTTAATTAGAAACCATCAAAACACACATACTTGTGTGTGTCAGTCCACACTGTCTCGATAAGGAAACAATTCAAGTGATGTCCAACCAGAGATCACACAACAAAAACATAACAGACCGATTCCCCAAGGTTCCCGAAAGACTCGATCAGCTCTGATACCACTAATGTAACACCCCCCTTGGGCATTACATATCTAACTCCTTATGAAAATAAAATACTTATAATAATAGCTGGTTTGCTTTCGGAAAATAAATTTATATAAGTACTTAAATACAGATGTATAACTTTTACAAAAATTTCGACAGAGTCTCCTCTGTAATTTTAACATCCCAAACAAAAAACACCTGCCTATATATTTATATTCTCATCCAAAAGAAAGGCTCTCCGAGCCATAAACATACATACTATTATTAATCAACAACGTCTTAAAAACCTAAGTGATGACAACCTAATTGAGGGTTGCCTTAACATGATCTTTTTGGTTGAATTCATACACATATATATGGCACAGAATACAATCAAGAACAAGATAAAATTGTATACACTTTTGGTAACCAAAACAAAGTGAAGAAAATATAAAAATGGAAGGAGAAAGAGATGATGGTAGGCACCACAAACAAGATTGTTTGATAAGCCAATGAGGTTCGCCACAAGAATCTTGGATTCTTGATAAGAACAAGGTTTGGTTCAACCAAGAACCCAAGAGAACAATTCTCTCAACAAGGGATATCAATCCACAATGAACTTCCAAGTTAACCATTCATGTGTTTTGGACGAAAATACATATAGAAGGATGGCTGCCAAGTTTTGGCTTTCCTTGCCTTCTCAATACCATAACCCCCACACTTGAATAGCCTAATTCATGACACTAACACCTAACTTAACTCAGCCAACAATTCAGCCCCCAATCATTATTGTCACACCCCTCCTCCCTTTATGACTCTAACTCAATTATTATGTGGTGGTTACACTTACTTCTCAAATTAAAAGTGTAACTCCCACATAATTAACAAACCAAATAAAACACCTAAAACTTATAGAAGTCACTAATGGCATGCAAACCAAAAGATCCCTCCCTCTAAGCTTCTAAATTCGTGCAACATAGGCTATTAGTGGGCTTGATCCATTTGTAATTCATAACAAGCTTGGACCCACTTACATAACCTGTTACAATTATTGGATTAAATAAAAACAACTAAGAATGGACCCTTCTTCATGAATTCGCCCCACACTTCATGGATCCTTTAGTTGAACAATGTAAGTTATTAATTTGGGCTCCACTCCACTTGACCTTGACCTTGGGCTTGCTTCTATCCAAATAGCCACCATGAAGTTAGGAGCTTGTTGAGCTTTCTTGTATTTAACTCTTGTCATGGACCCAACATATCCTTGATTAGCTTCTGATCCTTGGTCTTTATTGGGCTCTTTTCATCCTTGAGGAGAAGTTGACTTGCCCCCCCTTGGCTTATATCACTAAGCTGGTCGTACTATGAGACTCTTACTGGAAAAGATCTCGTGGTTTTTCCAGTAATTCACCTTTCTTCAAAGGTCGGGATCAATCCCTTCAAGTAGGGCAGAGAAGCCCTCTACACCCTCTGTACACGCAACAAGATGCCACACAAGAAACCAAACAGAAATGATGTAAAGGTGAGTTACCAATATATGAGTATAAACCATAGCAGTCATATATTTAACATCAAAAATAGCATCAAAAATATCAAAGTAAAACTCATGTAAATATAATAATGTTCATAAGATTGTTCAATATCCACTTTCTAACACAATCTCCGGAGATCCTAACTTCCCTTCTTCGAGCATGATAGGATCGCGATAATGCCTATAACACAATTGTTTCGCGTTGGATCGACCTCTCTTGGGTCTGATCCCTAATTGTTCTAGGGTATCGCATCTCACCTAAATAATATTTGGATAGTTCCCTATTGAGTACATTCGTGCAGGGTAATCGATTTCCACCACAAGAGGTTGCAAAGCCCCGAGCATTTCGTGGAGTTCGAGCCCAAATGTCCCTATAAACCCAAAGACCCAAGAACATGCCTTTGGTCCGTAACTATCAAATTTGTCAGTTCACCCCGTGTGAAACTGTAGCTCGACGGCACATCTGCCAGAAACATATTTCAAAAATCAACTTATCTTTTAATATCAATTTAGAATTTTAAAGATATCCTTAAAGACTTTTAAAGCTCTTTCTTAAACGAAACACTAGTCCGATGTCTCGGAAATCTTGGTTCTTCATAGTAGGAACTCTAGCCCGGCTTTACCGGCACTCCGAATCCAGCCCGACGCCTCGGCCATCCGAATCCAGCCCGGGTTTATAGCTCGGCATTCTAGGTCCTTTCCCTTTTTCTCTTTAAAAAAAAGGAACTCTAGCCCGGCTTCTCGGCAATCCGAATCTAGCCCGATCTTTCGGCAATCTAGATCCGGCCCGAATCTCAGCACGGTAACACTAGGTCCTTTCTATTTCAACTTTCCAAAGAAAGCCAAAATTACTTTTCTGTGTTCATATGTTTTCAATAAAAGAAGTTTTCTCATTTAAGCCATGACTAACATCATGCTTTAACCAGTCTCACAATTCAACAACACAGATATGTCGCATATATATATATATATATATATATATATATATTTCTCAGATAACTAGACAGTTTTAATTCTCAACATTGCATATATATATATATATATATATATATATATATATATATATATATATATATATATATATATATATATATATATATATATATATATATCAGTCAATCAACATATTATAAATCATCACAAGCAGTCTATAACTTTAAATATATAACGGCTAGGAACTCCTCAGGCTTACTCCCTTTACCTTTGTAGACTAGAAAAATATTCTCTCGACGCATTCGATGATTTGTTTCCTTCTCAATGATGCCCTGGTTTCCTTTGACACCTCACAACGTGCGCAGGTAACTTCTGTCAGCTCCCAATCAGTCAAATCAGGATTCTTCAAGCATGACAATCGCAACCAACATCCCAGCGAGGGAATCCAAACAATTTGCAACAACCAGAAAATCAAGAAATCAATTACTCATCATTCAAGACTTATTGTAAATTGATTTTAAATACTTAATTTTATAAAACTGTGTCAATTTCAACTAAAGTCAGATTTGGGTTTAGGGTTCCTAAACAAAATTTGGGGAAAAACCAATCTAGCCAAAGAAAAATGAAATTGGCTTAGGGAATTACAAATTCCCAGTCTCAATAGCATAAAACAACCTTCAATTTCAAGATTGAAATCCGAAATCAAAGGATTGGGGTTAAGGGTTTTCAAAATCAAATTGGGGATTTTCATCTAGGAGAGGTTATGATGAAGAACTCACCCAAGATGATAAGGAAAGAGGACATGGTGGTTGCAAGGCCAACGGTACGGCGGCTGACGGCCCAGACATGGCGGCAGCAGTGGTGGCTCCTCGCTGTAATAACTCAAACCAAAACAAAAAGGAACTAGCATCAAGGAAGAAGAAAAGGGAGGTTTAAGTGACAAAGAAGGTGGAAAGCACCATAAAAGAACGGCGGCCGAAGCTTACCGTGGTGGGAGGCGCGATTTCGCACGAGACAGGGCAGCGTTCCACGCGGGATGACGACCAGAAGTGAGCAGACGACGGTGCGCGGCTCCTCTGTTGCGTCGATGAGCAGTGTCTTGTGGTGGCGTAGGGGTGGTGCCGATCTGAGCAAAGGAGGGGGGATGGAGTTTGGAAGGCGTGAGGGAGAAGAAGAAGGTAGCAGGAAAATGAAAGAAAAAGGAGTGAGAAGGGGGGGTAATCGTGACTGACCGGAAAAAAAAAAAAGAGGAAGGGAGGGTTTTATTATCATTTGTTTAGTGGATAAGTACAACAATAAGTGATAAAAATCGAGTCTAAAAATAAACACGTTTTAGTTTTTGAATCTAAAAATAAAGGGTGACAAATATATACTTTCAAAATTTGAAATAAAGTATAGATTGATAGTTGAATTGATCAACTTGGAAAATCCACGGTCCAACATTTAATCTCCGATTAATATCAAACCAATTTTTATTTTCAAATCTAAAAACTTACGAAATTACTTTTCTCTCAATCATATCATTTAAAATATTTTTCTAAACAAATACTAATAGTGACAATAACATAACATTATTGTTTAGTAAAAGTACTTATACTGGAATAAGGCAGTGCTAACGCACTTCATAAAATGATTTTAAATGAGTAATTAAAATTACTCAAACTAAACCACGTAAAAATAAATTAAAATAATTATTCACATAATTAAACAATCCAAATTAAATAATATAAACATATGTATATATATATATATATATATATATATATATATATATATATATATATATTGTTATTGAAGAATGGCAAAAACCGGGGTGTTACACATTGCATTATATAACTGATGTATGTGACATGCTGTAGATATACTTGTTGTGTTGGTATGATGTATTCTATGTTGCTTTGTTGTATGTTCATCTTGCTAACAATCATGTTGCCGTTATGTTTTTATATATAGTTTTTACTCCCCGTTTTCTGTTGTTTGCTTGCATGTATCTTTTGGTTATGTAGAGGACGGTGAGCAGCTTGTTGAGGAGTGACTCTGAGGATCCGCTACTCATAGTTTAGTTTGATTTAGTTTATATTGTTATCTGAATGTTCGGAATATGGTTATACCAGCTCTGTAATGTGACATCGGGGTTAGGTTTCATTTAGGTTTTTGTTTATGTTATGTTCTTTAAAGACATGTTTTATATTTCCGCATTTTGAAAAGCTATGTTACAATGCAGCAGCCTCTGCCCGGTTTTTGTTATTATGATATAATATGCATGTGTTCTCTTTCTTTATCTTTTTATCGTCTTACGTGTTTTGAATACATGCGGGGTAGAGGGTGTCAAACCTTCCTTCTTCTTCCTCTTTCCTTCTCTTCCTCACTTTTCACATTTCTATGTGTGTTTTATTCAAAACCATAAGCTCATTTCAGGAGGAAGAAGAAGGAAGAAGGAGGAAGATAGAGAAAAGTGAAAATGGAGTTTTCTCTCTCTAAACCCAAATTCTGGCGAGATTCTGGCGGCGGTTTCCGGCGACTGACGGCGGGTCATCAGTGCAAAACTGACGGAAGGGACCAAAATAGGCTAACGGTTGAAAGATAGGGGACCAAAACGGAACAAAAAAAAAATATAAGGGACCACAATGAAATCTAAAATAAAGATAAAGGAGTAAAACACTAATTTAGCCATTAAAATGCGTTATCTTGGTTACCGGTTTTCCATACAGGAGATACATATGCCTATATATTAATTTTTGGGCAAGCACTTTGTGAATATACCAACAATTGTCAAGCCAA
This sequence comes from Echinosophora koreensis, assembly GCA_035048595.1. NCBI lineage: Eukaryota > Viridiplantae > Streptophyta > Magnoliopsida > Fabales > Fabaceae > Echinosophora > Echinosophora koreensis. The sequence continues at coordinate 2,010,975 of JAPCYP010000061.1, read as the reverse complement.
TACAATCCTCCACCTTTATGAATGTGGATCTTATTTTGGAGTATGAAAATCAAAAGAAAAAATATATATGTTCCCTGCAAGTTTGGTCATAGTACCATCATGAGGTCTCAGTAGTCAAATGCAAAGATTGGTCTGTCACACTTTTTTAGTATGCTAGCTATCGTCCCTGCACATTGAAGCATACCAACCCATATCAAACCCAAAATGGACTGGATATCGTCACTTCTACAATGATATGTTCTTGCCAACATGACAATAACCTAACAAATCCAAAATGAAATTAACTATAAACCCACCAACAAGATAATCAGTATCTCAATGAATCAGTGAAGTGAACGGATGGGTGTATCACGGTGGAAGTTTGGCGACGACACCAGTACGGCTTGGCAACTGTTCAAAGGCATGAATAGGGATTTTGACTATCAAGGGAACGTTGAACGAATTAGGGACAATGACAATGAAGTGGAAACAAACATAGAGAGTGAGATGGCATAACCACTAATATGGCCATCCACCGCATCCAAAGTTAACGGTTCTTCAAACGGAAAATAGCTTTAGGGACCCAATTAAAAAAATTCCCTTGATCAAGGACCTAATTAGAAAAAATTCATATGATTAGGGACTCGATTACAAACTTTTAAAGTTTAAGGACCTACTTGAAAATTCCTAAATAGTTTAGGGACCTACAGAATAATTAAACCATTTTTTTAGAAATGTTTTAACAATATGGCTAAGATTCAAAGTAAGGACCATGTTAGTCAGACTAAAAATTTGGAACACTTCACAAACTCGAAAATGGATCCTTTCATAATGGTTTCTTAGCTTAATTATAGTTTTTGGCCCTAACGTATTACGATTGTGCAATTTTGATCTTTCTTTTTTCAATTGTGACAATTGGGTCCCTCAGCTATAACGATTGTGCTATTTTGATCCCTAGATATCAGGTTTGCTCAATTTTTAATGTCAGTAGCCTACGTGGCACACGTGGAACTGGGTTGGCACTTAGTGAGGTCAGCTTAACAGCTTACATGACATTCCTATGTGGCACTATTGACACCTCACACACTTTAATAGTCACATGATTATGTGAGTATATGGGTATGATGTTTCTCTGTAGAGGGCATTTGTGTCGTCCAATCCGTCTCTATATGCAAGTCGAATCACTAGTTTCTTATTAATATGCAGAAATGTCCTTTCTAGGGAAACATTGGACCCCTATACTTACATGATGTACATGTGACCATTAAAGTGTGAGGTGCCAATGATTAGGGATGGCAATGGGGCGAGGCGGGGCGAATGCGGGTAGTGCTTCTCCCGCATCCATCCCCATCAATATCCATGGATATTTATGCGGGTAGCGGGTATCTATAAATATCTGTGGGTATTTAATAGTCTAAAATTAAGGGAAAGAACATATATTATACAATATAGTATAACAATATATTATATGAACATTATATAATATACTACATGCACTTATTTTATTATTATTATTATGGGGTTTAACCACTAAAAAGTATGAAATAATAAAGAAAATAAAGTTTATTTCATATCAAAGTAATAGAAACTGTCATAATATATATTATATATTTAATAAAAAAAAAATATTTACTACCCAATGCGGGTAATCTATGCAGATATCCGTGGGTGCGGGTAATTTTGTCATCCCTACCAATGATGCCATATAGGAATGTCATATAAGCTGCCAAATTGGCCTCACTAAGTGCCGAATTAGTCCCACGTAGGCTAGTGATGTTAAAAATTGGACGACACATTGACAAAAGGACCTGATTGTAACAGAGAGATACTTTGGAGACTCAATTGGCGCAATTGGAACCTCGGGAATCAAAATTGCACCATCATGATATTTTGGGGGACCCAATTCGCGCAACTGGAACCTGGATGACCAAAATTGCACAGCTGTAATGATACTTGAAGGACCAAAGTGTAATTAAGCTTTGTTTCTTTGTTAATTTTTTTTTTTTTAAAGCAAAGATAGGGTGCAAGGTATCACTATGGACATAGGCATCCCAACTATATTGGCACCCCAAGATCCAACAATCATCTGCAGCATCCTAAAAATTATTATTAAAAAAAGGAAAAAGTCAATTACAAAGTATGGGGGGCCTATGCCAAATGCATGAACTAACCGAACCTATAAGAAGGTAAAAAGTACCTATTCCTATTGAAATCCTCTATGACAAAATTAGGAACCAAGTCCCACCATGAAAATCAATTATGAGTTAAGCCATAATTAGCTAAACCATCGGTACAAGTATTTCCTTCCCTACATACATGGGAGACCATAAACCTCATTTTCCTAGGTAAACATAAACAGTTTCTCCATCTAGCAATCAAGTGCCAAGGAACAACTTTATCATTCTGGAAGGCTTGGACAACAAGCATTGAATTCGATTAAGTGAAGAAAAGAAATAAACATGAAAAGGATTTGATTAGTAGATCTATTCAAAATTTGTGAAAATTCTTTGATAAGTTTTGTATAACTAATTATCTTGTTTAATTGTCCATTTGGTGGGGAAAAAATTTGACACCATGGAATTATTCCCTAAGAACCCATATCTATCTTTGAAATTTATAAATTGCCAGTCCTCTTAGGTCTAAGCTCATCAAAAATTGAGACAGGAGTGAGGGTGAAGGAAACGAAGAGAATGAAGAAAACCAAAGTAAAGCAAATTGAGTTTCTACATCTTGAGTCTTGACCCCTTCCAATGAGAACACATTCTCCACACGTACATGCAATTTTTTTTCCTTCTGAAAGTACAACACAGCGCGTTATTTTGTCATTCTCGAAGCGCGTTGACAGTGATCTATCACATATTATCAAATACATATCAAAGCTTAAAGAAAACTTCATTTCTGAATTCTAATCCTCTGGGTCTCATCTCGTGCAAGCAAACCAGCGTGGTCTTTGGGTGGGTGGTGTTGAAATTTGAAAAAAAAAGAAAAAACAGATGACTCTACACACCTCCCCATAGGCTCAGTCCACACCCTCCTCTCTCTTACCCTTCCAATTAATGAATTTTGTCCCCTAAATATCAAACGTTTCCAGCTGTCCAAATTTCCTCCTCATTATATTATTCAAGTAAATATGTGCAAATATTAAACAAAGAATAAAGACATTTAAATCTGCATGCCCCACCTTCACCCCTATGTATTTTGGATAGAGATCACAAGAGGACTGCAATCTGATTCTTTTCCCATAATAAAGCCACTACTATCGAACCAAAATACAGTCATAAGCGTGATTTGACTTCTAAATATTAAATTAAAGAGTTCTGCTAACGAGTCTAATAAGAACATTGATTAAAGATTCAACAAAATATAAGTTTTTTTTTTAAATACCAAGTATTTAACTTCTCAAATATTAAATAAATTATTTTCCAACAGAAGTTTTCTGCTTTTGATTCTTTAATCAGTATCCTTAATACATTCGTTAACACTCCCTGAATTAAAATTCAAAAAGAAATCTTGCTACACTTTCCACATTGAAATTCTACATATAGCCCAGCTAAGATTGAGCTATACTCAACATATTTCTCTCTCTCTCTCTTTCTCTCTCTATAGTCTATATCTCTCTGTATCTCTCTGTGTCTCTACCTCTGTACAGCATGGCAGATGTTCTAAGTGAAGAACAGATTGTTGAGATCAAAGAAGCCTTTGGCTTGTTTGACAAAGATGGAGATGGTGAGCCAGTTTTCTCCTTTTTGCAATATCTATGATTATATGTTTTGTCCCTTTAGAAACACAATGTTTATATTGATAGAATTGCCATTACTCGCAATCACATTCATACACAAAAGTGGTAATTATACTTCTTGAATCTTTAATAGGGTGCATTACTGTGGAGGAACTGGCCACTGTGATAAGATCATTGGATCAGAACCCTACAGAAGAAGAGCTCCAAGATATGATAAACGAGGTCGATGCAGATGGCAATGGAACCATAGAATTTGTTGAGTTCTTGAACTTAATGGCCAAGAAAATGAAAGTAAGTTATGCTCATTCTTTAATTCTTTATTACTACTATTACTATATAGAATTATAGTTGCTAATTCATTAATATTGCTTGTGTTGCTTTAATATCCCTCTCATTATATATATAATAGCCAGAGACTAAGTTACACTTTTGAATTCTTTCTCAATCAGGAGACGGATGCAGAGGAAGATCTAAAAGAGGCCTTCAAGGTTTTTGACAAAGATCAAAATGGCTATATATCAGCTAGTGAGGTATATAAATTTTATTCCTTTCTACTCGTTTTTTGCTGTAACTTTCTTTCTTTGACGGCAATGACAATTCAAATACAAATTTGACAAAATGAGAGTTTCTCCAAAGGTGAATAAATCAGGTAGGACCAAGATGTTGCAAAGTGTGACATGTGTAGCACTTATGAAACTAATGAATTACCATAATAGAATTTCACAATTTTCTCTTTGAATTTGTATATATTTCACTTCATCTCTTTTATTGGGTTATTTATAGATGAAATTTAAGCATATACATGCACTTTTAGAGATGCATGACACAACCAATGACAGAAATATTTACACAAAAATATTTATAGAACTATTGCGTAGATTCGTATATAGTTTTTTAAGTCTTTTATATTGTATGATTATTTAAAAAATGAGCTGTGTTATTTGGATATAAAAATTTGGATACCATATGTGATATCGTATATATTTATCTTTATTTCTCACTTATTTTTTATTTTCTTTGTATACATGTATTTTAAAATACATAAAAAAAAATTATACATTGATCGCTAATTAGAAATTATTTTAAATTTATATAAACCTTTGATATTTTAATATAAATCATTATACTTTTAAAAAATAAGTAACAAAAAAAATTATATATATATAAAAGAGGTGAAAGTTTTATATAAAATGTAAAAAATTATTACTTATTTTATGAAGAATAATAATGTTTGCATCACCTCACATATATATTTATGAGATAGCATAATAAAAGTGTAAGAGTACAGAATATATGAGATAGAAACAGCTGTAATCGAATTATAAAATTATAAAATCCATATAAATATGAGATAATGTAATTATATATAAGTTTTTTTTATAAGCATATAAGTAAATTTGTAATTATATATAAGTGAATTTTATAAATATTATAAATAAGACCATCCATACAATATTTTTTTAATAATACATAGTAGTATGTGCCATTAATTTAAGAGTTTTGTTGTTCGAACAAATTTTAGACATTGTATATGTTTATCTCCATCTCCTACCTACTTTTAATCTTCTTTCTATGTACACATTTCAAAATACAAAAATACAAAATACAAAAAACAAAAAACAAAAGACACCGTATGTTGTCCTATATTTTGATGCTCAAAAAACATTTCTGTTAATTTAATTGAAGTAATGTTAGATGTATAGATGTTATTTTATATCTATATAGTTTTTACTATTTGTATAACTAACTTTGTCTTTTAACCATCTACACCTCAATTAAGCGGTGAGCAAACATACGGGGTGCTAATACGAGAGAGGCTTTATCCATATGGTATTTGCACGTCTAGGACAGTACTTTGTACCTTTCTGCATCTGCAGAAAAATAGCTGTTTGCTTAAAAAATGCCTTACGGTTTGACATTTGAGAACTGAAAAGAATCTTTCTTTTCAGTTTTCACACTGTCTTACTTATTATTAATGACAATATAGATGCACAACATGGCCGGACAAACCATAAAGCAAGCAAAGCAAGGGCTTCGGGCCTTAATTTTTTTAGCCCCCAAATTTGTTTATTGGCATGGCATAGACTATGGAAGGAGCAGTGAATGAGAGCTGAACTAAGTTTTTTGATTTATTATGTTTACATCACCTAAGCTTTTTTTCACTACTGCATTATGGTAGTACAGTGCACAAACATGTTTGGTACCAAACAAGAAATTAATCATCTAATATTAAAAAATTTAATTAGACCTAAAAATGCAATTAATTTTCTGTTATTAACATTAAAAACGTCTCACTTAAAATTCGCTTTAGGCCTACAAATGTGTAGGGTCGCCCTGATGCACAAAGACATACACGTGTAGTCATATATTAAATTTTTTCTTTGCTGTGCAGTTGAGACATGTGATGATCAATCTGGGCGAAAAATTAACTGATGAGGAAGTGGAGCAGATGATTAAAGAAGCAGATTTGGATGGTGATGGTCAAGTTAACTACGATGAATTCGTCAAGATGATGATGACCATTGGATGAAATTTTCAACCAATTACAAACTTGTTATTCAAATTCATTTGGCTCTCATTCTCATTTCTTTTCTTCACAAGAAATAAGTATTCCTATTATTGTTTTTGTATTCTACTTGTAGCACGATGTGAATGACCAAACCATTAGCAGTGACATCTCAGCCACACCATTTGATTTGTTCAACACCAACCCATAATTATTCTTTTAATTCTAGTTCAATATTATTATTATTATATATATGCTCAACTTGGAAAATGTACCTGCACAAATTAAAATGACGCATTATATTATATGAAAATCAGTTGTGGGTTGGCATCTCTTTTTAAAAGAGGCATGTTAATGTTGAATGGGAACCCTTTAGGCTTTAGGCTCATTCTTGGACTTTGACCCAAATCAGTGATTGGACTTGGGCACGTGATTTATTATCAGAAATTTTGTGGTATGAGTTTGTCATTTTCTAGCTAGACTTTTAGCAATATGAGCTGACTTTATGAAGTAGCACATAAATAAATAAGCTAAGTTCCCTTCATATTGGTTGTTATACTAACTTTATGTTTAAAATTGCCTATCAAAAAAAAACTTTATGTTTAAAATCTTTCTCCAAAAGTGATACCAACAAGTCACAAGACCGCGTGGTTATATGGTGATGTCATTAAAAAAACACATAGTTGAACTATACAGAGCTTGCAATTAGCTGTCTTTTTGGCTTGCAGCCATTGACACATGCCCATCGTTAATATTGTTTCTAATGTTTATAGTGTTTCCTCATGTGTCATAACAGCAAAGGTCAGTTAAATCTGACGCTTTATTACCCTGCAAGCCCTGTTAGGACTGAAACCACTCAAAACTCATACACACACTTTCAGGTTTAGAGAATATGGAGAATTGAACACTGAATTACATCACTGAATATTCATCATATTATTGTTTACATTCCCTTACTTATATGGCTTGTTCCACACTGCTCACACTTACAGTTAAAGCCTTTTGACAAACTAACTAACTAAGCCTCTAACAACAACGTCTATAACAGAAAATAACTACTTAGTGTATATACTTGGATTACAATACAACACACCCCCTTAATCCAATGTATCTAAAGACACTACATTTAGCATTTCCCTTAACTCTTTAAACCTTTCAGATTTCATAGGCTTAGTCATTATATCAGCTTCTTGAACCTCTAATCTACAGAAAACTAGCTCAAGCTTTCCCTTGCTAACTTGATCTCTCAAGAAGTGGTGCTTAGTTTCAATACGTTTGCTTCTCCCACGTGCTACCGAATTCTTTGCCAAGCTTATTGCAGACTTGTTGTAAACCATCAGCTGCAATCTGCTTTCAACTTCTGCCTGAATCTCTGCTAGTGAGGATTAGAGCCATAAGGCTTGACAGGCTGCATAGCAAGCAGCTATGTATTCTGCTTCACACGAGGAAAGTGCAACTACTGGCTGTTTCTTAGAACACCATGAAATTGGTGCACCAAGGAAATAAAGACATAGCCCATAATGCTTTTCCTATACACCTTATCCCCACACCAGTCAGAATCTGAGAATCCAATAAGTTCATTTCTGTTCTGTAGCCTTCTATCAGGAAACAAAATGCCATATGCTGCTATTCCTTTCAAGTATCTTAGTATCCTCTTGGCTGCCACTAAATGTGATTGCCTAGGATCATCCATGAATCTGCTAATTAGGCCTACACCATAGGAAATATCAGGCCTGCTACTGCAAACATATCTCAAGGACCCTATTATTTGTTTAAATAGGGTGCTGTCAACTGTATTCTCAGTCTCATCCTTTATTAGTTTGAGATTAGCCTCCACTGGTGTTGATGCTGGATTGCAATTAGTCATGTTAAACCTCTTCAGTATCTCATGTATATACTTCCTTTGATGAAGTATAATACCCTTTTCAGTGTGCACAAATTCTAATCCAAGAAAGTATGCTAACTTTCCTAGATCAGTCATCTCAAATTCTGATTTCAATTGCCTTTTGAACTGTTCTACTTCTCTTGAGTTGTTGCCAGTAATCAAGAGATCATCAACATACAAACATAGTAGAATCAAGTCACCACTCTTTCCATTTTTAACATAGACTCCATGCTTAACTGAGCACTTAACAAATCTCAGCTGCAACAAGAATGAGTTAATTCTCTTGTTCCAGGCTCGAGGAGCCCATTTTAAGCATACAAGGCTTTTCTGAGTCTCAACACTTTGCCTTCTTCTCCCTTTACATCAAATCCTGGAGGTTGGCAGACATATACCTCCTCTTCCAATGGTCCATTGAGGAAAGCTGATTTCATATCAAGTTGGAAGAATTCCCATCCTTTGTAATTTGCAAGTGCAACCACTAATCTTACTGTTTCAAGCCTTGCTACTGGTGCAAATACCTCTGAATAATCCAATCCAGTCTTTTGCAAGAAGCCCTTTTGCAACTAACCCTGCTTTGTGCTTAGCTATAGTTCCATCAGGCATGTGTTTCACCTTAAACACCCATTTAACAGCAATTGGATGTTTATTAGTTGGCAGCTCAACTAATTCCCAGTTATGATTTTTCTCAATGGCATGTAACTCTTCTTTCATAGCATCTTTCCACACATTCTGGTATAAGGCATCTTTCAAACTGAGAGGCTCAACATCTGCAAATAGCGCTAGATGGACTAAGTCACCTTCTGCTGTGATCAGATTATCAGGAATCACTTGATAGTCTTCTAACATTGCTGGTGGTCTCCTTGTTCTTTGTGGCCTTTGATTCTCAGTTTCATTTTTTGGTCACAGGATCATACAGTCTGTATGAACTTGCAGAATGATAGCCAATTAGAACCATTGGTTCACTCTTAACATCCAGCTTCTTCCTCTTTGCATCAGGTATGTATCTATAACATAGAGAACCAAACACCTTCATGTGACTCACAGAAGGTTTTCTTCCAGATGATGAGTGTGATTTCACATCATAATTCATCATCATTTTTGCATGCATTTTCATGTAGATTAGGCATTTTTATTTTGTTATTTGTTAGTTTTTCCTTTGGAATGGGTAAGGTGGTTTTGTAGTGTTTGTGTGCAGGAATTCAGGATAAAAATGCTTAATTTCAGTTGATTTGGAGTTTGTTTGAAGATGGAGCTTGAAAAGCATGAAAAATAAGCAAGGGTGATGACCATCATGGCCATGATCGCGTAAGAATGAAGAAAAGGAAGAGCCCGGTTGGGTAGAGGCCATCATGGCCTGGCCGTGACAGGCTTCACGGCCGTGATCCACAATCAGGAGCAAGAATATGAAGATCAGATCCTGTCACGGCCTGGCCGTGACAGGCATCAGGGTAGTGATGCTCAAAAATCTGAATTTTGTTATCTAATTTGATGTGATTTGTAATGGGTTTTAATCCCAAGTTGACCTACACTATAAATAGGATAATTAGGCTCGAAAATAGGGATCTTTTGACTGCTATTGGAAGCACATTGGCATTAGGATTGATCTCTCTCTTCTTCTCCAATTTCTTCTCTCTTTCTCTTAGGATTTTTATATTCTTTTTTATCAAGATTGATATCACCATGGCAATGCTTAAGTAGTCACTTATTTCTGGGAATTGGGGCTATGCCCAAGACTTGTTTTATGTTATGAATTGATGTTTTTCCTTTGTTAATTTCAATTTGCTTTAGATTTAATTCCTATTGCATGAATTACTTGTGAATTTGGTGCGCACTTATTTGCATGTCATAGATACTCTAAGGATGAACTGAGAAGTGAACTTAGGTATTGGATCTATAGGGATTGAACTTAGGACTTAAATCACGAGAATTATAAGCGATCATTCGAGGGTTCATTGAATTGTCACAAACCTCAATGGGTCCAATTTAAATACAATTATCACGAGAGTAGAGGTTGGTTTAATTGGGCACGGTTCTTATATCTCGAGAGGGAACATTAACTATATTAGGATAACTTCACCTTCAAAGCATTTTGATAATTAACAAAGGAGTAGTCAATTTAGTAGCATAAGCGGTCTTGTTGGTAACCCAATTCCTAGAAATTCCTTTTGTCTTGAAAACATCCAATTTGATTTACTTTCCTATTTATTCTCGATTTTGTTTGGTTGCGCTTTTAATATTTGATTTGTTACTTGATTCTAATTTCAAAAATCAAATCTTTCCTTGTTTAGTTTAATTGATTTAATAATTAATTGGTGTTCAAAATCACGGTCCCAGTGGATTCGAACTTTTTATTACTTGACGACGAAGTCGCAAACTTGCGGATTCACGCTATCAAGTTTTTAGCGATGTTGTCGGGGACTGTGCTTTCTTGAATATAAATTTAATTTTAAATTGATTTTTCTAAACATTTTTTTTCTTTTCTCTAGTGTACCTATTTCTATCTTTGCAGGTGATTTTTCTCTTTTATGCGAAGATCTCAAAGTCTTGGAACTCTTATTGAAGTAGATCCCGAGATCGAAAGGACTTTTCATAGACGTAGAAGACTACAAAGGCAAAGAGCAAGAGAAAAGTTGATCCCCATTCCACTCATGGCCGATAAACCGAATACCAAACCAGTGAAGGACTATGCAGCCCCAAATGCTAGGGGTCTGCGAACTGGGATTGCTAGGGCAGAAATTGAGGTGGAGAACTTCACTATACCGCCCCAGTTAATTGGCATGATTAAGCAACATCAGTTTGGAGGATTACTCTTGGAAGACCCGACTGATCATGTGGAGACATTCTTGGAATTCCGTGATACAACAAGAATTCAAGGTGCCTCGATTAATGCTATCTGCTTGAGGTTATTCCCCTCCTCTTTGATTGAAAAGGCAAGAGCTTGGTTGAAATCAGTGCCTGCTAATACTTTGTCAACATGGGACCAACTGGAGGCATTCTTACAAAAATTCTTTCCACCCTCCAAGACTGCTTATTGACGAACTCAGATCACCGGTTTCTTCCAAAAGGACGGAGAATGATTATCCGAAGCTTGGGATCGTTACAAAGGATTGCTAGAGTCTTGCCCACATCATGGGCTCGAGAACTGGCTATTAGTGCATACCTTCTACAATGGATTGGATTATTCTTCGAAAGTGTCACTTGACTCTGCAGCTGGTGGAGCATTGATGAATAAACCACTAACTGAAGCATTCAATATCATTGAAAGCGTAGCCACCAACTATCACCAATGGGGTTCAGAAAGAGGTAATAACCCGAAAAAGCTTTCGGGAGGTAAGTTTGATGTAGATGGTGCAGATTTGATTATGTCTAAGTTTGATTCATTGAGTAAGCACTTTGATAATCTTGAAAGGCTAATGTGAGTTCAATAGGTGCTACTAATGTTGCTTGTGAGATTTGTGGAGTGCAGGGACATGACTTCGTGGAGTGCCCACAGGGTAGTGCTCATGGATTAGATGCTTCGAGTGAACAAGTAAATTCATGTCACAATTTTTATGACACTAACCTGAATTTGCCAAACTATGTTCCCCCAAATTCTTACAACAAAGGAAGGAAGAATAGCCCTTTTCTCTCCTACCGGAACTACAACAACATGTTGAACCTCGAATTCCAAGAAGAGCAAGGTAATATGAAACCCGCATCGGGATATCCTCAGGTACAAAGGTCTAAACTTGAGTCTCTTTTGGAAAATTTTGTTGAAACTCAAAGAAAGCAAAATGAAGAGTTCAGACAACAAGATAGGGTAGTTAACGAGGTAATAAAGGAGTTGACATCTAAGGTGGATAACTTAGCCATTCACCATAAGATGCTAGAGACACAGATTTCCCAACAAGCTAGTATATCTTCTAGGACTAAGGGTACGTTTCCGAGACAACCCGAAGTTAATCCCAGTGAGCAATGTAATGCTATATACTTGAGGGATGATAAGCTTGGGGTAGTTGAAAAGGGTGTGGAATGGGAGGTGGACATGAGTGAACAACAAGAGATTAAACCAAAGTACATCCCTCCACCACCTTACCAACCCCCAATACCTTTCCCACAATACCTTTCTTTATTGCTTGCTCAATTAGAGAAGTTAAAATAGACCATGCCTTATGTGACTTAGGGGCTAGTGCGAGTTTGATGCCATTTACCATCTTTGAGAGGTTAGGAATAAAGGAATTGAGACCATCCAAGTTCTCTTTGCAATTGCGGATGTCTCAACTGAAAACCCTCTAGGCATACTAGAGAATGTCCCCATAAAGGTATGGAAAATTTTCATTCCTACTAATTTCATGGTGTTGGATATGAACGAGAATTCTAAATTCCCTATCATTCTTGGAAGACCATTCTTTGCCACAGCTGGAGCAATACTAGATGTAAAAAATGGTAAGCTCTCTTTGAATGTAGAGAAAGGAAGGGTGGATTTTGATTTGATTAACTCATATAACAACCCTTCTTTTGAGAATCATGTGTGCATGATTAAGATAATGCCTCCGACGGTGAAGGAAGAGCTTAACATAGAAGCAACTCCCAAACTTTGCATGACAAATGATGCACCAAATAATGATGAAGTTGGAGTTGCTCAACATGTGGGGTTAAAACTTCCACCCGGAGGAAGTAAGGCCATGAAACTCAAAGTGAAAAGAGCAAAGCGAAAGCGCATGTGGCCATATGAACATTATAGGCTCATTGAAGGACTTCCTTGGAAGAGAGGTGTTCTTTCTCTTCCAAGCCCAACTGATCCCGATTGATTGAAGGGAGTATGGTCAAGCTAAAGACCGTAAATAAACGCTTTCTTGAGAGGCAACCCAAGTTTTTCTTTCCCTTGCTATTTTGTTTACGTTTTTGTTTGTTTTGAATAATTTGAGAAGTTTAGAGGATAAAGATCACCAATTGATGGTTTTGCCAAGTGTGTTTGCAGGTTGGAAGAGTATGAAGCGCAAAGAGGCATGGAAAATGAAGTCAGAGGAGATCATGGCCTGGCTCTGATAGGCTTCACGGTCGTGAAGGAAGAAAAGTGAGAACACAGTGGTGTTCACGGCAGGCCATGAACAGATTCATGGCTATGACATGATTTTAAAAAAAAAAAGGGAGGCAGTGAGGATCACGCCCAGGCCGTGACACAGTTCACGGGCGTGACTGGAAGAAGCCAGCACTGCAGAGAAGATCATGGCTAGGCCATGACCTAGTTCACGGCCGTGAAAGGCCAAAAGCGGGAGACCAGGTGCGTTCACGGCCAGGCCGTGATAGCCTTCACGGCAGTGACGCGCTCCAGAGGCTTTAAAAAAGAAAAAAAATTAAAATTGATTTCACCCCTTCAACCTTTCTTCTTCTTCCTCCATAACCAAGCTCTCAACCTCCATTCCTCCACCAATTTTTCGCAAAAACACTCACCACTACATCACTTCCATTCAATAACCATCACCATCTCTCACTCTCATTCATCTTCTTCTTTCTCTTCCTCTCCTCACTCTTCCCACCATACCCATTCACTAAAAAGCTCAAAAATCACTTCATCCATGACACCCATGCCAAACAAACCTTGTTTCCTTCCTTCCTAGCCTCTAACAACAACTATACCAGAAATAAATACTTAGTGTATATACTTGGATTACAATACAACAAGCCCTTGATTGGTTTTCTCAGTGTGACAAATTTTTCAATATCAACCATCGAGCAAGGGACATCTACAATTAGTGAATAAACAGAGCAATGTTGCGGACTAGTAGGAGCAATGCATTAATCATGTGGCTGACAACTGAACTCCATTAACTACTATAAGTATAACCTTGTGGCTTAGATCTCTAAATTCATTATTTTGTGGATCGTCGTGAACTACTTTTTTATTTATTTATTTGTTCCCACATTTGTACTCATGCATTATCATGGAAAGTATGTTGGAGACAGAAGAGAAAAGAAGAAACTTTTATGCACTGAGTAATGCCTTTCTTTTATTTCTGGACTTGCTCATCTGATTACACAATGCTTCTCTATTTATACCATTGCATAGAGAAGTGTAACAAATACTTTTAACAAGTTTTCATGCATCTAGTAATCCTAAAAGACTTCTCTAGAATTTGTAAATACATGAATGTATCTTGGTAATTTATGAATGAACCTAGGAATATGAAAATTGCAAATTATCATTTAACACCTCCCCTTAATTTGAAATTTTCATAACTTCCTTGAACTGTTGAAGCTTCTCAATGGATACTGCTTTCGTGAGAACATCTGCTGGCTGTTCTGTGGTCTTGATGAATTCCAAGTAGATTTTCTTCTTTTGAACCATATCACGAATATAGTTGTGGCGTAGCTCAATATGCTTTGATCTTCCTTGAAAAACTGAATTCTTGGACATTGAGATTGCAGTTTGGTTGTCACAGAAAACAGGAGTAGGATCTTCAACCTTTTGTTGTAAGTCAATTAGAATTCTTCTTAACCAAACAGCTTAACGCGTAGCTTCATTTGTTGCAATATATTCAGCCCCTGCTGAAGACAATGCCACTAAGTTTTACTTTTTTTGAACTCCATAATGATATGAACAGATTAAAACACGAGAAGGGGGGTTGAATTGTGTTTTAGTTAACTTTTTCGCAAACAAAGATTTAGACACAAGAATCCGTCTGATGTAAAGACAGTTTATGAAAATTTAGCACTATCAACCTAGTTAGCACAATAAATATAAAGCAAACTGAAACGATAAGATAGAAGAGTAGACACATAGATTTAAACTGGTTCACCCCAAACCTTGGGCTACGTCCAGTCCTTGGTTTCACCAAGTATTAACACTATAACTGATCAGGTTACAGATAGGTATTGTTTGAAAACCTAGCCTTCGTAAGCTCAACTAACAAGTATTATTCGCACACCTAGCCTCTCTAGGCTCAAAAAAGTATTCTTTCAGCAAGCGTCTTCAGGCTCTACAAATGGTAAGAGTTGAATGAAGCAACAGCTTCACAGATTACAACTTTGCAAGTCAATCAAATAACACTAAATGAGGTATGACCGCAATAAATACTTCTCATAAAGACTTCTCAATAAATACAAATGATTGAGCAGAGAAGTGTTCTAAGAAGAACTTTAGAGAGCTTTGAATGCGAAGAGAGTATTGAATGCTTAAGTAAATAAGTTCAGGTGTGTATCTTCAATAATCTTCAAAGTCTTCTATTTATACTCATCACTAATAAATCCGTTGTGGAGAGTACTTCAGATGAGTAAACTTTTGTTCTTCCTCCATTAATGCCAAAGAGTCGTTCTAAACTTGCATTTAATGTTTATGATCGTTGGAGAGCTTCAAGACAAGTTGAACGTATATGTTGACATTGCTTTATCAGAGTGCAGCTTGATTCAGAGCAGTGTTTGTTGCTTTTACTTTCCTTATTTGTGCAACACGAATCTGTGACCGAGTAAAGGTTATTTTGCCTTTTGCAACAAAAGGAAATTTAATCATGGATTGATGCTTTGAGCTTCTGAATCCGATTTTCTTGATTAGAAAATGCAAAGGAATATTCTTGACTTTCGAAAATAAGCGTGGTGAAGGTCTTCTAGTCAAGTTGTATGGTCATACGCATTTTCGTAGCTTGTAGATTCTGAGTCTTCCTTCAGACGCATTGTGTTGTCATAACATAGACGCATCTTCAAGACTTATTGTTTTTGCCAGAAAGCTCTTGCTTTATGATCTGCACAATTAATACACATATTAGAAGATTTCAAAAGTTTCATTTAAAATCATTCTTTGTTTGGATTTATCAAAAATAGAATGTCAAAAACTTATACTTAACAATCTCCCCCTCTTTTATGATGACAAACACTATCTTATGAATTTAATGAACTTTGGCTAAAACAAAAGTGAAGGCTACGATTAACCAAGATAGTTATGCTCCCCCTAAGCTGATGCTTACTTTTAAACAGATTTTAGGGTTTGATCATATAAACAGAGCATGTTGCATAATACCATTCAGACTCATTGAATGTATTATATATTCTATACTTGTGATCAGAGCATGTAAAGCATTATATTCAGATGTATTAATTATTGATATTGTTTTTCATACATAGTCTTTCTCACCCTTTGTCATCAGTAAAAAGAAAAAAAATGATACAGATGTAAAACTGGTCGAACATTTATTGATATTGAACATCATTGACTATTATATTATTGACACAAAGAAAACTAGGAATTTTGTTTTTCAATAAACTTCTTAAGCAAGGTCACAACAGTTTCCATTGTCTCACGAAGACCGTTGATTTCAGCTCTAGCAATAGGATCCATACCCATGATAGTGGATGCCATTTCAGTAAAGTCAACATGTGTAGATGAAGATGAAGGACTGGGTTCAGAAGTGGCATCTGATGTCTTAGATGGTTCACAAGGAACGATTTCTAGACAGTGCTAGGGAAAGGAGAAACCAAAAGAATAAATGAAAGAAATGTCAATGATGATAGGGAAAAGAGAGAGGGTTAAAGGAAACACTGAATGCAATGATCCAAAAGGTTGCAAGCAAGGAATCCAAAAATAAGTGAGTTCAAAATTTGATAAGTAACAAACAAGAGGAGATAAATGATTGAAAAACCAAGATAAGTTTATAGAAGAAATAGGAAAATTAAAAGTATAAATAGAAAAACGGTTTTCATAAAAACGATAAGGTAAGATGAAAAGATAAGGAGTGAAGATAAAGGTTGGTTGGAGGGGATAGAGTTGCCTTGCATGTGCTCTTTCTTCATCCGAATAACCAATCCATGGAATCTGATAAGAAGTCAGTCTGGCCTTGTTAGTAGGCGTCTTGAGCTTCTCAACCAAAGATAATTCACAGTGATGAACAAGGTCTTGAAAAACTCTTGGTTCAGGATGGCTCATAAAATATGTGGACCATCTGGGAAACTTCAGCTTCTTATACTTCCTTTCCAGCCAAACAAAGGGCTTCTTTGACTTAGGATCCAACTTTTGTTTCTTGCAAAAAGTTCCTCTATCAGGACAGATCTTAAAAACTGTATTTGGCCCTATACAAGCAGAAGGATTTGGCTTGTATTTCCAAGAGGCCTGATTCAGCCTTACTACAGCCTGGTTGATTGTCTTAAGATCATCTAAACTTAAGAGATCAGGGTTGATTTGATTAATAGGCTGTGGGGTATAGGAAATGTATCTGAAAGCAGGGGTAGAGGTTTTTGATATGTTTTTGTGAGGTGATGGTTTCGATGAAATGGATTGTGGTGGAGAGTTAGAGATTGGTAAGATGAGGGAGTCAAATACTTGTGTAATAGGAACAAGTGTTTGATTATCTGATTGTGGTGAGGGAGAGGGTGATGCGTCGGGATCTGAGATGTGGTCTGGTGAAGGATAAGATTATGGTTCTGGTGAGATGTTACCAGGAGTGAGGTCAAGTTGAAATTTCGGAGAGATAAGGCAAGAAGATTTTCAACAATTGTGAATTGGTTATGAAGTGGAGTGTTGTGTAATGATGTAGAGGAGGAGGTAGAAGCTGATGGTAAATTAATAGGTGAATAGGGTGAGGGTTCAGACGACCCTACTGGTGAGACAGCAGGTAGACCTTCTAACTGTTGTAGCTGCAACTACAGCTTTCCTCTTTATTTCCCTGAGAGGGGTAGCAGCTTGCTCCTTAATCAATTCCTTCTTTCAAACCTTTGAAATTGGTTGGTCATCATCATCAGAATCCTCTGTGATGACCAGCTTCCTCTTAACTTGAAGTTTTGGTCTGACCTTGGGATCCAAAGGTACAGACACCTCAGTTGCTTCTAAGTCATCAGACTCTTCAATTTCTTCTTCTTCAGACTCTTCTGAAGGGTTCCTTCCAATATCCTCCTCATCAGAATCACGAATATTTCCTAGTTTTCTCAGCTTCGTTTGAGAGAGTCCTTTCGTCTATGGCAGTAGTCATAGCCACCTTTCCAGTGATGGGAATACCTCTAATATCCAACAATTTGGTAATCAACATCTCATAGGTGTAGGATGTTTTGTTCTGAGGCTTCACCATCTTCAACATATACTTGAAGATCAAATCATTGATATCTATCTTCATCAGGCTTAAGAGATGAAATAGGGCAAACCTATCCATCTTGTTGACATTGTCTCGAGCACTGGTTCTTGGCATGACACAGTTGATCAGCAAGAAATGCAGAAATCTTCCTTTTGGAATAAGCTTGGAAGCAGCCTTATTCCTAGGGTTAGATACCCCGTATAGAACATGATGGACAGTTTCTTCACCAAATTCATCTTCCCAGTCATCAATAAAGGCAGCACCTTGCCTAGAGCAGTCCTTCTGAATACTGTTGAGAGTGAATGAGTAGGGTCTCCCATTACATTGTGTCTGAATTGAGATATGAGACTGAGTCATATTTTCTTCAGCCTTTTCCCAGAACTCTTGAAGTAGCAGTGGGTACACTGGTTCATGCAGATCAAAGAATCTTACCCATTGTGAAGCTTCCAATTCGGGCATTACATTCATTCCTCCTTTGATAATCTTGTTCATCTTAACAAATCTCCCTGGAACAATCAGGAGATGTCCTCAATGCTCATTCTAAGTCAAGCAGCAGCACACACGAGTTTCTTTGAGGGTCCTTTGGGTGCCATGGATTTTTGGTTTGAAAGTCGAATTCGAAAGGGTTTTCGCACGAGTGGGAGAGAAAAGAGAATATATTTTTTGGAATGGTGAAGGTTTTCTAACAAAAGAGTTTTGCTTTTAAGAGAGATGTTTCAAAAATAGCAGTTGAGAGTAATAAAGACAAAAACATTTTGAATTCAAATACCTTTTAGAAAACTACAGTGTAAAGTCTCAATCATTAATCCACATCATCAGATGCTTTTCTCAGATCAGAAACATTCCAACAGATTATTTATTTATGAAATGCATGTTCAGATTATCTCTAATATATATGAACCTGTCTTCAACTGAGGGTTTTGTTAATATATCAGCCCATTGATTTTCAGGTTTGACAAATTTAATGTCAAAAACACCTTTTTGAACATAGTCTCTTATAAAATGATGTTTAATTTCTAAGTGCTTAGCCTTAGAATGTTGTATGGGATTCTTAGATAAACAAATAGCACTAAAATTATCATATCAAACAGATATATTATGGTCAAAGATAGAGTAATCTTCAAGTTGAAATGTATTCTGCTATGAACAACAGCTTGCAGCTGAAAAGCTATGAACAACAGCTTGCAGCTGAAATGTATTCTGCTTTTGTAGTAGATAGTGCAATTGTAGTTCCTTGTCCATGAGACCAAACTTGCTCCAATGAAGTGACGTCCTCCACTGGTACTTTTCCTTTCAACTCTGTCTCCAGCATAATCAGCATCACAAAATCCAACTAATCTGTACTATTGTGTTCTTAGATACATCAAACCAAGATTAGTGGTTCCAAGTAAATATCTAAATATTCTTTTAACAGCTTTGAGATGTGATTGTCTAGGGTCAGATTGGAATCTTACACACATGCAGACACTGAATTGATTATCAGGTCTACTAGAAGTTAAATATAGAAGAGAAGCAATCATACCTCTGTACAAAGTTTGATCTACCTTTTTACCTTCCCCATCTCTGTTCAATTTTGAATTTGCTTCCATGGGAGTTTTCATTGGTTTTGCTGTGTCCAGCTTATATTTCTTTAAGATCTCCTTGGTATATTTTTGTTGATGGATATATATATCCCATCATTTGTCTGTTTGATTTGAAGACCAGGGAAGAACTTTAATTCTCCCATCATGCTCATCTCAAATTCATTCTGCATAAGCTTAGAGAACTCTTTGCAGAGCTTTTCATTAGTAGCACAAATATAATATCATCAACATAGATTTGTACTACAATGAAATCCTTTTTAGAACTTTTTCTAAAGAGAGTTGTATCAATTTTTCCTCTCATGAAGTCATTTTGCATGAGAAATGAACTGAGTCTATCATACCAAGCTCTAGGTGCTTGTTTCAATCCATATAGAGCCTTTTTAAGCTTATAGACATGATCCGGTTTATCATTATCTTCAAAACTAGGTGGTTGTTTAACATACACTTCTTTCTTTTTCAATTATTCCATTGAGAAATGCACTTTTTACATCCATTTGAAATAATGTGATTTGATGTTGTGCAACATATGACATGAGTATGCAAATAGCTTCTATTCTAGCTACTGGTGCAAAAGTTTCTGCGTAGTCAATACCTTCTTGTTGGTTATAGCCTTGAGCTACTAACCTTGCTTTGTTTTTGACAACTTTGCCATCCTCATCAAGTTTGCTTATAAACACCCACCTTATTCCAATAAATGATTTTCCTTTTACCTTTGGAACTAGTGACCAAACATCATTTCTTTTAAATTGATTTAGCTCTTCTTGCATAGCTAGGATCCAACTTTCATCTTCAAGAGCTTCTCCAATATTCTTGGGTTCTACTTCAGATAGAAACGCCATATTGTTTGAATCCTTGAAGGTTGATCTGGTTCTAACTCATTGAGAGGGATTTCCAATAACCAGTTCTCCAGGATGATGAGTTTTGAATTTCCAATCTCGTCTGGGTTCAGTGTCAGACGCTTGTTGGGTAGGTGGATCAGACGCTTAAGTAGATGCTTCTATATTCTCAATCTTTAAGTTTTCGTCAATTTGATCATCTTGTTTTCCATGATCACCTGCAAGTTCATCTTCAAGATCTGATAGTCTCCTATCAGTCTTTAAACCATCATTAAATTTTACATGAATAGATTCTTCAACTACTTCTGTTCTAGAGTTATATACTCTGAAAGCTTTAGAAGTGTATGAGTATCCAAGAAATATAGCCTTATCTACTTTCATGTCAAAATTTCCAAGTTGATCTCTAGAGTTTAGAATAAAGCATTCACATCCAAAAGCATGGAAATAAGAAATGTTGGGTTTTCTACCCTTCCACAATTCATAATGAGTCTCACTCAAAAAGGGTTTTATAAATATTCTGTTTTGCACATAACAAGCAGTTTTACTGCCTCAGCCCAAAAGTACTTTGGGAGTTTGCTTTCATTGAGCATCATCCGAGCCATCTCTTGTAGAGATTTGTTCTTCCTCTCTACTACTCCATTCTGCTGAGGAGTTCTAGGAGCAGAGAAGTTGTGAGAAATTCCGTTTTCTTCACATAATGTATTGAAGTGCTCATTTTCAAACTCTCCCCCGTGATCATTTCTGATAGCTGAGATACAGAACTCTTACTCATTATGTACTCTCTTATAGAAAACATCTTGAATGACTTATCCTTGTGGGTTAAGAAGAGTACCCATGAATATCTAGAATAATCATCAACTACAAAACCATATTTCTTTCCTGCCTTACTAGCAACACTTACTGGACCAAATAGATCCATATGCAACAACTGTAATGGTCTAGAAGAAGTTACTAGATTTTTGGGTTTAAAGCTAGATTTAACTTGCTTTCCACATTGACAAGAATCGCATAGGACATCCTTTTTGAAACTTATATCAGGTAGACCTTTCACAAGTCTATATTTCTGAAGTTTGGTTATCTGTTTCATACTTGTATGTCCTAGCTTCTTATGTCATACCCATCTTTCATCTTCCCTTGACGCAAAACAAGTCACACTTTGATCAGATAGTTCAGTTAGATCAATCTTATAAAGATTTTGTTACCTATTTGCTGAAAAGAGAACTTTGCCGTTAGCTTCTTTGACTATACATGCATTCTTAGTGAAGGAAACATTGCATCCGTTATCACATAGTTGACTTATGCTAAGCAGATTATGTCTTAATCCTTCAAATAAAAGAACATTATATATAGATTGTAAAGGTGATCTCCCACCAATTTTACTTATCCCAATAACCTTTCCTTTTTGGTTTCCACCAAAGGTGACATGTCCTCCTTCTTTAGGTTGGAGGTCTAGGAACATAGACTTTTCTCTTGTCATGTGTCGTGAGCAGCTACTATCCAGGTACCATGATAGGTGTGCTCTTTGTCCTATTAAGGATATCTGCAATAGGAATAATCAAAGCTTTAGGTACCCATATTTTCTTGGGTCCTTTCTTATTAGTTCTTGAAGTTTGTGACAACTTCTTTCTTGTGTGAATACACTTAGATGTGATATGTCCAACTTTTCCACAGACTTTACAACTATCCTTGTTAGAATATGAATTTACCTTATCATAAAGAGATTTAGGCTTTTGTCCTAAGATTTTGTTAGATATTTTATGATGTGTCTGGTCAATGAATCCAATGCCAGTTTTATCAAGATAGGGTTTCTGACTTCCTAAAAGCTTAGTCAGATTATCTCTGCCATTGACAAAACGAGCAAGATCACAGGTGAGCTCTTCTACCTTCTGTTGAAACTTGACAACTTCTTCAGATTGTAGCGTCTCAACTATGATCTCTGCCTTAGGCTTTTCAACCTTTAGCTTATTGTTTTCCAGAGACAGTGTGTCATACTCTTGAGTCTTATGTTCATGCTCTTTTAAGAGTTTAACATATTGTCTCTTAAGTGTTCTGAAAGCCTTAGTTAAACAGTTAGACTCTTCAATCAATTCATCATAGGCATCTTGCAATTCCTTAAGATCAGAAATTACCTCAGAGTCAAAATTAGCATCTGCCATAAGACACAGTTTGCTTCTTCACTTTCTGCATCCTCTTCTGATGAATTGCTATCTAGATCTTCCCATGTGACCATCATCCCTTTCTTTTTCTTTTTATAGAACTTTTTGAAGGGTTGCTTTTTCAACCGAGGACATTCAGATTTGATGTGTCTTGGCTTTTTGCATTCATAGCAAACGATGGGACTCTTATATGAACTGTTGCTTTCTTTGAAGAACTTTTCTTTGTTGAACTTCTTGAAAGGTGGTCTACCCTTTCTGATATTCTTCTCTTTGCATAGCTTCCTTATCTTTCGGGTTAATAGTGACATTTCATCATCACTGTCAGAATCTTCCTCAGAGGCGTCTGATTCTGAATCTGATTCTTCAACTTTGAGAGCCTTTGAAGGAGTCTTCTCAGCTTTAAGAGCAATGGATTTTCCTTTATTTGTTGAGCTATCCTCATTCAGCTCTTGCTCATGAACTTGTAAAGTTCCAAGAAGATCACTCATTTCAAGAGTTGTGAGATCTTTGGCCTGAGTTATTGTTGTAACCAGAGGTCTTCATTGTTTGGGCAGACTTCTTAGAATCTTGCCTACTTTCTCAGCATTGGTGTAGATTTTTCCTAGTGATTACAGATTATTTGTGATAGTCTGAAATCTTCCTATCATTTAAGCAATGCTTTCTCCATCCTCCTTAGTTAATAACTTATACTTTCGTACAAGCATATTTATCTTTGTTTCTTTCACTTTTGTTGTACCTTCATGAGTTACTTCAAAAGTATCCCATATTTCTTTTGCAGATCCGCATCCACGGACCTTTTCAAATTCTTCCTGACATAAGGCATACATCAAGGAATACCTTGCTTTATAATTCAGCTCCCATTTGGAGTGTAGGGACCTTCAGTAATGATTTCCCTAGATCAGAGTTTGTGGACATGATGAACCATTGGAATCTTTCTTTCCAATAGATGTAGTTTTCTCCATCGAAGAAGGGAGGTCTGGTCATGGATGCTCCTTCCATCCTAGAGTTGCTTCCGCTTGTGCTAGCTCTAGCTGTCATGATTTCTGTTCAACAAGATATTTCCTCAACACTGTTAAGTGCTCAACTTAGAGGTTAAGCTCTGGTACCAACTGAAATGAACAGATTAAAATACGAGAAGGGGGGTTAAATTGTGTGTTAGTTAACTTTTTCACAAACAAAGATTCAGACACAAGAATTCGTCTGATGTAAAGACAGTTTATGAACACTTAGCACTATCAACCCAGTTAGCACAATAAATATAAAGCAAACTAAAAGGATAAGATAGAAGAGTAGACACAGAGATTTATATTGGTTCACCCCAAACCTTTGGCTACGTCAAGTCCTTGGTTTCACCAAGTATTGACACTGTAACTGATCAGGTTACAGATAGGTATTGTTTGCACACATAGCCTCCGCAGGCTCAACTAACAAGTATTGTTTGCACACCTAGCCTCTCCAGGCTCAAACAAGTATTCTTTCAGCAAGCCACTTCAGGCTCTACAAATGGTAAGAGTTGAATGAAGCAGCAGCTTCATAGATTACAACTTTGCAAGTCAACCGAATAGCACTCAATGAGTGAATAAGTATTTAGAGTAGGTACGACCGCAATAAAGACTTCTTAATAAATACAAATGATTGAGAAGAGAAGTGTTCTACGAAGAACTTTAGAGAGCTTTGAATGCGAAGAGAGTATCGAATGCTTAAGTAAATAAGTTCAGGTGTGTATCTTTAACAATCTTCAAAGTCTTCTATTTATACTCATCAGTAATAAATCCGTTGTGGAGAGTACTTCAGATGAGTAAACTTTTGTTCTTCCTCCATTAATGCCAAAGAATCGTTCTAAACTTGCATTTAATGTTTATGATCGTTGGAGAGCTTCAAGACAAGTTGAACGTATTTGTTGGCATTGCTTTATCAGAGGGAAGCTTGATTCAGAGCAGTGTTTGTTGCTTTTCAGACTTGGGCAGCTCGACTTTCCTTATTTGTGCAACAGGGGTCTGCGACCGAGTAAAGGTTATTTTGCCTTTTGCAACATAAACACGGATTGATGCTTTGAGCTTCTGAATCCGATTTTTTTGATTAGAAAATGCAAATGATTATTATTGACTTTCTAAAATAAGTGTAGTGAAGGTCTTCTAGTCAAGTTGTATGGTCAGATGCATTTTCGTAACTTGTAGATTCTGAGCCTTCCTTCAGACGCATCTTTAAGACTTGCTATTTTTGCCAGAAAGCTCTTGCTTTATGATTTGCACACTTAATACACATATTAGCAGATTTCAGATTTCAGAATGTTCATTTAAAATCATTCTTTGTTTTGATTCATCAAAATCAGAGATGTCAAAAACTTAGACTTAACACATAAATAACTTTAGATCCTAGACAGAGAACATAGGCTGAAGTGCTCTTCCTGTCATCAAAACTTCCAGCTCAATCACTGTCAGTAAAGCCAACCAGCTTGTTGTTTTCTTCCTTCATATACTTGATCCCAATCTTCTTGATGCCTTGAAGATAGTGAAGAATCCTCTTAGCTGCTGTAAAATGAAGCTTACTTGGTTCATTCATAAATCTGGAAACCTAGCTAACTAATTGAACTATGTCGCCTTGTATTAGTGAGATAAATCAAGGACCTAACGAGGCTTCCATAGATTCTTGGATTTATTTTTTCTGCACCATCATCCATATGAAGTTTTTCATTCAAAGCGTTGAAGCTGGTTTGCAGTTCTCCATACTGAATTTTTTAAGTAAATCATGAATGTATTTTTCTTGAGTGATAAAAAGCTCAACTTTTGTTTGCTTCACTTGGATTCCAAGAAAATACTTCATTAATCCAAGATCTGTCTTCTCATACTCTTTCACCATTGCCTCCTTGAATGATTGCACCATATTAGCATTTGTTCCTGCATAGATTAAATCATCAACAGAAAGACAAACCATCAAGAAATCACCACCATTTCTTTTTCACATAAAGAGATGGTTCATATGAACTTTTCACAAATTCATTTTGCAAGAATAAGCATCAATCTTGCTGTTTTGTGCCCTTGGTGCTTGTTTTAAAACCGTAAAGAGCTTTGTGTAGCTTGTAGACTTTTTCTTCTTTCCCTTCCGCTTCGAAACCTTGGGGTTGCTTGACATAAACTTCTTCTAACTCTCCATTAAGGAAAGCTGATTTGAAATCAATATGAAAAACTTGCAACTCTAATTGAGAGTCCAAGGCAAGAATAGTTCTAATTGTCTCCATGCGTGCTACAGGAGCGAAAGTCTCATTAAAATCCACGCCGGGCAACTGAGAATACTCTTTTGCCACCAATCGTGCCATATACTTTTGGACGCTCCCATCTTCATTATACTTTGTCTTATAGACCCATTTAAAGCCAGTTGCATCTTTTCCTCTTGGAAGATCCACTAGTTGCCAAGTCTGGTTTTTCTCAATGCTCCACATTTCCTCATTCATAGCTTTTCTCCATACTTCTTCTTTTATGGCCTCTCCAAACATTGTGGTTCGGTAGCAAAAAATGCAACATTACATGATTCATAAATTTCTGCCAATGAACGATACCTTCTTGGTTCAAAAAGTGGAAGTTCCATTGGTGTAGGCACAACATCTTCAGCTTCCCATTTCCATCCCGCACTTTCGTCAAATATCACATCTCTTGAAAGCACCAATTGATTAGTTATTGGATTAAAACGACGATAACTTTTTGATTCATCACTGTATCCAATAAAAATAAGTTTTTCACATTTCTCATCATTTTTTCCTGTGTTTTGAGAAGGAATAAAAGCATTTGGACTTTAAGTTGACTTACAACTGGTTTTCTGCCATACCATGCTTCAAAAGGTGTTTTGTCTCCAACTGTCCTTGTAGGAGATCAATTCAGAATGTATACAACATTGTTAACCACTTCCGCCCAAAATTTGTTTGGAAGCTCTTTACCTTTTGATGACAACCAAAGGATAGGTTGCCTTTGGAGATGATCTTATGGTTGAATTTACAAAACAAAGTAAGGTGTCATGTTTAAGTTCAATTCAAAGGATGAAGAAAATGTAAAAATGGAAGAAGGAAGAAGTGGAGGTGGCGCCACAAACAAGGATATTTGATAAGCCAAATGATATTCGCCACAAGAATCTTGGATTCTTGATAAGAACTTAGCTTCGTTCAACCAAGAACCTAGGAGAACAATACTCTCATAAGTATGGATTTGATCCAAAATAACATCAAAGTTATTCATTCATGTGTAATAGGTGCCATACATATAGAACATGGCTGCCTAATTTCTGATTTACATTATATTCTATAATCCCCAACTAATAATTCACTTAATTCTAACACTAATGACTAACTTAACCCCTCTTTAACTCAGCCACTAACACATGATTATTACTCTCTCTCTCTCTCTCCCTATCATTATGTGGTGGTTACACTTGCTTTTCAAATTAAAAGTGTAACCCCCCATAATTTACACAAATTATAAACACACTAATTAGGAGTTTCTTTTAGCATGCAAGCTAAAGATTCCCTCCCAAGAATGCTCTAATTTCGTGTTCCACATGAGGTTAAGTGGGTGCAACACTAACAAACTTGGATCTACTCAAATAACCCATTACACTTATTGAATTAAAACAAAACAAGTAAAATATGCTCATAACTAGTGCACACCCCACTTAAGCATGTTCATGGGTCTTCTAGTTGAATAAGATAAGCCACCAACTTGGGCTCCATGTCATCATGACATGCACTTGGTCTTGCTTCTATTAAAAGAGCCATCATTTGAATTAGAGCTTGTTGGGCCTTCTTGGTTCTAGCTCTTGTCATGAGCCCTCCAAGTCCTTGATTAGCTTCTTGATCCATGGTCTTTATTGGGCTCATATCATTCTTGTTGCAAAGTTGACTTGCCCCCACTTGGCTCATATCACCTTTCAACATGCTTCTTGCCATTTCAACAATCGTTCTATTCTTTCTCTCCACCACACCATTTTGTTGTGGTGTGTGTCTAATTGTAAGTTGCCTCTGAATCCCCTGCTCTTTACAATAATTGAGAAAAGGCTTATACCTCAATCGGTTCTAAGAGTCTTCAACTTTTAGTCACTTTACTTTTCAACTAGAGCTTTAAAAGTGCAGGAACTTAGTGAAGGCTTCTAATTTCAGCTCAAGAAAATAAATCCAAATCATTATGGTATAATCATCAACAAAGAGCAAAAAACACCTTTTGTTACTAAGAGAAGGAGTTCTGGTTGGTCCACAAATGTCTACATGTACTAGTTCAAGAGGGGCATGGGATCTCCAAGCTATTTTTGGAATAGGAAGACGATGCATTTTCCTATATATGCAACCTTCACAAACTTCACCATCCTTCTTAATTTCAGGAAGCCCAACCACCATATTCTTCTGTTTCAACGCTGCAAGCCTTTGATATTCAAATGACCATATCTCAAATGCCAAAGATAAGAATCATTTGAACTTTTACTAGTAAAGGCAGCACATTGGAATGACTTTACTTTTGATTAACCTTGAAACTCTGTCTTTAGAGTTTCCCATGCTTCTTTGGCCTTCTTAACACCAAAAATTCTAGGATAAATGACTTTGCTTACTCCTTGCTGGATGATTCTCAAAGCTGTAGTATTTCTCTTCACATTCTCCTTGTATTCCTTTTCTTTTTCTGCAGTCCAGGAAGTGTTTATCTTATCTAGGCATTCTGCATACTCTCCTTCAACCACGTCCCATAGATCTTGAGAAAGGAAGATAGTTTCCATTTGAGAATTCCAGTAATCATAGTGTTC
This sequence comes from Echinosophora koreensis, assembly GCA_035048595.1. Taxonomy (NCBI): domain Eukaryota; kingdom Viridiplantae; phylum Streptophyta; class Magnoliopsida; order Fabales; family Fabaceae; genus Echinosophora; species Echinosophora koreensis. The sequence goes on along the minus strand of JAPCYP010000061.1, from coordinate 1,982,482 downwards.
ACAATTGAAAACTAGAATTTGGCTTGATGTGTATGAGAAAAAAGAGTTTGGTGATGCAACCATTTTTTTGTTGTTGGAATGACCTGAAGCTCTGGTACCAAAATTGTTGGAGATAGAAGAGAAAAGAAGAAACTTTTATGCACTGGGTAATGCCTTTCTTTTAATTCTGGACTTATTCATCTGATTACACAATACTTCTTTATTTATACCATTGCATGGAGAAGTGTAGCAAATACTTTTAACAAGCTTTCATGCATCTAATAATCCTAAAAGATTTCTCTAGAACTTGTAAATACATGAATGTATTTTGGGAATTTATGAATGAACCTAGGAATATGAAATTTTCAAATTATCATTTAACAAAGTAAACATGACAGCATCTTTTATCCTCGTAAAGATATTTGGAGGATGGATCCTTTTAAAAGAATTAAAAGGATATACCGTTAATATATTAAAAAAAAAACATAAGGTTAAAATCTTTTAAGGTCTTACCGATAAATTAAATATGGGATGCTTCATTTATATATAAAAAAAGGTGATGCTTAATCTAATTAACATTTTTTTATAACCCTAATTAACATTTGATTTCTCTTTTACTCCCAACTTGTATGGTATTCCTATCTTCGCATGGTTCGCATTCGTTTTTTTCTTATGTCTTAAAATTGATAGAACAACACAAACATATTTAATTTAGTATTTGGAAGAGTCAATACTAATTTAAGAACCTTTACACTCATTACACTTACGACTTACCTGCTTGATGTTTATGTTGTAAATCTATTTATTTTTTATAAATTCTGAGACCATCTTCAACTGTGTTTTTTACATGAGTTCTTATTTATATGAACTGGTTCTTAAAAATTCATCCATCGAAAATAAATGACCTGATGTTCCTAAATGCTATCATATAGAACAGTTCTTATACAAGAACCAAGAATCGTTCTTGCCAAAAAACTTTGTTTGCCAAAAAACTTTGTTTGAAATAAAAATAAATAAAAATAGAAGTATAAATAATAAATGAGGTCAATTATGAAACCCAATTAAGAACCAAAATGAGTTCTTTCATTGGAGTGAAAAAGTAAGTGATTCTTATATCCCATATAACATTTATGGACCACAAAATAATAGATAAAAATTAAAATGTGATTCTACCATTGTAGATGCTCTGATGTGCAACTTCTGGCGTTGACACATAAGCAATTCGCTATACTCTCCAGTCTCCATTTGAGCAAATTAGCTGACATGTCAAACTCCTTTATTTATTCATAATTTTATTTTCAAACTCATTTTTCACAATTTTATTTTCGACAAGCTTCACCCTTCCATGGACGGCAGCGACAGAAATAGCGGCGACGGCGACAGAAAGAGCGACAAAACGAGTTCTTTTCATCGCCGAGGGTCACGACTCGAGGGAAGGCGGGATGGGTTATCAATCGCGCGAAGGTGGACGGCAATCAAAGGGGCTGGGGTTCGTCGCGGCCGGATCTTGCGAGCAATGGACTGATTAATATCGATTGTTTCTCCATCCCTCTTACAATACCTTGATGTCTCTCTATATGACTCCGTTTTACCCATCTGTGTTCGCCCCCGAACGGATCTGGAAGGCGTGTGGTGACTAAAACGCCGCACGATGCACGACAGGTTTGAGGTATGTTTACACTCTCCCTTCAGTTCTGGCCTCTTTCTCATTTTTTGTGCATTCTAAATTCAGAGTTTGAGTTTGTATGTGCTGTTGGAATTGTCAATGGGTTGGGCATGGATGCTCTGCAACTTGGAACCGCAGAGAGAGACAGAGAGGGAGAGGGGTGTTATTAAATTATTTATTTAGGTGTGGTGTCACTTCCATGGTTGATGGACTTTAGAAGTTTGATGAGGGCAAATGGTCACTAAAATCAGTAAGAAGGTAGACTGAAGGGAAGGAGCCGGTTCTTTGATTGTATTAGTTTTAGGCTTTAAGCTGTAGTTTTCCAAACTGGCAAGTAAAAAATTTCTACATTTTAGCACCCATGCAGAATATAGGAGAGGGTTACATGATGTTTAAGTGCCGGTAACAAAAATCTGTCAGATTTCAAGTCGTCGTAGAATAAATGAATCCAAAATAAAGACAGATGAGTACCAAAGCAGAAAACCATGCATACATGAAAGCCCCTCGGCATGCAAAAAGAAGAATCCTCAAAATCACTGAATTCAATTGTAAAAAAATAAAAAATTTATAAATTTAGTATGTATTCTACTTGTTGCATGTTGATCGGTGAGTATATAACTAATGAAACCATGGTGAATAGGGCACAAGAAAAAAAAAAAGAGACTTACTAATAGCCATCTCTAAGGCCACCGAATGTCTCTTGGCCAGCAGTATCCCAGCAGTAAAAGTGAATCTTGCACAGTTTGTGAAGAAATCCAATGGGTGAACTTCCACAATGTTCGAGCCGAACAATAAAATCCGAATAGGACGAAGGGTTGTTGTGGATTGAGCCTGACAGAACATAGCGTTCTGCTCCTACGTATCCCGTCGAAGGGAATCAAGGCTACGTAGTTCTAGGTTAATGGGGTGTTGGAGGAGAGTCCCCTAGGGAAGAGGCAAGGCTCTTCTTATATAGCCTACTTAGTGGGCCTTATCTGGTTTGGTCCTCAAGGAATCGGGCCTTAGCCCAATTGACCGAACAATCCTTTTGCATCGTGTAGTCTTCTACTTCCGAGTTGTCACCTTGACCCTAGCTAACCTCTCGAATTGACCGAGCTGATTCCCTTATTGACCTTCATCCTTATTGGGTTGGCCGAGATGTTCTTCTTGAAGCCATCTCGGGTCTTGATGGGAAATACCTTGCGGACTTCTACTCTCATCCTTCATACTTGCGAGCCTTGATCTATTGGGCCCGAGACCAATTTTGGCGGGAACACACAACAATGGTGATTGCATGAAATAATACTCACCTTCTGTTTTAATTCTCACTTTCTGTTTCTCTCAACATTCTATTTTTTTTTCTTCTCTTATTTTATTACTCTCAATATTACTTGGATTGCATAGTACTTGTAGTTAGCATAAATCAGAGTCCATTTAGTGTTGGACGTGTATTTATCTTTGATAAACTAAAATAGCCTATAGTATATGATAGAATTTTTTACTCCAATTTTTTTTTTTTTTTTTTTTTGAATTCTCTTACTCCTCCTTAGTTTGTTTTTCAAACTATCTTTGGATACAGGTACCCATGTCTATTGAAAGGTTTTGAGCTGTGTTCATCACATGGCATTCATATTGTTTGCCTTTGCCTTTGCCTTTGCGTTCATATTAAGCTGTATTGCAATGTACTGGCAGTGCACGTTGCAGTGGCTGAGAGGATGCGATAGTCAGTTGGGTTTTTTTATTGGTTTATTTTTTAATATGCAGTTTTCCTAATTTGAAATTTGTCACTACATGAAATTTATATAGTTCTTTAGTTGCTTGAGAATTTCATCAAGTAGAAATAGTGAAAGGGATTGGTCAAGTCTTGTGCCATATGTGACATACGGTACTTGCTTTACTTGTCTGACAGTCCTGAACCATGAATTTAGAAAGATCTATTCTGTATTCTTTTGAACTAAATTCATATTAAACATCAAGAATGCTTAGCCCCACTAGACCCGCTATGATTTCTGTGGCAAAAACAATATCTGACTTAATAGTGCTGCTAGGAAATGGTATTCTTAACTAATATTTGATTACCCTATGTTAGCCAAACTTCTCTTTAGATATTCATAAAGCCAGGATGGCCAGAGTGGCTGGCATATTTTCTAACCCATGTATGTGCCTATGCTATAGAGATCAGTTAGTATTTTATGAACATCCAAAAAAGACTAAAAAAGTATAATTTATTATGAAACTTTATCAATATAATTAGTTTAATGTTGATGCTATTCCATGATTTTTTTTTTCTTCATACAAAATGATGTGACTTTATGAACAAGACCATGTAGAACATTGAAAATTTTAGCCGCCTCTTTTTGCTTTGTGAGGTAGCTTTTCGCAGCTTTGAAGTAAACTGTTTGGGCTTACAAATGATGAGATCTTTATAAAGAAAATTAATATTGAATATTTGGACCGTAGGAAAGTTGGTTACCATATGCAAGATTAATTGGTGATTGGCCAGTATAATGTTAACATGATCTGATTAATTTTCTTCTTCTTTACCTCATTGTTTCTATTCCATGGATTATCTTCCACCATAATATTATTTCTGCTACAATTGCATCATCTTTTAATATTATTGAGCCTTGTAGACAATGATTTCTTATGGTTTTGGTATATCATGCTCAATATGTAGGAATGGAGAGCTAGGCTACTGATAATCTTCTGCCATTAAATGCCCTTCAATTTCTTGTCATTTGGTTGGCACCAAGAAGATTCAATAGGAACTTGCAAAACCTGTTCTTGAGAGGTATCTTGTAGTTAATATTTTTCATATCTTTGAAGTTGATTTCATCCTTTATGCTTTAAATCAGTATGATCAATTCAGAGATACTATGTTCAAAACAAAAGTGTATAATGGACAACTGAGTTAGTTATCATGTGAAGTGAGATTGTATCCTTTAGCATCTTTTGCTCTCCAATCCATGCACTGCTTGGTTAATCATGATAAGGCTGTACCCTCTAGGATTGATATGTTTGTTTTTAGTGCTTGATAGGAATCCTTTTAAATTCAAATTGTTTTATCTCATCCAGTTTTGGATCATTTTCCTATCTTGATATAACCTAATTCATTTCATTGAGATCCTATACTTTTTCAGTTGTAGAATGTCGCTACAATGTACAATGTCGTTCTTTAGTTGGCTAATGGTGGCAAGAATGTAAGGTTCATTGTTGGGGCGATTAAAAGTTTGCTAAAAATTGAAGTTTGTCAAGGGGGAAGTTGAAGGTATCATGATGTTTTTGATAAACATGTAGATAGATTGAAAGAAGGGAGTTTGTTATCAGAAGCTCTGTACACGTTGTCTACCTAACGACCAAATCTTGAGAATGAGTTCAAGGTTTTGATGAGTGAGGAAACCAGCTGGAGGAAAAGTCATGGATTAAATGGGCTAAGGATGGATATTTAAATTCCATATTTTTCCGGTGAGTGGCAGGCGGAAATATAAGAGTTTGGTACGAGAGATTGAAGGTAACAGTGGAAATTCACATAGGAGGGTCTGAATTAACGTGCTTTCTTTGGATTGCTTTTATAATTCATTTTTATTTGATGTTTCTTTAGGGACGATATCTTATCTTCTGTTATTGTACTTTTTACTTTTTATGGTATTTCTTCTTTCATCAAGAGAAAAATAAAATGTACTGTTGCTATGTCAGAAACAGAACAATTTCGGATTATAAACAGAACAATCAAAGTCTGCATAACATCATTAGATGAACAATTCAGTAACAAGTGCAAGCCAACCAAAAATGCAACAAAGATAACATCGTTTGGTGAAAGCAAAATCAGTAGGCATCATCATTGAATAACATTTCATAATATATAATTCAACTATTTAAATTAGAAGTAATAAGGAAAAAGACCGCTATTACCTTTCAATGTTTCACACAAATAATATTCTCTTTTATTAATGTTAATTTATTAATAATTGAATATTACAAATATTAAAATGAAATTGCAACGGTACAACGTGCGGGTCACAACCTAGTTACATTTAGTTTCTAAAGGTTTAATGAAAGTTGGTGTAATGTATGATACAAGAAAGGAAAGGGTATTGAATGTCATTAAGCCAAACATTAGGGGAGGTTAGTGTAATTTCTCCTTTCTACTTACAGGATATCAGCATCAAGACAGTTGAATTATAACTAAAACAATAAAAAAAAAAAAAAAATCTTGTTCTTGTCTAATGACTAAAGCTATTTAATTTGAACAATTCTTCTTGGCACAAAGATTAAATATAAAAATTATGATCAAATTTTCTTAGTATAACTCCAAAATCATGGCAAAGTAAACAAGTGTTACAACTTACAATCGAAGGCAGAAAAGTTGCCTCTATTAAAAATCCCCACTGCTTTCTCTCTTTACATTTATGAAATCTCTCAAACAAAGTAAAATTTAACAAGGAATCATCTTCAACTTAAATAAAAGAATAATCACAGAAAAATGAATGATCAAGGCTGCTGCAATGCTCTCATTGTTGGTTGATCCAACCATGCTCCCAATCAATATCACTCCAGAATCCAAATCAAAACTTCACTTTCAGAAAAATCCATTAGGAAAAAAAAAAAAAAAAAAAACTCACACTGAGAGAAGTAAAAGAGAAAAATAAGTATAATTCTAAAGATTTTAATTTGCCACAGTCGCACAACACATGCAGCTGCTGAAGAAGGAAGATCTTGGTTTGCGCTTTTCCTTTCCTTTAGGTGAAGTAGAAGGCACTTCCTTAACAGCTTTCTTTGAAGCAGCATTGTTATCTTGTGTATGTGGCATGACTAGAAGATGGATTTCTTCTTCTTTTAAGAGACCAATGAATGGAGCTTTAGATTTCTCAGAGTAACTTCTTTCCATAGTTACTATTTTCTCTTCCACTGGCATTTCTTCCCTTTGTAACATGCACTGACCATATTCATCATTAGATGTTGAATTCTTGATTACATTTAGACTAGCTTGGTTTGACAAGCTTCCATTTGCCAACTTATCCTGATAAAGCAATGGAGCTTGATCTGATTCTTCCGGCCTTGCTTCGGTTCGGAGGTTGAGATTGAAGCTTGGTGATTTTTGTATAGGAGAGATGTTTGGATTATCAGGTTCTGATTCAGTACTGAGCCTTGTTATAATTTCTCTTAATTCATAACCACCACTTTCTAATATAGAATTGTTTGAACATGATTCACTGGACATAGTGGCCGCTGAAGCTGTTAGTTCTGTTCCTTTCAATGAAGTTGCTTGCAGATGCTGTGAATAATCTTCACCTTCATTCTCAAATGCTTCATCATCAACTAAGGCCGGTGATTCAACTTCTAAATTTGGAGAATCAAGATTGTCAAATGTGGCTCCGAAGTACTTGCTGTCATTTGTTTGTTTCCAATCTGAGTCTGGCATGCTGGTGGCAGTAGGAATGTTGGTCTGCTTTACATTGCCTTGATGACAATTATAGATATGTAACAAAGAAGAATTCTGCAAGGTAAAATAGTCTTCCTGATTTATAGTTACCAGAACAGAATTGAATTGTTCTGACATTTCTGTCCCCTCTGAAGTTTCTGCCTTGGCATATGAAGCTTCTAGCTTTCCATTGGTTTCTTCCATTTGGATCTTATATTTCTCTCCCATTTCATATCTGCAGTCAACAACAGTTGACCCTGCAATAAGAAAAACCATTTCAGCCTCAGTAACCACAGAATGCTTTTGTTCCGAAACAATGCTGGTTTCATCTGAAGCCTTGTAGTTGCTAACACATGCATCAGGTTGGATTCCATTCTCAGTGACTTTAGGTTCTCTAACTTGATCAGTGTTGGCAATCCCAGACACATCAGAAGCAGGTTCTGTGTTTCTTTCTCCATTGTAGTCTCCATTAGACCCTATTGTCACAACATATGCATTGACCATGGAAGCCTTAAACTCTTCCAGTGTCTCTTCCATGCATTGATCCAGGTTGTAATCATAGGAGTTCTCCATTGTTGATTCACTTCTACTCATTGTACTTTCTTCACAAAGTACCTTGCAATTTTCCTCTTGGTCAGACTTTAGTGGGTTACCTGTAACAAAAGATTCAGGAAGTGATATTAAGGAATCCTCAGTAATATAATTGAACTTGGTCAATATATTACCATTGCTGTTGTTTCCAATACTTGGAGAATCAGATGTTATTTCTGAAGTATCTATCAAACAATCTCCAAACTCATTTCCATCTCCACTAGCTGACTTGTCTGCGCATAACATATTTTCTTGGGATTCCATTTCCTTTTTCTAAAACATCATCCTTAATCTGCTCAAAATGAGAATTAGTATCAAGAAAATTATCTTTTTGCAGTGGCTCGTCAGTGCCTTGGTGTGATTCTTCATAGAGGACTTTGACTAGCTCATCATGATCAGAATGTACACTTGATGAATCTTGGAGTTCTGAATCATTTGACACATTCACAGCTTTCAATGTTAAAACTGTAGTTTCCTCTTTGTCTGCTAGAATTCAAAGAAAGACAATGAAGAAATCTAAAGTAATCATCATGTTTATTACATCTCTGATAATTTAAAATCTTATTTATAAAATTAAAATCAATAATGCTTCAGCAATGGATATAATCTAGCATAAATCAAGTAAAGATGGATATCAAAACATAAACAGCTGAAATGTCCTAACCTTGTTTGATTGAAGGCTCGTTATCAAGAGGATGAGTATATGTTATCAATAGATGCTTTCCCAAACGTAACTCTTTTTGCTTCTCACATTCTTCAGTGCATTCCAACGAAGAAGTTGACAAGATCTCATAGTTTTCACCTTTTGCTTCAACTGATCCAGCATTTGGGGAGTTTTCAGGTTGTCTAGCTTCAGTTATTTCAAGCACTATAGAAAATAAAAGATAGTTATTGTACAGCACTACTAAGTTACTGTAAGTTATTAGATATGCATCATTCTGAAATAAATTACTAACCTGCACCGCCAAAAGAATTTCTCAAATTCAACGGATCATCAGAGGCCAAGTTGGTAATTTTTCCTTGAGCATCTGTGCCATTGGCCATAGGAATCACAACATCTGCATCATGTTTATCTTCCCGAGGTTCACTTGTTTTATCATCAGAAACCAACTTTGATGATATTTGTTGATCATCTTTGCTTTCAGCAGTTGGATGCTTTTGATGATCTACATTAACATCATGAGCATCTCCTTTTAATAAATCATTTTCGAGTGAACTTATTGTATAGTACTCAGAAGCAAGTCCTGTAGCTTTCTCCTGAACATCTTCAGCCTCAGATTCTGGATTCATTTGATTTTCTATATTCACATCACTTGCATTTGTATCTCCTTCCAATGAATCATTTTCAAGCATGCTTGCAGTATTGTCAGAAATAAACCCTGTAGCTTCCTCCTGAACATCTTGCAACGTTTCTTTTCCATGTTCAATTGCTGAACTGTCAGGGGACACTACTGTAGGTTTCTCTTGAACATCTTCTGCTTCAGCTGTTGGATGTATTTGATTTTCCATACTCATGTCGCTTGCATGAGTATCTCCTTCCAATGAATGCATGTTTGTTGTATTTTTAGATTGAAACCATGTAGCTTTCTCCTGAACATCTTTGGACTCAGCTGTTGAAACCATTTGAATTTTTCCTTTTACATCATCTGTATGACTATCTTCTTGCCATGTATCTTTTCCAAGTTCAGTTGTTGTATCATTGGAAGCATTTGCATATTTTTCCATAACATCTTTGGCTATAGATGTAAGAATAGGTTGATTTTCTTCCTTGAACTGGTCTGCATCGACATCTTGTGATATCCCGTTTGCAAGTTCACTTGTATCTTGTAAGAGAGTCTTTTTCTCGGCTTCACTTATGTTATCTTCCTCTGCAAAATGGAAAATGAAATTTAAAAAATAGGGAGAAGAAAAATGGAAAAATAGATTTCTACTTCACCAAATACCTTTGTCAATATATTACCATTGTTGTTGTTTCCAATACTTGGAGAATAAGATGTTATTCCTGAAGTATCTATCAAACCACTTCCAAACTCATTTCCATCTCTACTAGCTGACTTGTCTGCACATAACAGTTTTTCTTGGGATTCCATTTCTTTTTCCAAAACACCATCCTTAATCTGCTCAAAATGAGAATTAGTATCAAGAAAATTATCTTTTTGCAATGATTCAACATTTCCTTGATGTGATTCTTCGGAGAGAACTTTGACTAGCTCATCATGATCAGGATGTATACTTGAAGAATCTTGAAGTTCTGAATCATTTGACACATCCACAGCTTTCAATGTTAAAACCATAGTTTCCTCTTTGTCTGCTAGAATTCAAAGAAAGACAATGAGGAGGTCTAAAGTTATCGTCATGTTTACAACTCTGATAATTTAAAATCAATAAGGGTATAAATAAAATCAATAATGCTTCAGCAAAGGATATAATCTAGCATAAATCAAGTAAAGAAGGATAACAAACATAAACAGTTGAAGTGTCCTAACCTTGTTTGATTGAAGGCTCATTATCAAGGGGATTATTATATGTTATCAATAGATGCTTTTCCAAACGTGTCTCTTTTTGCTTCTCACATTCTTCAGTGCCGTCCAAAAAGAAACGAGACAAGATCTCATAGTTTTCACCTTTAGCTTCAGCTGATCCAGCATTCAGAGACTTTTCAGGTTGTCTAGCTTCAGTTATTTCATGCTCTATATATAGAAAATAATACATAGTTATTGTACAGTGTTACTAAGTTACTGTATGTTATTTGATATGCATCATTCTGAAAGAAATTACTAACCTGCACCACCAAAAGAATTTCTCAAATTCAATAGATCATCAGATGTCAAGTTGGTAATTTTTCCTTGAACATATGTGCCATTGTCCCTAGAAATCATTACATCTGCATCATGTTTATCTTCCCGAGGTTCACTTGTTTTATCATCAAAACCCAACTTCAATGCTATTTCTTTATCATCTTTGCTTTCAGCGGTTGGATACTTTTTAAGATCCACATTAACAAGATCTGCTTGAGCATCTCCTTTCAATAAATCTTTTTCAAGTGAATTTATTGTATAGTACTCAGAAGTCAGTCCTGTAGCTTTCTCCTTAACTTCTTCAACATCAGCTTCTGGATGCATTTGATTTTCTATATTCACATCACTTGCATTAGCATCTCCTTCCAATGAATCATTTTCAAGCATGCTTGCAGTATTGTTGGAAATGAGCCCTGTAGCTTCCCCCTGAACATCTTTGACTTCAGCTGTTGGAATCACATGAATTTCCTCCTTCACATTATCTGCATAACTAACATCTTGTAATGTAACTTTTCCATGTTCAATTGCTGAACAATCAGGGGACAAAACCGTAGGTTTCTCCTGAACATCTTCTGCTTCAGCTGTTGAATGTATTTGATTTTCCATACTCGCGTTGCTTGCATGAGTATCTCCTTCCAATGAATGCATGCTTGTTGTATTTTTAGATGCAAACCATGTAGCATTCACCTGAACATCTTTGGACTCAGCTGTTGGAACCGTTTCAATTTTTCCTTTTACATCATCTGCATGACTATCTTCTTGCCATGTATCTTTTCCAAGTTCAGTTGTTGTATAATTGGAAGCCTTTGCAGATTTTTCCATAACATCTTTGCCTATAGATGTAAGTATAGGTTGATTTTCTTCCTTGACATGGTCTGCATCGACATCTTGTAAGGGAGTCTTTTTCTCAGTTTCACTTATGTTATCTTCCTCTGCAAAATGGAAAATGAAATTTACAAATAGGGAGAAGAAAAATGGAAAAATAGAAATCTACTTCACCAAATACCTTTGATAGCAGATGTGTTATTATTACCCATTTCGTTGCCCATGCTCAGCTTTCCAGCTCCTGCAATATAAGCAATGTAAGGAGATTAGGACACAATCCCCACACAATTGATTTGCTTCTAATAGAACAAGATATATCAAAGAAAAGGACTCCTAATGCAAAATCTGCAAGAACAAGAATACTATACATACCATGATTGTGATGATGATATTCACATGCTCCTAGCTTTAAACATTTGAGGACAGATTGATTTGTGTGACATTTCCAGAGTGTTTATACTTGATTCAAAACAGCCACTAACATCTATCAAAAAAAAAAAAAAAACAGCCACTAACATGGTATTGCTTACAGCATAAGCCTCATTTAGGGTCATCTGTCTGCCAAATAAGCATATCCTTAAAGTACATATATAATTAATCATCTCTTTTATTTCCATCTGGCATTACTAATTTCGACCATTGAATGCTTTATAATCTAAGAGGACAATGTGACCAAATAGTCACTTTCGGTGAGTCCATGATTATTAAGTAGCCTATCCCTGGTGTGTCCATATGAATATGCTTTAAAATTTTCTTAAACTATTCTTGTTATGCAGGCAACTATGATGATCTGGCTTAACCCTTCTAAAGACATTTCTATACTGCTTGTTGTTGAGCTTTTGGCATACATATTCAAACCTCAAACGGCTTTCCATGTGTTTTGCTTTTCTAAAGTAATAAAGAGTGTAAAGTTCTGAACTGTCTGAAAGTGACTACCATGGACAAAAGACCCAATGAACCATATATCTTACAGGTAGGCACTGGGGCATGCCTTTTAACAATTGGCATTTGGAAAGAATAAGGTTCAAAGAGCCGTAATCTATATATCTACATATTTTTTATATTTGGGAATAGAATGGTATGATGATCTTGAATAGGTTTAAGAAGTTGGGTCGGTTGTTTCTTCATTTTTTGGGTCCTGAAACTTATTCTTTAGATGTAAGGTGGCATGGGAAGGACCATACTTATAGAGTTGGACTCATCATGTGTTGTGCGCATTATTCTTTGGCGCTCCCTTTCCTTCTATATGATAAGAAGTTAACAACTCAGACCTTTCACCATTCTTCATTAACGTCGAAATGATTGTAGCATATTGCATCCATCTGTTCCACTTTGTCCAGTTTATTTACTCTGATGACCCTGATCCAATTTGAGGGACATTATTGGTTGTTCTTTAGTTATTTTATGGTAGACTGTGTCCCCCGGAACTTAAAAGCACATGGACAATCATGAAAAATTGAACGGGCTAAACAGAATCAAGACACATTCATCAATGTGAATTTGGGGTCATAGTTAACTAGTTTTCCTGTATCCTCCTGCCAAATCCAGTTAATAATTTCCTAATATTAACCATAGAAATTAGAAAGTATAATGCATCCAATGTATTGGAAATATAAAACTTTCAATATTTTCATTATTCAGTAAGAGAATTAGGAGGATCAAGAAGAAGGATTTAGAATTATTCTTGACGTGATGTTCTTTAATACAAATTATTGTAATAAAAGTGTTTTTAATTGGAATGAGCCAATGAGGATCCGTTTGTTTCTTGAGACGAGATCAGTAGTTTCTAACAAACAAAACAGCAAATAGAAAACGGCCACAAACGGTTACAAACAGTCCATGTCATCACCTATCTTATGATTAACTATCATGCTCTTGTATTAATCAAAGTATACATGAAGAGCTGCTGCTGCATGAAATGTCATGGTAGATGAGTATCATCTTTACTGCTAGGTAATAGTAAGATCAAGAATGTGAAAAGCTTCAAGCAAAAGTATATGCCTGTAAATTTTTTTCAGCCTACAATAGGAAAAAAAGAAAAAAAAAGAAAAAAGAAAAGAAAAGAAAATTAGTATATACATAATATATTGGGCAAACTCTTTTGAAAAATAAAAAAGCAAAGCCTGTCTGTCATCAAGTTCTTCTTCCTCATGTGAAGCACAGGCAAAGCCATCCAATCCAATTCCATTGCTATCAAAGTTATTGAATGTTTGGCGCCCATCCACACTCTACTTAACTCACAAAGACTATTTGGGTGGTATTGTACCTTTTGAGAAATCAGTCCAAAAATTGTACCCCATTTTCTAGACATTCAATCATATCTGTTCTTATACTCTCTTACCATTGTTCCCACCACCTATATCAATGGCCATATATCAAAATTCTTCTGTTCTATTCTTCTTATGGACATTGCAAGAACGATACGTGGCAAATCTGAAGATAGTTGCCACATTAGGAGATTCATATGATTTGGCAAGATGAATAAAATGATTTGCAAATAGGTTTCTCAAGGGCTCATTCACATCATGTACAGTGCTTGTCTAACTCTATCAGGCTGTATCCTGCAGTGCTTTCCATTACCTTATCCTTCGTCATGGCCCTTATTTTCGCTACTTCATCCCATCTCCCCCGTTCTGCAAATATATTTGACACCAAAGCATAAGAGCCTGAGTTATGCGGTTCCAATTTTAACATCCGATTCGCAATAGTTTGACCAATCTCTGTATCCCCATATAGTCTGCAACCAGAAAGCAAAGCAGACAATGCAGCAGAACTTTGTGTTGATGGCATACTTTCAACCAGATTGTACGCCTCTGTAAGCTGTCCAGCTCTGCTTAATAAATCTACTATACAACTATAATGAACTTCACATGGAGATATTGCATATTCCTCCACCATGATCCTAAAAACTCGTAGACCCTCTTCTACCAAACCCGAGTGACTACAGGCGGTGAGTATTGATGTGAAGGTTACTTCATCGGGTCTAACTTTGTGGGATTTCATTTGATCAAAGAGTTCCAACGCCTCTATATAGTTTCCATGCATCCCACATGCAGCTATCATTGCATTCCATGATGCAACACCCCGTTCCATCATTTGCTCAAATAAACATCTAGCCATATCCATCCTTCCACACTTAGCATAAGTAGTAATAAGAGAATTATTTGCAGACAAAACTCTGCCATGAAAACTTCGGTAAATGAAGCAGTGCACTTCCTTCACAGAATTTAGACATCCAAGCTGGGATAATGCTTGAAGAAGCGTAATTATAGTAATAGAGTCAAGTTTTAGTTTTTCTCTTTGCATCAAACGAAACAAAATAATAGCTTCATCACTTTGGCCATGATGAAGATGACCCATCATCATTGAAGTCCATGACACCAAGTCCCTACGTCTCATCCTATTGAAGACTTCCTTTGCATAGAGTATATACCCACATTTTGAATATGTATTAATTACTTGATTTGCAATTTCCAGATTCATGATGAACTCATGCCTCAACATGTACCCATGGACAGACCTGGCTAATCTGATGTCTCTCAAGTTTGATACAGCAGAAATTAAATTCAGAACCAAACTCACATTTGGACTAATGCTCAATTCGACCAGTTCATGAAAAAGATTTATAGCCTCCACAAATAACTCATTCTCCAGATAACCAGCCATCATAACATTATATATAACAGCATCCTTATTCCCCAACCTATCAAACATTCTTCTAGCTTTGATTGCATCAAATTTAGAGTAAAGATCAACCAAAGCAGTGCTGGCTACCAGATCAGGTTCTACCCCAATCCGGATCATGTATCCATGGATACTCCTTCCTTGAAGTAAACAATTCAAGTTGGCACAAGAAAGAATCGCATTAGCTAAGGTTAACAAATCAGGCAAAATCCTTCTACTTATCATTAAAAAGAAAAGGTCAAAAGATTCCAAAGCCTGTCCATTATGAAGATAAGCAGCCATCAAAGTGTTCCAAGGACCAACTGCTCTAGCATTCATCTTTACAAACACAGAGGCAGCCATCCCTACATCGTCGCATTTACAATACATATCCATGAGGCTCGTCTCAAAAACCTCATCCGACAAGCCAATCCCTCTTCTAATGGCATAACCATGGACCGTGCGACCCTCTTCCAGTGCTCCTAATTTTGCTGCCGTGTGTAGCAAGCTAATCAATGTCACCCGATTTGGATGCAGCCCTTGCTCCTGCATTCTGCAAGCAATCTGGAATGCCCCGCAAGCACGAGAGCCTCCACATTTACCATATGCAGTAATCATAGACGTATACGCCACAAGATCCTTGTTAGTAATTTCATCAAATACATTATATGCATCATCCAATTTCCCAAATTTCGTGTACAATCCAATAAGAGAAGAACCCACAAAACGATCTGAGTTCAGATTGAACTTAACGCAATCTCCATGAACGCCTCTTCCAAATTCAAACCTCCCAGAAGTAACACAACTTTTCAGACAAAAGGTAACTGTTAAACCATCCAACCCAATTTTCAATTGCTTCGAATTCAAATACCCATTAAGAACCCACCTAGAGTCGGGTTCGACGGCAAGCTTGGCATAGCAATTGAAGAGCTTGGAGCACAGAAAACCGCTGTTTCCGAAACCAGAAACGAAGATGCGAGCGTGCCACTTCTTCAAAGAGAGAACTTGCGAACAGCGATCTAAAAACGATGCGAATCGCTCTGAAACACACATGTGAAATTAATATTCATTAACATTGATAAGAGATTCCGTATGTGTGTGTGTGGTAGAATTAGGGTTTCGCGCAACTCGTCCGTCACCATCCGTGTTGCTGCTGCATGCAACTTCTCCGATACGAAACGGCAAGCGTTTCGACGCGAAACTATTGGAAGCCAAAAACGCAGATCCGTTTGTGCCGTTAGCGTGTCCAACCCGTGGTTGCTGCGTCTGCACCTTGCCGGCAGGCGGCAGAAGAGGTAACCGAGTCACCCGACAGTGCTCATGGGACTGGTCAAAGATAATATATATATATATATATATATATAATATATATATATATATATATATATATATATATATACATATATACATACACTAGTGTATGTACCCGTGGCACGGGAAATATGTTAATTTCTTAGGATTTCATGAAAAAATATGTAATTGTTGATTTCATGATTGTTGGTTAAATTTTTTTGTTGGGAATTATATATAAAAAAAATTATTGATTTATAAGGTTAATTATATATAAATATTTGAAAATATTGTTTTGTAAAATATAAAAGATAAATGTTGTCGTAAGTTTAACTATAAGGTTTTTGCTAACTGTATACAATTCTTGAGAATATATTTTATTTATTTTCCCTATTTTTTCATGAAAGTTAAATATTTTTAGAAAATATATTTACCTATCGTATTATGTTTCTTCTTATTAGTTTGAAAATCTATTTGATTTATTTCTCCTCTTTTCTCATGCAACTTAACCATTTTTGAATCAATATTTATCTCTCATAAGATATTTTTCTTCTTTCTTCAAAGTCTATTTGATTTATTTCTACTTGTTTCCCGTGCAAGTTAACATTTTAGAAAATATATTCATCTGTTATATTATTAATTTTCTTTCTTTCTTCGAAATCTATTTTATTTATTTTCCCTCTTTTCTAATGCAAGTTAATCATTTTTAGAAAATACAATTATATATCTCCTCTTTTCCCGTGCAATTTAACCATTTAAATAATCACTATCAAAATTATCTTGGAAACATTCTGCAGGCGGGGTGAACGTAAATACGTTCATCGGAATAGCAACATTATCAATCCTTTTTACCTTGTAGCATATTGAAATTTGAGCTTAAATCGGTGTCTGGTTGTACGATAGTGGCCCGTACTCGACACCACAGCAAAATTAGAGATATGATATACAAAACCTTCTTTCAAGTCACTTTCGTATTTATAGATCAGTGTCTTATGAATGGTAGCATAAATCTTTTTTCTCTACGAAAAAAAAATTGAAAATTAAGTATCCATAATTAAAAAAAAAATGAGAAGAAAAAAAAAAACGCATTGATATAAATACCTCGGGGTAAATGAGAACCATTTCAAGAGAATAGAGAAGCTTGCTCACGGTTAAATCGGAAACATGCCACGGTCTGAAAATACCCACAAGTAAATTCCAATTTCCGTGCCCATCGTGGATTTCATAAACGTGGTCATACTTAGGAGGCATTTTTTTAGTAGTAGTGGTTTGTGGAATGCAAATAATGTATGCAGTGCTGTAGATGATGCAATGAATGGTCATTGCTAATGTAATTTATAGAAATTCTGAAATTTGAATATTGAATGCCATCAAGTTTGTAGAGATATTTTCGTCTCATAATTGTGGATTTTGCTAACGAAACATTTAATGACTTGATTTGAATTTTGAAATCGTTCCATTCTTGTAAACTGATTTAATTGTGTTTCTTAGCATATTCCAAACGTGATATTCTTGTAGACTGATATTGTGTTTCATAGAGTATGCCATTGATTTCATGAATCGCTGATATTAATAATATCATTTCAATGCTCTTGATTTTAATTTATCAAATCATATTCGTATTTCATGAATAATGCCCTTGATTTGTGCAGATTTTGATATTAATAATATCATTTCAATATCCTTTTTATGTTTTCCAATCTGATTCACATAAACTAATTTTTTATATGTAAATCGCTTCAGGTCTATTGAATATTTCATTTCAATACCCTTGATTTGTATCCCATTTGGTATTAATAATATCATTTTAATGCTTGTCTCCAATTTGATTTTAAATGTGTATTTTTTAATAGGTAATTCATGTTGGTCTATTCAAACTCTAGTTAACTACTATTTTTTTTTTCTTTTGAGCAAAAGCTTGAGATGTATTTTGAATTTGCTAATGACCGTATTAAATGTGAAAAGGCTAATAGAATGCCACCTGTAACAATATTCAATGAGTTTATTTGCATTTTGTATATAGTATAGATTTTGATATTAATAATATCATTTCAATGTCCTTTTTATGTTTTCCAATCTGATTCACATAAACTAATTTTGAATATGTAAATCGCTTCAGGTCTATTGAATATTTCATTTCAATACCCTTGATTTGTATCCAATTTGGTATTAATAATATCATTTTAATGCTTGTCTCCAATTTGATTTTAAACGTGCATTTTTTAATAGGTAATTCATGCTGGTCTATTCAAACTCTAGTTAACTACTATTTTTTTTTTTTTTTGAGCAAAAGCTTTAGATGTATTTTGAATTTGCTAATGACCGTATTAAATGTGAAAAGGCTAATAAAATGCCACCTGTAATAGTATTCAATGAGTTTATTTGCATTTGTATATAGTATAGATTGACTAAATTATACTTTTTGGTCCCCAAATTAATATTAAATGTTTAATTTGGTCCCCAAGTTTTTAAACGGTTCATTTTGGTCCCCTAATTCCTTAGACTTGTTCAAATAAGTCATTTCATCAAGTTGACTAACGGCGACGTCAAACCTAATGCTACGTGGCATTAAATTTAATATTTTAATATTCATTTTTGTCCCCAAATTGTTTTAAAATGTTCATTTTATTCCCCAAATTGTTTTAAAATGTTCAATTTGGTCCTCAAATTTTTAAAATGTTCATTGAGAAACTTGGAAGGAGGTTAGTGTTATTTACTCTATTTGATATTGTAATCAATTTATTATTGAACTAGCTGTATACCCGTGCTTACGCACGGGTTGCGTGGCGTTGATATATTTTGTGGTTGTACCATAACCAAAATAAGAGCCTTATGACTATAAGGATCCAATATAAGAGTCGTAAGACTTCTACACAATTTATATAGCCACAAAACATATATCATTCCTCCAAACATGATGCACAAAATGTGTTTTGACGGTAAAGTAGTTTGAAAAAAGAAAATAAACAGACAAAATCTTGAAGAACATTAAGCAGTGATGTTGTCCACATTAAGCATATTGTCGACACCTGGGTTGACATGAATCATTCCAAAAAATGAAAAATAAAAGAGAGAGAGAAATATGTAGACTTCTCTGACTGTTTTTGTTGGAAGTGACAATAGCATTCCTATAAAGAGAAAATATATTCAATGAGATATAGAAAGCTATAAGTTTGGTAAATTTAAATATACGAATGCTTAGTCAATAGAAATAGATAAACTTCAAAAGAACCCATACCTTTGCAAATGCATCGAAACTATAGGTGCAGCATCTCTAATCATTTGTAAACATATACTTCATATTCTAGTCTAGTCAAAAAGACCAAAATGGAAGATTCATCCGTGAATTTGAACCTGTTTATACATGCATAACATAAGAAAAATTTTGATTTTAGATTAGGTCACTAATAAACGATGACCTATAGTGATTGACTATTAGAAAATATTGTGATGTAATTGCATTGAATCGGTAGATTTTGTGCAATTGTTAATGAAATAATGGTGTAAACATAAGCATTATAGTAATTGTCTTATGTAATAATAAAAGACAGGTTAGATTATGAAATTGAAGTTACAATTTTATGATTTTGAAATATGTGCTGTTAGTAGTCAATTTGGATGAATTAGATAAATAATAACTCTTATGCAATATACACTCACAGTATCATAGTGAACCATTTCATTCATATCGGATTGTGGCTTATTCTGCTTGGATACTTCCTGATAATAATTAAACATATATATTAAAAGCAAGAATAAGTTATAATAACTTGTATGTTGCACATTTAGTATATCTCCTCAGATTCGAATTGGCTCAGAATTGATTGAATCAATTCAACATCTTCAGAAATCTTGATCACAGAACAATTATTATAACTTGGTTGCACATTAATCCTATATGCCAAAGTCCTTCCTAACATCCTATCAAGTGGCTCCGGATAAGCTTTTGGATCATCTTCACCCTCCTAATTAGGATTTATAAAAAAAATGTAAAACTGTGTTTTTTTTTTTATATAAGTGGCAACTATAGATATTTGGTCTAGTGGCAAAATTGATGAATAAAAACCTGAAGCATCAATTTCTGTACTTCAACAGCCGAGTTCCCTATAAGGTGATGGCAATCACGATCCCAAAAGATAAAGTTTGAACTGGCCTTATTATGAAACACCTTCAACTCCAATTTATACCTGTCCAAGATTTCACTGATTTAAACTAAGGTTCATAACAAAATTATTATCATAATTCAAAATTATAAAAGAAGACAACCTTGGAACAGAATGTTCATTGAAATGTCCACATTGACACTTGAATGAACCTCTCACAATCACTGCTCCTTTAGTGCAATTCATGCACCCTTCATAGCTCCAACCATTTTTCGAAACAACAAATTCTCTAGTTGTTCCGACGGTAACACAAATCATTTCCTAGAAACAATTTGAAGAGTTAACGAGAATGAGTATAAATATTGGATGGTAATGACACCAAGGCAGAACATTGTTAAGATGTAGGTTGAATTAGTAAATACCTCTGTTAGACTATTTATATCAGAAATAGTCTTCACTTGTACATTATATACATAAACCTATCCCGTTGAGAAAACTGTGATGATGCAAACATTTGGGTGGGTCTTTGAGTTGATGGTTCAGGTAGCTCAATTGCACTAAGGCTACAATGAAAGATATTGACCAATTAAAATCAATACATATTATAATAAGTCCACTTGTTATTTAACTCTAAATAGAGGCAAACAGAAATAGATAGGGATACCTCTTTTTAAAGTTTTGTATTTCTAACACATCTTCATTAATCAATAGCTTTGAATCATACCATGAGTTCGATACAGAGACAGGAAATTGTCCTGGGAAGTACATCACATAGATATATTTATAACAAATCTCTAATATACGACTCAAACAAAATTTAAATAACAATCATGTATATGATATCTATTAACCTTGTTGTTCTTTGATCCTTGCATGTGTGAGAATAATAATAATCGCTTCAGAATGTCTTCTTTGGTTATAATAAGTCAAGAGCTTCATGGCATGGTCTCTCCAAAGAGTACAACTAAGCATCTCACCACTAAAATGCCATCAAATCAGAATTGTTAATATATGATTAAGACTGAAATTATATAATAAATTTATTGTAATTAAGAGATACTGCCAAACATATTACCTAAGGTCTCTCATGGTAAAAGAAATCCTTTTTTTATCTCCACTACTTTGGGTAAAAATAACTTCATGTAAAACTCCAATAACATCTGTGGCAATGTAACAATTTATCATTATGATAAATGTATTGGATAGGAAATAAGATTATAATATGGAACAGTTGATTCATGCATGTAAGATTTACCTACTAACAGATCAGCACGATAATTCCCACCAAGAATGGCACCATAATTCTTAAACTGGTATTCATATGCTGGAACCTCAGGAAGGGGATGTTCTTTAAGAGTTGTACCACTAATGAAATACATTCTGTAAGCATGGTCACAAACTTTGTATTGAAGATCATTGCAAACCACATTAAAGTTTTGCATGATATAAGTATCATGCTCTTTCAACTTTGGTTTCCAATTTGTCATTTCAGCCTTATAAATCCCCACTTGTATCTTATCTCCCTAGTTCATTAAAAAAAAAAGTAGCAAAAATAAATAATAAAAAGGTATCACAAAAAGATGGTAAGACTAAAAGCAAATTTAACATGAGTTTCATAATGATACCTTAGCATCCATTAAGACCATTTCAAGATGCCCTTGCTGGGGAGGTTGCGGCTGGACACACCAAAGATCAACAATCCGAACAGCAAGTTTCCATATTTGTCTCGAGTTATCTATTTCTTTGATCATGTCAAACTTCCGTGCCATTATCTAAAACAGGTACAATGACATTTAGATAACATGCATAACATTTATGAAAAATGTACCAACTTCATAGCTTCAAGAAGCAGGAAAGTTTTAACTTTTACAATTTGATAAGAATAAGAATCTCTATCTAGAAGAACAAAGTGAAGCTAGCAGATAAGATTATTTTAGAATTTGATAACAATCTCTATGAAGAAGAACAAAGTGAAGTATATAAGATTACAAGATAAAATATAAACTAAAAAGAAATTGCAACTGAGACTAAGGAGGCCAACAAATTCGAGAATTCCATCAGGGCTCGCTATTATAATAAGTAGATCAATATTTAATTTATTATGGAAATAATGATAACATTGTTTGAAAGGATCTGGCTAAAAAAAATTCATGCATGGAAAGCAAGTTAGGTGGCCATCATAAATTAGAGATCTTACGACAGGTGAAAGAGGAACTACCACACATATTGTTAATTAAGTACATTAAAATGGACTTGTTCTCTTCTTTCTGGTAGTTCACACTTCAGATTATAACACAAACCCCATTTCTTGACATTAGAAAATGAGAGAAAACAGTATAAATATTTAAAGTTAAGAGCTTTCAAAATGATTCCTTAAATAAAGCAATATTGATGCCATGGTTAAAACCAAAATACAAATAAAAGGTGATGAGAATCATACACAGAAGTAGAGAACAAATCAAGGAAAATTTCAGAACAAACCAGCTAGATGAACAATAGGAGAACAATGAAACGAATGAAAAAATAACAACAACAAAAGTCAAGGAACGAAGAACTTGAAACCTCTTAGGGATTGAAAACTTTGTGAGCTGATGGAATTGTAACCCAGCTGTAGCAGTGTAGAGAAGAAAATGAGAAGCAATAGATGTACATGTGCCGTGTAGAGAGGGAAAGGAGAAGCAATAGGTAATAGCTGTAGCAAGAAATGATGATGAGAGTAGCGCCAGTTGATAGACAATAGCAGAGTGAGTGACATGAGAGATAGTCTAAAATCAAAAGCTTGAGTACAAAATATATTATTTTATTAGCTCTTTTAAGTTAAAAAAAACTGAGAATGGTTCTCAGTATAAAACCCACGCAAGTTTGTTTCACTACACCAGGGATGTGAAGACAACAACAGGGACACGTGATGATAGTTGAGGATGGTTAAAATAATTAAACAGACGAAAATACCCTCAAGGATGGAGATGTGGCAACATATTTAAATGGGCAACTTTGTTATTTTACCAGCCTAAAAAAATTAAAATGCTATAGTAGATGGTAATTAAGCTATAAACTATTCTATAAATTCTTATAAATGACTTTATGGTAATTAAGCTATAAATCATGTGGAGCAAATTCTTGCATACTTTATTTGAAATTTATGGGATATTTGCAAATGACTTTGAAGTGAGGATGGATCCTAGAAATGTGGTGAAGAATTTATGCCTCATGTTCTCCATAGCCAAACTGTGAAACTGTCATATAAGATGAATGTCAAATTGTGAAACAGGGGGCACCCTGCTAAAATTAGAGGAGACATATGCAAAGCTTCCTAGCTGCTATTTTAGGTGCTGCTTTTATACATTTAAAATTTGAAAAATGTTGGAGAACACTTTGTTTCATAAAAATGCATTTCATTCTTAGGCTCCTATGATTTTTTCTCATTCTTGCCCCACATGAAACTACCAGATTGATTTATGGAGTTGCAGAAGTATAATACTGTTTGAAAATATCAAATGCCAAGTACTGGTTATGTAAATAATTAACTTCCATTTGGTTTTTCAATAAATTCAATTTGCTTTCCCCCTGTTTCACAATTTGACAAGTAAACAATTTCAATGTCCTTACTAAGGTCTCTGAAAAACAATACTAAACAAGATTGTTTGATAAGTAAACAAATAGTATTAAAGGAGCACAATGGGTGCTCAAAACCCATTACATCAAGAAGTATTACATATGATCACCAACCAATATACTACAGAGTATCAGAACCAAAAAAAATCATACTAAATTGTAACCATTCCAATTACACCAGCTAGAATAATCCAATCGCAAATTCATTGCAGCAACCAAAAGAGACCAGAAAGCTCTTATCACTGATAATGTATCGCAATACAAGCAACCTACTGCCTGTAAGAGAACTGCAAACAAATAATGTATGCTACTATTGCATAGCATTTGCATACTATTGAAATTCTTCCATTTCTCTTAATGCCAACCTCAGAGTTTAGACCCACTTTTTTCCTTTATCTGCTATCTCCAAAGCCTCTTCTTAATATTAACAAATCCCTCCAAAATCTTCTCAAAAACAAATTTAAAAAAATTTTAAATTAAAAATATTATTATTTTATATTAAATTTTAATTTTTAATTTTTTATTTATCGTTACATAACTTTACAATCAACTAAGAAGTAAGAACATGTTGCTCATGAAAAAAAACTAACAACATGTTTGCTTAAGCTTTTTATTTTCCTTTTGACTGGGCATAAGCTTTATTCTTAAAAATATGTTTTCTTAAAAATGTTTGCTTGAGAGGGGGAATAGGAGGTGGGAAGAAGAAGGAAGAATCAGGGAAAAGAGAGAGAAGAACTAAAGAAGGAGAGGAATGGAAAATTAGAAGAAGAAAAATGAAATATAAAAAAAAACCGAAACCGTACATGATACCATCTATACAGTGTCATGCGAAATTAAAATAAGTTGTGAAAATAACATTTTCGTATATATATATATATATATATAATATATATATATATATATATATATATATATATATATATTTATATATATGTTACTTCTTTTTTGGTAGATGTTATATCATGAGTTCTATGGTGCACAAGTTAAGTGGGTGGTATATGATGCACAAGTTTTGTTTTTAATCTCAGCCGTTGGATTGCAAAGACTTATACAATCTAATCATAGACTTCCTACACTTGATTTTTTCCTCTTCTCTCCCCTCTTCCCCTTTTCCCTTACTCCGCCCATCCACTAAGCCATATGCCGGAGACGGTCTCACCGTCAGCCCTAATAACTGTCGCACGCCGCCAGTCTCCACCTCTAACCATTGTGTCCTTCTCCTTCTAACCCTAACATCGCTTGCTCTGTCTTCTACACCCGGCCCCCATAACCACACCGCCAAAGAGACCTTCTCCTTCGTAGTGACTCTGTTTGGATCTGAACCAATAGAGCCGAAAATGAGGACCGCACGCCTTGTGTGAGTGACGCCGCATCTTGCAGAGATGTCGCCGGAGTGAGAATTGACGCTAGAGGGAAGGGAGAGAGGGGACGGGGAAGAGTGCGGCACACTGGCTGGTGATGATGTTACGCCGTTTTTTGTACGTGTTTTTATATTGTTACGCCATCGTCGCTGCATCAGCTCCTCCAAGCCAAGATTAGTAAATCTCGTCGCTGCTCCAGCACCTCCAAGGCAAGATCCAAAGATCCATGAAACCTCCTATGGCCACCGCACTCGCTGACTGTGGTCGTTGTCAGATTCGTTGCCAACTTCGCCTTTGCCACCATCATTGTCAGATCTGTGTGGTGCCGTGTGAACTGTGTGGTGGCGCGTGGACGACGGCTGTTGTGCGGTCGGGGAGGCACTGGCTGTAGAGATGACGAAGTGATGGTGAGTGGTGGAATAAGATCATTTTCTTGAAAGGAAGGGATGGTTGCGGTGGTCGCCGCCCCACCTCACCTTGCTTCAGCCCCGCAACCGTGGAGTCGCCGCCGATGGCAGGGACACTCGGGAGGCAGAAGCTACAGGTGGAAGACACCATGAACAGGGAGGCAACTTCTGGTGTGGAGGAAGAGATTTGATCTGGTGTGGGAGGAGTAAATTAAGGTCCATGAGCTTATTTAATCCAATGGTTCTAACTACTTGTGCACGGTGGGGGTACCCACCCCACTTGTGCACGGTCGAATTTGCCGTTATATCATATACCAACATGATGTGACACAGTTGGTAGATAACTGGGCCCCTTAAACATATGGTCAGAGGTTCGATTCCTGGCTCATGCGTATGGAAGAACATCTGTTGGGAGAAGTCAACCCCTTAAATGAATTTCAGTATCTCGAGGGATTAGTCTGTCTCTCACTCCCGGTCGGAGGATACGCTGGTTCAACAAAAAAAAAAAAGATGTTATATCATATGTTATTTCTATTCTCTTGATTTGAAAGAATATAATTATTATCGTAAAAAATAATATAATTATTCATGTTTTCTATTAATTAATTTAAAAAAAATTTATATTCTAAAAAAAATTTAAATTAAAAATATTATTATTTTATATTAAATTTTAATTTTTAAATTTGTATTTATCGTTACATAACTTTACAATTAACTAAGAAGTAACAACATGTTGCTCATGAAAAAAAACTAACAACATGTTTGCTTAAGCCTTTTTTTTCTTTTGACTGGGCTTAAGCTTTATTCTTAAAAATATGTTTTCTTAAAAATGTTTGTTTGGTTAGATTTTTATTAAAAATATTTATTTAAAAAAACTAGCTAGAACTCATTTTTAGTAATGTTTTAAACTTTTATTTTATATAAATACTTTATTTATTGAGGATTTGTTTTTTTACAAAGACATTTAATTTTAATATACCGTAATTTCAATAGTTATTTTATAGTATCATCTAGTTATATGTAATATGTTATTATTTGATGATGAAAAAAAAATTATAATTCACAATGCATCAAAAATGAACTTTAAAAAAATACTATTTCGGTGAATTTATTTTCATGGATATGGATTTTTGGTAAGGAGCCATGGATTCCCCATCAAAGATATGTTGTTACCAATTTAGAGCCGGCTGCAATTGCCGGGTGGCGCAAGGGTCTCGGCAAAAAGTCAGTCACAGAATAAGTGAATGCTTTGAATTTAATAATTTATAAAATAAATAAATTATAATCTATTTTCCAGTTGTCAAGATTCGAGTGGTGTGACAGGAAATGATTTGCATAAAAACAAATACGAACTAAATATGACATACGAAATACGTAATCTCATTAGGGTAAAATACACAAACAATTGTTCAAATACAAAAAAATACATTCATTATACTAAGTTGACCACTATTGCTGATGTGTGAGCATTAAATCACCCTATTCGAAGGTCAACAAGGAGCAAGGTGCAACTTAGACATCACCATAAGAGAATGTATGTACGCTTTTATTCTAAAAAAATAGTGTAATAAAAGAATCGTAATGCCAAGTGGATATCTCACCTCCCCTGCAGTCGGCAAGATTGTCCTTCCACTTGCTTACGCGTCTGGATAGTGATGAATATGTTCACAATTCCTTCTATAGCAAGTATGTAGCCCAAAATAATGTCCCCTGTAAGCAAGGAATGCACACACGGCAATGGCGGTAAATAAAGAAATCTAATGTAAATGTGTCGTGGCACACTTTTGAATTTTGGAACCATCGCGGATGCAGCTCTCGTGCTTGTATATAAACATCCATAAACCATAATGCTCTTCATCCCATAATTCCCATTCGCTCTTGTATTCTTGTCTACTATATTCACTCAGTTTCACTTACCAAAATATTGCTCCTGCCTCCTTAATTGCATCCTTCATTAATATTTTTTGGGTACTTCCTTTCTTTATCACTTTTTGATTAAGTTTCAATTTTTTCTCTCATTACTTTATTACTCTAAGATTGTCTATGCCTTTGTTCACAAATATGAAGCAAAATGAAGTTTTACTAAACATGTCCAACACCATGAGTATACCCTGTAAAAGGTGGCATCATGCTTTTGTTGCCATCTATTGTTCTAGAGCCCTCATGTCTCACTTCAAATCCAATATTTTACCCAACAAAAACAAACCAAACTTGTCTTCACCATCAGCCTCTTACACCATTGTGGATTTGAGCTCAAACCACTCCTTTCGTGTTGATCAAGCAACTCTTACAACCATTGTCCAAGAAAAAAATCTAGAGAGCCTTAGAAAACTTGGTGGGGTGAAAGGGGTTGTTTCAGCGCTTGGAACCAACGCTGAGGTTGGAATCAGAGAAGACAATGGCAGTGATATTGCATGCAGACGTGAAGTGTTTGGTTCAAACACTTACCCCAAACCACCTTCAAGAAGTTTCTTTCATTTCGTGGTGGAAGCATTGAAGGACCCCACAATTCTCATCCTTTTGGCTTGTGCTGCTCTTTCCCTTGGGTTTGGCATAAAGAAGAATGGCCTTGAAGAAGGTTGGTTTGATGGAGGGAGCATTTTCATTGCTGTTTTAATTGTCATTGCTGTTTCTTCCATTAGCAATTTTAGACAGAACAGGCAATTTGACAAGTTATCACAAGCCAGCAATGATATCCAAATTGATGTGGTGAGAAGTGGACGCCACCAAAATGTGTCCATATTTGACATTGTTGTTGGTGATGTGGTGTGCTTGAAGATTGGTGATCAAGTTCCAGCTGATGGGTTATTTGTAGAAGGGCATTCTCCTCTTCAAGTGGATGAGTCAAGCATGACAGGTGAGAGTGACAATGTTGAAGTTAATTTCAACCATAATCCATTCTTGTTTTCTGGCACAAAAGTGGCAGATGGTTATGCCAAAATGCTTGTCACATCTGTTGGTATGAACACAACATGGGGCCAAATGATGAGCTCAATTAGCCATGACACCAATGAAGAGACACCTTTGCAAGCACGTCTCAACAAGCTTACTTCATCCATAGGAAAAGTTGGTTTGGCTGTGGCTTTTCTAGTTCTTGTTGTTCTGCTCATTCGTTACTTCATTGGCAAAACAACAGATGAGAATGGAAATAAAGAGTTCAAAGGGAGCAAGACCAAATTTGATGACATAGTGGATGCTGTGGTGGGAATGGTAGCTGCTGCAGTCACTATTGTTGTGGTTGCAATTCCTGAAGGGTTGCCATTGGCTGTAACTCTAACCTTGGCTTATTCAATGAAGAAAATGATGGCTGATCATGCAATGGTGAGGAAACTCTCTGCCTGTGAAACAATGGGATCTGCTACCACAATTTGTACTGATAAGACAGGCACTCTCACTCTTAACCAAATGAAAGTGACCAAGTTTTGGCTTGGCCAGCAATCTGTGGAAGAGGGTGCTTACACATCAATTGCTCCATATGTTCTTGGACTAATCCGAGAAGGAATAGCTCTTAACACAACAGGTAGTGTATACAAGTCTAAATTAGATTCTGAATTTGAGTTTTCAGGTAGTCCAACAGAAAAGGCCATTCTTTCATGGGCTGTTCTGGATTTGAACATGGAGATGAAGCAATTGGCACAGAATTGTATTGTACTACATGTTGAAGCCTTCAATTCAAAGAAGAAAATGAGTGGGGTTATGATCAGAAGGAAAGCAGACAACACAATCCATGCACATTGGAAAGGGGCAGCTGAGATGGTGCTTAAGATGTGTTCAAGATACTATGATGCATCTGGCATTGTAAAAGATCTTGACAACACTAATAGGTTGATATTAGAACAAATAATTCAAGGAATGGCAGCTAGCAGTCTTAGGTGTATTGCTTTTGCACATACAGAAGTTGCTTCTGGAGAAGAACATGAAGATGAAGGAGGAAACAAGAAGGTGAGAGAAGAAGGCCTGACCCTTCTAGGACTTGTAGGCATCAAGGATCCATGTCGGCCGGGGGTGAAGAAAGCTGTTGAAGCTTGCCAACAAGCAGGTGTAAACATCAAAATGATCACAGGTGACAATGTTTTCACAGCAAAAGCTATAGCAACTGAATGTGGTATACTCCAGCTGAATCAAGACAAGGTCGGAGCAGTGGTAGAAGGAGAGGAATTTCGAAACTACACACCTGAGGAAAGATTGGAGAAAGTTGATAAAATATGTGTGATGGCAAGATCCTCTCCCTTTGATAAACTTCTAATGGTTCAGTGCCTAAAACAAAAGGGCCATGTAGTCGCAGTCACCGGAGATGGTACAAATGATGCACCAGCATTGAAGGAAGCTGATATAGGACTTTCTATGGGGATACAAGGTACTGAAGTGGCCAAAGAGAGTTCAGATATTGTTATCTTAGATGATAATTTTGCATCTGTGGCTACAGTTTTAAGGTGGGGAAGATGTGTCTATAATAACATCCAGAAGTTCATCCAGTTCCAATTGACAGTTAATGTTGCTGCACTTGCAATCAACTTTGTGGCAGCAGTATCAGCAGGAGAAGTTCCACTAACAGCAGTCCAGTTGCTGTGGGTGAACTTGATAATGGACACATTGGGTGCTCTAGCTCTTGCAACAGAGAAGCCTACCATAGAGTTGATGGACAAACCACCAGTAGGTAGAACTGAACCTTTGATCACTAATGTCATGTGGAGGAATCTATTAGCCCAAGCATTTTACCAGATAACTGTTCTTCTGACTCTGCAATTCAATGGTGAAGCTATATTCAGTGTGACTTCAAAGGTAAAAGACACCTTGATTTTTAATACATTTGTGCTTTGCCAAGTCTTCAATGAATTTAATGCAAGGAAGCTAGAGAAGAAGAATGTTTTCAAGGGCATACACCAGAACAAGTTATTTCTGAGTATTATTGGGGTAACTGTTGTCCTTCAGGTGGTGATGGTTGAATTCCTTAAGAAATTTGCAGATACTGAGAGATTAAATTGGGGACAGTGGGGTGCTTGCATTACAATTGCAGCTATTTCTTGGCCAATTGGTTGGGTTGTCAAGTTGATACCTGTTCCAGAGAAGCCGTTTCTTAGTTTTCTCAAGATGAAGGGGTAATAAGGACTTGTAGACAGATAGGATATTGCTGGGGTCTCATTCTTTCGTATGTATTGATCATTCTTTTGGACTGGTCATATAAGCCATTCTCTATAATCTGATCTGATCTTTTTTTCTTTTTCTTTTTTTGATGTAAAATGAGAATTCTGTGTGATTCTGAATTGCCTTCAGATATATAGGGCATAAACATTTCCTTTTTTGATAGACTTGCAAAGGAAGTACCTACTAACTTTCCAACAACTTTTTTTCATTAAAAGCTACAAGTACCACCGATGACAAGCTTTTGGAAAAACAATATACATTGTGTTTTTTCTTTGCTTTGTCTTGATCAGTAATTATGACATGACAGTTTGGTGCACGCCCACACATACATTTTAATCATGTTGTATTCTCATAAACAACCAAGTAAATGTTTTAGTATTGTCGTTTGAATAAAGAGCACAACCTAGCAACATAGATTGTCCATGATGATTTACTCCAACAAAGGCATGTCATGTTTATTTGTTAATAGCTAGTGTCCATGTTATGACTTCTCAAAAACATTCATACGCAGCCCTACATATTATATCTACCCAATATGTATATTTCGTAACTGGTTTTTATCATCCTCGCCATCTTCCCAACGAAACGGGTTGTTATTATTGTTATTGAAATGAAGCAAGTTTTTTCCTCATAAAAAAAATTATTATTGTTATTTGACGCTATTGTTGAAAGAAAATGTATCATTCTCTTATCACAAAAATAAAAAGATAATATTTTCTTAAATATTAATAAAAAGCATATAAAAAATATATTATAATTAAAAAAACAATATGAAAAATATAGGAGGAAAAATTTAGTATATAAAATATAATAAATTTTTAAAAATATAATTAATGAATATATAATGAGGACAAAGTTGTCTATTCAAGAAAAACTTATTTTCTTTCTTTTCATTTTCTATCATATCAAACAAGCGGAGAGATAATTTCATATTTCTTTCTCTTCATTTTTTTCATGTTTGTCCCATATCAAACAACCATTAAAATCGATGTTTTTTTCTCACTATTTTCTTTCCACCCAAATTCTCTCTTTCCATTTTCTTTCTAAAATCAATTAAAGCATGACAGTACGATATTTTTAACGATTTTTATCTACATGGCAATTAAACTCATTAAAAAAAAAAAAGTAGTGTTGCATCAATAAATAAATATATATCATTTTTTATATTGATAATCTTTTTGGCATTCAAGTCGACTGGGTGGATAGCGGTTATTGCTATCCAAGTGAGTGAGTCCATCCTTGACCTTACCTCAAAGCTATCAGTGAAGAAAGAGAGAGAGTAGTAGAACTGTAGAAGCAATGATGACAGCTTCCGCAGTTTCATTTGGGAACAACTTCGCTCAATGCTTCCCCAAAACCAAGACTTGTTCATCCTCATCATCAAGGGACCTTGCTTTCGTCACCTCTCAGTTGAGCGGCCTCAGAATCTCCTTCAACCCTTCACCCAAATTACCCACGCCCATCGTTTCTTCTCCAATTCTACCTGTTCTGAAGCCCGTTGCTCGTAATTCCTCTACCCTTTTGCTCAATTTAAATTTC
This sequence comes from Echinosophora koreensis, assembly GCA_035048595.1. NCBI lineage: Eukaryota > Viridiplantae > Streptophyta > Magnoliopsida > Fabales > Fabaceae > Echinosophora > Echinosophora koreensis. The sequence continues at coordinate 1,950,099 of JAPCYP010000061.1, read as the reverse complement.
TTTTTTTTTTGTGAATTTTTTTTAATGGTTAGTTCTCTGTTTTTGTTGCTATTGAATTGTTTAGTTGGTTGTGTTTGAATTCGATGTTTTCATGGAATTTGGAGAAGACCCTATACTCTTTGCTCGGCCTTTTTATGCTATGATGTTTTGTTCTGTAATTTGGTACTTTCAGTTTTGGCACTGAAAGGGAAGACATGGTATTGTTTTCTACCGTTTGTGGGATGCTTGGGGATTGGATAGGCTTAATGTAACGAGAACTTGGAATTTTGCATAATGGCTGAGTTTGGTTGGTAAGAAAACTTTTGGAATTTTGTTCATCAGCATTGTGGCCTTGATTGATTCATATAGCCAACCCCATCTAGTGGGAAAAGGTTTGATTGTTGTTGTTGTTGCTGTTATTCATCAGCATTATCTTTTTGGCCAAGAACCAAAAGTGGTATTTATGTTGTTGCGGATGTTTTCCGAACAACAATGAATAATCTTAAAGTAACTAACTTAAATTAGTTATATGCTTGATGTTTGACATCGAAGTCCTTTTCTATGCTTCTGTTGACATGATAGATTGGGTTTCTTTTGGGATCCAATAGAAGTCAACGTAAAGAGAACACCACCTGAAAATGCATATGTTTCTATTTTCAAAATGATGCTTCATCCTTTCCATTTTTTCCTTTTTTATATCTTTGTTTTTTAAATTCCAAACATAATAGCAGGTCGTGTGATAATTCTTGGTCTGCTTTCACTGTATATGTGGCTAATATTACTAAAATGTTGTTATTCAGTATAAGTCAGTTTTATAATCAGTTGATGTGTTTTGGTAGGATGATGCATAGGGACTTTGTTAAGTTCTAGGCAACTCTAGTCAGGTTATTTGCAATAAGTTGGGTTGACTGTTCGCTACACGAGTTCCAGTATGCCATTGTGTTTGATCTTGTATCAAGGATTCGTGAAGTCCCATGTATTCAAAATCCTTCTTAATAGTTCCCTTCATGCCTTATTTTTGGGCTCCCTCTACCCCTCTTTAAAGGGGCATCATCTGTAATTTCACGTCTTCTTACTAGGGTGTGTCATGTGTGTAGGTTGTCATCTTACAAGCTCAAACCATCTTAAACAGTTTTGCATAGTTCTTTAGCTATAGAAAGAAGCTACTTCAACCATCTCTCTAATCATCTTGAGCCTAATTTGTGGGTAGATTCGTAGTAAGGATTTAATTTAGCTGAAAATTGTTTCTAATTAGTAATTAAACTTATAGAGAAAGGTGGCTTCTATGATACATCCTAGGTGTATAGCTACACACCATGACATGACTAGTTAAATGATCAAAATCTGTGTCTTAAAATTTTGGGGATGGGATGGTAAATTAGATACACTAATGATATCATTTTAAAAGGGGTTAGGTGTGCACCTGAGGTGTACCATAGAACCACTGTAGAGATTTTTTTTTTTTTATGTTTTGCTCAGAAGCCACTAAAGAAATTGCATGCATGAGATGTAGAATAGGACTGTTGGGAAACAATAGTTACTGTTGTGATGAAATGCATATCCTGTTTGTTTAAACATGAAGCGTATATAAAAAAGAAGGTTTTGTTTGATTTTGGAAAAAAATGGTTTTGAAGTTCTATATGGTAATGTGATATTGGTTCACTCTGAAGTTTATTGAAGGAAGAGTTTTCTCTTTTGAAGCATGTTTCACATATATAAACAAATACATAGAAGCTGGAAATTCATTGTGCCTATCTCTTGAAGAGCCCATTTCCGTCCCCAACAAACAAGGGAACATGGCTGCCTATAAGTGGACAATTCATTGTGCTTGTTTGTTGCCTTTTTAACATATAGCTGACTGTTTAATGTATGTTTCCTTATTCTTTTTCTTGGATAGAAAGGATTAGCACTAATATTTACTCTAGCTCCAGCTGTAGCTTCATTCTACGGTGAAACATTATTGTCTTGTTAGTTTATGTTGGCCAACAAAATGTTCCATTTTGCTTGTAGTAATTATAGAACATGCATAACAGTTTGGTAATATGCTTATTGCTTGTGGATGCTAAGCCACAACTGCAATCATGATAATGGTCATTACATTATGGTAAAACAGTTGAACTAGTTGACTGGTGATTGATTCTTCTGGTACTTTGGTTTCATTTTCTTAGGGAGAGTGTGCCCCTTCACTGGAAAGAAAGCAAACAGGGCCAACAAAGTTTCTTTTTCAAACCATAAGACAAAGAAATTGCAGTTTGTAAACCTTCAGTACAAGAGACTATGGTGGGAAGCTGGGAAGCGCTATGTAAAGCTTCGTTTGTCAACCAAGGCATTAAAGACCATAGAGAAGAATGGACTTGATGCAGTTGCAAAGAAGGCTGGAATTGATCTTAGGAAAAAATAAGAGTACTTAGTTATGATTGCAATTGTGTGGGAGAACATGTTCAAGTTCATTTGTATTTTTGTTGATTTTCCTTTCTTATTGTTTTTAGGGACTAAGGTTGATTCTGGCTATGGTCAAAAGCTACCTATATTGCTGAGGACGCTAAATATTGTGAGGTCATGAGCTTAATACGCCATGAATCTCACACATGGAGATATCTTAACAGCCCTTTCATAGCTCTTGTAACAGACATGGAATAGTCAGATCATGAGTAGCGTTATAAACGTTTATTATATTAAGAAACTGGTATTTTTCATCTACAGTTATGTTATTTGTACAACAAAAATGGGACAATAATTTGACAATGGTTAATGATGTTCAAATTTATGGTTAATGATGTGTTGAACTTGGTTGGTGCGTATACTGTGATGGTTAACTCATTAATCAGTTAACCATTCACTGAGTTGCATTTACCATCTACTGAAGTGTAATAATCAAGATTTTGTACATTATTAACTAAGTTACAAGTTAACAAGTTACTCATATATTATCTATGTACTCATTAACCAAGTATAAACATCATTGACCATAATTTTAAACGTCATTAACCGTTGTCGAATTGTTCCATTTTTTTTGTACAAATAGCATAATTGTTTCATGTATGTATATATGTATGGTTGTCTTTTCTTTTGCTTTTTCTTTTCGGAGGATCACATAGAGCTCATTTGGATATAGCCCAACAGTGCTTCTAAGGGCTTGCCTACTTGGATAAGTCTTTCAGCCCACTTGGAGTGGTGTTTGGATCCATTATTAAAACAACTTTTAACTTCCTGAGAAGCTTTTAGAGGCCTTTTTGTGAAGCTAAATTCTGGAGCTTCTAATTTTGAACTTTTCGGGAAGCTGTGCCCCAAAATTTAGATGGACAAAAGGAGTGGTGTTATTTGTACACCAAAACCAAACACCAACACCTACTTTTATACTTTTCCCATATATTTATTCATTATTTCTCTCTCATCTTTCATCATTTTCTTTTGTTAAACTCACCATGAGATAAGGTGTTGCCATATGGGGTCCATCTTTGGCGTTAAAAAAAATTCCCGGACAAAAATACCTCTACGAAATCTGAAAATTTACAACTATATGGTTTATTTGCGTTTTGACATCTCCATGTTACAGAAACCCTAGCAAAGCTCTTGAGAGTTCTTCCGCTGCGTCTTCGTCGTTGGCCTCGCTGTTACAGTATTTTCATATTGTAACCATAGTCTTACCTTTTATACTATAGTTTATTTTCTTCCATTTCATGAAAATGCTTCTAAAAGCATTGTAGCTTTAATTTTTCTGTTGCTTTATGCTTTTTGTTATATTTTAGCTGAGCTGGCACGGTAGTGAGCTTGAGGGAAGATTGCAATCATTGTAACTTCCTATTTGAGGACCACACACATTGTGGGACGCGTCTACCATGAGGTATGTCATCATGTGCCTCACCATGAGGCACTAAGTTTTACCCATCATAATAGGTTTATCAGTTTTCTTTATTTTTTATTTTAAATTATTTTATTGTTCAAATTACAAGTTTATCCCCATTCGACCCCACACTCACTTTCGTCCAAGATCCCAGCTCCGCCGACTGCTGCCGTTCGTCTCGTCGGAGTCCGGCTATCCCAGCTCCGTTCTTCTCCAGATCTGTTACTCCTTCAGGCTTAGAGTCATATCTGCATCTCAATGTTCTCATATCTCTCCACCTCCCACAAATCCCTCCTCTCCCCCGTGTCGTTCATACCCACGATCCACCTCCAGATCTTGCGTCTCGTTCCGTTTAAACCTCTGTTCGCGTGGCCCATCCATCTTTGATCTCTCCACTCTCATCTCTATCTCTTCCGCACCGCAATGAATACCCAGAATCCATTGTTCTGTTCATGTCTTCTCCTTCACCTCTCCCACACCCCACATTGTCCACCCCTCAATGCCTTCGAAGAAATTGGTTGGCCAGAGCTCATACCCACAAACTGGAAGCAATGAATTCGTTCAAAAAGCTGCAAATTTTCCCCCTTTTACTTTAACAGGATAGAGGAATGGTGAACAGAACATCTCATCTTGTTGCCTTGCCTTTCCATGGCATCTTACCTCATCACCCAAAATTCTATCCTCACTGCATCCCATTGCCAAAAAATGAAGCTGTTTCTACCTCCTTCCAATCTACGTGGCATTCTTCAACTGCTCATCATACATGCGTCTATCTATAATGATATAGTTATCTGTCTCAGCTTCCAACTCATACGACACAAGAGGCGGAGGTGATCGGACTCCCACCGCACCAGATCTGGGGATGGTGTATTTAATGTGAAATTTCAGATCTAGGTTGAAAAAGTGTTTGGAAGGTTAGCAAAAAATGGAAAACGAGAGAACCAGATCTAACAACAACGTGAATGAACAAGGATATGTGGTGGTGGTGGTCGGCCGGCTAGGGGGGTCAGCGGGGTGGTTGGCAGTGAGGGATAAAATTGTAATTCTATTTTATTTTATTTTTTGTTACCTGAATAATAAGTAGCAGGTATTTTTTTTTTAAAAAAAATTAGGAAATCTAAACCATTCATTATAATAATAATAATAATATATCCAATGACTTAAAAGTAATACCTCACCATGAGGTACTTGGCATCCTACCTCGTTTTAGACGCGGCCCACATGGTGTGAATGATATGAAAAAGATTATTCCATTCTCTCTACTCTCGATTTCTCTCTGATCTCATCAAACTCTCTGCACCGGGTTTCCTTTCCTCTAAAAAAACCCCTGCTCTGAGTTTAGGAAATTCTCAGATTGTTTCTCTGAATTTCCAAAACTGTTACACTCGCTGTCTCCGTCGTCGGCCTCCTCGTCTCATTCATCGAGTGTTTCAGATCTCGCTTCTTAGGTGAGGTTTTTCTTCGTTTCTTCAAAAATCTACCTTCATTTCTTCGATTCTAGCCTTCAAGTGATGTTCTATTCCTCGTGTTTCAAAACCCGAAGTCCCTGTAAAATGTAAATTTTGAATTTGGCCATTTTTAATTGTGATATGACTTGAATCCATTGCTCCAGTTTGAACTTCGGAATTGAATATGCTTTTGGTTGTTTTTTTTTTTATTTGCATTGTGCTGCCAGTTTGCTTCGGAATCGATTATACTTGTGTTTGGTATTGGGGCTTCACTTCGAAACTTACCCTGACTTGCTTATTCAGGTTATATATTTTGCCCATTACCTGTTTGATAAATTGCTTGAACCATAAAATAAATTAAAGAGATTGAGATTTTTGGTCTTAGTGACAATAACCTTTGCTACCCAGTTGGAGTAATGTCAACTGTGAGGTTGTTCTCTTTGATCATCTATTGTGGATGCTAGAAAATGCAGAACCTAAGTTTAGTTCTGACTCTTTGGAGGAATTGGCTGAGCTCTGTGTTTTATGTGCTGATCCCAGTTGAATGGCTAATCTATGTTGTGTTTATTCTGCTAATCTTGTCTTCTTTTAAGCATCGTGATCGTGAGAAAGAAATCAACTTTTGGTAACCCATTAGAGTTAATGTGTGAGTAATGTATTGATGTTGCTGCTTTTGATTACTAAAGAATTTGGCATATCAGGTTGTAAAATGTCTGTCATAGTCATAGATGATATGAAAGAGAAAGACAATTTTAACCTGACATGTACTTGGATTGATAAATTTCTCAAGAACTAATGTGGGGTGGCATCACCTTTGGTAATTTGATTTTCTTGATTTGGATGATGATGAGGATGAGAGTTGAGGATAGGGTTTTCAGGGAAGAAACTTTCATCAAGTATATGTGCTTATTAAGTTGATGCTAATGCTGAATATTGTTTGAATTACCCCGAAAAAGAATATTTTTTTTCTCTTTGGTTGCTTTGATGGGGTATGTGAAAATGGGTTGCTATTGAAATTGATAAAAATGGTATATTTAATTGTGACAAATGATTTTCACCGATTTGTGGTTTTTATTTAATGAGATTTTGTTTTTATGCTTTGTTTTTCCATTCTTGTAGTGGTGAAACTTGGAATCCCTCTGTTCCGTCTTTTTGTATGCTTGGATCCTTGTAGATTTGAGCTTATTGGAAGTCACTAACCAAGGATAGGGGTTGTCAATTTTAAAGTTGAAAACTGGTTTATATAAATTTTCATCTTTTTTTTTTTTTATAAAAAAATAAATTAATGTACTAACGTGTTTTCAGTTTTCCTAATAGCCGTTTGGAGTAAAATCCATGAATAGCAAGTTGGAACTATTTCTGAATTAATCCTTTCATTTTCTTTTCATTAAGGAGAACTAAAGAAAAAGATAAAAGGTCTTGTTTGAAGTTGCAGGTGTTCCAAATCCATTGTTTAATTTATAGTTTATCTTAGTTAATTTTAATTTCTTGAGAACTATATACTGAATGAAAGAAAATGAGGTCATAATCACAAAGAGTAAACTACACTATGTAAGTCCTTTAGATTAACTAGGGGTGTAAGCAGATCCGATTCGATCGGCGAATCTGATGGATCTGAACCGATTTTGACGGATTGATTCGGATCATCGGATCAGATTAGATTTGAAAACACTAATCCGAACAAGGTCGGTTCGGGTCTCGAATCCTACAAATCTAATCCGATCCGAACTGAACCCTATAAATATTTATTTTTTAATTATTTTATATACATATATATAATGTCAATATATTATTATATATAGATATTTAATATAATTAATAATTAAATATGTATATTTTATTTTATTTTTCTGTTTTTTCTAATTTTTATTAATTTCTGAAGTTTAAATTCGAAATCGAACCAAATGGATATGTAGTTAAAAAGTGACCAAATCCGAACCGATCAAATTTGATCGGTTTGGATGATGAAACCCCCTAAATTCGATCCGAACCGACCTGATTACACCCTTAAGATTAACTTCAGTTTGCTTTTCCCACCTGACGTGGAAAAGTGAATCGTGCACCCATTAGTTGAGTGAACCTCCTCCTCAATTATGTCCCTTCAATTTTGGCATTTACTGCATATGCAAACTGCAGACAGAGGGGCTCACAAATTTAATTTTCGAGTCAGTTCATGTGCCCTTCATTAAGTTAAACATCTTGAGAATTCATGAGTTAATGGTCTCTCTCTTCTTAGCTTGATGTTATATGCTTACAATCTGTTTTGATGGTCTCCTTTCATACGTATGCGGAAGTTTTCTTTAGTAAAATAAAATAAACATAAAGTCATAAAATGTAAAACTGCCATCACGGCTGATACATCAAAGTTTCCCAATATATATGTATAACACAAAACAAAAGAGCTCAAGAATATCTCTCCAGCACAGGATCCTCCAAAAGAAGCAAAAGTCCACGTGATGGATCATCAACCATCAGTCATCTCGGTCTCATGTACAGTGTGGCCATCAAAATCAGCTACTCACATACACAAGAAGAAAGAAGAAACGCATATGGAGGTAAGATTCTATGCCAAGCTCATAACGTAGATATGGGTATGCGGCGACAAACAAACAATCAAGTGGATATATATAATTAAGGAAATTTTTATAAAATACATATATACGATTTCAGAAGAAGCTGAGACTCAAATGCATGCCTAAGACATCGACCTAACTTTGCTCCAGGAGACTATTGTTGTCATAAAGTTCTGTCGAGATAGCATTCAGGTAATATGTGTAAACAAGTCGGTGCACAAGTCCCGATTGGAGTACGCTAACAGCCATCTCCACGGTCCTTTCACACGAGAGTACTTAACATCTGAATAATATTTAGTTCAGTGGAGTTTCAAGATAGTCCTGCTGTCCAGGTCTCCACCGGCACCGGTGATGCATACACCGGACCATTGGCAGGATCCACGCCTGACTATCCCCGAGGTCTCCGTGGGCCCCACACAGTCCCTTAATATCCTATAAATAGGTGTCTATGCCTCCAGAACGACAACAACTATGATTAGGTTGGAATATTGCCCGAAGGCAAATAAAACAGGAACTAGAAGTTCCAAAGCAAACAGTTATTGATAAGAGTTGGGCTCAAAAGGACCATTGACCAAAATTATCCTTTTCGACTCAAACTCATTTGAATATTTCAACTTAAAGCTTACTTAGGCTAAAATTAATTATTTTAGAGTACAGCTATCGATAAAATGATTTAACTCGACAAATTGCCATTTTGACTCATTTTGGATAAAAAAATATATAATAATAGTTACAATTGATATTTGGTATTTAAAATGAAATACTTTCATAAAATGTGAAAAACATCCAAGGACAATAATTTGGAATTTCTCGACTATTCGATAATTTGGCCTATTCTTTCCAAAAATTCCTCAACTCCATATAATAAAATATTTCGAGCCCAAGACTTAACAAAACGTAAACAAGGATAAACCTTAAGATTGAATTCACAGATTCAATAAATAAGAAATTGATACCAACTGATAGTAATATTCCAACACCACCCGAATCAAGTTCGGAAACAAATGCACATCACAACAAGTCCCTAAGCGACTTAACGATCGGATATAAGGCTTATACTTAGAGCCCAATTACTTGGAATTATATCCAACGCTTAACGTACGCGAGTTCTAAACAAATAAGTAAGGTTCTCGAATTAGAACCTTACGCCAAAACAACAAGATCCAATTTAGCTTAGTGCTAAATTAAATCTAAACAGTTACAATAAGGTATAAATAAGATCCTAAAATTACACAGATAATCACAACATTAAAATTTTAAGCAAGCATACTAAGATAATTCCCAATATTCCTAAGCAGATATACTAACCCGCATATACCCCAAACTACACCTAACATATAATCTTCCCCCACCTGACATTGATGCTTCGGGTTCCTCTGGCGCTTCACAGCAACACGCATGTGACTCCTGTCAGCCCACAAATCCTGCTCCCCAGGCAAGCGCGATCATGACCATCAACAAAAGGAGAGCATCCCAGTATATTCAACAATCACACAACATAACAATCAATTAATACTTATCAAAAGCATACTTCTAATGATTTTAAATATTTAATTTAGTAAAAACAAATTTGACTTTTAATAAAATTGAATTGGGAAAACTAGGTTCATCACAAAAATTGGGGATAAAAGGATTTGATCATGGAAAGATGAAATTGACCTTGGGAAACATCAATTAACGATTTCAATTGTACTAAAATAGAATCAATTTCATGATTAGAGCAAGATGTAAAATTAGGGTTTGAGTTGAATTGGGGAAAATCCGAATTTAAAGAGAATCTGAACAATTAGCATGGGGAATTGGAAATTGACATGCCCAATTTACAATCAATACTATCAATTTGGGCATTAGGGTTCCAATTTAGAAGTTAGGGTTCAAAATGGGGTTTTAGGTTTAGGGTTCTTATGCAAATCATAGGAAACTAAGAGAAGATAAAAGACGAGATGAGATCCTCTTACCAAGGAAGAAGAACGGCATTAGGCGGCGACGAAGGGACTCCGGCACGGTGGTGACAGCGACAACGGCGGAGCAACAACAGCAAACACAGAAACCAAATAGACAAAAAGAGAGAGAGAGTCGAGAGGAGTCCAAATCTGGGGTCCTCTTCGCCATTCATGGTCGACAGTGGCCGGAAACGGGCTCCTTCCACGGCGGCGAACGACTTTGCACGGCGGAGCAGCGAACCAGCCGTGAAACGACGCTGACGGAGTGCATAGGGATGCGAGCTGAGTACGTGGTTGTCCTCCCACTCCGATCGGCGGTCGGACAGCGCTTACCGCGATGGAGGACTCGTTTTCGTGCGGCGGAGACGAACAGACCCAAGCGGGGAACGCGGGTCGGAGCTGGCAACGCCGGTCGGACGCGATGCAGGCCACTCAGGCGGCACGGTGGTCCGACTGTGTAGGGGCGGCGTAGCTGAGTGAGATGGAGGGAGGAAGAAGAAGAACTTGGAAGTTTAGAGGAAGAGAGGAAATGATATTCTGAAGAAGAAGAAGAAGAAGAAGAAGAAGAAGAAGAAGAAGAAGAAGAAGATTACGGGTAAGAGGAGAAAAGGAAGAGAGAGAAGAAATAAAAAATGAAAGGAGGAGGAGATGGGAACGTGTACAAGGCATAACCAAGGAAAGGAAAACCATAAAAATTGATCTCTTTTATTTTTCTGATGCTAAAAAATTTCTTTTAGGGTCTATAAAAATAATTTTTCTTGAACCAAAATAATTTTAGATGATATTTTTCTAAACAAAGAATATAGCTTAATGTTATTGTCTAACACGCATGCACACCATGTAACAACGTAATGCTAACGTACTCAGTAAAACCTTTTAAATGAGTAAATAAAATTACTCAAGTCAAACAGCATTTCAAATAAACAAAAATAAATATTTAGAAAAATTAATCACTCTTAATAAAGCAATTAAATATAAGCAAATCAAATCAAATAAGCCAAAACGCATAAAAATAAATATTTAACCTATTAGTAAAACTAATTTTTAACTAAACACATATACTAATTATCAGGATGTTACACTTTATCTATTGGTGAAAATTCATTTTAGTCCTTTATCTTTTAAAAAATTCATTTTGGTCATTTATCTTTCAAACATTACTCAAAATGGTTCTTCCATCAGAGCTGTTGCTGGATTCCATTAATGACCCATCGGAGATTCGCCGGAAAATGGACACTGTAGCCGCTTCTCCCCCATCTAAAGAAACAACTCATTCCTTCCCTAATATCTATTTCACAGTTGCATATCCTCCCTCAAAATTGCTTCATCCAAAATAGTTTTCTCATTTGCAATTTACTACACCTCACTTTATCTCGTTGCATTTTGCTGTGACAATGCCTCAAGGTTCATCCTCCACCCAAACCACTCAAATGGCTAATATGGGTGTCCAACTTGGATAAAATGAGTAATATTTCATCCAATTCATAGGATCATTAACCATTTTTTGGGTTATAAAGTTGGCTTGATGATTAGGGTGTGCGAGTTAAGGATTGGAGTGATTAGGATCAGGGTCGTGTCCAGACATTTTGGAGCATAAGACAGACATATTAGCGAAACTTATTATAATATAAATTATTAATTATCATATTATTTTTTTAGCATTTTGAGCTACAAAATCATTTATCATTATTACCATTGTGAAGTAAATATTTTTTTTCCAAATTTTATTGTATATATAGAAAAAATGATCGTTACTTTATTAATTTTAGTTTATTGTTATTAACAAAATTACATGTGCAACTGATTTTTCTTCAACTGTACCAACACTTAATTTTCTTAGGTGAAAGAAATAAACAGTTTCAATTGCAATAAATTTTACTTTCCCAAAATTTCACTCCTTTATATCATAAGTATTAAGACTGCTCCATTAAAAAAATGTATTAAGACTGTTGAGTCATATAATTATAACACTTTACTGTCAGCTTGGACTAAAAAGCCACGTTGCCACTTGATGTTTAAATAAAATCTCTCTCATATACATGTTATTGTTAGGCCTTTATCATGTTTTGATGTATTTATTACATGTTAAATTTTTGGGTCTTTATATATTCCCTCGGTTCCTTTTCTATGGTAATTTTAGCTTTTAGTTTTTGTTCCAAAACAATGGATCTTTTATAAACCCAATGTATATTTGACAATTTTTTTTCCATATATACCCTTATCATAAAATTAAATTGAAATACATTGAAAATACACTAAACCTTCCCTACTTAAATTCAGCCATAAATACACTATACATATCAATGATATTATAAATAAGGGTAATTTGGTATAAATGTAAACAAATTAATGCTTTCTTAATCTGTGTGTAGAAACCTTAAATTACCATAGAAAAGGAACGAAGGGAGTAATATATAAAATTACATAGTTAAATAATTTTGGGGCCAAAGGCAACTGTCTTACTTGCCTGTATGGTTCCCTGATTAGGATGTTAAGGATTCAAACTCCAACCACGAACAAAATATTAATATTAACAATATCATTTGCCTATAAAAAAATAACCGTTTTTTAACTCTAAGGTCCCAATTAAAATTTTTATATAAATTCAGGAACCCAACTAAAAAAATAGTTTAGAGACCTATTGAATTTTTTTAAATATTTCATCAACCAACTCAATAGTCAAGGGAAAAAAAAAAAAGAAATGATATTATGACACCAAAAGTTGACACCAACTTTTGACACCATGGTTAATTCAGTATATTGGTTGGTTAATCAACCAATAGTGTCAAAAGTGAATTAACCAACCAATATACTGAATTAACCATGATATCAAAAGTTGGTGTCAACTTTTGGTGTCCCAATTTCATTTCTCAAAAAAAAAAACATTTGGTAAAGTGGCTCGTTCTCTTTCTCTTTCCATTTTCAAATTCCTCTTTCAGCCCTTCTTCTTTCTGAATCTGAGACACGGCTAGAGAGGGAGACCCGCGGCGGCGCCCTTTCCTCACGAGTCACGACGACGGCGCGTTTCCGTTGACACCAGCGGAGCACGATAGCTGGAGTTTCTCTTCAGCGCACGATGGCTGGAGCTCCTCTACGGCGCACGACGGCGCTTGCACAGTGACGACGCATTTCCGGTTATCCTCGTCGGATCTGTTATTCCTTTCTCTTCTCTGTAACCTCCTTATCTTCTCTGCATTTTTTGTTTGTGCATTTGAATGATACAGCTCATGTGTTACTTACACTACTCACTGGATTTCTTTATACCATCTTTTTGGGAGATTCTATTTCATTCATCTTATTGTTCACCTTTTCTGAATCAAGTAACATGGATTCACACCTGCGCTTCTTAAGTTGATCCTTGGTGGTTCTAAAGTTTGCATAAATGATACTAGAATTTGTAGGCTCTGAATTCCACTCTTACAATTTAAGGATTTCACTCTTAAAATTCAGCAAACCCAAAACTGTAACAGGACCAATAAATTCTGTTCTGAGTTGTTGACATGCTTTCATAATTTCATTTGCTGTAGATAATGCTAGTCTTGTTGAAAGCTATTATGATTGTGATGATACACATGCTTGGTTGAATCAAGATCCACCTGAATTTGAGAAGCCTTGATTATGAATTGTTAATTTTTCTATTTTCAAGATCCTATTTGTTGCACTTTACTTTAAAGTTTAGCTTTGTAACTTGGATTTGTGTTGCATGCTTGTTTGGTTGTTGAACAATTTGGACTTAGTATGATAACTTGGATTGAAATTTTACTTATTGATTGATCTCTTTATGTAATTATATATTATATATATATGTACAAGTATACCTGTTAGACCTTGAATAGGTATATCGGTTCGACCACAGGTTCAACCGGTTGATTCGGTTGAACCTTGATCCGCTGTTCTTTCCGGTTCTCCGGTTAGACTGGTTTTTAAAACATTGCAAATTGGTGAGAGCGCCTACTTGTATTTTTCAGTAGAACCTCTCTTTTGTCCTCTGCTACAGATCTGAGGGGTGTTTACTGTTTCCCCTCCCATCTATCCTAGCACCCTTATCCTACCACCGGAGCCTTGTCGTCTCAGGAGCATCCACGCGTCCACACCTGCGATTGTCAGTTTCGGAAGCCATCTTCTCTCAGGCCTCTCAGCTTGTGAGATTCCGACCATACCCACATGTTTTCCGGAAGCCATCTCCTCACAATAAACTAATGCTTCATCAAATGTTTGTATAGAAGATTTTCCCCCATTTACAACGGATACGACGGCGGACGGTGGCTGACAGCGGCTGATGGGACAGAAACGAGGGTCGGAATGAGGACACGACCACGGAAGAGGCCGTAAAATCGGAGAGAGAACATGGTTTTGCGGAAAAAAGACATTGACATAACCCGTTTGAAACAAAGGAGATGATAAGATGATTAGAGTTCCTTCCAACTTAGCTGGACTCCGTAGTGGAGTAGTGATGGGACAGGTCACGGAGGATGGTATCGCTCTGATACCATGTTGAATTGGAACGTTTTAGGTAGGGAAGGAGGAAAAGAGAGAAACAAACTAAGAAATAATAAGACTGATATTTATTTGATGTAGTGATGATGTGATTACAAAAGACAACCTAATAGTCCTATTTATACTAAAAGTAGAATCCTAATCTTAATCAAATAGAGAATCAAATCATAAAATATAAATAAGAAATAAATCCTAAGAGATTATCTAGGATACTCTAAGACTTGAAAAGATATTATCAGATATTTCTCTGATTTTCAACACTAACCATTGCCCCAAGGCTCTCCTTCATAAATCTGTGACACAAAAGGCTTTAATATTGTTATATATTTGGAATTACTCATCACCTGATCTAAAAGCTTAGCTCAAACAGCTTTGAACATCATCTTCTCTGCCATGGAAATTGTATTTTTTTTTATAATCCTTTTTCATATGCATGTGTAGATGTGCTTAAATGGTTTTTCTTCAGGGTCCATATGTATTGTATTTGAATTTAAGTTAGTGTATTTTTGTCCTCTTTATGCATTATTAAGTTCATCAGTAAACTGATTTCATGCTGCATAAAACTGCTTTGTTGCTGCATCCTTCATGTTGCCTTGAAGGCAATTGCTATAGTTATATTGAATCTTGATTTCAATGAAGGGACTGACCTGGAATTTGTTGGTATTATTTTGTGCATAATTTGACTTGTGTTGGGTGATTTAGTCTCCTTCATACAGCAGTAATAATAACAACTCAACAGTAATTTTTGAAATGTTTTTTTCCATGGGTTTGTTTGGTATTTTTCTTGTATGGAGGATGTCGGGAGGACAGCCAGTCAGCCACCAACCAAAACTGCTTGAGACCTGCAACCTGCATTTCCAACTGAAGGAGCAAAATTTTTGGATCTTTCGTAGGTTCTATAAGTTCTGAAAAAGCACTCTAAGATATTTTCTTAGCAGTTGTTAAAAGTTGCAATGACTTGATTTCTTTGTCACTTTTTTTTTTTTTTTTTTTTGAGTTGAGTTTCAATTTGAGGAATCTTGTTTAATCCAAAGCTGTCAAAGCTCTCAGAAACACTAGTGCTTGACTTTCGAAGCATGCTTCAAATAGCTGTCAGAACTCAGAAGCACTAGTGCTTGTCAGATTCTCTGATCGCTCCCTGTTTCATTAAGTTATTAATTTCATTCCAATATTTTTTTGTTCCTGATTGACTAATTTGGTTATGCGATGGGAACCCAAATCCAACACAGTGAAAATAACACAACAAACACTTAACAATGGAATGAAAAATGTATGTATTATTTCTAAAAAGGGAAAATTACAGTAGAAGGATACTCCTACTGCCCAGAGCTGAGCTCCCACAAAGAGCAATGCTCTCTGCCCACAACTAACCCAAAATGATTTTCCAAGATACCCCCTCTGTCTGATCCTTCCTCCTTTTAAGCTATTACTCTCACCTCTCTCAATATCTAGAATCTTCTCCTCCAATCTTCCTCTGTCACTTGTCCATTCAGTTACTGATGTCTCTCTCCTCTAACAACTTCAGTTATTTTCCCTCTATTGCCTTTCCTTCTTTCGTACACCTTCAGCCCTTGATTTCCCTTGCTCCTTCCCATTCTTCCCCTTCTACTGTAAACTGTTATTAGGGGCCCAACATATGTTTCTTAGAATTTACTCAACACTTAAATAGCACCCGGTAATTTTTCTATTTCTCTATGTGTTGATTGTAATCATAATAAGTGGACGGTGGTGTTCTATTAGATGTATTCATGTATTCATTGTATTTTCACTTCCTAGGATTCAACATAGATAATTAATGTTCTAGGAATCAGGTTCGACTATTTTGGTCAAGAGTGTGTATGTGGGGTAGTCTCATATTGCAGTGTGAGTAATATAGAAATATTCAAAATTTCAGATTAAACATAAGTATATGCATGCAAGTTTAATTTTGAGATAAGGGATGTGGTATATGAAGGTAATTTTTAATTCAGTACAAATTCAGATAATAGAACTAACTCAAGTTGTAGTTGTGGCTCATCTCATATAGCACCGAACATTTCCTATGTATGGAGTCTAATGGCATTCTTGACTTGGTTTCTTAAAAGTTGACTCAACATGCTGCTTGCTTGTACTTTAGACTATTGAGATAATGTACACATTTATACGAAACTCTATCTCTACACACACAAACACACACACGTATTTATGAGAATAATTGTCTTGTGGTAATTTTTTTCTTTTTTAAAAAAGTAGGTTGATTGATGGGATGGGCTAAGGCCACCCCATTTAATAGATGTATTATAAATTGCCTTTTTTAGTGGGCTGGCCCTAACCCATGTGGCCTCGTGAGCTTTTTGGGGTTGTTGGCTTTTAGCCTGGCCCATGTGGGGTAGGGTTAAGGGGGTGCGCTTGCCCATATTGATGGCCTTACATAAAGGACTGAGTTAATGGGTTTTATAAATTCAGGACAAAGTCATACAATTATTAAATTCAGGGACTAATTACAAATGGAGAATAATTCTGGGGATTAAGCTGCTAATTTACTTGAAAAAAACAAAAACATTTGTGATTTGTACTACTTTGGAAAGACAACAATGTGCTTGGTAATTGTGAAAATTAGAAAAGGAGAGTGAAGTTAAAATTGTCACTCCTACCAAGCCCATTGATGTTTAGAAGGTTCCATCATGAATATTTACCCTTGCTACATGTTTTTCTTATTTTCATTCATGCCATTCATATCCAATAATTTTGTGGTATCCAATTTTGTGTACCTATGCCTTGTGTGTACTGGATGCATTTACTGGCCAACTGTGAAGTACTGTGCTTAATGTGACTAGCATACTTGTCAGGGTTTGGTTTACTTTTGCTATTGATCAATAATGCAATTCTTTGGAGGGTCTGAGATCAGTCCTTCACCACCTGGTCCGACAGCTTCAGGAAACAATGGCCATATGATGTATGTGTTCAATAGGAATGGCGTATGCTTGCTCTATAGGGAGTGGAATCGTCCACTTCGGACGTTGAATGCCCAGCAAGACCATAAGTTAATGTTTGGTCTACTTTTCTCGCTTAAGTCATTAACTGCCAAGATGGATCCTACTAGGTATACCTCTCTTATTTCGAATATGTGCTATTCTTTTTTAATGTTATTATATTCCTATTCCTATGTGGATATGTACTGTTTTATTGTGATTCCTTGATTAGTTTCTGAATACATAATGTAACTTATAACCTTAAAAGTAATACGAAGACTACTTATGCTCTTATTTTTGGATGCAATGAACCCTAATGGAAATTTGTTACTGTATTGCAAAATTTGCAAAATTACCTTCCATGTTATTTCTGCATTCTCAAGGACAACTTTTTTAGAGACACATTATTTTTCTTAAGCAATACATGGAAAATACACATAAATGTAAAAAATGAGCAGCAGTTAAGTTGAACCGAGGTGACAAACCTGCAATTTAAAATGTAGTGCTTGGTTCTGGCTGTGAATTCCAAAACAGACATGTGAACAAGTTTTATTTACTCTAAGCCTTGCTAACATGTGATGTGGGTAAGTCGGCGTATGATGTTCCTTCACAATATTCAAGCCACAAATAACACTTATGGTTAACTTCATCCCCAATAATTGAATAGGGTATTTGTTTATTCTGATGCATGTGTCATTTTTTATCCTGATTCTTCTAGTTTTCTCATGCCCCTTATCTTTTTATATCATCTTATATCACATGCATATCTTATGCTTTGCATAATTAATTTTATTATCTTAG
This sequence comes from Echinosophora koreensis, assembly GCA_035048595.1. Classification (NCBI taxonomy): domain Eukaryota; kingdom Viridiplantae; phylum Streptophyta; class Magnoliopsida; order Fabales; family Fabaceae; genus Echinosophora; species Echinosophora koreensis. Next base: position 1,932,063 of record JAPCYP010000061.1, on the reverse strand, counting down.
CATGTTTATTGACACAACAATGATCAACAGGTCATGGATATTTTGATGGATATTTTGTGTAATTATTAAGGAATTTGTTTCTGGTCTGTACGTTGTATATTGCACTAGGTTTAATTCATTGTACTCCAATTTGTTGTGCAGTGCTGAGAAAGGAAACCTTGGTGTGCCTCAGTTACCTGGCCAAGGTTGTTCATTTCACAGTTTTCGCACTAATACATACAAACTTAGTTTCATGGAAAGTCCTTCTGGGATAAAGGTAAAGGACAATGATATTCTTGTTTCCCTTATATATTCTTAGAGATACTTAAGGATGCAGTCATTGCAGGTTCTGAAATTGAGTGTTGAATTGTTTTGAAACTTGCCTTTTGCACATTTATTCATTGATAACTGTTGCTATTTGGCACTTTGGGTTTATTAATCTAGTTTGTGAATGAAAACTGGAGTGACATAGAACGGGCAGAGTAAGACAAAAAGAAAAAGTGAAAGAAAAATAAAAGTTAAAAATACCTTGTTTTGATCTTTTTGTATTTATGAGTTTTTGCCAGATTAATTTTTTTGAGTGACAATGTTCATGTGTATGTGAACCAAATGTGAGAATAATTTGTTTTTGCCTTTGCTTACTTCAGTGTGGCTTGTGAAGCTTCATGTTGGTTGCAGAACAATAAACATGTTTATAAGCTCCTTATTGGTTTGTTTTGAGGCTTCGGAATGAGGAAAGAAAAGATGCTTTTGTTTTGTAGCAACAGTAGAGTGTTTATCTTGCTACTTAAGTGACAAAGTAATTTTGGAAACTTGGTGTGGGGTAGTTGTGATTGTTCTTGGAAGAGAAGAGAAGAACCCAGTGCCCATTGCATGTGAGTGTGCCTTATGGTTGAACATCCATTTTCGATTGAGTATATCTGGTTATTTCAGGAGTCTCTCCACAGTGTAAGTTATATGCTAGGGTTGGATAAGATTGGTGATTTGGATAAGCATAAATGGTTAGAACATGATAAGTCATAAGATATATTTTATCAGCTTATTTGGAAATCATTGATTATATTTATTGAATGTGTTAAACAAATTTTTGCTAGATGAGAATGAAATTGGAACGAAAACTTATGAAAGATAAATAAAATGAGCTACAGAGTAATTTATCCTTATTCAGTGAGAATGTGAAGAGTAGGATTGAAGTTGAGATTTCTGTCATTTCAACAACATCATTCACAAATGTTTTTTTCCCTACTGAAAATGAGATCAACACGTGTGAGAATGAAAAATTTAGAGTTGTGCTACAAGCATATAATTTTTGTACAAAATGAATCATGGTAAATTGGTATAACTGTGACATTAGCTGATCATTAAAATATGCAAGTTTCATCAGTGATTGTGAATGTGCATCAATTCAGTTATAAGAATATGGTCTATTATTCATGTCAAATTGCAATTTCCAACATTTATGAGTCTCCAACATTTATGAGTCCATAGTGGTTATATGATTTGAGTAATCTATCCTTATGCCACTTAGAAAAATTGCTAAACTACAATTGATGTGATACAAAAGGGAGAACCTAGGGAAACTGAGAATGCTCTAAATTATTTTTGACACTCTTAAGAAAAGATTCAGAAGCCTAAGACGAATAATAAAATCTTATATAGGCAACTCCAATAAACCTATCTTACAAGGATAAGTAACTGAAACTCTAGAATCTAGACTCAAGAATTTATAATTCAAAACAGAACATAAAGTTGTACCAAAGAAAAAATGGAAATAAAGTTGTAATCTGATTAGTAATAAGATCTCTGAATACCAAAACAGCTAAATCCTAGATTCTTTAGTTGCAAACTCAGATTTCCAAGTTATAGTTCGTCAAGAAAAATACAACAATAATAAAAGTAATCAGTTCGTCCTCTATCAATAATAACCTTTCCATTTTAGGTTTGCATATCAATTCAGATTTGGGAGAAGATCCACATCTGTCTTGCATCTTTCAACTTTCCGACCATCGTTTGAATGGAAGCTATATTCATAGTTCCAAACTTTCATGTTCTTATCCTATTTTGATCATTTTGATTTCAATCTTTGTACCACGCGTAGGCAAAATGTTTTACTTTAGGAAATATTCATATTTGACTAGAAAGATGGCGAACATATACTTCCAGTCTTTGGTATCACTGGAAAACTCAAGGAATGTAAGCTAATGACTGAACTATAGTGCTGTTCTCTCAATTGTTCTGTCTGTATTTAGTGGAGGTTATGATTTGGAATAATCACATTCAGGCTTATTTGATGCTTTAACCTCTATGGTTAGCATAGGTCTGTTAGCATAAATGTCAGTAGATAATTGAGTTTTGTGGAATGCACTGAATATTTTCTTTTTGAGAGCTGACTTGAAAAATTGTGTACAGATGCACCACTTAGCCCTAGTAAAACCATGATATATTTTGGCAATTAAAGATATATGGTTACAGCTAACAGTCACAAGTATCATCAAATTATGCCTCAGATTTATGTATAAAAAAATCAATTTAGCAATACCCATATGTACAAGCTTGTTATTATGATCCTATTCTGACTCTGCCACGATTTCCATGCTTCATGCAGATTATCTTGGTGACTCATCCTAGAACTGGTGATCTACGGGAATCCCTGAAGTATATCTACAACTTGTATGTTGAATATGTTGTCAAGAATCCACTCTATACACCTGGTTCTCCTATTAGGTAAAGGAATTTATACTTACCAGTAAATGTGTCCATTTACCAAGAAATGGATGACATTCTTGTGCTGTGAATATGTGGTCTCATATTATGAATTTTATCATCCATGGGCATTCCCATCATTTAGTGGCATCATTCTGGACCTTTAATACATATGGCTGTCATAACCCTAAGGAGTTGCACTAGTGGTGGAGGTGAGCATGTGATAGTGGTTGGGTGCACTGTCATAGGATCAAATCCTAACTTTGCCAATTCTTGGGGCTAGACCTCTAGTAATATCATGTGAATCCCCTAATTCCATGGTGTATCATTTGATTTTGGACGAGTAGGGGAGGTGGATTAGTTGAGGTGTGTGTAAGATGGCCTGGATACCACATAACCTCAATAATAAAAAAGAGTTTATGGCCGTCCTATGCTAACCATCCCACATCCTTTATAATAGCAATGGACCACTGTCAAAGTGGGTTGGCTGGCTTGGGTAAAGATGCTCATTTGTTGAATAGGCCACAGAAACCTTGGCCCTAGCCCATCCCACGTGACTAAGGTCAGCTCACCAAGTATAAAAAATAGTATTAATTTTAAAATGTATTGAATCCATAAATTTGACAAAGTTACATTCTTCCTAGTTGCTATATAGTTAAACCAGAGCAATTATTAAAATTTTGTTTCAATACAGTAAATCAGAATAGAACCCACCGCTACTTGTAAGTAACTACTGTATTTCAACTAGGCTACTGCTTATGGCTACACCATTCTAGGCTCTACCGCTATGCTCAATAGAATGTGGCTAGCTCATGGATGGCCCGGCCCTAATTTGTTTCAGCCCATGGGCTAGTGGGCAACAAGTTCATCCATGATAGGTTTTAGGCTTGTAGCCTATTCACTTACACTTTTGCTATGATTTTATAGGCTTGATTTCATGAGCTAAATGGCCTGGGATCCTTGAAATTTTGTGCTGGTTGAGTTTTAGGAATATGTATAATGAAAGTCTGATCTGTCCTCTCAGCATATATCTTTTATTTAAGAAATCAGACACCATGTTTGTGATACCATCTCTAACAGTACCTCATTTTTGTTGATCAAACATGGCTGGTAAACAATCTGTGGCCCCAGTGAGGCTTCATTTGACTTGTTTTATTGTTGTGCAGTGTTGGTCAATGACCAAATTTGGCAAGTTCTATTTCTTTTGTTGGATATTTGCATTTGCTTTGTTGACAACTGCATCCTGTTGCCATCCTGGTGGCTCATTATAATCTTGACCCAAGTTGATCAGTTGCTTATTAACTTTTATCATTTTGTGAATCTTCCCTCTTGCATATAATGGGTTCATTCACTGTATTTAATTTTTGGTAGATTTTCTGGTAGGTAAGAAAGCTTTTTGGATAGATTAACTTTTGATGGATTTGCATAGGTGTGAGCTGTTCAATACAACGTTGGACCAGTATGTCAGAGGCATTGCGTAGAAGCTGAGTTGTTCCCATTCACCGTTGTTGATGATCAAGGAATGTCTTGGGAAGCTTGCATTTGCCCTTAGACTCTTGGGAAGTCCTCATTTGGTTCATGTTACTTCCTAAATTGATTTTGGAAGTTGCACAGCGATGGATGGTCTGATTATGTTGATACTTGATCAGAATTCGTAGTCCAAAATTTAAACCAAACGAACACTTTGCTTTTTTGCCGTAACATAAAACATGGGTCCAGTCCTATTATGTGCCTTAGAGTAACTCATTTTGGTTTGTGGACTGTATTGAACTTCTTTTATATGAAGTGTATAATTATATGCAGCTATAACTTCAATAATTAATTAAAATATTCTGGTATGATGTTTTGGGGCATTAGGTGTCGTAGCGTTTGTATTATACGGGCCTTGCAGATGCCGAAGCTGATAATAGAAAACATGATTGGGATAGATTTGGGTTCCCTGTATTCATTATATCCACCACCTTGTATTCATGCATTCATTAATACATTGTTAGATATATTAGAGTTTGCATTAAAAAAAATGAAACAAGATTGATCTAAAGTTGCATCTAGTGATTGTGAATGTGGAGAGTCCAAATCTGATTGGGATATATGAAACATAAGATGAGGACAATACTATCTTCTTCTTTTTTTCTTTTTTTTCTTTTTTTTTTTTTATCAAAAGGAAATAAAACAACAGGGAAACAATTAAACTATAGGCTAGTTCTAGGATGAGCGAGCTTCGCATGTCACTTACCATGAGAGACTATAGATCAACATAGATATGGGAGTGTCATATGATATTATGGTACACTTGTCCATACCATATCATTTTTTTATTATTTCATTCTCTCCCCTCTCTCACTCTTGATTATTCTGTCGACTGTTGCTCCTCGTCCATTTCTGTCTTGATGGCATCGGAAGCCTCCTCATATCCTCCGTCCTTTCTGCTCTCTCTCACATCAAATCTCAAGCCACCGTCGGTTCTGCCCTCGTCATCGTCGCATGCGGCTTGTAGGTAAAAGACTTGATTTAACTGGTTCCCTCTTCTTTGAACAATTTCCTTAACCCATTTGAGTGAATCACCTCCACTGCATCGCTCACCCACTGCCACCGAGACCTGCCACCAATTTCATGTCATCAACCACCACAGTGAACTTCTCCGATGCAATCTCTTGTACAACAAATTAGTTTAGCACCAAAATTGAAGGTTACTACTAAATTAAACAAAGAAGAAAAATGAAAGGGAAATAAATCAAAGAAGGAATCATGTCGTTAGTTGAACAAACTTGTTGAACAAACGGGGCTCTATTTAATTTAACTGACTCTGCCGTAACCCTTTGACGAGGTTAAGATCGGGGTTGGTGCCGTCGATGGCGAGATCGAGGCGAGGAAGGAGAGAGGGATCCCGAGAGAGTGTGCTTGCTCTTCTGTGTTGGTTTGGTGTGATTTGAAGTTATAAATAAAAAGTTATAAGGTTTTAAGTGAATAAGGACCTTTTTGCAATTAATGAAAGTTTAGGGACTAAGCTACAATTTTCGAAAACTTATGTAATTGCACAATTAGGAACTTTTTTTTTCATGCCCATTAAACTGTTCTAAAACTCCAAAATGAGTTTTGAGCTATTAGAGTGTAAAATCGTTGAAAAAGGATTTACGCGAATTATAACTTAACGACATTCGGTCAAATTCCTAGAAATTTTGTATAAATGGTGATTTTGATGGAAAATCAGTGTTTCAACATTTTCATATGAGTAATATAACCTAGGGGAGTAATACATTTGAGGTGAAGAACCATGTTTTCAAAAATATGGCTTTTAGGCCTAAATTCAGTAAAAAGCAGCGAAACCGTTGTTAAATGTTTTTAAGGATTTTTTAGAAAATATTTTGGAGAAATTGATACCTATGTATCTTTGAGGGAAATTACTCTTGAAAATGGATTTGATTTTATCTAAAAGTGTTGGTTTTAAGCCAAAAGGATTTTAGTCTTCAAAGACAAGATTTTACGGTAAACTGTAAAAAGCCTAAGTCAAGAACGACTTAGTGAAAATACGAACGGAATAATTTATGACGTGGGGTGGAACACGACCTTATGTCATAAAGTATGGATAATTCATTATCCATATTCCATAAAATTTAATGGACTCAAAATGATTTGTTTTCTTGAAAGCCAAAGAAAAAGGCTCAACTAGAAAAGTACAGAGAAATAAATAATTGGACTTGTGTTCCAATCTCATAATGTGCTAGCTTAATCAAGTACTTTAAGAAAAACTGTGCACAAAGATGAAAGGTTATTTGAGAACTTAGCTTGATGATTAAGTACTGGTGATTCGGACTTATGGACATCTAGCATCTTTTACAGTACGTTGAAAGAATTCTGAAGGAATCACGATGTCATCCGTTGGATGGACGAGAAGAATGCATTTCCGGCAAAGTTTGCCTAAACACATAGTGAAACTATGTTCTGTAAGGCCGTTGTGCCTAGGAGATTGAGCTAACACTTTAATGCAGGTGCGAATTCCGTAGTGACGATCTATTGATGCTCGGGGGTGTCGGGGTATGAAATACTCATATAGGCCCAGTTGGTTGCTCCTCTGTGGCATGGTGATCTTGTAATACACCGACATACTCGACTAGACACTATGTATTTTCTGGTAGTGTGGGATGTTCCCAAAAAAGCCTATGTGCACGAAGATGACTAATGACGCATTTTATGACCCAAGGCTGGTGGACTCCGGAACAATCCTGCGAACCACTCTCTCCGACTGTTTGTTAAAACCATGGTATAGGGAATCAGAGGTCATTCCTTGAGTCTTAGATGTCTTCTATCTAGGGAAAACGGTGCCCTGTGATTATGTTGTTGTGAAATATTATTATTTCTGTTGTGATGGATGATATAACCGTTTGTTGATATTTGTACTACCTGTGTGTCGTACCACTGCATGTCTGCGTTAAGTGTAAGATGAACGGAAATCTTACCATATTTCTGTGTTTTCTGGTTTGCTGTTTTCTATCTTACGTCTGGCGAAGATGACGACAACACTGTTTCTCCATCACACCACGCTGGAGTTTGAGAGTACTTGAAGATGGACACAGTCTCGAGGGCTTTAGTGTAATGAACATTTTGTCAGTATTTTGTTTTTGGCCAGTCTCGTGTCTGTCGATATTTTGTGGAGCTATGTCTCTAAAACTGTTACTATTATTATAGACATATGTCCAGTAAGTTGTTGTTGTTTATGGGCGTTGGTATTTCCGCCAATTTCTGAATAGGTATGTTTATGACTGACGGTACTTGGAACATGGTTTGTAAAATACTATATATATATATATATATGAGTGAATGATGTATGTTAAAGAAAATGTATGGTATCATTTGCTAAAGAGAAAAGCAAAAAGTAAACCCGTATTTTTGGTAAAAGAGTTATTTTCCGCTTTACTCGGTCTTATAAAATTGGAATGTCACAAACAATGTAGCGCCCGAGAAGGGTGCTATAATGTTAGTCAGTTGACCAAGCGATGCATCCCTATAAACCGGTGCACATACTCATCCATGGTGAGAATGCTCATGCAAAGCAATGACACTATAGCTACACAGTACAGTCGGTGCACACCCTGATTCTCTCTCAAGGGCGCTCATGCAAAGCAATGACACTATAGCTGCACAATCTAAAACTAAATTGGGACAGCCCAGCAAGAACTTCGAACCTTGTGTGTTCCCAATACACGGTTGTGAACAACAATACACAGAATCTCACTGACCCGTATTAATAACAACCTAGTGCCTTAAGCTTTCCTCATAGCCTCCACTTACATTCTATGTCACATCACTTCTATCAAATAATGGCTAGGCACCTCTAATTCAGATTCAATCTCCCACCCAAACAAAATACCTACGAGCAACATATATCTTAACTTAAAATCAACTAAGCAATTTATCAAACCAGGCAGATCATGCATAACACAGTAATCAATAAAATATTCAAACATCAAAATAAAACGTCACATGCAGTAAAATAACTCAACCAGCATATCACAAACAGTCAATAATAAATAATTCAGACATCCTCAGAGATTATAAAATTAACCTAAGGCGATAAACCTATAATTCCCAAATCATCATTGGTATTGCAGAAAAGTTTCCAATGTGATTTTGGTATTGTCGATTACTCGACCATTAGTAGGGTTTAGGTCGCCCTACACCATTATTATGAATTATATACTACTTATCTATTCCGATGATGGAATGGTTCTTTCTCCCACTTGAACTTATCACTGAAGTCCCGAACTTCCGATCCTCGTTAGTCTACCACGGTTAATGGTTAACCTTCAACCAAATCAATGATAAAACAAATTAATCAAATCAATCCAAATATGGACATATGGTGCTCGGTTCGGTCAACTCATCAAAATGAGTTTAGGTTTATTTTCTTAATCTAATCATTTAGATACTAGTTCCTAGAGTATTAACTAACATAAATCAAGTGTTACTAGTTAAAAATATGAAACAAAATCCTCTAACCAACTAGGTTAGGGTTTCGGTCATAAAGGTTAAAATGGGTTAGAAAATTCTTTTGAGTTCAATCTCTTGGATTTAGATAAAACAAGTACTAGAGAGCTCAAATTAAGCATTACATTTCAAAAAGAAAAACAAAATCAACAAACCCTTTTTCATGCAAGTTTCGGCCAAGCAAGGAAAATAGGGAAAGAAATTTTTTTTGCCTACATGCTCTTAGATGATGATAGTATGAGACATAACAAGATCATAGAAATTGGTTTCACATTAAAATGATTTTTCTACAATTTTCTATAAATATTTGAAATTCTAGATCTAAGAATGGAAAACTCATGAAATAGGAAGGAAATGATCTTTAAGAAGAGAGGAGATGATCATGGATCATCATGTTACCTTAAGGGTGTAAAGGAAATGAAGAAAAGATGATGATCCTAGCAAGTTTCACTAAGGTATGAACTTGAGCTCTTGAAAAGTGTTTGTGCTTCTTTTGTGTTTTGTGAGGAAATGATGAAGCAAAAGAAAGAAGATGATGCCTAAGAGGGGGGAAGGGCTGCGGCCAAGAGTGAATAAGTGAGGGAGAGAATTGTTTAATCTTAAAATAGAACCATAGTTAAGTTTATTTGACCAAGGTTAAATTAGAAAATAATATAATAACTTAACTATAGTTAATAATAACTTAACTAGGGTTAATAGTAATCATGGTTAACATATATGTGGCCAAGAATGAATGTTGGTGTGGCTGCCCTTGCACCACATGAATTAACCTTGACTTGCCTTAACCATGGTTAAAAACAAACTAAGATAAGTTAGGTTAAGATTAAAGGCATTTTGGTCATTTCACCTAAAATTACATTTAATGCTTCATAAATGCTTGGTGAGTCATGGTGGTGACTCACCCCATGACTCAGCTCCTCCGGTGTCCGGTTTTGTCTCTGCACCTCCGTTCTCTACTCCGTCGGTTTCCTGATTGGGGTTTTATGCCCGAATAAAAGCATAATATTTCGTTTTTTATTGAAAATTTTCAAAATAACTAATTTCTGATCAGTAAAATCTTACTATCAGTGAAAACGCATATCGTTTTCCGTTCGAACTTTCACTAAAATTCGTTTGAATAAACATAATATTTTATTTTTGATTAGAAATTTAGAAAGTATAATTCCTCACGAATATGATATAAAAAATCTACAAATGTCAGTTCCGGGTCAAATTAGGGTTTTCTGCCTGTATAAAATTATATTGTCAATAAAAACGCAAGTCGGTTTCCATGAGTTTTAAACCCAAAATTTCACCGTAACCTTCTACCATAAGATAGAGTATGAATATGATTTTGTTTTATCCAAAATCATTTTCTTGGTCTTAGATAAAAATATACTTAAATATATTTTTACCGGTAATACAGAGAAATTAAAAAAGGTTGTTACATTCATATTTTATTTTTTAAATATAAGGATAAATCCTTTACTTGGTTAGATAATTTAATAATATCATTTTCTTCATTAGTTCTTCTTTGTTTTGGAAAACTAATTGGCCTTGGAGTTGATTCGATTTCTAGAATTCTTTGTTTACTTATAAAGGTTCCTAATTCGTTATTTCATTTTTCTTTGGATAATAAATCTTTCCTATGTCTTCAAAAAATCTTGGAATGTCTATTCGATCATTATTTCTGAAGATAATACTATGATGTGAATTTGTTAATGCATAGTTTACGCAGTATGTTATTGAGAATATTTTATCTCCTAGTTTCATTAGGTTTTCTCTTAAAAATCTATGTTCGAGGGTTAATGCTTGATTCAACCTTTGAGTGTTTAATGGAATTCCTATATTTGGTCTGATTTCAAATTTTAACTTTACATAGGCAAAATTTTCTTCTATTACTCCTAGTATTTTATCTTTGGGTCATTTATTATATTATCTTTTAGAACTAATTCAATTGGTGAATTTATTCCTTCTTGGAAGGTTGCTTTAATTAGAACTTGTACTGCTCCTATGTGGATATATCCTAATTTTCTTCTGTGTTCTTGATTCTTTAGATTTCTTTTTAATTCTGAATTTTTTTCTTTACTTATCAACTGAATACTTGTATTTCCTTGAGTTTCTGATATATCTATAGGTGATTCATTCATTATTTTTCCATAATAAATTATATTTTCTTTTTATTGAACTTCTTGAATATGTTCATGAATTTCTCTTTCTTTCCTACCATATTTTCGGTTTCTACTAGATCTAGATCTTCTTTCTGAATTTTCTTAATAATTTTGGATTAATTCAGATGCTTCCTTCATAATTTCTATCTTCTTCAGTAATTTGTAAGTGCTCTATTTTACTAGTATCGATTTTTTCTATTTCAGACATTATTTTTCAAGAATAGAACTAAGTTCTAGAAGGAGAGATTTAGTAATCATACCTGATCTTTGATTTTTGAAGATTATTTGCTTTTGCCCACTTCTGCTTCCGTTGATTACTTCTTTTTATTCTTGCTTGGTATAGAGTAGTTGACAGAGTAATTTAGGGAAAGAGATATTTTATTTAGTAATTGGTTATTTTACATGAGGGGGTTGGATGAACACTCAACCATCCGAGATATACCACAAAGGTTTAGCAGACACTCTCAGAGAGAGGATTTACACAAGTGAGAATTGAAACTAAATTTTGAATTCTGGTTTGCCTCAGCATAAGAAGACTTATTTATAGACTAGGCATGCAAACATATTTTACATAAATGACCTTCAAATAATTGCTTTCGGTCTAATAATTCGACTGATGACGTCAGTGTTTACGTCATTGTTCAATAATTTTGTTTGATGATGTCAGTGCTTACGTCATTCTTCAATTATTGCATCATCTGAGTCTCTATCTCCTTCCTGGTGCTTGCTGGTGCTTTCTGTCACAATCTGTCCTTTCGTGCATCTTTCGTATTCATGATTTTTGCTTTCTTTAATTAATGCACACAACTGGCTCAATACAACTGGTCTGTAATTCATTGCTGGTCCCTCCAAAGCATAGAACGGGAATTCAAAATTTGTCAGGATGGTTAAGTCTTTTTCTTTTATTGGTTTGCCGATTGTTTTACTTATCAGCAAAGTATTTGGGACTTTGTATAAAGTCTTGACAAAGGAATTTTGTCCTATTGCATTGCATTGTCCGTAGATGCTTGCCAGTTAGTTTGCAATATTTATGGACATTTCTTGTACATCATATGCAGTTCCCTTTGCTTCATCAATGAACGGGAAATTATCATTACTTATGCCTATGTTGACAAAATGCTTGACTGATTGTCTTGTCTGAAAGTCTGGGTATGTTGAATAAAACTTTAGATAAATAGTTCTTTCTCTAGCTACATTTTTTTTTGTACAATTGGACTGCTTCTTTGAAATGATATGGGAACAGATTAATTTCTTCGAGATTTTTGCTTAAGTAAAGACACTCAATTAGTCCGAACTGGAACATATTGAATGCCAGAGCAGGGGTTGTTCCTGGAGTGATTAATGCTTTGATTCCATAAATTCTTCTATCGACAATGTAAAAACAGTTAATTTTTTCTTTTTCGGTCCAATTGGCTAATCTTCTGAAATTTTCATGAAAATTTTCTTCAGAAAATTGAATCAGTAATTCATGATCCTTTATGGTAATTATTGGATAATTATCTAAGGAGGATGGGAATCTTCCTAGAACTTTCATCGGAGTTTTTGTTTCAGCTTTTATTATGTATCCTGTTTCTGAGTAAGTTCTAGGTCTAAGATAGACCACTTTACCTTTTCTTTCTTTTTCTTTTTCTTTTTCTTTTTATTTTTCTTTTTCGTTTTCTTGAAAATTCTTCAGAGCTTTTTCTGCTTCTTCTTTGGTTGGGAATGATTGATGATGGACTCCTGATATCCCTTGGCAGTGAGGAGCTGCTTTATACCAGTCATCATAAATCCCAGGCATTGGTCCATTAAAGACGACATACCACTTGCTTATTTCTTTCCGAGCTTCTTCCTTGACTGTTTTTGGAATTCTTTCTTCAAGAATTTTCTCTGCTTACATTTGAAGTTCCAGAACTTTTAAATCTGATTTAATTAATTCCAATTCCTTCAACTTCTGATCTTCTAGTGCTTTATTGAGTTGATATTGCTGCTTCAGTAATTCTGCTATGCTTCGCTCCATTCTCTTGATAGAATATATGCAAGAACGTATTTTCTCCTTTAATATGAGAAATTGAATAATTATATTCAGATAACTTCATTTGCCATCTGATTAATCTCCCTTGCTTATAAGTTCCTTTGTGATTAATATTTTTAAAACCTACAACATAAGTAGAATCAGTTCGAACAATAAATTCTTTGTCTAGTACATAGATCCGATGTTTTTCCAACATTCAGATTAGTGCTAGAGTTTCTTTTTCATGTGTTGGATAATTAATTTCGCTATCTGAAAAAGTTCCAGATGCGTATCGACATAGTAATTCTTTCTTTTGCCTTGGGGGCATTGCTTTCATGACTCCTCCCCAACAGTCATTAGATGCATCGGTTTCTATAATAATTAGATCATCATCCGATGGATGATATAACTCAAGAAGTTCCTGGCATATTAATTTCAGTTTTTCAATAATTGCTTCGTCTTCATTGGTCCATGACCAAAGAGCATCCTTCTTTAATTTTTGTTGAAGTGCTTTTCTTTCAGCTGCAAGATCCTTTATAAAACCTTCACCGAAAATATATGTCAGTAATCCAAGAAATCTTTGTAATTCTTTTTTATCCTTTAATTTGGTAGGAAAATCCCGTAATTTTTCTAAGCATTAAAATTTTTCCTTTTTCAATTTCTAATCCTAAATAATTTGTTTTATTTTGAGCTAATACCGCCTTTTTCTTGCTTAAGACTACTCCATGTTCTAGACATTTATTGAGTACTGTAACACCCCGATTTTTCGACTTTCTAATATCGGTAATAATTATATAAATGATTATATTCTTATCCGAGATTTAGAAAAATGACTTTGGATAAACTAAGGTCATTTTCCTGTCATACTTATTTTTATAAGGTTACGGGGAAATTTTGGAATGAAAATCCAGACGGAAACCGATTTGTGTTTTCTGCGTTTTCACTGACAGTAAGCTTTTACTGATTAGAAACCCTAATTTCGACTCGTGAACGAAATCATTTGGTTTTATATTTTGCCCCGGACGATTTTCCACATTTCGAAAAAATTCGTTAGGAATGAAATATTATTATTTTATTCGGGCGTAATCTTTAAGGAAAACGCGTAAAACTGAAGTGGGGGGATAAGTCGGGTAAACAACAGAGTCAATTATGGAGCTGAGGTATTAGGAGGGATTAATGTAGCAGAGAGGACAAGGAGTCCGGCCTTAAATTTTAGCAATCGGGAATTTTCAAGTGAAATAACCAAAATACCCCTAAGCTTAACCTAACCGACATTGAGTTAACTTTTAACCATGGTTAAGGAACCACGGTTAATTCTTATGATCCAAAAACAGCCACGCCTCTCCTCACTTATTCACCACATATTTTCCTACTAGCTTATGATGACAATTTAAGTTGAATTTGTATTTTGGTCCTTAAACTTTCTATTTTTACAATTTAGTCCTTAAACTTCCTAAGCAGTGGAGACCTCTGGTAACTGCTATCTCTCAAGCCAAAGATCTTACCACCTTGACTATGGATGAACTCCTTGGAACACTTACTGTTCATGAGCAAGAACTTGGAGATGAAGTCTCAACAAAGAAGGGCAAGTCAATTGCTCTGAAGGCTGATCAAAAGTCTTCCAAAGCCTCTAAAGCTTTAAAGGCAGACAAGTCATCCAGTGATGCTGACCTGTCTGAATCTGAGGATTCTGAAAGTGATGAAGAATTATCTCTCCTAACCAGAAAGATAAAGCTTCTCCTACAGAAAAAGAAGTTCAGAAAGGATAAGCCATTCAGAAGATTCAACAAGGACAAGAATTTCAAGGATTCCACTTCAACAGACAAAAACTCAATTGTCTGCTATGAGTGCAAGAAACCAGGACACATCAAAGCAGAATGTCCTCAACTCAAGAAAGCCCCATTTAAGAAGTTCTTCAAAAAGAAGAAGAAAGGAATGATGGCCACTTGGGAAGATCTAGAGTCAACATCTACTGATGAGGAGACAGAGGAAGAAGCAAATCTCTGTCTAATGGCTAACATTGACTCTGATTCAGATAATGAGGTAAATTCTGATTATGAGGAATTACTTGATGCCTATGAAGAATTGTTGGAGGAATCCAACTGTTTGTCTAAGGCTTTCAAATCTCTCAAGAGAGATCATGTTAAGCTCCTCAGTGAGCATAAACAGAAATCTCTAGAGTGTGAGAAATTTGCCAAGGAGAACAGTGAGCTGAAGACTGAAAAGTCTAATGAAGCTAAGATCTCCAGTGATACACCACAGTCTGAAGAAGTTGAAAAACTTCAACAGAAAGTGGAAGATCTCACTTCTGATCTTGCCAATTTTGTTAATGGTAGAGATAATCTGACAAAGCTGCTTGGCTGTCAGAGGCACTCCCTTAACAAAGAAGGTATAGGATATGTCCATCAGATACATCATAAAGTATCAACTAAGCACTCTAAAGTGTCTGCTACATCTACTTCTATTAAATCCATACCTGTCTATAATTTCTGTGGAAAGACTGGACATGTTATGTCTAAGTGTCTCCATAAGAAAAGAAGGAAGTCTTCACAGACTCCTAGAACTAACAGAAAAGGACCCAGAAAACTATGGGTACCTAAAGATCAAATAATCTCTGTTGCAGATGTCCTCAACAGCACAAAGAAAACACCACTGCTGGTACCTGGACAGTGGCTGCTCGCGACACATGACAGGAGAAAGGTCTATGTTCCTAGACCTCCAACTTAAGAAAGGAGGACATGTGGCATTTGGTGGAAATCAGAAAGGGAAGGTTATAGGAATTGGTACTATTGGTGGTAAACCTCCCCTTCCCTCTATATCAAATGTTCTTATGGTTAAAGGATTAAAACACAATTTGCTTAGCATAAGTCAATTATGTGACAGTGGATTTGATGTCTCCTTTACCAAAGATTTCTGTATAGTTAAAGATCTTAGTGGCAAAACCCTCTTTTCAGCTAAAAGGCAACAAAATCTGTATAAGATTGAACTGACTGATCTCTCAGATCAAAGTGTAACATGTCTGATGTCTAAAGAGGATGAAAGATGGTTGTGGCATAAGAAACTAGGACATGCTAGTATGAAATTAATTTCAAAACTAAAAAGGGATAACCTTGTGAGAGGATTGCCTGATATTAGTTTTAAGAAAGATATTTTGTGTGATGCATGTCAGAGAGGTAAACAGATAAAATCAAGTTTCAAATCTAAAAACCAAATATCAACCTCTAGACCTCTTCAGTTGTTACACATGGATCTGTTTGGACCAGTTAGTGTTGCTAGCTTGGCTGGAAGGAAATATGGATTTGTCATAGTTGATGACTATTCTAGATATACATGGGTACTCTTCTTAACCCACAAGGATGAGTCTTTTAAGGCTTTCTCAGTATTCTGTAAAAGAGTACAAAATGAGCAGGGTTTTTGCATTTCTACTCTTAGAAGTGACCATGGGGGAGAATTTGAAAATGAGCAGTTTAGTCAGTTCTGTGAGGAGAATGGGATCTCTCACAATTTCTCTGCACCTAGAACTCCTCAACAAAATGGAGTGGTTGAGAGAAAGAACAGATCTCTGCAAGAGATGGCTAGATCTATGCTCAATGAGAATAATCTCCCTAAGTACTTCTGGGCAGAAGCAGTAAACACAGCTTGTTATGTACAAAACAGAATACTCATTAGGCCTTTTCTAAAGAAGACTCCCTATGAACTGTGGAAAGGAAAAAGCCCCAACATTTCTTACTTTCATGCATTTGGTTGTGAATGCTACATATTAAATACCAAGGATCAACTTGGAAAATTTGACTCTAAGACAGACAAAGGTATCTTTTTGGGATACTCTGAAATGTCTAAAGCTTTTAGAATTTACAATTCTAGAACATCTGTTATTGAAGAATCTGTTCATGTCAAATTTAATGATAACTTAAAGACTGATAAGGAATTGTCAGATCTAGAAGATGATCTTGCAGGTCTTGATATAAACAAGTCAGAAGATCAACAACCTGACTTAACCAAACCAGAACCGGAAGCAGAACCAGACAGACCAGTGGAACAGACAAGTCAACAGACACAGACAAGTCAAGGTCCTCTTGAAAGAGACTGGAAATTCAAAACTCATCATCCTAAGGATCTCATTGTAACACCCTGTTTTTCAGAATTTTTTTAATTAAGCTGGTTTGGTTTAAGTTGGATTTATCGTTTAAGGGCTTAGTGGGATTTTTGGCTAAAAGTCCCTTTCTGGTACATGAGCACACCCTTGCTCATTAGTCAGCAAGCCCGTGCTTAAAGTCAGAAGCGTGTTTCTGATTTTAAGTTGAGCACGACCGTGCTCAACAGGTAGCAGGCCCGTGCTCAAGCTGTTGACCGCGTCTCGTAACGTTAAGTTGAGCACGACCTTGCTCAAGGATGAGCACGACCGTGCTCAAGTCCGGACCTATATACGTTGAGCAGACCCCGGGTTATGCCGTACACTTCCTTTTTGCTACTAAAAACCCTAGTACGGCTGCAACCTCCCTTCCTCCCTTTTTCCTTCATACTCAGTGTGGTTTTGAGTATTGGAGACGCTAGGGAAACGTGGTTTCGTCTGCACTTCGCGTATAGGTAATGTTCCGTTCCTTTTCTTTAGTTTCCTTTCGTTTTTGGTTGGGAAACTAACACCGTTTTAATCTGTTTGTTTAAGGCTCGTTCGTGCGTGAGCCGCCTAAAGGAGAGGAACCGGTTGCTGTTAGGAAGTCTTAGAGAGCTACCTTCAATCCAGGTATGGGGAGAAGGGTAGTATTTACGTAGGTTTGGGTTTAGTGTAAAGTAAAGGGGTTCCCTAACTCCGATGTGTTTATATTTGTATGTATGAATGACATGCTGAATTAGTTGTTTAATGATGGTATGCTATTGGCTGTTTCGGTATGTTATTAGTATGTTATTTGGTTTACTATTCATGTTCATAATATGTTGTTAATGTTAGTGTTGGTTGCTTTTCTATGAACATGATGTTGTTGGGTTGATGCCGTGGTTGAATGGATTGCTGTTATGATGATGAGTTTAAACCCGAAAACACGCTGATAATTGATGTTAGGAATAATTGAGTAAAAACCCTGGTAATTTAACTAAGTTTCAGTCTCTGTTCCTGCCCAGAACAGCACTGTCGCGCGATGAGCACGACCATGCTGAACAGAGAGCACGACCGTGCTCCCAGTTGAATTCTGGGGAGATGGTCGCGCTGTTGAGCACGGCCGTACAGGACAAAGAGCACGATCATGCTGTTGAGCACGACCGTGCTCATTAAGAAGCACGACCGTGCTTCACTTACAGGGGAGCACGCCCCTCACGTGCTTAAGCACGACCGTGCTGGGTTACGAGCACGACCGTGCTCAACCCACTGTGATAGAACCAGATTAAAGGACTTAAGGGGTTTTTAAACCCCACTTTCCTTATGATGATAACTGATTAGACAACTTGGTAAATGTTAATAAAGATAAATAAATATGATGAGATGGTGAGATGTTAAGTCGATACCCTTTAGGGTGCCGCAAGCTGATGAGTTGTGCCTTGGTGCTTTTTGGCCAAGGAGGCCTTGACCCCACGGTTTGGGTCTAAGGTGTTGTTGTTACGTACCTTGGTGGCCGAGAGTTTGCCCCAGGTACTGCGGTTGATTCCGCCTAAGTCCTCAGGTAGATTCCGCGAGGCAAGTTGGTGCGGTTGATCCCGCTGTTACCTTCGGTCGATCCCGTTGGAGTTATGGAGGTGGTGTTGCTGTTGTTGTTGTGTTGCATACGCATTGCATCGGAGTTGTTGTTTAGGGATGTTCGACATAGGGGAGATCGTCCTAGAGTACAGCGATCCGGCCATCCACGGTTGGAGTAGATTCTCCTAGCGCCCCTGTGACGAGGCATTCGTTGGTTTGATGCGTTGGCTATCCAAGGAGTAGATTCTCCGGCGTTGAGTAGATTCTCAATGTGGATATGTAACTCCGAATTCGTTCATCCCGAGTTTAGTGGATCCACATGCATTGATGGTTTAGCGGAGTAGGACTGCATTGCACTGCATAGCATAACGATGATGTTGATATTTGATGTGATGCTGCTATGCTTGCTGTTTACTTTACTGCCTATTCCCATGCTAATATGTTTATACGATTCTTACTCCCTATATATGTTTGTTGTTTGTGTTTGGCCTGATTGGCACATTGCAGAGGATGACGAGCAGCCCGGAGAGGAGTGACTCTGAGGAGCCGCCACTCATCGTAGGGCTAGTTTATGTTTTCGTAGTTGTTAGTTCAGTTGTAATTCCATGGATTTTATTCCGGAACGGTTATACCAGCTCTGTATGTGACATCGGGGTTGGGTTATTTTTATTGGTTGTTATGTTTTCGTTATTTAAAACTTATTTTATTTCCGCGTTGTAAACGGTTCATGTGGGACTTTTCTACCCATGGACAATTGTTTATTTTATTCAATAATTGCATGTTTTCCTTTAAATGTTTTTAATTTAAATGGCTTTTAACATGCGGGTTAGAAGGGTGTCACATTTAGTGGTATCAGAGCAGTTCGACCTTGTTCGGACGTGGTATGAGTCTGTTGTGAGTCTGTTGTGTGACTCTTGTGTGAATTGTCTATACTTGGTATAGATAATGATGTTTTAAGTTAGTTGCCTGTAGCTTTTACTCGCTAAGTTTTTGTATTAAAGGCTGTTTTGGGCATGTACAGGAACTAATGGCCGGTAGAGGACGCAACGATCAGGCGATTGCTGACGCATTGGCACTTCTGGCCAATGCTATCGGACAGGTCAACCCTAACAACGGTAGGCCAGTTGAGTTCCAGGGACTGGATAAGTTCCAGAGGAACAACCCATCGTTCAAAGGAGCGTATGACCCAGAGGGAGCATTGTTGTGGCTGAGGGAGACAGAGAAGATCTTCCGTGCGATGGACTGCAATGATCAGCAGAAGCTCATCTTCGCCACCTTCATGTTGACTGAAGTGGCGGAGCACTGGTGGGATAACTGCAGGCAGAGAGGGCACAGCGGTGACTTGGGCTGTGTTCAGGCAGAGGTTTCTGGAGAAGTATTTTCCAGCGGATATCAGAGACAAGAAGGAGATGGAATTCTTGTCTTTGAGGCAGGGGTCGCTGTCAGTCGGTGACTATGCGGCTAAGTTCGAGGAGCTGGCTAGGTACTACACTCCTTACCAGCATGAGACGGACGATCGCTCCAAGTGTGTGAAGTTCGAAGCGGGACTTCGGCCTGAGATCAAACAGGCCATCAGCTATCAGGAGATTAGAGTCTTCCCTATTCTGGTCAACAAGTGCAGGATCTATGAGGATGCCAGCCAGTTCAGAGCTGCTAGTTCCAGAGGATCGGACAATCAGAGTGGCAAGAGGATTGATCAGAGGGATAAGGGCAAGCAGCGGTATGCCCCTTCGGGCAAGGACTTCAAGCAGAGTGGCAGGAAGCCCCAGTTTCAGCAGAGTAGCTTCAGGGGTGGGTTCTCTGATGCCCCTAGAGCTATGAGGTGTGGGAAGTGTGGAGCACAGGACCACTATCAGGCCAACAGACTGAAGACCACTGGAAGAGTCTTTACT
Organism: Echinosophora koreensis; assembly: GCA_035048595.1. NCBI lineage: Eukaryota > Viridiplantae > Streptophyta > Magnoliopsida > Fabales > Fabaceae > Echinosophora > Echinosophora koreensis. The sequence continues at coordinate 1,911,693 of JAPCYP010000061.1, read as the reverse complement.
CTTAGTGGAGCCGAAGCCTCCGAGTCTGATGACTTGATCCAAGGTACGTGTTTAATTGATGGAACTCGATTGACTGTATTGTATGATTCGGGTGCTACTCACTCGTTTATATCGCATGATAGGGTCAAGAGTCTAAAATTGCCTGTTACCTTCCTTGAGTTTGATTTGTTGGTTTCTACACCCACAAATAAACCTGTTTCTACTTCATATCCATGCAAGAACTGTCATATTGTTATAAATGATAAAACTTTCCTTGCTGATCTTGTATGCTTACCTTTTAAAGACCTGGACATTATTCTGGGTATGGACTGGTTATCTTCCAACCATGTCCTTCTGAATTGTTTCGATAAAACCCTGATTTTTGGAACTCCAAAGGAGTCTAAGAATCCAGACCTTCTCTCTGCCAGCCAAGTACGAGCTTCGATGAAAGACGAAGCCCAAGTGTACATGATGTTAGCTTCCCTGGATGTAGAGAGCAGCCCTCCTGATGTCGCCAGCTTGCCTGTTGTGCGAGAGTTTCCTGAAGTGTTTCCGGGGGATGTTTATAACTTACCCCCAGAAAGAGATGTTGAGTTTACCATAGACTTAGTGCCTGACACCAGGCCAATTTCCATAGCACCCTATAGAATGTCCCCTCTAGAGCTAGCTAAGTTGAAAGAACAGTTGGAGGACCTGATGAAGAAGCAGTTCATTAGGCCGAGTGTGTCTCCGTGGGGAGCACCTGTGTTGTTGGTGAAGAAGAAGGATGGTAGTATGAGGTTGTGTGTCGACTTTCGATAGCTCAACAAGGTGACCATAAAGAATCGGTATCCCCTCCCTAGGATTGATGATCTTATGGACCAGTTGATGGGCGCTTGCGTCTTTTCAAAGATAGATTTGAGGTCAGGGTACCATCAGATTCGGGTTAAGTCCGAGGACATCCCGAAGACAGCGTTTAGAACGCGATATGGTCACTATGAGTACTTGGTTATGCCTTTCGGTGTGACCAACGCTCCTGCGGTCTTCATGGACTACATGAACAAGACCTTTCACCCTTACTTGGATAAGTTTGTGGTAGTGTTCATAGATGACATCTTAGTGTACTCCAAGAGTAAGGAGGAACATGAGGAACACCTGAGGGTTGTCTTGCAGACCCTTAAGGAGAAGCAGTTGTATGCTAAGTTGTCTAAGTGTGAGTTCTGGTTAGAGGAAGTGAGCTTCTTAGGACATGTCATCTCTAAGGGTGGCATAGCAGTGGACCCAGCTAAGGTAGAGACGGTGCTCCAGTGGGAAGCGCCAAAGTCTGTAACCGAGATTAGGAGTTTCTTGGGGTTAGCCGGGTACTATAGGCGGTTTATAGAAGGTTTCTCTAAGATAGCTTTACCCTTAACCCGTCTCACCAAGAAGGGACAGTTGTTTGTGTGGGACTCTAAGTGTGAAGAGAGTTTCCAAACCCTTAAGAATAGGTTGACATCAGCACCAGTGTTAGTTTTGCCAGATCCTAGTGCACCCTTCGTAGTTTACTGCGATGCTTCTAAGCAAGGGTTAGGTGGTGTGCTGATGCAGAATGGTAAGGTAGTCGCTTACGCTTCTAGGCAGTTGAAAACCCATGAGAAGAACTACCCTACCCATGACCTAGAGTTAGGAGCTGTGGTATTTGCCTTGAAGATCTGGAGGCATTACCTGTATGGAGCGAGGTTTGAGGTCTTTAGTGATCACAAGAGTTTGAAGTATCTCTTTGATCAAAAGGAGTTGAATATGAGGCAGCGTAGGTGGATGGAGTTCTTAAAGGATTATGACTTCGAGCTGACCTATCACCCAGGAAAGGCCAATGTGGTGGCCGATGCCTTGAGTAGGAAAACCCTGCATATCTCCGCTTTGATGGTTAGGGAGATGGACCTGATTGAGAAGTTTAGAGACCTTAGTCTAGCTTGTGAGTTTACCCCTAAGAGTATTAGGCTTGGTACCTTGAAGGTTACCAACAGTTTGATGGATCAGATTAGAGAGGGTCTGAAGTTAGATAAGTATCTCTTAGACCAGCGAGAGTTGCTCGCTCAGGGTAGAGACCTAAGTTTTAAGGATGGCAGTGATGGTATTTTGAGGTTCAAAGATAGAGTTTGTGTGCCAGATGTTCCTGAACTTAGGAAGTTGATCTTAGAAGAAGGTCATAGGAGTGGATTGAGTGTGCACCCAGGTGCCACTAAGATGTATCAGGACCTTAAGAGAATGTTTTGGTGGCCTAGGATGAAAAAGGACGTAGCTGAGTTTGTGTATGCATGCCTAGTTTGTCAGAAGGCTAAGATCGAGCATCAGAGGCCTTCGGGTAAGTTGCAACCTTTAAGTGTCCCAGAATGGAAATGGGATAGCATCTCCATGGATTTTGCGTCTGGACTCCCTAGGACTCCAGCTGGTTTTGAGGCAATTTGGGTTGTTGTGGATAGACTGACTAAGTCTGCCCATTTCATTCCGATGAACATGGAGTATCCTCTAGAGAAGTTGGCTAAGTTGTACATCAAGGAGATAGTTAGGCTTCATGGTGTACCCTCTAGCATAGTTTCAGATAGAGACCCGAGGTTTACCTCTAGGTTTTGGAATAGTTTGCAAGAGGCTTTAGGAACAAAGCTTAGGCTTAGTTCAGCTTACCACCCACAGACTGATGGGCAGTCTGAGCGGACCATCCAGTCCTTAGAGGACTTGTTGAGGGCTTGTGTGTTAGAACAGTCTGGAAGTTGGGACAAGTTTTTGCCCCTGATAGAGTTCACCTACAACAACAGTTTCCATTCCAGCATTAGGATGGCACCTTATGAAGCTCTGTATGGGAGGAGATGTAGGACACCCTTGTGTTGGAGTGAACCTAGTGATAGTGTGGTGCTAGGGCCTGAGATAGTCCAAGAAACAACAGAAAAGATTAAGTTAGTTCAGGAAAAGATGAGAGTTGCGTAGAGTAGGCAGAAGAGCTACCATGATAAAAGGAGGAAGGCGCTCGAATTCCAGGAAGGCGATCATGTATTCTTGAGAGTTACCCCGACGACTGGGGTTGGTAGAGTGATGAAGGCGAGGAAACTTACTCCGAGGTTCATTGGTCCTTACCAAATCCTCAAAAGAGTCGGCGAAGTCGCCTACCAAATAGCCTTACCCACGTTTTTGTCAAATCTCCACAACGTTTTTCATGTGTCACAACTCAGGAAGTATGTTCATGACCCTAGTCACGTGATAGTACCCGAGGCTATACAGTTGAAAGAGAACCTGACGTTTGAGGTGTTACCTCTTCGAGTCGAGGATAGGAGGGTGAAGCAGCTAAGAGGCAAGGAAATTCCTTTGGTTAAAGTGGTTTGGAGTGGGGCAACTGAGGAAAGTGCTACCTGGGAGCTGGAGAGCAAGATGATGGAAGCGTACCCGCATCTCTTCCCTTGAGGTACGTGTAAATTTTGAGGACAAAATTTTTATAAGGGGGTGGAATTGTAACACCCTGTTTTTCAGAATTTTTTTAATTAAGCTGGTTTGGTTTAAGTTGGATTTATCGTTTAAGGGCTTAGTGGGATTTTTGGCTAAAAGTCCCTTTCTGGTACATGAGCACACCCGTGCTCATTAGCCAGCAAGCCCGTGCTTAAAGTCAGAAGCGTGTTTCTGATTTTAAGTTGAGCACGACCGTGCTCAACAGGTAGCACGCCCGTGCTCAAGCTGTTGACCGCGTCTCGTAACGTTAAGTTGAGCACGATCTTGCTCAAGGATGAGCACGACCGTGCTCAAGTCCGGACCTATATACGTTGAGCAGACCCCGGGTTGCGCCGTACACTTCCTTTTTGCTACTAAAAACCCTAGTACGGCTGCAACCTCCCTTCCTCCCTTTTTCCTTCATACTCAGTGTGGTTTTGAGTATTGGAGACGCTAGGGAAACGTGGTTTCGTCTGCACTTCGCGTATAGGTAATGTTCCGTTCCTTTTCTTTAGTTTCCTTTCGTTTTTGGTTGGGAAACTAACACCGTTTTAATCTGTTTGTTTAAGGCTCGTTCGTGCGTGAGCCGCCTAAAGGAGAGGAACCGGTTGCTGTTAGGAAGTCTTAGAGAGCTACCTTCAATCCAGGTATGGGGAGAAGGGTAGTATTTACGTAGGTTTGGGTTTAGTGTAAAGTAAAGGGGTTCCCTAACCCCGATGTGTTTATATTTGTATGTATGAATGACATGCTGAATTAGTTGTTTAATGATGGTATGCTATTGGCTGTTTCGGTATGTTATTAGTATGTTATTTGGTTTACTATTCATGTTCATAATATGTTGTTAATGTTAGTGTTGGTTGCTTTTCTATGAACATGATGTTGTTGGGTTGATGCCGTGGTTGAATGGATTGCTATTATGATGATGAGTTTAAACCCGAAAACACGCTGATAATTGATGTTAGGAATAATTGAGTAAAAACCCTGGTAATTTAACTAAGTTTCAGTCTCTGTTCCTGCCCAGAACAGCACTGTCGCGCGATGAGCACGACCGTGCTGAACAGATAGCACGACCGTGCTCCCAGTTGAATTCTGGGGAGATGGCCGCGCTATTGAGCACGGCCGTACAGGACAAAGAGCACGATCGTGCTGCTGAGCACGACCGTGCTCATTAAGAAGCACGACCGTGCTTCACTTACAGGGGAGCACGCCCCTCACGTGCTTAAGCACGACCGTGCTGGGTTACGAGCACGACCGTGCTGGGTTACGAGCACGACCGTGCTCAACCCACTGTGATAGAACCAGATTAAAGGACTTAAGGGGTTTTAAACCCCACTTTCCCTATGATGATAACTGATTAGACAACTTGGTAAATGTTAATAAAGATAAATAAAGATGATGAGATGGTGAGATGTTAAGTCGATACCCTTTAGGGTGCCGCAAGCTGATGAGTTGTGCCTTGGTGCTTTTTGGCCAAGGAGGCCTTGACCTCACGGTTTGGGTCTAAGGTGTTGTTGTTACGTACCTTGGTGGCCGAGAGTTTGCCCCAGGTACTGCGGTTGATTCCGCCTAAGTCCTCAGGTAGATTCCGCGAGGCAAGTTGGTGCGGTTGATCCCGCTGTTACCTTCGGTCGATCCCGTTGGAGTTATGGAGGTGGTGTTGCTGTTGTTGTTGTGTTGCATACGCATTGCATCGGAGTTGTTGTTTAGGGATGTTCGACATAGGGGAGATCGTCCTAGAGTACGGCGATCCGGCCATCCACGGTTGGAGTAGATTCTCCTAGCGCCCCCGTGACGAGGCATTCGTTGGTTTGATGCGTTGGCTATCCAAGGAGTAGATTCTCCGGCGTTGAGTAGATTCTCAATGTGGATATGTAACTCCGAAGTCGTTCATCCCGAGTTTAGTGGATCCACATGCATTGATGGTTTAGCGGAGTAGGACTGCATTGCACTGCATAGCATAACGATGATGTTGATATTTGATGTGATGCTGCTATGCTTGCTGTTTACTTTACTGCCTATTCCCATGCTAATATGTTTATACGATTCTTACTCCCTATATATGTTTGTTGTTTGTGTTTGGCCTGATTGGCACATTGCAGAGGATGACGAGCAGCCCGGAGAGGAGTGACTCTGAGGAGCCGCCACTCATCGTAGGGCTAGTTTATGTTTTCGTAGTTGTTAGTTCAGTTGTAATTCCGTGGATTTTATTCCGGAACGGTTATACCAGCTCTGTATGTGACATCGGGGTTGGGTTATTTTTATTGGTTGTTATGTTTTCGTTATTTAAAACTTATTTTATTTCCGCGTTGTAAACGGTTCATGTGGGACTTTTCTACCCATGGACAATTGTTTATTTTATTCAATAATTGCATGTTTTCCTTTAAATGTTTTTAATTTAAATGGCTTTTAACATGCGGGGTAGAAGGGTGTCACACTCATCATTGGTCATCACTCAGAAGGAGTAAGAACCAGATCTACCTTAAGAGAATCAAGCAATGTGGCCTTTTTGTCAGAAATAGAGCCAAAGCACCTTGAAGAAGCTCTTGATGATGAAAGCTGGATTCTTGCTATGCAAGAAGAACTCAACCAGTTCACCAGAAATGATGTCTGGACACTTGTCTCCAAGCCCAAAAACAAGTCTGTCATTGGAACAAGATGGGTCTTCAGAAACAAGTTAGATGAAGATGGCAAAGTTGTCAGAAACAAGGCAAGGTTAGTAGCCCAAGGCTATAACCAACAAGAAGGTATTGACTATACTGAAACATTTGCACCTGTAGCTAGAATAGAAGCTATTCGCATACTAATGTCGTATGCTGCACAACACCAAATCACTCTTTTTCAAATGGATGTGAAAAGTGCTTTTCTCAATGGAATAATTGAAGAAGAAGTTTATGTTAAACAACCCCCTGGTTTTGAAGATACTGATAAACCAGATCATGTTTTTAAACTTAAAAGGGCATTATATGGTTTAAAGCAAGCACCTAGGGCATGGTATGATAGACTAAGCTCTTTTCTCATGCATAACGGCTTTACAAGAGGTCAAGTAGATACTACTCTGTTTAAGAAAAGCTATAAAGAAAATTTCATTGTAGTCCAAATATATGTTGATGATATTATTTTTGGAGCAACTAATGAAAAGCTGTGCAAGGATTTTTCAAAGCTGATGCAAGCAGAATTTGAGATGAGCATGATGGGAGAATTGAAGTTCTTCCTTGGTCTACAAATCAAACAGACAAGTGATGGAATCTACATCCATCAACAAAAGTACATCAAGGAAATACTCAAGAAATACAAAATGGAAAATGCTAAACTTATGAAAACTCCCATGGAAACCAATGCAAAACTTAGTAAAGATGATGAAGGTAAAAAGGTAGACCAAACTGTCTACAGAGGTATGATTGGATCTTTGCTGTACTTAACTTCAAGCAGACCTGATATTCAGTTTAGTGTCTGTATGTGTGCTAGATTTCAATCTGACCCAAGAGAATCTCATCTTAAAGCTGTTAAGAGAATATTTAGATATTTGCTTGGTACTACTAATCTTGGTTTGCTGTATTTAAGAACTAATGAATACAGATTAGTGGGATTCTGTGATGCTGACTTTGTTGGAGACAGAATAGAAAGAAAAAGCACCAGTGGAGGATGCCACTTCATTGGAGCAAACTTGGTCTCTTGGTCAAGCAAAAGACAGACAACTATAGCTCTATCTACAGCTGAAGCAGAATATATCTCAGCTGCTAGTTGTTGCTCTCAGCTTTTATGGGTAAAACATCAACTTGAGGATTACTCTATTTTTGAGCATAATATATCTGTATGGTGTGATAATTCTAGTGCTATCTGCTTAACTAAAAATCCAATTCAGCATTCTAAGGCTTAGCATATAGAAATCAAACATCACTTCATTAGAGATTATGTTCAGAAAGGTATCTTTGATATTAAGTTTGTTAAAACTGAAAATCAATGGGCTGATATCTTCACTAAGCCTTTAGCAGAAGAAAGATTTTTATTTATTAGAGATAATTTAAACATGCATTGTATTGTTGAATGACATGTCTGAGTTTTTTTTTTTTTAAAAAAAAAAAAAAAAATGTCTGTGATCACCTGTTTGACTCTGCTGAGTCACTATGCTGAAACCCAACAGTTTTATTGAAATGGTTATTATCTATTTATTTATTTAATACCATTTGTTAATCTGAAGCTAATCATGAACACGACAGTTTTTACCTCGAAACCATGTTTTCTTTTTGTCTAAGTGGGCGCTACAGTTCCCCACATAAATCGTGCCATTCTTAATTAAAAATGTCTTTTTTCTCTCTCCTGCTTTTACTTCTTTAAAAGGCAAATCTTCAGAAAGTTTCAAACTTTATCCTTCTCAAAAAAGCCCTAAGTCTTTTCGTCTTCGTCTTCCTCTCGTTCAAACCCCTCTCTCTTCCAAAACCTTCACCTTCTCTCTTTTCTGAAAAAAATATGGCATCTTCAAAGCGCCTATCTCCAAAAGAGATTGCTGAGAAATACGAGATGAGATTAACTGATGTAGAGAAGATTCTACCTGGAAAGACTGTTGATCTTCAACAGATGAAGAAATGGGGAATGGATGTCACTGAGGAGTTGGAATACTCTAAGTGGACAGCCTTCTTTGATATCAAGGAGCTGGTCCATCCCAAGCTTGTCAGAGATTTCTGGAGGAATGCTGTGGTCATCACCAATGTGGTTGATGGAACCAAGAGCTTCAAGGCTCAAATGTCAGCTGATGTGACTCTTCAGTTTCCTATAAGCTCTCTGGAACTGGCAACCAGATGTCCAAGGATTGGAACTGCCTTCAGACCTGACTGGGAAGATCAGGTGGGAACTGAAAGTATCAATATTGCTGTTTATGGAGTTCCCAACCCTGAGAGAACAAGAAGCCTGTCTGCATGGTGCCCAAGTGCAGGTTCTTGCACAAGCTGCTTCTGCAGTGTGTGATGCCTAGAAGAGGGTCAAGAGACAATGTGACCAAGTTGGACAGATTTTCTCTGTACCACTTGATTCACAAAATCAAGATAGACATCAATGATCTCATCTACATGTATCTTGAGTCTCTGATCAGAAGGACAAATATGCCTACCTACCCTTATGGAATGTTGCTGACAAGGGTTTTTAGGAACAAGATATTTGAGCAGAAACTGAAGGAAATAGCAGAGGAGCCTGCTGATTCCACTGGTGAATCAGAGTATCCTATCTCAGAAAGGATTTGGAAAGCTGCTGGAAAGGTTGCCAGACAGGATCAAAGGCCTGAGGAACCCACAGCTTCTGAAGGATCTGCTGAGACAGTAGAGCCTCTCAGATTCAAGCTGAAGAAGCCCTCTCCCAAGAGGAAGACCAGTGAGGCTGGAAAATCAGGTGTGGTTTCTACACAACCCACCAAGAGAAGAAGACTGGTGACGACCTTTACCAAGGACAGACAAGTGAAGTCTGTGCCTAGTAAAGAGGAAGCACCTGCTCAGGGGGAGCAGACTTCTCCACCTGCAGAGAGAGGGGAGATCAAATCTCTTGATCTGGGTTTCATTCCCAGAAAAAGAAGGTCAGGCTACCCTATGCCTGTAGTGGCTGTTGCTGAAAGGGAAGCTGTCCCTGCAGAAGAGGAAGAGCCTGCTACTGCACCCTCCACTGACCTGTCTGCTGGAACACAGACAGTTGGTCATCATGAAGAAGCTTCTCTGTCTCCTTCAAGGAAGAAAGCAAGGCTTTTTGAAGAACCACTCTTCACCTTCCCTTCTGCACTATCCTCTCCCCTTCATCTAGGTATTCCAGATTCTGCTGTTTCTTCCCCCTCTGCTCTCTGTGTCAACCCTTTATCTGTTGCCTCCCCTTTTCACTCACCTGTCTCCTCTCACCCCTCTCAACCATCTTTTGATGTCCTGTCTGATGTATGTCAATACACAGTTGTTCACAGGGACTCAACTCCCAGAGAACAATCTGGCATATCATCTAGACTGTTTGTGAGTGATTTGCAATCTCTGATGACTGCAAGTATATCTCACTTATCTGTCATCCCTTCTCCACCACCTCACATTCTGAACCCATGTAGGGAGATCTCCTTTTATTCCCCTATTGTGTTGTTCATTAGAACATTGGAAGGATCTAACTATCCTGCCTCTGTTGTAATGTTACCCTCTAGGTCTAGATATTTCTTTCTTTTAGTCACAGGGTCTAATTCATTCTTTTCCCACATAGACTCTCTCCTACCCCTACCTCCATCTGTCTTAGCCATTCAACCTCTTCCCCCTCCTATTCCAATAAGAGTCACTCGACTGTCTCTTTGTGAAAGACTCTCTTATGTCTTTCCCTCTCCTGATTTTGACATAATCAGAATCACCCCTCTGTTTAAAATAGTTTTTCTTCCTTTATTTTATTTCAGAACCATTCATCAACTTTTATTTCCCCGTGTCTCCTCACCTTTCTCTGTACCTAAGGCACCCCCAGTTTTAGCCTTACCCTGGTATCCATCCCTGTCTGATGCTTCAACCAGCCTGTCTACAGAAGTCTCCTCCTCTCAAATGGTGGATTCAGTGAGCTTCAATCTCCTTAAGACTGAGCTAGAAGAAGTCAGAAGACAATTGGATGCAGAGAGGCATGCTAGGCTGCTGTTAGAACAGAAAGTTGATTCCCTGTATCTTATGTTTAATCAGCCTAAATAAGTAGTTGTAGGAACTGCCTTGTAATCGAATTGCTTATGATGAATACAAATCAAATTTTACTTTATTATTCTTTTTCGTTTTTTTTTCTTTTTCTCTCCACTGTTATCTTTTTAACTCTTTTTGTTGCTGACAAAAGGGGGAGAAAAATGTTAAGATGTTTAAAGTAAACAATATATGCTAAGTGTTCATTCTCTGATATACTCTGATACTATGAACTTAAACCTGCTGCATATTACTCTGATGCTCTTCATTGAACACTAATACATCTGTCTGCACATATAGAAAATATCAACTTGTCTACTGTCTGTACTTCTGTACTCTGATATTTTCAAAGGTTCATTAAATCATCTGAAGGTTTGTCATCATCAAAAAGGGGGAGATTGTTAAGTCTCTAAAATGTCTGTGTGCATTTCCCTAAGTTTTGATGAAAACTAAACATTGGGTAATGATTTAATTAACCTATTTTGTGGTTGCTAACCTGTCTACTTAGTGTACAGATCAGAAGATTACAAAACTCACCTGTCTGTCTACCTAAGTCTCACCTGTCCGTATAAGCCAAGAAGTCAACCTGTCTGCTGACTAGGATTGTTGACTATGTGCAAACTGATTTTACAACCTGTCTCTACTCTTCAACTTGTCTAAGGTTCTTCGTTAAAGAACTCGAAGTACAGGAAGCTTTTGCAAGCTGTCCCCTCATGAAGAATACTCTAAGAACTCTCTCACGCTTATCAAGAAACTCAGAAGTGCTCTCTCTCTCAAGCAAACTAGGAAGTCAGAGATAAACTTCCAGTTAAAGAATGTTTCCAACATGCTTTATTCCCTAGTACTTTCAGTCATTACACAGAAAGGGAAATGTACTCTGCAAAAGTACAAAAGCACTCTGCACAACTCTGAGTTGGCGTCTGAAATAACCAAAGTGAACACAAGAAGGGGGGTTGAATTGTGTTTACCAACTTTTCGGTTACTTAAAAAGATTTTCACAGGCACAGCAAGAAGGTTTGATTAAGAGAGGATTAGACGAGTGAAACGTCTAATATTAAAACAGAATAGCACACACAAACCAAGAAGGTTAAAAAGAGTTTGATAACCACAGTATTAACTCCCCAAGTTAAAAAGCTAAGACTGAAACAATACTCAAACAAATTAAAAGATAAGGGAGAAGAAATATCACTCAAGAGATTTATACTGGTTCACCCCAAAATCCACAGGGCTACGTCCAGTTTCTTGGCAGCACCAAGTTTCCACTATAACTGAGTAAATTACAGTACAAGTATTCTTTGCACACCTAGCCTCTTCAGGCTCAACACTCAAACAAGTATTCTTTTCTCACCTAGCCTCTTCAGGCTCAAAAACAGTAAGAGATAGAAGGTTTGTATATTTAATACAACTTGCAAGTCTTTCAGATCACACTCAGAGTGGAATAAATATGAAGTATGAAAGACTGCGAATTTATATCTAATGATTGAGTATGTATTCAATGAAGGAATGAAGAAGTTAATGAAGAGAGTAAATGCTTCTGTGCAGAGTTCTTTTGATATTCAACTTCTTATCTTCATCTTCATTGTTTGATCTATTTAAAGGCTTCAATCAAGAGATCCGTTTGACACAGCTTCAGAAAGTGTTTTTCATCTGACTTGAGCTTTCTGAGACACCATTTAATGCCAAAGAGTCGTTCTGAGTATTCATTAAATGCTTGAAAACATTGGGCATTGTCAAGAGTGTCCAAGAGTACACTTTAAACTGAGCAGCTGTTCTTTCAGAGTATATGGCAGCAGGCTTCTTGTACTTGTTGCAGAGAGCTTTCTTCTTTTAGTGCAACATCAGTTTACTTTTCCATAAAGTACTTTTACTTTGTACTGGAATAGGCAGAAGGTTACTGCAGTGGTGCAGAGATAGCGTGTTTATTCCTTAAAACCTTGAAACAACGTTCTTTTATTCTTTGTCCTTCGAGCTATTGTCCATAGGTCTTCGAGATCCTTAAGGATGGCCTATAATTTTGAATATGGTGACTCGGACTTGATTTCTGACATACTGACTTGGTGTCAGCAATGAGAATTTTTTAGACGAGTGAAAGTCATCCAAAAACTTAGACGGGTGAAAGCTTGTTCAGAAACTTAGACGGGTGAAAGTTTGTTCAGAAACTTAGACGGGTGAAAGTTTGTTCAGAAACTTAGACGGGTGAAAGCTTGTTCCAAAAGTTAGACGGGTGGTCAGCTGAGCCAAACTTAGACGCATGCTTCTTGCCACGTCATCAACTGAGCTTAGTCTTTCTTGAGCGTTGACTTTCTTTGACTAATTTTTTAGACAAGTGAAACTTAGACGAGTCACTGCTGAGCTTCTACTAAAAGTAGACGGGTGAAATTTAGACGAGTGACTTCAAGTCTATTTTCCTGCACACTTATCAAATATATCAGTAATTTCATTTGGTTCAATATTACCATACTTGAACTATTTGGAATCATCAAAACATAGAGGATTTACACTTTGAATGTGTTTTAGACTTATGAGGTCTCAACATTCTCCCCCTTTTTGATGATGACAAATATCTTTTCTGATTTTATTGAACATCAAAAAGAAACAGTAGAAATTTCAAGACAGATATAAATGATCAAAGTATGTTAAGCTCCCCCTTAGTTTATGCACTAAGTAAGGACAAATATGAGGTCACCATGATATTAGAAAGAATACAAATATGAGGTCACCATGATATTAGAAAGAATACAAATATGAGGTCATCATGATATTAGAAAGAATAACATATAATAAGAAATATAAAATCATGAAAACTTAATTATATTTCCTCCCCCTTTTGGCATCAATCAAACAGAAAGAGAAAAAATAAACATAGGAGATAAATTGCCAAAAGAAAAGCTCATTTCATTTAATCAAAGTCATGAAGGATTACAAGTGATAGACATCACTGACTTAGTACATTGCATGACTCAACAAAAAAAAAAAATTTCTAAGCACTAAGAGCTAGGGCTTCCTTGGCTTTTGAAGAAAGCTTCCATCATCTGCTGCATTGCTTGCTGCTGAGCCAACATCTGAGCTTGAAATGCAGTCTGTTGAGCAATTGCTTCATCCTGTCTTTGAATGACAGTCTGCAAACTTGCAGCCATTTCATCCAGTCTCTGATGTGCAGCAGGATCAAATGCAACAACTGGAGCAGTAGAATCTGTAGTGGCCAGAGAGGTTCCAGAAGCTGATGGACAAGTAGGAGGGGTAGGAGGTAACTCTTCAACAACAATATCATCCTCAGGGTGAGGATCTAGAAATACATTTGTTGACAGAGTGGTTTCAAAATCATTATTAGGGTGGAATTCCCTTAAAAAGGCATGAATTCTGTCATGATGTAGAGGGGAATTTATGATAGAAAGAAGGAACTCATAAGATCTCCTAATGAGATTTATGTGAGTAAAAGGAGCAGTTTCAGGAAAGTTTATGACAGAGAAAGGGAATACCATGAAGAAGGGAGGGATAAAGTAAATAGAGGGTGAGACGGGGTAGAGAGCATAGGCTTGGCTACCTCTAATGGGAATGTCTGCCTTCTCTTCTTCTGTCAACCCAGAACTGCAGCCACCCTTAGAGAACATCTTCTCTTTGAATTTCAGCTTCTGATCAGTCCTCTGGATAAGGGAAAATTTCTGCTCTACTGCCAGGGAGATTGTCTTCTGCTTCCCTTTCAACACCATTGAGTCAGGCATTACTTTTATGGCAGTGGAGGGCTTCATGAAGATGTGAGGATTAAATAGCCATTTTCCTACTGGCTTCTGCAACCTTTCCAGCCTCACAACTTGCCTTTCAGCTTCCAGAGAAGCAATCATGTCCAGAGTCTTGCCATCAAGGTAAGAGGGACAGAGATCATCTGTTACAGAGAAGGGTGTGGTTCTGGAGGATGAGTTGTAGGGTGGTAAAGTGGCTAAGGGGAGAGAGTTGTGTCTGGTTTCAGAGAATAAGTCTGGAAAGACTATTCTTAGAGGTACTTGGCATTGGTTTGAGATATGGTCAGGAATTGGTGATTGTGGTGAGGGTGGTGAAATAGGGTTGTCAAAGTACTCAAAGTCATTGATATCCTCAGTTTGAGGAATATCAGAATGGTGAGATATTTGTGGTGAGGGTGGAGCAGGTGAGTGAGTATCAGACATGTGAGGTTCTGATGTGGTAGGGTTAGGTTCAGGAGAGTGATGGTTAGGTGATGTATGTGGTGGAGTTTGGATTTGTGGTGAAGTATGTGGAGTGGGAATTCTTGGTGATAGAGGTGGTGTTGGAATTTTTGGTGATGGAGGAGGTGTAGGTGATCTGTGTGGTGGTGTGGGCATTCTTTGAGGTGAAGGTTGTGGAGTTGGAACTGTGGTGATAGAAGGTGATGTTTCCTGAGGTGGAGGGGTTGAATCCTTCTGAGGTAAGGGTGATGGTGATGGAGATGAAGAGGGAGGCAAGACAAGTTTCCTCTTTGTAACAGTTGTCCTCTTCTTCTTAGGGATCACAGTCTCTTCTGATTGAGACTCCCCCTCAGCTTGTACTGTCCTTTTTCTCTTGAATACCTTGGTGATCTTAGGTACAGAGGCAGTAGCTTCCTCAGCAGTAGCAGCAGCAGGTTCAACAACCTGAGTAGACTCTTCTGTCCCAGCAGTTTCAGCAGTGGTTTTTGTAATATTCCTCTTCTTCCTCTGAAGCTGATCAGTAATTTCCTCAGCTAGTTCCTCAACCACTTCAGATTTAACACCAGGAATGGAAACAGTTGCTTCCATCTGAGCAGAGGCTTCAGCATTGCCATCCAGAGTAGGATTCAGGTTCATCTTCATTAGGGCCAGGGTTTTTGTGGTAATCTCAGTACAAAGATCAGCAGAAACAGCCCTTCTTAAGTCCAACTTACAGGCCCTGAAGATCCTAGTCATAACCATTCCAAAGGGGTAATCTTTATCTTTTCCCTTTACAGCTTTCTCCATATGAATAAAGATTAGATCAGTTATGTCTATCTTTATTCTTTGGATAAGATGGAATAGGGCAAACTTTTCCAATAAATTGACATGGTTTCTAGACCCAGTCCTAGGCATTACACAGTTTATAAGCAGAACATGTAAAAACCTTGCCTTGGGGGTCAGATACTTGGAGTCCATGTTGTCAGGGTTTGCAGTCCTATAGAGTACCAAATTTACATTGGCTTCCCCTTGATCCTTCATCCAGTCTTTGTAGTGCCCAGCTCCTTCCCTAGGGCATCTTGTTACTTCAGCGAGTAACTCGTGAGTGATGAAGATATGATCCTCACCAACATCCCCAGAAATCATGTGTGTGGTGGAGTCCTTGGTGATCTTCGCTGTAGTCCAGAAATCCCTAACAAGAGCAGGGAAGACAAGTTCTTGCAGTTGAAAGAAAGGTAACCATCCAGCATGGTTAAGTTCCGGGAGTACGTCTAAACCTTTGGTTCTGAGTTCATCAAAGTTTGGAACTCTTCCAGGGAGCACCTTCTTCAACTCAGCAACAGATACCTTGGTCTTCTCAGATAGCGTCTCAAGGAGGCTTTTGGGTGCCATTGATTTGAGAGAATAGATTAGGGTTTGACAGAGAAGGTTTAGTGAAGGTGAAGACGAAGAGAGCTTAGAGAAAGAGTTTGTAAGCAAGGAACTTTTGAGTGGGTAGTTTTTGAAAAGACACGGGTTTATGCCAAAAACGTTTGAGTGCTTTTTGCATTGGGAAAGAGGAAAGAGAGTGTTGTCATAAATGACAGATAATCAATTTCAAATAAAATAAAATATTTTAGAAAAGGAGGGAAAAAGCAATGTACGTGTGTCTCAGTCAGAATTTAGCACTGAGTGCTTTTAGCCACGTCATTAGACGCTTGGCTAAATTAGACGAGTCAAGTAATCATAGAAAATATAGACAAGTAATTTTTCTGACAACACAGCAAAACATTTAATCAGGTACATTATGCATGTTAAGATTTCTTCTTATAAAAACAAATCTGTCTTCACTTAAGGGTTTGGTAAAAATGTCTGCCCACTGATAATCAGTGTTTACAAACTTAATTTCAAAAACACCTTTTTGAACATAGTCTCTGATGAAATGATGCTTTATTTCTATATGCTTTGCTCTAGAATGCTGTATTGGATTTTTAGACAGATTAATGGCACTAGTATTATCACACCAAACAGGTATATTATGCTTAAACATTGAATAATCTTCAAGTTGATATTTTACCCAGAGTAGTTGTGAACAACAACCAGCTGCAGATATATATTCAGCTTCTGCAGTTGATAGAGCAATGGTGCTTTGCCTTTTGCTTGACCAAGAGATTATATTTGTTCCAATGAAGTGACATCCTCCACTGGTGCTTTTCCTATCAATTCTGTCTCCAGCAAAATCAGCATCACAAAATCCAGCTAACCTGAAATCTTCAGATTTCTTATATAATAGACCAAGGTTAGTGGTTCCAATTAAATATCTGAAAATTCTTTTGACAGCCTTATAATGAGATTCCTTAGGGTCAGATTGAAATCTAGCACAGAGACAGACACTGAATTGAATATCAGGTCTGCTAGCAGTTAAATATAGCAAAGATCCAATCATACCTCGGTAGACAGTTTGATCTACCTTTTTACCTTCCTCATCCTTATTTAGAACAACTGTTGGATGCATAGGAGTACTCATAGGCTTTGAATTTTCCATTTTGTACTTTTTCAGAAGCTCCTTGGTGTACTTCTGTTGATGGATATAGATTCCATCATTTGACTGTTTTATTTGAAGACCAAGGAAGAACTTCAACTCTCCCATCATGCTCATTTCAAATTCATTCTGCATCAACTCAGAGAACTCTTTACAGAGCTTTTCATTAGTAGCACCAAATATAATATCATCAACATAGATCTGTACTACTATAAAGTCTTTTCTTGAGCATTTCTTGAAAAGTGTAGTGTCTACTTTTCCTCTAATGAAGTTATTTTCCATTAGATATGTGCTTAATCTATCATACCAAGCTCTAGGAGCTTGTTTGAGTCCATATAAAGCTTTCTTAAGCTTATAGACATGGTGAGGATTTTCAGAGTCCTCAAAACCTGGAGGTTGCTTGACATAAACTTCCTCCTCAATTATTCCATTTAGAAATGCACTTTTAACATCCATTTGATAAAGAGTCATATCATGTTGTGCAGCATATGACATGAGAATCCTAATTGCTTCTAGTCTAGCTACAGGAGCAAAAGTTTCAGTGAAATCAATACCTTCCTGTTGATTGTAACCTTGAGCAACTAGTCTTGCCTTGTTCCTTACCACTTTTCCATCTTCATCTAGTTTGTTTCTAAACACCCATCTGGTTCCAATAATGGTTTTCTCTTTGGGTTTAGAAACTAGTGACCAGACATCATTCCTTTTGAACTGATTTAGTTCTTCTTGCATGGCTAGAATCCAGCTTTCATCTTGCAGGGCTTCTTCAATCTTTTTAGGTTCCAAATCTGATATGAAGGCCATGTTGTTGTTTTCATTGAAGGCAGATCTGGTTCTAACTCCTTGAGATGGACTTCCAATGATGAGATCTTCTGGATGATAGGTCTTGAATTTCCAATCTTTCTTTAGAGTCTGAGTTTCAGACTTATCAGCATCAGTCTGTATTTCAGATATGTCTACTTTTGACTTGTCTGAAGATTCTTCTACTGTAGGATTGAGTTCAATACCTGCAACATCATCTTCTAGATCTGATAGTTCCCTATCAGTCTTCAAACCATCATTAAATTTTACATGAATTGATTCTTCTACAACAGAAGTTCTAGAATTGAAAATTCTAAAAGCTTTAGACATTTCAGAATAACCAATAAATATTCCTTTATCTACTTTAGAATCAAATTTACCAAGATGATCTTTTGTGTTGAGAATATAACATTCACAACCAAATGCATGAAAATATGATATGTTGGGTTTTCTGTCTTTCCACAATTCATAAGGAGTCTTATTTAGAATAGGCCTGATCAGTATTCTGTTTTGTACATAACAAGCAGTGTTAATGGCTTCTGCCCAGAAGTACTTAGGAAGATTATTTTCATTTAGCATTGTTCTTCCCATCTCTTGAAGTGATCTGTTCTTTCTCTCAACTACTCCATTTTGTTGTGGAGTTCTAGGTGCAGAGAAATTGTGAGAAATACCATTTTCCTCACAGAACAGTTTGAACTGCTCATTTTCAAATTCTCCTCCATGATCACTTCTTATAGCAGAGATACAGAAACCTTGCTCATTTTGTACTCTTTTACTGAATACTGAAAATGCCTTATAAGATTCATCCTTGTGGGTTAAGAAGAGTACCCATGTAAATCTAGAATAGTCATCAACTATGACAAAACCATATTTCTTTCCACCTAGGCTAGCTACACTAACTGGTCCAAACAGATCCATGTGTAACAGTTGCAAAGGTCTAGAGGATGTGACTTCTTTCTTAGATTTGAAACTTGATTTTACTTGTTTACCTCTCTGACATGCATCACACAGAATATCTTTCTTAAAAGAAATATCAGGCAATCCTCTCACAAGGTTATGCTTTTTCAATTTTGAAATTTGCTTCATACTAACATGTCCTAATTTCTTATGCCACAGCCATTTTTCATCCTCTTTAGACATAAAGCATGTTACACTTTGATCTGAAAGTTCAGTCATGTCAATCTTATACAGATTGTTTTGCCTTTTAGCAGAAAAGAGGGTTTTTCCATTACAGTCATTGACCATGCATGCATCCTTAGAAAAAGATACAGAAAGTCCACTGTCACATAATTGACTTATGCTAAGCAGATTATGTTTTAATCCTTTCACAAATAACACATCATTAATAACAGGTAAGGGAGGTTTACCACCAATTTTACCTAAACCAACAACTTTTCCTTTCTGGTTGCCACCAAAAGTTACATGTCCACCTTTCTTAGGTTGGAGGTCTAGGAACATAGACCTTTCGCCTGTCATGTGTCGCGAGCATCCACTGTCCAGATACCATGACAGGTGTTTGCTTTGTTCTGTTGAGAATGTCTGCAACAGGAATGATCATGACCTTAGGTACCCATATTTTCTTGGGTCCTTTTTTGTTAGTGTGAGGAGTCTGTAAAGACTTCCTTCTCTTTTTGTGAATACACTTAGACATGATATGTCCAGCTTTTCCACAGTAGGAACATATAGATTTAACAGCTACATTTGAAAACTTTGTTGATCCTTTATGATGTTCTTGATTGGAATATCCAATACCTTCTTTGTTAAGGGAGTGCCTCTGACTTCCTAAGAGTTTAGTCAGATTATCTCTACCATTAACAAACTTGGCAAGATCTAAGGTGAGCTCTTCTACTTTCTGTTGAAGTTTAGTTACTTCTTCAGATGGTAGAGTTTCAACTGAGATCTCAACTTCAGACTTTTCAGTCTTAAGTTTACTATTTTCTTCAGCTAACTTTTCACACTCTAGAGATTTCTGTGTGTACTCATTAGAGAGTTTAGCATACTGTCTCTTGAGGGATCTAAAAGCTTTAGATATATAGTTGGATTCTTCCAAAAGTTCATCATAGGCATCATTCAATTTTTCAAGTTCAGAATGTACCTCAGTTTCTGATTCTGAATCTGTATCAGCCATAAGACAGAGGTTTGCTTCAAGCTCCTCTCCTTCACTTTCAGTGGAGCTTTCATCAAGATCTTCCCAAGTAGCCATCATTCCTTTCTTTTTCTTGTTGAAGAATTTCTTGGAAGATTGCTTTTTGATTTGAGGGCATTCTGCCTTGATGTGACCAGGCTTTTTACATTTATAGCATACAATGACATTTCTGTCATTAGATCCACCATCCTTGTTATGCTTTTCTTTGTTGAAGCGCCTGAAGGGTTTGTCTTTTCTGAAGTTTCTTTTCTTCCACAGCTTCTTCATTTTTCTGGTAAAGAGAGACAGTTCATCATCTTCATCATCTGAGTCATCCTCATTTGATTCTCCAGATTCTTCTGAAGATTCATCTGCTTTGAGAGCTTTTGAACTTGCTCCCTTAGATGACTTCTTGTCAGCTTTGAGTGCAATGGACTTGTTTTTCTTTCCATTGTTCTCTTCAATCAGTTCTTGTTCATGAATCTGAAGGGTCCCAAGAAGCTCATCAAGCTTCATTGTTGTTAGATCCTTGGCCTGAGACACAGCAGTTACAAGTGGTCTCCATTGTTTTGGAAGACTTCTGAGAATCTTTTGAATGTGTTCCTCAGTCTTGTAAATTTTTCCCAGAGATTTCAATCCATTGGTTATGGTTTGAAACCTTCCATACATTTGGCCAATAGTTTCACCTTCCTCCATTTTGAACAGCTCATACTTTCTGACAAGCATGCTGACTTTTGTTTCTTTTACTTTGCTAGTTCCTTCATGAGCAATAGCTAGTGAGTCCCACATTTCTTTTGCAGACTCACAAGCACAGACCTTTTCAAATTCTTCTCTGCTCAGAGCACACATGATTGCATATCTAGCTTTGGCATTAAGCTGCCACTTTGTTCTTTGATCAGTGGTCATGTTTGCTTTAGGAACTTCCTCTCCTTTGTCATCTTTAGGGACAAAAGGACCTTCATCGATAATATCCCAAAGATCAGAGTTAGTGGATTGTAAAAACCACTTCATCTTTTCTTTCCAGTAGATGTAGTCCTCTCCATTGAAGAAAGGAGGTCTCGACATTGAGGATCCTTCTCCAGCATGGTTCTTGCTTCCACTGGTTTCTCCTGCCATCTCCAAGATCTTTTCCTCTACACTGTTAAGTGCTCAACCCAGAGGCTGAGCTCTGATACCAACTGAAATAACCAAAGTGAACACAAGAAGGGGGGTTGAATTGTGTTTACCAACTTTTCGGTTACTTAAAAAGATTTTCGCAGGCACAGCAAGAAGGTTTGATTAAGAGAGGATTAGACGAGTGAAACGTCTAATATTAAAACAGAATAGCACACACAAACCAAGAAGGTTAAAAAGAGTTTGATAACCACAGTATTAACTCCCCAAGTTAAAAAGCTAAGACTGAAACAATACTCAAACAAATTAAAAGATAAGGGAGAAGAAATATCACTCAAGAGATTTATACTGGTTCACCCCAAAATCCACAGGGCTACGTCCAGTTTCTTGGCAGCACCAAGTTTCCACTATAACTGAGTAAATTACAGTACAAGTATTCTTTGCACACCTAGCCTCTTCAGGCTCAACACTCAAACAAGTATTCTTTTCTCACCTAGCCTCTTCAGGCTCAAAAACAGTAAGAGATAGAAGGTTTGTATATTTAATACAACTTGCAAGTCTTTCAGATCACACTCAGAGAGTGGAATAAATATGAAGTATGAAAGACTGCGAATTTATATCTAATGATTGAGTATGTATTCAATGAAGGAATGAAGAAGTTAATGAAGAGAGTAAATGCTTCTGTGCAGAGTTCTTTTGATATTCAACTTCTTATCTTCATCTTCATTGTTTGATCTATTTAAAGGCTTCAATCAAGAGATCCGTTTGACACAGCTTCAGAAAGTGTTTTTCATCTGACTTGAGCTTTCTGAGACACCATTTAATGCCAAAGAGTCGTTCTGAGTATTCATTAAATGCTTGAAAACATTGGGCATTGTCAAGAGTGTCCAAGAGTACACTTTAAACTGAGCAGCTGTTCTTTCAGAGTATATGGCAGCAGGCTTCTTGTACTTGTTGCAGAGAGCTTTCTTCTTTTAGTGCAACATCAGTTTACTTTTCCATAAAGTACTTTTACTTTGTACTGGAATAGGCAGAAGGTTACTGCAGTGGTGCAGAGATAGCGTGTTTATTCCTTAAAACCTTAAAACAACGTTCTTTTATTCTTTGTCCTTCGAGCTATTGTCCATAGGTCTTCGAGATCCTTAAGGATGGCCTATAATTTTGAATATGGTGACTCGGACTTGATTTCTGACATACTGACTTGGTGTCAGCAATGAGAATTTTTTAGACGAGTGAAAGTCATCCAAAAACTTAGACGGGTGAAAGCTTGTTCAGAAACTTAGACGGGTGAAAGTTTGTTCAGAAACTTAGACGGGTGAAAGTTTGTTCAGAAACTTAGACGGGTGAAAGCTTGTTCCAAAAGTTAGACGGGTGGTCAGCTGAGCCAAACTTAGACGCATGCTTCTTGCCACGTCATCAACTGAGCTTAGTCTTTCTTGAGCGTTGACTTTCTTTGACTAATTTTTTAGACGAGTGAAACTTAGACGAGTCACTGCTGAGCTTCTACTAAAAGTAGACGGGTGAAATTTAGACGAGTGACTTCAAGTCTATTTTCCTGCACACTTATCAAATATATCAGTAATTTCATTTGGTTCAATATTACCATACTTGAACTATTTGGAATCATTAAAACATAGAGGATTTACACTTTGAATGTGTTTTAGACTTATGAGGTCTCAACAGCGTCTACACGATGTATAAAGCTATTATCCCTCATGTTAGAGTACAACCAACGTCTTCATTGCATTAATGACTGCCCAGAACGACTATATTGCATTTAATGAAGCTCTGCTTGAAGCCATAGTTGCAAGGAATGTCTCTAACGGATATTAAATGTTTGAAGGCTATAAATACAGAAGTCATTGAAGATGAACATTATCAGAGTTTTACAAAGCATTAAAGAGCCATTACTCTGTTCATTTATTCATTCTGTATTCTTCAATCATTTGAAGTTATTACGCAGACTTTCCTAAAGCTTTATATTTAAACCACTCTCTGAGTGTTAGTGAAAGGTCTGTAAGTGTATTTATTACAAACCCAACTCTCAAACAAATCTGAGTGAGCCTGAAGAGGCTAGGTGTGCAAAGAATACTTGTGTTGGAGCCTGAAGAGGCTAGGTGTGCAAACAATACTTGGAGTCTGTAACCTGATCAGTTATAGTGGATAAATCTTGGTGCTGCCAAGGACTGGACGTAGCTCTTTGTGTTAAAGAGTGAACCAGGATAAATCTCTGTGTTAATCTCTCTTCCCTTAATCTCTTTAGTTACTTTGATTATATATATCATCTGCTTTCTAACAAAGGGGTTAAAACTGTTTCTGTCAAGTCTGTTTTCTTATCTCTACGTGTGTTGTTTTTCTGAGAAAAATACAACAGACAGGTGACCTGTCTGTGTATCTTTTTACACCCGTCTGTGCTTAGCTTCTGCATGCAAAAAGTTTTTAACTTTATTTTAAATTCTAATAAACACAATTCAACCCCCCTTCTCGTGTTTATAGTTGTCTATTTCAAAAACCATGGTCAAGAGTTCATTTTTCCATGAAGCAAGTTGTGCTCTTAAACTTTCCTATACCATTCATTAAGACTTAAGCATTTTATGCTTAAAATTCAAGTAATGGACTTGGACTTTCTCAAGCCTATTTTCGCATAGCCCAAGCCCAAGCCCATGAGAATTTGCTTCATCTACTTCATGAGCCAATCTTCCTCTCCAAGCTCATTCATCTTCTCCAAACTTCTCCATTCTTCCATTTTCTCTCTAACTCCATAAGCTTGAGTTTGTGAAGCAACTTGGAGATTCTTGGACTTTTCTTCAATTCCAAGAGGTAATCCATGATCCTCATCATCATTAAATATCATGTTCTTCAATTACTTTCATGATTTAAAGCTTTGGTCATCTTTTTCAATTCCTAGATCTAGAAACTTTGAAATTGTCTAGAAAATCATAGAAAAATCCTAAAAATATGAAAACAATTTCTCTGAGTTAGTTATCATCTCTACTATCATAATCCAAGAGTATGACTTAAATCAAAATTTCCTCCCTATTTAACCCTCCAAGGCCGAACCCTACTTGTGTGAGTGTAGGAGGTTTTGTTTATTTTTCTTAGAAAGTGAACTTGTATATCATCTTTCTAGTATGTAAGTTTGTTGAATGCAAGTTGTTGTGTCCAAATAAAATCCCTAGCTCATGCTTCTATTAAAGGTCGAAATTGAGTTTTTGAGGAATTGGAGTATTTGATTTCAATTCTTTGTGTTAAACCATCAATCATATATCTCAAGTATTGAGGATCATTAATCCAAAGACTTAAGCATTTTTGGAATTTTTAGTCACTAAACCCTAACATGGCCGTGACTTACTTATAGCGAATAAGTGATTTTATTTGATTGTTTGTAGTTGTTGAAGGTTAAGTGTGTCGGTTATACGTGAGTCGTGACACCGGAGTTTGACGTACCTTAGAGAAAAGAAATCGGGAGATAAGTTCTTCAAGAGGTAAGGGGAGAATACCTGAGGAGTTTTTCCTATAATCATGTGTTATCTAGTTGACATCTGTATTATTTATCTGTGGTGTTTGTTTCAGTTGTGTTATTTTTATCTGTGATGGTTTATCTCCATTTAAATTGTTTATCTGCAGTTATATATTATGATGTTGTGATGCATGATCTGTTTGGGAATATTGATATGATGTTGTTGTTGATTGTTGCTTGAGAAGCCTGACAGTGGTCAGTGTTCAATTAATTAAACGAGATAAAAGCTTTAAGAAGCTTTACGAGTAATATTCAGTATTTAATTGAGAAATATTGGAATATATTATGATTTAAATAATTAATTGAGAAAATAAGAAATTTTCGAAAATATTATTATTTTAATGATTTATCGGTGTAAGAGTGAACTATGAGTCACAGTGAGGACGTAACCGTCAAATTATTTTTGTACTGCTAATTTTTACATAAGAAATTCTGTAATATTATAAAAAGTTATTTTATGAAATTAATCTTCGAAAATAACTTAATTATAATTTTAGGAAATTATTTAAATGGAAAAGGTTAAGAATTGGCTTAAATGGCTTTAAAAAGGTTAAACGACGACAATTTGGAAAAGTATCGACGGTAAGTATTTCTAAAGCAGCAGTATGTATTTTAAACAAGTTTGAGCCTCAAGTGACTCTCTTTTCTAAAAATTAAATTTTTAGTAACCGATGATTTTATAAAGGAATTTTCAATTAGAAATGATATTTTATAAACGAATTTTTACTCAACGATGTTATTCCGTCAACTTAGATAAGTTGCAGAGATTTTGTTTTGAATTTGTGTTTCACAAACAAAAGACGGTGTTCACGTTGAAAAATAAACCTAGTATCCGAGACGTCGTGATACCCGTGTTCTATAATAAAAACGCGAAGATCTTTCATCCGTGTGACGATGAGAATTTTAAGACGATGAATAGTCGTAAGCCACTTTGAGCTTCGACAAGAATATAATGAATGAAAAGAAAATGACAAGAACAAAATGTTTTACATTTGCATTTACGGCAGACGTGCCCGACATTGTTTAACGTGAGACCTTAATGGAAAAGGTATCATGTGACGGTGTATAATTATGCTCGAATGGATAATGAGACGATGTATATGTATCATTATGCTTAAATGGACAATGAGACGATGTATATATCATTGTGCTTAAATGGACAATGAGACGATGTATTATTGTTGTACTTAGCTGGCCAATGAGACGATGTATCGAGTTTGATCAACTCATTTTGAAGACGTTGGGATCTCCGGAGATTAGGTGTGAATGTTAGGTAATGAACGTTGAAGTGTCATGCATATTTTTAAAATAACGATGATCAGGTATGAGACCCAGTGATAAACTACTTGTTTAGTTATGAGAATCTTATGTTGTTATGGTTATATATGTCTATGTGCTAATTTTGTATGTCGTGCATGTGATTATCATTATAAACTCATATATTGGCATCTAACCCTTACAATATACCAGGTTTTACTCGTTTTTGCCGCTGTACCTTGGTACTGGTAGTAGATGGTGCAGAAGAAGTTTTAACTTCAATTGGGGATACTAACCCCGATCTTAGCAGAGGTTGGTAATAGTGGTGAGAACTACAGAGTTCTTTCAGTCGATGTTTTATAGAGTGATCAGCTTAAGATTTTTCCTTGTGTTGTATAATTCTTTTTGAGTAAATCGGTTTATTGGTTTCGGAAGCTCTTGGCATGATTGGCAATTTTAGTATGAAAAACAATTTCAAGAACATTTATATGTTGTGGTGGTCAAATTATGAACAAACCCAGTTGAATGTGATTTTTAATTTGATGTTGGGTGTAGTATTCAGAAAGAAAAATTTTTACAACCGAGTTTTCTGACCTAAAGTAAATAAATTTTCCGAAAGCAACCAGCAAATAACTTTTTAATTTATTTCCGCACGTGGTACAAAGTAATGCCCAAGGTGGGTGTTACAAGTACTAATGCTACTTTATTAAAATGATCATTTAAATCCTTATTTGTAAAGACTAAAATGTCATCAATATATATAAGACAGAAATCCTTAAATTCTTTAAGTATCGTATCCATTCTTCGTTGGAAGATTCCTGGTGACTGCTTCATTCCCATTGGAAGTACATTCCATTCATATTGACCTTGAGGACAACTGAATGCTGTTAGTGCTTTAGATTCTTCAGATAATCTAATTTGATAAAATCCTGATTTACAGTCAAAGGTGCTAAACCAATTCATATTTCTAATTAGTTCATTGATTAAATCCTTTCTTGATAGAAAATAAGCATCACCTTCCATTGCATCATTTATTTGTTTATAATTAATCACCATCCTTCTTTTTCCTCTTTTTATTTCATTATGATTTTCTACATAAAAGGCTGGCGCTGAATGCTTACTCTTTGATGGCCTACTTAATCATTTTTTTGCACATTTTTTCAATATCCTTTGCAAATTCATCTCTATTTTGTTCTGTATAAATCATAGGTTTACATTTTACTTCCTTTGTTGGATCTTTTAGCTTTAATATGGTTAATTCAGTATTTTTATTATTAATATTTGGGTCTAAAGGATTTTCACTGCATACTTTATCTTAAAGTTCTTCAATATGAGCTGGAATTCTTCTATTTGGTTCTAAATTTATTAATGCATGACGAATTTTTGTACATATTTCTCTTACTAGCTCACCACGATTTTGCTTGCTAAGCTCTGATTTTTTAGAATAAATACATTTAGAAAAATGAATAATTGGAATATTTATTACTTCTCTTTGTTGTTTTTGATAAATATATGATGTTTTTAATGATATATGTTCTAAGTATTGACAAAGCGATGCATATAATCGTAAGAAATTGTTTCCTATAATCATATCTAAACTGGTATCTTGCTGATATATTGTAGGTACTATAAATAGTTTTCCTTGTATTATTAAAGTAATTCTTTTTGCTACCCAATACAGGGGATGTATAGATCCATCTGCTATTTGTACTTTTATTGGTTTTTCTAATCTTTCCCATTTATCAAACAATGCTTTTGTTGCTAAACAATTACTTGCTCCAATATCTATATAAGCTTCAGTTTCTATATTACTTTTTTCTATTATTATTTTTATATAAGTATTATTCGGATTTTGTCTCTTCTGAAGATAATTCATTTTCCAGATATTCATATATACTTCCTTCAGTATCATTTAATTCTTCTTCTAATGGCTCAAGTTTATATATTTGATATACTTGTTTTATTAATTTTGATTTTTCTTTGAAATCATTTTCTTTTCTTTGAGGGCATTCATTTGCATAATGGCCTTCAACATTACATATATAACATATACATTTTCTTTTTTCCTTTTGGGCAATATTTCCTTAGTGTTGATTTCTTTTTTCTAAAGAATTTCTTCTTATTGTTTTTATAATACGTTTTCTTTTTTGGTGACGTTCTCTTTAATTTTGGTTTTCTATAATATTTCTTTTTCTTACTGGCTTATCACAGCCATAATTCCCAGGTTTTTCCATTTCTGCGATATCACAACATATTGCATTACTTCCTCTATTTAATTGTCTTATTGTTTCTCTTGCTAAACATTGTTCTCTTAGTTCTTGGTATAGGGTTTGAATAATTCCTCCTAAGGTGTTAGCTGTTTCTTCTAGCTTGTTTTCCCATAATTCCTTTATTTTAGTATTAAGGGGATATGGTAATTTATCGACAAAGATATACTTATATATTTCTTTTGTTTCTTCATTTAATTGATAGTAATCTTTTTTGATACACACAGGTAAAACTTTCTATTTGACACATGTCACATATTTGCATTTTATTTAGGTGAGTTTTTGCTTTTTCAGACAGGAATTTATTTGTTTTTTCTTGTTGATCAAACATATTATATCTGATAAATTCTTGGTAAATTAAAGTCATAACTAGTTTGGCAAAATCTTGATTATTATTTACTAATCTTGTATGTTGTTGCCAAATTTCATCTTGAATACTTTGTAAAAATCTTTGTACATTTCCTGTTGTTTTAAATATTAAAAAGTTTTTTACTTCTAACATATTTGGTTTATTAAATCTTTCATCTGTTGCTATTAATAGTATTATTTCATTAGTCCATTGTAATGATACGACTTCTTTATTTCTTGCATAGTCAATGTTTAATATATTTCCCAGTCTGATTGATTCATAATGAGGCTTAAATTCTTCCTGAATTTTTGTCCATTTATTATTTTTTCTTACATATCCTTTATTATACATAGTTTCTTCTTCGTATTTATCTTATGCTCCATTTGGAGTATATTTATATTCTTCCCATTTTCTTTTAGGTTTTGATCCATTGTACTCTTTTTTTTTTCTTTCCATTTTTATATAATTTTCTTCAGATTCTGAAGATGAGCTGTAATTTAAAACTATCTCCTCATTTTCATTTTCTCTTTTAATTGGCAATTGTTCTTTTGGATTTTTTTTTTGTATTTGATTATGTTCTTCTTCAATTATTTTTAGTTGTTCTAATAATTGTTGAATTTCTTCCGTATCATTTGATTTCTTTAGTGTTTCTATATATTCTTCTTTTATCCTCTCCATGAGGTTACTGGTGAAGATAATTTTGATGGTTCTAGAGTTGTTTCTTGTTTTACTATTATTTTTTCCAAATCTTTTGGTTTTAATAATTCTTTTATTGTTATACATTTATTCTTTTCTTTGTCATCTAAAAGATTTTCTAATTGTTAAAGAACTTTTCTAATTTTTTCAATGTCTTTATTTTCATCTATCTCCTTTCCTTTACTTATATTATTTAGTGTTTCTCTTATAGTATTTATTTCACTTTTTACTTTTTGTATTCTATTATAAGTGTAATTTACAATTTTATTGGTATTTTCTATTAACTGGATAATATTTTTATTAGTTTCTTCCATAATTTTTTCCATTCCATCAAATTTTATTGCTATTTCTTCGGATAAACCCATTATTTTCTTTATTTTTTATTTTATTTATTATTATTTTAATAGAGGGGTTTGGTACCTGTAGGGTACGTGAGAAACCTCCCTAATAAAATTCTATTTTATTTCCTATATTCCTGCACCCTATATTTATCATGGATTTAATTGGTATATACTGATAGTGTAAAAAAAATTTTATGCTATCAACCAATCAGAAATTGACACACTATTCTAAATATTTGATTCGAATCCTAATCACCTTAAAAATCATCAATTCCATAATTTCTAGTTGGCTGAATACATTCAAATTAAACTGTTTTAGCACATATCTCAAATATAAAGTAACGTATTATATATTTTAGGCTAAACCCCTATTTTGGTCCCTTATTTTTATTTTAGTTTTCATTTTGGTCCCTTATTTTTTTTTATTTCCGGTTTTAGTCCCTTATCTTTCGACCGTGAGCCTATTTTAATCCCTTCTGTCAGTCCGCAGCCGTAAGTCGTCGGAAACCGCAGCAGTCAGTCGTCGGAACTGCCAGTGACTCACGACGGATACCTAACGTCATCGTTGCAAAACTGACGGAAGGGGTGAAAATGAAAACTAAAAAAAGATAAGAGATCAAAACGACAAAAAAAAAAAAGATAAGGGACCAAAATGAAAACTAAAATAAAGATAAGGGACCAAAATAAGGATTTAGCTTTTATATATATATATATATTATATTTTTTATCATGTGATGAGTTCGTGTTTGAACAAGTAATGATCCCCGAACCAGATTTGCAATCATGCAACCTTCCAAATTACAATCGAGTGGGGTTTGATCAAACCTAGTCCATTTCCCACCATGATATGATTTCTGTGGGGACCCAACTAAGCTTCAAAGTCCAGGATATCATCATAGACAATCACTTTTAATAGCCAACACAGTTTTTGTCCCTCACACACAACATAATCCAATGATTACTTTTAGCCATACCCATACTGCACCCCCCACCCAACAAAGTAAGGTATCATGATCAAGATCCCACCACGACACACAATATAGGTCAAGAATCTCATGATTTGAACTTATCAACAGTGTATATCCGTATGGCCCATCAATAAACACCGTAATATAGTAGACTGTGAAGCACGGAATAAATACCAAAAGGCCAAAAAACTGAAAAAGTATATAGATAAACAGAAAAAAAGTGTGACACTAGGAAAAGTGGGCCCCACAAGACGCTCAACGACATTGAATCGACCGTTACGAGGCTTACCAAAGCACTATAGCTGCGGGCAGTGGCTAACAGGATGGGCAGTGTGTGAAGAGAACGCTTAACAAAGTAAATATGTTTTGGGACATTTACATAGGGAGGAGGGAAAAATTTACTATGAAAATTGTAAGAGAGACATAGAGAGGGAGAGAGAAAAAAGAAACGGAAAAAAAAAAAGCACAAATAGGGAGCAGCCTGCAAGAGAGAACACTGCAAGTTCGAATTATTCTTCTTTCTTGTAGGGTTGCTTTTATAATCCTCAGTACCTCTTTTGGACTCATTATACTCTATGCCTCTCTCTCTCTCTCTCTCTCTCTCTCTCTCTCTCTCTCTCTCTCTCTCTCTCTCTCTAACTTTTATAATAATACTTTAAATTTTATTTTCTTTGTTTTTTTGGCATATAAGGCTATGGTGCTAAGTGCTAACAGTGCTGTGCAGCAGCAGAATAGAGAGAGAGAGAAGGAAGGCAACTAAATTAAAAGTAAAGGGGCAGGGGCAAAGCCTTTTACACGTGATAAAGAAAACACCAAAAGCTCTTTTGCATGCGTGTGTAAGATTCATAGTCATCATCATCAATATCTCCCTTTCTCATCTTCTCTTTTCCCTTCTTCCTCTTTGAAAATTCTGAATCCACCTCAATACCCATCTCTCTCTCTCTCTCTTCCCCATCTTCAATTTCTACTCCTCATTCGCTCCCTTTATTCCACCTAGTTAGCATTAGTGTTCAAGTTCTTCCTTGTTAACCAAGAGTATAGTGGGTGAGTTCAAGTTATGTTTTTTTTTTTTGTTTGGTTCCTATTCCATTCTCATGGTCATGGTCACTGGGTGAGTGAGCTTGTTGGTTGGTTTGTGGGTTTTCATTTTCTGTTTTTGACTTTGTTTAGACTTCAAGGCATTTAATAGAGACCATTTTGCTCTACAGTACAGTTTGCATTACTTTTCTTCATTTTTTTATTTTTTTTTTTATTTTATTTTTTTCTACCTACAAATCTTCTAGATAGTGATTTTGCTACCCTTTTCAATGTTTATTCCTTCACTTAGGATGTTCTTGATTTTTGTTTTCTTTTGGTTGTTTTATTCTCTTCTCTTTAAAGTAATCCTTGCAGGTTTCAAACCTGTCTTCAAAATCAATTCTTTATTCTACATTTTTTATTTTATTTTATTTTTCTTAAGTGTTTTTTATGTGGTTCTATTCCTTGGTCCTCTTGGTGATTTTTAGTTTTTGGTAGCTGAGAGGCCTATGAGCTGGTTTTGCCTTCTGGGGTATATTTGCATTTCGTGGATCTCTCATTTGTCTGATCACATTTTTACTATATTAATTCTTCTCTTGCTTTTACAAAATTGAAATGGTTTTTGCTCACGTTTGTCTTTTGCTCTTTGTGGTATATTTCGTGTTACAAAAGCTATATAATATTTTTAGCTCAGAATTCGTATTGGGATTTCCTTACTCTTTTGGTCTTTGAAACTTGATGCAAAAGGGTAGAAGAAAATGTTTTCAAAATTTGCCTTTTTTGTTACCTTGTTTAACTTTATGGTTTTACTGTCATCA
Source organism: Echinosophora koreensis (assembly GCA_035048595.1). Classification (NCBI taxonomy): domain Eukaryota; kingdom Viridiplantae; phylum Streptophyta; class Magnoliopsida; order Fabales; family Fabaceae; genus Echinosophora; species Echinosophora koreensis. The sequence goes on along the minus strand of JAPCYP010000061.1, from coordinate 1,879,670 downwards.
CCATTTTTGGGTTTTCTTGCTGAAACAAAGGTGACTAGTTTGATTTTCAGTTTTGCAAAGGAATAGTAATGTTTGTATCCTTCAACAATGCCCGTACTTCACAGCTTCTCCCATTACTATTTTGAACATTATGAATCAATCCATTGAGCACACACACTCATCATATGTTACTTTTTACTTTACAGCAATTACTACTACTTATTTGTCTTACCTAAATTTTCCATCTTTGTTTCTGTATTCTTAGCTGAAACAATTGGCACTATTTTGCAGATATAAGTAAAAACTAAACGTGAAAATTTGGTTTTTGCTGAAGCTGTCACCTTTGACAAGTGTGCCTCTTCTGGGTATACATTGAAAGAAAACCAGTCAACATGCCACTGAGGCAGATGAAAGAAAGCCCAGAGCAACACCTTGTGATCAAAACCCATTTGCAGAATAATATGAATCCAGCTAAGAAGGTTTCTAGAGCTGTCCAAAATGGGAAAGGTCCACCACCACTGCCACAACAAGAACCCCATAACCAAACTTCACCTCAGGTAAGGAACAAGGGAAGAGGAAGGGGTAGAGGGGGTAGAAAATGTGATCAAGGAGATGTTTTGATGAGACCCAGATGCCAACCTTGCACTGTTGTGACAAATACTGCAAATGGGTCTGTTGAAAATGGAAGCATCACCAGTGACATAGAGATGGGTTACCCTACTTCAAGCAAGTCTTTGAGCCTTGCTCCTAGGCCTGGATATGGACAAGTTGGGACAAAATGCATTGTGAAGGCTAACCATTTCTTTGCAGAGTTACCAGACAAGGACTTGAACCAGTATGATGTAAGCACCTTTCCTTGGTATTTATCACACTACTGATAGTCTTCTGAAAGGGGAAAAAAAAAGAAGCAAAAGGGTTCTCTCTGTGACACAACTACAGTGGTCCTTTATTAGAAGTATTTAAGTTCATCCTGTGATTTCCTCTTATATGTGCTGTTCAATTGCAGAAGCAATTGAATGGGGTTCTGTTTCTTGTCTGTCCTTTTCTTGTATGCCATTTATGAATCCTTAAACTGGCCTGATCTTTTGTTCTTGTTGTTGCCTTTTCTTTGATACCATTCTCTGTTGCTGCATTTTTGTAGGTCACTATTACCCCTGAAGTGTCTTCCAAAGCAGTAAATAGGTCCATCATAGCAGAACTTGTGAGGCTGTATAAAGAGTCTGACCTTGGGATGAGGCTTCCAGCATATGATGGCAGAAAAAGTCTGTACACAGCAGGAGTGCTTCCATTTTCCTGGAGAGAGTTTAAGATTAAGCTTGTAGATGAAGAGGATGGAGTTAATTGCCCCAAGTAAATATAAATATAAATATAAATATTTATTACATTTGCACATCATTGTCACTTTAAGCAAAGACAAGATAAAACAGAATGATCTAATATTTTAATTTGGCTTTGAGACACATACATTATGGACTCAGATATACCATTTTTTTAATGTGTTTGAATAAGTTCAATTTTAACTTGCACAAACCATTTTTCAGAAGGGAAAGAGAATACAAAGTGGTGATCAAGTTTGTTGCTCGGGCAAACTTGCACCACTTGGGCCAGTTTCTAGCTGGTAAGCGTGCTGATGCTCCACAGGAGGCAATCCAAATTATTGACATTGTACTAAGAGAGCTATCATCTAAGAGGTAGCCTTAACAAATGATAATTAAGTGAAATGTTTAAAAGTTATTGTTTTTCTCACAAAGGCTGCATTTTCTAAAGGTTTTGCCCCATTGGGAGGTCCTTCTTTTCACCTGATATTAGAACACCACAACGGCTTGGAGAGGGATTGGAGTCATGGTGTGGATTTTACCAGAGCATAAGGCCTACTCAGATGGGCCTTTCCCTCAATATTGGTATATTACTTGGTACTACAATTGATTATTGGATGAAAGTACACTTTAACCTTCAATTTCTCTGCATTATACATTTAACAGATATGGCTTCTGCTGCCTTCATTGAACCTCTTCCAGTAGTGGATTTTGTTGGACAGCTATTAGGAAAAGATGTGCTGTCGAGGCAGTTGTCTGATGCTGATCGCATTAAGGTACTTAGTTATATGGACAAATCTTGCTAAGTTCATTTTTTGGTTAACACTGCACAATTCACAGCGCTACTTTAAGATGTCTAACAGATTAAGAAAGCCCTTAGAGGAGTAAAAGTTGAAGTAACACATAGAGGTAGTGTTAGAAGAAAATATCGTGTTTCGGGTTTGACTTCTCAACCAACAAGGGAACTTGTGTAAGTTATTTTTCTTCCTGGTCTTGTCCTATGCTAATTCAAAGAAGTTCCGATGATATTACACTAGTTCTCTTACTAATGAGGATGTATCACCTTAGGTTTCCTGTTGATGAGAACTCAACCATGAAGTCAGTAGTTGAATACTTCCAAGAGATGTATGGTTTCACTATTAAATGTACTCACCTTCCTTGCCTTCAAGTAGGAAACCAAAAGAAAGCTAACTATTTACCTATGGAGGTAAGTAAAGTTCCTTGTAATTGAAGTAACTGCTCTTCTTGCTCAGAATTACCTTTCATTATTCTTATGTGCTTCTTTTTCTCCAGGCTTGCAAAATTGTGGAGGGGCAACGTTATACAAAAAGGTTGAATGAGAAGCAAATTACTTCTCTCTTGAAAGTTACTTGCCAGAGACCTCGTGATCGAGAAAATGATATTTTGCGGGTATTCATTATTGAACCCTCAGCAACTTCACACCCCCGTGTGTATTTGATTGCAGAGCCATTAAGAAATTTACCTTGAAGTTATCATTGTTTCAAAATTCCTCGAATCCTCGCAAAAGTACTTAGCAGAGTTATGTTCTAGCCGTTACATGATTTACTACTAGAAAGTCAGAATCATATAAAGTTCACATGACTATTACAAGGAAAGAAAATTGGAAACTTTAGCCTGCTGTACGTGTTTGGTTGCAAAGTCCTTTGGAAATGAAGGATCTTTAAGTTATTTTTTCACAATTCCTTCTAAAAATGCATAGCAAATTTGGCAACTTCTCATCCCTTCATATATTTGGTTGCAGAGTCATTAAGAAATGAAGGACCTTTAATTTATTGGTTTTTCATGATTCCTTCTAAAAGTACATAGCAAATTTACGACTAGCAATTATGTGTAGGTCGTTTATTCCTAGGAAGTCAGAATTATATAAATTTCACATGACAAAAACAGGGGTTCAAACAATGTAGTGATTGGAATGTTCATATAATGGTTCAAAAGCTAATGGTGGAGGTCTCTTGTGAGAAATAAAGCCTTCAATTACATCAATAAAGCTGATTTAGGAAAAATCCATTTTATATCATCACAAATGTAGTATATTTACATGATAATGTTGTCCTGTCATATTAATAATTCAATTTTTTTTTCCAAATAGACCATTCAGCATAATGCTTATGATCAAGATCCATATGCAAAGGAATTTGGGATTAAAATCAGTGAGAAGCTAGCTTCTGTCGAAGCACGAATTCTTCCTGCTCCTTGGGTAATGTGCTTCTCCACTAAAACATGTTTGTAACATTATTTTTCTCCTACTTTTCATTGATCTGTAGTGCTTCTGTCGGCAGCTTAAATATCATGAAAGTGGGAAAGAAAAGAACTGTTTACCCCAAGTTGGTCAGTGGAATATGATGAACAAGGTATTGTTACATTGACACACAATATCTGTTGTCCTGAAGTTTATGAAATGCAACTATTATGCTACGTTTTTGAGAAAATAAAACGGAATAATGTTGGTATATTTATAACAATGCTGTTGTTTCTTATCTCTTCTCTTTAATACTGAAATACTGATGTCTTTCTCCCATAATTCTTGAATGATACAGAAAATGATTAATGGAATGACTGTTAGCCGATGGGCATGCATAAATTTTTCACGGAGCGTGCAAGATAGTGTTGCTCGCACATTTTATAATGAGCTTGCTCAAATGTGTCAAGTATCTGGCATGGTAGTTTTCCATCTATTCTATTTTTGTTTGAAGTGTAGAAAAATAATTTCCTGATATTCAATAACATGGTTTTTTGGGCATAGGAATTTAATCCAGAGCCTGTTATCCCAATCTACAATGCCAAGCCTGAGCAAGTAGAGAAAGCTTTGAAACACGTTTGCCATGTATCAACAAACAAAACTAAAGGAAAGGAATTGGAGCTTTTGTTAGCAATATTGCCTGACAACAATGGCTCTCTCTATGGTAAGTCACATTGGTTGGTAATAAATGTAGATGGTTGTCTCAATCAATGGATGCTATTTGCTTCAGTTGACAGAACATTGAAAGATATATTCAGAGTGCAAATTCTGAATTTTCATGTAAATATCTTTTGTTTTCAGGTGATCTCAAGCGTATTTGTGAAACTGAGCTTGGTTTAATTTCTCAATGTTGTCTGACAAAGCATGTCTTTAAGATCACTAAGCAGTACTTGGCTAACGTGTCTCTGAAGATCAATGTCAAGGTTGGTTTGACATTTCTATCCTTATTTGTTTTCTTAACTATTGCAAGGATAACCACCTTGTTGTGTGTAAATTCACGTGCACTGGCTAGAAGTTGTAGGCTTAATCAAGTCAGTCTCATCTTTAGGATTCTTGGGATTAACATCCTAACCTGAGGCCCTTATAATGAGTGAAGCTTCTCAGTAGTTGATTCAGATATGAAAAGCAATAACAAATATTGTTGCACCCTTATTAAGTTGTTAGTGTAATGGCAAGCACCTTTTCCTACAGAAATGATGATTCATTCATGTTATTTTATCTTTCTTTAGTTTTTCCCAAAATCCACTGCCGTGTTAGCCAATGTAGGCATCCCTATTCTATGCATATTAATGTCAAAATTACTCTCCCTTCTCTGAAATGCTTTCAACATAACTACTAATTAGTGATCGTTTAACCTCTTCTTGATGCAGATGGGAGGTAGAAACACTGTTCTTGTTGATGCTGTAAGCTGTAGAATACCATTGGTTAGTGACATACCAACTATAATATTCGGAGCAGATGTTACACATCCTGAAAATGGAGAAGACTCTAGCCCCTCAATAGCAGCTGTATGATTATCTAATCTATTTGTCTTGACTTTTTTATATTGCTATGATTATGAGGGTTTTAGAAACTGATATATATATTTTCCAATCTATAGGTAGTAGCGTCCCAGGACTGGCCTGAAGTGACAAAATATGCAGGTTTAGTTTGTGCTCAAGCTCATAGACAGGAACTCATACAAGATTTGTACAAAACTTGGCAAGATCCTATTCGTGGCATAGTTAGTGGTGGCATGATCAGGTAATAGCAATATGACTTTCACTTTTCTAATTCTGAATGTTGTTCTTGGTTGTTGTATGATCAGATTATAGTAATATGATTTTCACTTTCCTCCTTTACCTCAATTTTCATTTTTTATGTTTACTTCTCATGCAGGGATTTGTTAGTTTCCTTTAGAAAGGCAACAGGACAGAAGCCACTAAGGATAATATTTTACAGGTTTGTATGTTTAATTTATGATGCAAGGTCTATAATGCATGTTGTAAACTTGTATAAAAGAAATATTAGTGGTTTGAACCAGAATTGATTTTGATGCCAAGTGGCAAGATGCTATAAAAAGTGAAGGATTGGAATAAGATTTTTGATAGATTATATCAGTAAATATAGTATAATGTCTGCCCTTAGAATGAATGTGCCACAGTAAACTCCACACTACTGCAATGTCTGAAAGCTGTTTGTTAAGCTCGACAGTCTACTTGCAAGAATACATCATAAGTGTGTTATAGTTAAAGCACTATTATTTGTCTAACTTGCTGGATTGTTGGAAATTAAAGTGTGCATTATTGTTATAAGTAGAATAAACCCATAGACTGAATGCCTAAATAGTCCGGTAGTAAGGATGTGGTGTCAAACCTACCGATGTGGTTCTTTGTTTAGCCCATTGGATTGTGTACAGATCTCCCCAGCATTTTGGGCTTCCCTTAATGACTCTAACATGGTTGTCATCAAATTATATTTATAGTGTTGATAAATCACTTCTACTTCAAGCTCCTAAACTGGTTTTATCATGTAATTTTGGAGAGGATGCTAGATATAGTCTAAGTTATCCATGGAAGTGGGGCATATTTCATTCAAATCGATATTTAAGTTCACACGTGTATAATCGGCTACCTAGTAGCCTGCCTTTCTGAAATATTTTAGTTTGACAAAACTGTAGTCCCCAGTGGATTGACAATAAATTTCTAACAGGGATGGTGTAAGTGAAGGGCAGTTTTACCAAGTTTTACTTTATGAGTTGGATGCGATCCGGAAGGTTAGAATTCTTTTCTTACTCATCATACGTTTTATAATAAAATAAATTCTGATAAGCAATATCTGTGCAGGCATGTGCTTCTCTAGAACCGAACTATCAACCTCCAGTTACATTCATAGTTGTACAAAAAAGACATCATACTAGGTTGTTCGCAAACAACCACAGGGACAGGAGCAGTACAGATAAGAGTGGAAATATATTGCCTGGTCTGTTGAACATTCCTGAATTGCTTATATATACCGGTCATTGTTCATGTTTGAAGCAATTGTTTAATAAGATTGATTTTTTCTTGCTTTTAATCTACTTTCAGGCACTGTTGTTGATACTAAAATCTGTCATCCAACAGAATTTGATTTTTACCTCTGCAGTCATGCTGGCATCCAGGTAGAAGATAGTTTTTTCTCTCTTCTATACCGGGGTTTATGGTTACAAATAGAATGATTCATCATGAAAAGAAACAATATAGCGTAGTTGATACCTGTCAAATCATTAGAAGGCAAGCCAGAGAAGAATCATAATGTATTTTTTTAATTGATTTTTCCTTATTTTGGATGTTATAAAAAATCCCAATTATTCACCTCACCTTGATTATTAAATCTTTAATCTATCTTTATTGGCCTAAGAAGGAAAGTAAACGTATCTATATTAGCAATTTAGCAGTCCTCTCAAGTATGGGTCCGATGTTTTGCTTTGTAGTTTATCCTTGGATATGGAGACATTTGATTTTAAAGATCTCCTTTGCTAATATATCTTGGAAAGGTTCTAGTTACCACAGCATATGAATCTAAGCCTCCCAATTTTGGGTTCTGTTTCCATTATCATGCAGGGTACAAGTCGTCCAGCTCATTACCATGTTTTGTGGGATGAAAACAACTTCACAGCAGATGGAATTCAGTCTTTGACAAACAATCTGTGTTATACATATGCCAGGTGTACTCGCTCTGTATCTGTTGGTAAGCCCTTCTTTTACCACTAGTAAAAGAAGTTAGAATAATTTTAAAGCATGATTAAACTTTAATTAACCTGGATATAATAAAGGCATGAATACATTGTGGGAAGATATGCAGTTATTAGTTATTACTTGGCAAATTGAAAGAATCCATCAATAGGAAAATTACGTTAATGTACTCAATCTAGCTTTGTTTACCAACGTCTGTTGGTCCAAGTGGCAAGTAGCTTAATTCCCCTTAAGCAAGGTTTTAGGTTCGAGTTTTGTGAAAGGAAAAAATAGGCGTTGAAAGAGCTTTACCCTCTTAAATGAGTCTTCCTGACCTAACTCAAATTAGTCAAAGTCCAATGTGTTTTTTGGATACCGAGGGTCTTGGGCCAAAATAATCTAGCTTTGTTTTAGGCTTTTAGCAACCTTAATTATTGAGTCTTCATTTCTCCATTAAATTTATCTTCGTTAAAGTTTCGACTTGTTTTGGAAAATATATAACTCAATGACTTTCTTCTCTTGCAGTTCCACCAGCATATTATGCACATTTAGCAGCTTTTCGAGCCCGTTTCTATATGGAACCAGACCTGCTGGAGAATGGCTCCTCAGGGGGTGGTAGTGCTGGTCATGGTTCCAAGGCAATACGATCAGCTGGAGATTGTGGTGTCAAGCCATTGCCAGCCTTGAAAGAAAATGTGAAAAGAGTAATGTTTTATTGTTAGATGGTGTAGTGGATGGAGCATGGGCATGTAATGACACAAGGCTACAAGCAGCCAAAAAGGTCATATAATGGAATGTTTACCCCTCTCCCCCAACAATTTCATGTACATTAGTGGCTCTTCAGCCCAAAGGCATGTTTCCCAAAATGGATCCATGATTATGGTTCTAGAGGCTTAGTTTAGAGTTGCTAACTCACTGGTCTACCAGCCATCATCATGAAGATGGTATCGAATTAGGCATTGTAAACAAAGTTCTATGAATTAATCTTTATTGCGGAAAATTTTGCCTGAATGCCTTTGCGAAATTTCCCGCTTCAGCCCAAAGGCATGTTTCCCAAAATGGATCCATGATTATGGTTCTAGAGGCTTAGTTTAGAGTTGCTAACTCACTGGTCTACCAGCCATCATCATGAAGATGGTATCGAATTAGGCATTGTAAACAAAGTTCTATGAATTAATCTTTATTGCGGAAAATTTTGCCTGAATGCCTTTATAGATGTTGAACAATAGAAATTTCCCGCTTCATCTTTGCGAAAGGAAACTTTCTAACTAGTATGATGCAAAATATTAAGCAAGTTATCATTTCGATTCAAAATCAATACAGTGCCATGGTAAGTTTTAAATAAATAAAAAAAAGAAGAAAAAGTTCGAACTATATAAGTGGATAGATTCATAGACTGGAGAAGTTTTGAGTCAAAATGTGATTTCAAGTTTTAATTACACTCTTGTCAACAAAAGGGGAAAAAAAAAGTTTACTTACATGTTTTCTCATTTATCCCAATTCTTCGGGGGCAATTGTAAGTTCTTATGGGTCAAAGGTAGATTCACAATTTAATCAATAAAAATTGATATACTTTTATGTCATATTTCTAAACAATATTTTACAGGTTATTAGAAAGAAAAAAAAAATGAACCATCATATGATAAATAAGAAAAACTAAAATAGAAACATCATATAAAAAAAAAGGGACCAACAAAATGGACCATCATATGATAAATAAGGAAAAGGGTAAAGGCCTATTTTTGTCCCTGACAAAAATTACGTGGGTCATTTTAGTCCCTGACAAAAAAAAACTATCTCGTTAGTCCCTGATAATTACTAACGTGGGACACGTTAGTCTCTGCGTTGACTTCCGTTACCCAGCCTCCGTTACTTTGATGACTTGGCCGTTAAATTGTCTTAGTTGGCCATTATCTTCGTCCACGTGGCATGACACCTAATAAAATATTATTTTTTATTTTTAAATAAATATATATTTTTTTCTTATTTTTTTTTGCCAAAAATCATTCCCAACCCTAATCTTCTTCTTCTTGTTCTTCTGGACATGGCTTCTTCTCTCCAGATTTCAATAAATGCTCTTTATGACAACTTTTCATAATATCTAGATATTTTCTCATTAACCTAACCTATGCTTAGTTAACTTCAACCATCATTCAAGGTTAATAGGGTAATTCCTTCTCCTCTTTGGCAAGAGTACATGGTTGCCATCCTCTCTACTTCTATCAAACACTTCATTTTCATTTCTTCACATTTTCTACACAAATTACCCTTTGATCATTTTATGAATTCATTTGATGTCCAACAAGGGTTTTGACAATTTTATCCTTCTATCATGTATAATTTCGACCAAGCCTCTTGAATAGCCATTATTTCTCTTCATTCTAGATGACCATGATGGTTATGAAGACATTTAAATATTTTACGTTATTTTCTAAACTTAACCTATTTTTAGTTAACTTCAACTAAGTTTTTTTTTTTTTTGACACAACTTCAACTAAGGTTAGCCAATCATGATTTGCCATAAAATATCTTCTTCCTTCATGTGGTGCACAAACAGCCACATCCCCTAGACACACCTCCACCACATATTTCATGACTCATCATGATTATTAATTGGAATTTATGTCAAAAGTGGGGAATCACCATTAACTTAACCAAACTTTGGTTATCTTCCACCATAGTTCATTTAAGACTAACAAATCAATTTATCCTCTTCATTTGGACACACCACACGGCAGCATCACACTCCACACCAACCCCATTTCATTTCATCTAAACTAACCAAGTTTATGAACAAAATTCTTCTTTGTTCATCATCCAAATTTTCAAAGGAAGTCTTAGATCTTGATCATTTCTTGAGATTCGAAAGGTATAGTCTTATGATCCATGATCATACCTTCATCTCTCTTCATATCCCAAAGTTTTCTTCAAGTTCAAATCCCTAGATCTAGTTTTTCAAATAATTCTAGAAAATCATAGAAAAATCATTTTAATGTGAGATCAATTTCTATGATCTCCATATGACTTATATATTCATCATCCAAAAGCTTTAAAAATTTAGAGATCCCTGGCTATTTCTTTTTGAGTTGGCTGAACCTATACCATAATGGGTTAGGATGATTTTCTTCAATCTTTAACTTGATTTCTTGTTGGTTGTTCATGGCTAGGTTTGGTTGATTCAAACCTTGAGGCTTTAGGTGAACAACATCCTTACACTACTTGACTTTCAAGTGATCTACAAGAGGTAAGGGGGGAGATTACTACTATCCTACCTTAATGTAGATATGTATGCGGTTTAAAATATTTGTATGTTGTTGTTCAAATCCTAAGTGTTAGGGTTATGTATTATTGTTTATGGTTGTGTGATCCTCTTGGAGGATTTGATTTGATGCTTGGTTGTGGCATGATATGTCATATGGTTGTTTTGGTTCTAATGACCTTAAGTTGGAACCATGATTGCTGTTTGCTTTGATTTGTTAAGAAAAATGCCTAATATAATTATTTGAGGCTATTCGGCCATAACTGTTTCAGTGAGTTCCATGAGGATTTAATTTGTTTGGATAATTTTTATAAGGAGTGAATGAGTATATAAGAGTATATAAATTGGTTTGGATTGATTTGGATATGTATGTTAAAAGATATGAATTTATGAGTCTTTAGGGACTTTTATGCAATTTCTAGAAAATTGCGGGACTGAACTAGAAATATGAAAATATGTCATACAGTTGAAGTGAATGATAAGATAAGACCATAGAAATTGTTTTGGTGTTATTTGGATTAATACATAAAAAGATATAAGTTTTTTAGTAATCAAGGACCTTTTTGAAAATATTGTAAAGTATGGGGCAAAAATGTAATTTATGGAATTTTTATGAGGACTGGAAAAAAAATATTTCTATAAAAGTTGGTTTGGTGTGATTTGAAGTTATAAATAAAAAGTTACAAGGTTTTAAGTGAATAAGGATCTTTTTACAATTAATGAAAGTTTAGGGGTTAAATTGCAATTTTAGAAAATATATTTAACTAGGCAGTGAGAGACTGTTTTTCATACTTAACTAAGTATTCTAAGACTCCAAAATGAGTCTTGGACTATTAGAGTTTAAAATCGTTGAAAAATGGTTTACGCGATTTATAAACTTAACAACGTTCAGTCAAAATTTTAGGAATTCTGTATATATGGAAAGGAAACTGTAAAATCAGTGTTTCAACATCCTAATATGAGTATGATAACCTAGGTGAGTAATGGATGTGAGGTTCGAGCATGCAGACGATATGTTGGAGTTTCTAGTGGACGTCTTCCAGACTGCTGATGGTTTCGTAGACCATGTTTTTCCTCTTGAAAGAGGAAATGGCTTAGTATGAGAGTTACTTTTGTAGTGAATCTAGTAGTATCTTTTGTGACGACGTCGGTAGTGGACTCAAATAGAGTTTCCCTAGATCTCGTTAGTTGGGTTTATCCTTCTCACGATGTATGAGAAAGGATTGTCTTTTCTAGTTTAGTATTGGCCAGCTGGGTATGTATGGGAGTTAATGTTAATGTTTATGGAGCTGCGACTCCAAGTATCTTGTATTTTAGGAGCTGCGTCTCCATATCTTTATGTTGAGTCTGTACATTTCTATGATTTATGTTTATGAGTCAGGTTCGGGATTATGTAAACGATTTTTGAACTCATGACCTTAATTGTGATAATGGAGGATTTTATTGTCCATTCCTTTAAATCAAAGTAGTTATATTTACGACTTAATAAAAAGAAAAAAAAATTACCCCATTCTTTTATAGCCAATCTTAATTAACCTACTCTTTGACCTTAAAATGTCACGTACGATGTAACACTCGAGAAGGGTGTAATAGAGTGCAGATGCTGGTAAATTTGGAGCCTCTCCCATAGTGTTGTTAGAATAGAAAGCATATAAACTATCAACAGATGCACACTCTAAAGGAATACTTGTATCCAACCCTTTTTTAAGTCTAGAGACCCAACTATAATGGTCCACTTTTTCTTTTTCTATTATTTGGGGTAGGCCCAATTGTTGGTGTAACCCCTAGAGGCCAATCTATTTTGAATAGATCATCATTTGTATCATTAATTTGATCATATATTTGATATATGAATAAGGCATTCATTTATTATGTTATTAGTTTATAGCATAATAAAGTCCTTAGAATAGACAGTTCATTCAATGAGATATTAAGTGCGTGACTTAATCGTGAGACCTTATTGAATAATAGAACTCTATTCTTAAATATCTGTAGTCGAGTATTATTGTTAATTAGGATGACAATAATATATAGAGACTATTGTGTGAGTAGACTGATGACCACCTCTCACGGGTCATGGATATGTGATATCAAGTCCGCACATAAGTATAAATATTAGGAGTAATATTTATACCAGATGGCCCACTATGAGAATACTTCATAATAGTTATGTAAGTGTCATAAGTATTCTTATGGCGACCATAGTGAAGTAGTCCTTCGACTTGAAGTCACTACGATTCCTACATGAGGAGTTGTATGCTTTAATGCTATCAAACGTCACGAGTAATAGGGTGATCATAAAGGTAGTTATTGGTCCTGCAATAAATCATGTTGAGGGGTGTGAGTGATGTAGACAGGATTCGTCCCTCCTACATAACAGGGGTAATGTCTTGGGCCCCTCGATAGAGTGAGACGTGAAATATACGTGGCCACGCGGAAGTGGGTCAATATGTGATATTGGGCCCATTTATGATTACACGTCTACTCGGGGATCGAGGAACAAATAATTGAACATAACAAGGATGACATTATTATACATTGTGTTCAATTAAGATATATGGACGAAAGGGACATTTGCTACACTGTAAACTTTGGTCGCGGTAAGGCTAAAATCGGATCACCGATACTCTCGCTAATTGGGTAGTAATGATGCATTGCTAGATGCCGCTCATTATTTATAATATTTAATATTATAATTAATATTTGATATTATTATAATATTTAATATTATTGCCAACTTAGTGGGAGCCTATAGGGTCACACGCATAGAGCAAATGCTGAGCAGTTATATTAATTAAATATGATTTAATTAATATAAGGACAATTAGGCTTGTAGTGTACAAAGCCCAATATGGTAAGCAGTTAGGTTAAAAGGAGCTGCTAACTTATAAATAGAAGTGCTCTCCCCTCTAACCTGGTCTTGCTAATCGTGCCTCCCCGTAGCCGTCAGCTAGTACAAGACGCATAGCTCCAACACCCATTTGCTCGCGTGGACTGAGTAGAGGTGCTGCCCCTTCGTGGTACTGGTGATCGAAAAGAAAAGCACGCTTCAAGAGGTAAACACTAATAGCCCTTTGTGATTCATGTTTGTAATGCGCAATCCATGGGATGGTTTTCTTCCGCCTTGAGATTTGATTTTAAAAGAGGATAATCTCATGAAAACCTAATAGTGGTATCAGAGCGTGTGGTTGTAATTACCATGAGTCCCCTATGTGCTTGTTTGCCTTGTTTGATAACATGATTTTTCTGCTTTTGAATATGATTCAATCGAATATATGTTATCTTTTGTGAGTACATGTTTATTCTTTTTGTTTGATCTATATATGTTGATATATGTGATCATGGCTGGGCGTTAAATTTTTTTTTTTTAAAAAAAAAAATGGAAAAAAAGAAAAGAAATATAGAACTTCAAGCTTTAAGCCATGATCATTACGTGAGTATAGACCTTTTCATTTCTTTTGAAATCTAACTTGAATTTAAAAGGCAATGTGCGCAATGTCCAGTATGTACGTGATGACCTATTTCTATTTGCAAAAATGTTTTTTTAGACAACTGGCAATGACAACTCTACGGTGACAACCGTAGAGTTCTACAGTAACGCGCTACAGTAGCGCGTTACTGTAGCTTTTTATTTATTTATTTATTTTTATTTATTTATTATTTTTTATTTTGACTTTAAAAAAAAAAAATATTTTTTGTTTTTTTGTTTTTTTAATATCTGGTTAATCAGGTACAAATATCTGGTGAATTTAGTTCATTATTTAGTTAATGGGTTTTTTGGTTAAGTATGTGCAAATATCTGGTTAATCATGTACAAATATCTGGTGAATTCAGTTCATTATCTGGTTAATGGGTTTTTTTGGTTAAGTATGTGCAAATATCTGGTTAATCAGGTACAAATATCTGGTGAATTCAGTTCATTATCTGGTTAATGGGTTTTTTTGAGAAATAAATTTTGTGGTTAAGTATGTGCAAATATCTGGTTAATCGGGTACAAATATCTGGTGAATTTGGCTCATTATCTGGTTAATGGGTTTTTTTGAGAAATAAATTTTTTGGTTAAGTATGTGCAAATATCTGGTTAATTGGGTACAAATATCTGGTGAATTCGGTTCATTATTTGGTTAATGGGTTTTTGGGTTAAGTATGTGTAAATATCTGGTTAATCAGGTGCAAATATCTGGTGAATTTAGTTCATTATCTGGTTAATGAGTTTTTTAGAAATAGATTTTTTAAAAAAAAGTCAACATTTGTAAAAAAAAAAAAAAAAAAAAAAAAAAAAAAAAAAAACACTATTCTAACGCTACAATAGTGCTACAGTGCACTACAGGACAAAAAGTTGTCCCGTAGAGTTGTCTGGCCGGGTTGTTCAAATATCACTCCTGATCTATTTGATTACTTTGGTTTAATTAGTATTTGGTTCAAATGCTATTTGGAACTCCGTACAGTGTCAATTCAAATATGATTTGATCTTGATTTTTTTTTTGTTTTGAAAGTAATAAGGACAGTACGTGTGACTTTGACACGGTCAAATGCAATCAATTTGAAAAGAGGTTTTCAAGTTTAAATTATAAATATGGGAATAATTGCTATGAAAATCAACTATGTCATCTTGTCCGATTTGGATAAGGTAAATCTTTTGATTTCAAAATAATAAAGATAATAATCAATTTAAAATTATTTAAAAATATTAATAATAATAAAGAGTTATTATTATTTTTAACTAAATAATTTTAAATGTGTGGTATATGGTTATGGCTCTAGATCATGGTATTATTTATTTGGGATAAATACGACCTGCATATCGTGATTTATTTATTTAAATGTGGCCTGCGTATTGTGCCTTTTTATTTATTTATTTATTTATTTATTTTAAATAAATGTAATTGCTCGAGTTGAAGAGGAGGTAATACCAAATAATGACGTAGTGGGAGAAGCTTGAGAAGCTTGCTCGAGGGTTGAAGAATTGTAATAAATTAGTTATTTTAATTCTTGTACATTAGGAAGCCATAACCATAATACCTTATCTTATATTTTTATGTATGAGATGTATGAAATATATGGTTGTATGCATGTATGTCTTATATGTTATATATGTTTGTTAAATGTATGATAACATGTATGCATGTATTCTGAGAGACGTTTTGTATGAGATACAAAGCCGGTGAGATCACTTTTAATAAAAAACCCTCAAAAGAAAATATTAAGTTTAAGAGCCTTCAAATGCATGGCACTCATCAAGACTAATATCGAATGTGTGTAGGTCCACCAAAGCGGAGTGCATTTTTCTATTCTAGTAAGATGCGATAGGACAATTATAATGTCCAATTGCTGTCCATTGGGTCTAACTTAACTAAGCCAAATTCAATAGGATTGAAAGGCTTAGAGGCGTTGAGTTGGGCATTAGTCCATAGGATGGATTAGAATAAGAGTTATTCACCCAACTGATCCAAGAGTTACATGAGATGTAATTGGAAAGGAGTTTCCTACCTAAATAACTAAGTTTTGGGAGATCAGCTAAAGTTGACTCAAAATGAGGTGAAATGTGGATCTTGTCTCACTAGAAAATCTTTCAAAGGGATTTTCCGAGTCAATGATGAGGGTCATTGATTTGAGTTAAATAGTGGGAGTATATTTAATAAAAGGCCTTATTAAACATGTTTTATCATGATACTTATATTCTACATGTTTCTGCAATTAGAATTACCATTACATAAAACACTATAAGGTATTACTGCGATTTGTCCTTAAGAAGGACAAGGTTTCCAGAATTAAATTTCTGGATTGGTACAGGAATTTGAGGATTGTCCTCAAGTACAAGAAATAGATGTATGTTCTCAAGCAAATGATTCCTGAGCAACCCATTCTTGGATCGAAAAGGAAGCTTATGAGAAGCATCAAGTCGATGTCCTAGATATAGGATTCTTCATGCTTGCAACCATGAAGGCGCACGATATGATCATGCACCTCATGATACTCTGTTGAGAGCATGCAATGCATAAGAACCATAAGTCATCTCGACCCTTTTTCAGTTGCGAACTGACAGAAGGAAATCCCGACAATTATGATGTGCTTCATATTATTGAGTACATTAAGAACTTGGTAAAATGAGATTTCCTTTTGGCCAAATGTTGGCCAGTGATATTATTGAAATAACCAAAGTGAACACAAGAAGGGGGGTTGAATTGTGTTTACCAACTTTTTCAACAAGCAAGGTTTAGATAAGAGAAAGTTAGACGAGTGACTCATCTAATATTGAAACAGAATAGCACACACAGACAGAGAAGGTTAAAATAGAGTTTGATAATCACAGTATTAACTCCCCAAGTTAAAAGCTAAAACAGAAACAATACTTAAGCAAATTAAAAGATAAAGGGAGTAGAAATATCACTCAAGAGATTTATACTGGTTCACCCCAAAATCCACAAGGCTACGTCCAGTTTCTTGGCAGCACCAAGTTTCCACTATAACTAAGTAAATTACAGTACAAGTATTCTTTGCACACCTAGCCTCTTCAGGCTCAACACTCAAACAAGTATTCTTTTCTCACCTAGCCTCTTCAGGCTCAAAACAGTAAGGGATAAAAGGTTTTTTTGTGTAGTTAATACACCTTGCAAATCTTTCAGATCACACTCAGAGAATGGAATAAATATGAAGTATGAAAGACTGCGAATTTATATCAAATGATTGAATGTGTATTCAATGAAGGAATGAAGAAGTTAATGAAGATAGTAAATGCTTCTATGCAGAGTTCTTTTGATATTCAACTTCTTGGCTTCATCTTCATTGTTTGATCTATTTAAAGACTTCAATCAAGAGATCCGTTTTGACACAGCTTCAAAAAGTGTTTGCTTCTGACTTGAGCTTTCTGAGACACCATTTAATGTCAAAGAGTCGTTCTGAATATTTATTAAATTCTTGGAAACGTTGAGCTTTGACAAGGGTGTCCAAGAGTACACTTTAGACTGAGCAGCTGTTCTTTCAGAGTATATAGCAGCAGGCTTCTTGTACTTGTTGCAGAGAGCTTTCCTCTTTCAGTGCAACATCAGTTCACTTTCCAGAAAGCACTTTTACTTTGTACTAAAACAGGCAAAAGGTTACTGCAGTGGTGCAGAGATTGCGTGTTTATTCCTTAAAACCTTGAAACAACGTTCTTTATTCTTTGTCCTTTGAGCTATTGTCCAGAGGTCTTCGAGATCCTTAAAGGAAGTAATATAATTTGAATAAGGTGACTTGGACTTGATTTCTGACATACTGACTTGGTATCAGTAATGAGAATTTTTAGACGGGTGAAAGTCACCCAAAAATTAGACGGGTGATGATCATTCAAAAATTAGACGGGTGCTGGCGTGTTCCAAAGTTAGACGGGTGATCAACTGAGCCAAACTTAGACGCATGCTTCTTGCCACGTCATCAAGTGAACTTAGTCTTTCTTGAGCGTTGACTATCCTTTAGACGAGTGGAAACTTAGATGAGTCAGTACTGAGCTTCTACTAAAAAGTAGACGGGTCAAAAAATAGACGAGTGACCTTAAGTCTATTTTCCTGCACACTTATCAAATATATCAGTAATTTCATTTGGTTCAACATTATCATACTTGAACTATTTAGAATCATCAAAACTTAGAGAATTTACACATTGAATGTGTTTTAGACTTAGGAGGTCTCAACAATGATCTTGCAATTGTTGCTGGATAGTTATAGTCAATTCGTTATGAACGGTTCTGACATACCTCTACTGGAGATTGCAAAGAAAGTTGAGAACTACCGAGCATAGTCTCTAAAGTAGAAAAGAGTAGACTATTGAGATAGTCTTGAAAGGGAAAGTCTTAAACTGGTAAACAAGGAGAAGAACAAGGGCAAGAACAAGTTCAGTTCCCGTACTTCTATTTTGGAGCTAATAGGCAATGTTGCAAAGGAAGGCAGTAACTTTCATTTCGGCTTGACCGGACATTGGAAAGACTGCCAAATGATACAAGAAAGAGTATAAGAAAGGAAAGGAAGTATGACTTCCTTTTGAGCATTGTGTTGTAGAAGTCAACCGACTTCAAAATCATGGGTATTTGATATCAAATGTGGATCTCACATTAATGTGAAGGATCAAAGGGAGTAGGACGTTGACTAAAGGCAAATTCAACCCGTGAATAGGAAATGGAGCAAAAGTTGCTGCATTAACTATAGAAGTTTTTGCCTGGACCTATTTTAGAACTAAAATAAGTGTTATTAAGTTCTAGCTATTGGTAGAAACATCAGTCACATGATATTTTCTATGCTAGCAAGTTTTTGGATAATGGAATTTGTGTCCTTAATCCTCATATGCCCATTTATAATATAAATGTGAAAGGGTCAAACAAAGTGATTTGAACCCTACATGCCTTTGGCATTGTCGTTTAGGTAGAATAGGTGAGAAACGCATCTCCAAGCTCCATAAAGATGGACTTTTGGAATCATTCGATTATGAATAGTTTGATGTATGTGAATCTTGCTTGTTTGGGAAAGATAATTAAGGCCCCATTCCCCGGGCAAGGTGAAAGGGCCAGTGATCTTTTGGGCTTGATACATAGCAATGTATGTAGGCTCCTAAAGGTGGTTATCCTTACTTCGTCACATTTACTGATGATTTCAGTAGATATGGATTTGTGTCTATTATGAAACACAAGTCTGAAACCTTTGAAAAGTTCAGAGAGTTCAAGAATGAAGTGGAGAACCGACTTGACAAAAGTATTAAGGCCATACGATTAGATCGTGGTGGAGATTACTTAAGCCAATAGTTTTATGACCATCTGAGATAGTGTGGGATAGTGTCCCAACTCACTCCTCCTAGAACTCCACAATGGAATGGTGTGTTCGAAAGGAGGAATTGCACCTTGTTAGACATGGTACGATCTATGATTAGTCATTGCTACCTTTTAAGACTCTTGTTGGGTTTTGCTCTACTTACAGTTGGATTCACTCTTAACTGTATTCCATCTAAGGCGATTGAAATGACTCCATATGAGATATGGATGGCCCGAAGGCCTAGGCTGTCATTTATGAGGATTTGGTGATGTCAGGTTTATGTGAAACGTCTTATGATGGATAAACTTGGGCCCAAATCGGATAAGTGTATATTTGTGGGATATCCTATGGATACCAAATGATATTATTTCTACAACCCCTTCGAGGACAAAGTGTTTGTCGCTAGGACTGGAGTGTTTCTCAAGAAGGAATACATCTCTAAAGGAGACAGTGGGAGAAATGTAGAACTTGGAGAAATCCAAGTACCACAAAATACCGAGCCGCCTACAATGGAACAAGAACAGGTTCCACAAGATGTTGTGGTTGAATCGTCGGTTCAAGTAACACAAGACTTGCGTAGGTCTAACAGGCCACATCACCAACCTGAGAGATATGGACTTCTCCTGAATCAGGAAGGTGGTGTGCTGCTTATGGATCAAGATGAGCCTGTAACCTACCAGGAGGCTATAATTGGGCCGGAATCTGAGAATTGGCTTGAGGCCATAGGACCTGAAATGGAATCCATGTACACAAACCAGGTATGGGCCTTGGTTGAGCCACCCGAAGGGGTAAAACCCATGGGGTGCAAGTGGATCTTCAAAAAGAAGACTTACATGGATGGTAAAGTGAGTACCTTTAAGGCGTGACTGGTTATGAAAGGTTCAAGCAAATTCATGGTGTAGACTATGATGAGAATTTTTCCAGTAGCGATCCTTAAATCTATTCGGTTCCTACTTGCTGTTGTTACATACTATGACTATGGAATCTGGCAGATGGATGTCAAGGCTGCATTCCTTAACGGGAATCTTCTCGAGGATGTGTACATGACACAACCCGAGGGTTTTGTCGATCCAAAGGATGCTGGAAAGATATGTAAGTTGCAGAGATCCATTCATGGATTAAAGTAAGCTTCAGAAGCTGGAATCTTCATTTTGATAAAGCTGTAAGATAGTTTGGATTTATCAAGAACGAAGATGAATCTTGTGTGCACAAGAAGGTTAGTGGGTGTGAGATTGTTTTTCACGTTTAACATGTGGATGATATACTACTTATCGGAAAAGATATCCCTACACTTCAAAATGTGAAAATGTAACACCCTGTTTTTCAGAATTAATTTAATTAAGCTGAGTTTATTAAGTTGGATTTATCGGTCGAGGGCATAGTGGGATTTTTGGCTAAAAGTCCCTTTCTGGTACATGAGCATGCCTGTGCTCATTAGCCAGCACGCCCGTACTTAAAATCAGGAGCGTGTTTCTGATTTTAAGTTGAGCACGACCGTGCTCAACAGTGAGCACGCCCGTGCTCAACGTGTTGACCGTGTCTCGTAACGTTAAGTCGAGCACGACCGTGCTCAAGTCCGGGCCTATATACGTCGAGCAGACTCAGGGTTGCGCCGTACACTTCATCTTTGTTACAAAAAAACCCTAGTACGGCTGCAACCTCCCTTCTTTCCTTTTTCCTTCATACTCAGTGTGGTTTTGGGTATTGGAGACTCTAGGGGGACGTGGTTCCATCTGCACTTCGTATATAGGTAACATTACATTACTTTCCTTAGTTTCCTTTTGTTTTATGGTTGGGAAACTAACACCGTTTTAATCTATTTGTGTTTAAGGCTGGTTTGAGTGAACGTCGCTGTTAAGAAAGGAATCGGTTGCTGTTTAGGACGCTGTTAGGGAGCTACCTTCAATCCAGGTATGGGGAGAAGGGTAGTATTTACATAGGTTTGGGTTTAGGGTAAAGTAAAAGGGTCCCCATAACCCCGGTTGATGCATGTTATGTATGTATTAGTTGTCTAAATGTTTTGTATGATAATCTGATAATTGCTGTTATGCGTTGTATACTGATATGTGAATATGTTGATGTATTCATGAATAATATGATAGCTGTCCTATGAGTTTGGTATGATGATAATAATGGTTGTTGACATGTTGTTGATTGGTTGATGTGATTTTGGAGTTGTTGATGTATATTAATCCTTAAAACGCACTGTTAATGGACTTAGGATTAATAGGTGTAAAAACCTATAAATTGGACAAAAACTCAGTCTCTGTTCCTGCCCAGAACAACACTGTCGCGCAATGAGCACGACCGTGCTGAACAGGGAGCATGACCGTGCTCCCAGTTGAATTCTGGGTAAATGACCGCGCTGTTTAGCACGGCCATGCAGAACAAAGAGCACAGCCGTGCTGCTGAGCACGACCGTGCTTATTAAGAAGCACGACCGTGCTTCACTTATAGGAGAGCACGCCCTTCACGTGCTTAAGCACGACCGTGCTGGGTTACGAGCACGACCGTGCTCAACCACCTGGACAGAACAAGATTAAAGGACTTAAGGGGTTTTAAACCCCACTTCCCTATGATGATAACTGATTAGACAACTTGGTTAATGTTACTAAAGATAATTAGAGGTCGTGAGATGGTGAGGTGTTAAGTCGATGCCCTTTTGGGTGCCGCAAACTGATGAGCTGTGCCTTGGTGCTTCTTGGCCAAGGAAGCCTTGACCCCGTGGTTTGGGTTTAAAGGTGTTGATGTTGCTGTGTACCTTGGTGGCCGAGAGTTTGCCCCAGGTACTGCGGTTGATTCCGCTTAAGTCCTCAGGTAGATTCCGCGAGACAAGTAAGTGCGGTTGATTCCGCTGTTACCTTCGGTCGTTTCCGTTGGAGTTATGGAGGTGGTGATGCCATTGTTGTTGTGTTGCATACGCGTTGCATCGGAGATGTTGTTTAGGGATGTTCGACATAGGGGAGATCGTCCTAGAGTACGGCGATCTGGCCATCCACGGTTGGAGTAGATTCTCCTAGCGCCCCCATGACGAGGCATTCGTTGGTTTGATGCGTTGGCTATCCAAGGAGTAGATTCTCCGGCGTTGAGTAGATTCTCAATGTGGATATTTAACTCCGAAGTCGTTCATCCCGAGTTTAGTGGATCCACATGCATTGATGGTTTAGCGGAGTAGGACTGCATTGCACTGCATAGCATAATGATGATGATGATGTTGATGTTTAATGTGATGTTGCTATGCTTGCTGTTTACTTTACTGCCTACCTCCATGCTAATATGTTTATATGACTCTTACTCCCTATATATGTTTGTTGTTTGTGTTTGGCCTGATTGGCACATTGCAGAGGATGACGAGCAGCCCGGAGAGGAGTGACTCTGAGGAGCCTCCACTCATTGTAGGGCTAGTTTATGTTTTCATAGTTGTTAGTTTCAGTTGTAATTCCGTGGATTTTATTCCGGAACGGTTATACCAGCTCTGTATGTGACATCGGGGTTGGGTTATATTTATATTGGTTTGTTATGTTTAAAACTCATTTCTTTTTCCGCGTTGTAAACGGTTCATGTGGGACTTTTCTACCCATGGACAATTGTTTTAATTATTTCAATAATAATTGCATGTTTTCTTTTAATTGTTTTTAAATTAAATGGCTTATAACATGCGGGGTAGAAGGGTGTCACATTTAGTGGTATCAGAGCAGTTCGACCTTGTTCGGACGTGGTATGAGTCTGTTGTGTGACTCTTGTGTGAATTGTCTATACTTGTTATAGATAATGATGTTTTAAGTTAGTTGCCTGTAGCTTTTACTCGCTAAGTTTCTGTATTAAAGGCTGTTTTGGGCATGTACAGGAACTAATGGCCGGTAGAGGACGCAACGACCAGGCAATCGCTGACGCGTTGGCACTTCTGGCCAATGCTATCGGACAGGTCAACCCTAACAATGGTGGGCCAGCTGAGTTCCAGGGACTGGATAAGTTCCAGAGGAACAACCCTCCGTCGTTCAAGGGAGCGTATGACCCAGAGGGAGCTTTGTTGTGGCTGAGGGAGACGGAGAAGATCTTCCGTGCGATGGATTGCAATGATCAGCAGAAGCTCATCTTCGCCACCTTCATGTTGACTGAAGAGGCGGAGCACTGGTGGGATAACTGCAGACAGAGGATGCAGGCAGAGGGCACAGCGGTGACTTGGGCTGTGTTCAGGCAGAGGTTTCTGGAGAAGTATTTTCCAGCAGATATCAGGGACAAGAAAGAGATGGAGTTCTTGTCCTTGAGGCAGGGGTCGCTGTCAGTCGGTGACTATACGGCTAAGTTTGAGGAGCTGGCTAGGTACTACACTCCTTACCAGCATGAGACAGACGATCGCTCCAAGTGTGTGAAATTCGAAGCGGGACTCCGGCCTGAGATCAAACAGGCCATCAGCTACCAGGAGATCAGAGTCTTCCCTATTCTGGTCAACAAGTGCAGGATCTATGAGGATGCCAGCCAGTTCAGACCAGAGGATCGGATAATCAGAGTAGCAAGAGGACTGATCAGAGGGACAAGGGCAAGCAGCGGTATGCCCCTTCGGGCAAGGACTTCAAGCAGAGTGGCAGGAAGCCCCGGTTTCAGCAGAATAGCTTTAGGGGTGGGTTCTCTAATGCCCCTAGAGCTATGAGGTGTGGGAAGTGTGGAGCACAGGTCATCTGCTTCAATTGTGGCAAGCCAGGCCACATCAGCCGCGAGTGTGATGGAGCTAAGGCCGAGCCTCCTAGCGCTAGCAAGAATCAGAAGTCCCAGGCCAACAGACTGAAGACCACTGGGAGAGTCTTTACTCTTAGTGGAGCCAAAGCCTCAGAGTCTGATGACTTGATCCAAGGTACGTGTTTAATTGATGGAACTCAATTAACTGTACTGTATGATTCGGGTGCTACTCACTCGTTTATATCGCATGATAGGGTCAAGAGTCTTAAATTGCCTGTTACCTTCCTTGAGTTTGATTTGTTGGTTTCTACACCTACAAATAAACCTGTTTCCACTTCTTATTCATGCAAGAACTGTCATATTGTTATAAATGATAAAACTTTTGTTACCGATCTTGTATGCTTACCTTTGAAAGACCTGGACATTATTCTGGGTATGGACTGGTTATCTTCCAACCATGTCCTTCTGAATTGTTTTGATAAAACCCTGGTTTTTGGAACTCCAAAGGAGTCTAAGAATCCGGACCTTCTCTCTGCCAGCCAAGTACGAGCTTGCCTGTTGTGCGGGAATTTCCTGAAGTATTTCCGGGGGATGTTTATAACTTACCCCCAGAAAGAGATGTTGAGTTTACCATAGATTTAGTGCCTGGCACCGGGCCAATCTCCATAGCACCCTATAGAATGTCTCCTCTAGAGCTAGCTAAGTTGAAGGATCAGTTGGAGGACCTAATGAAAAGGAAGTTCATTAGGCCGAGTGTGTCTCCGTGGGGAGCACCTGTGTTGTTGGTGAAGAAGAAGGATGGTAGTATGAGGTTGTGTGTCGACTTTCGACAGCTCAACAAGGTGACCATAAAGAATCGGTATCCCCTCCCTAGGATTGATGATCTTATGGACCAGTTGATGGGCGCTTGCGTCTTTTCAAAGATAAATTTGAGGTCAGGGTACCATCAGATTCGGGTTAAGTCTGAGGACATCCCGAAGACAACGTTTAGGACGCGATATGGTCACTATGAGTACTTGGTTATGCCTTTCGGTGTGACCAATGCTCCCGCGGTCTTCATGGACTACATGAACAAGACCTTTCACCCTTACTTGGATAAGTTTGTGGTGGTGTTCATAGATGATATCTTAGTGTACTCCAAGAGCAAGGAGGGACATGAGGAACACCTGAGGGTTGTCTTGCAGACCCTTAAGGAGAAACAGTTGTATGCTAAGTTGTCTAAGTGTGAGTTCTGGTTAGAGAAAGTGAGCTTCTTAGGACATGTCATCTCTAAGGGTGGCATAGCAGTGGACCCAGCTAAAGTAGAGACGGTGCTCCAGTGGGAAGCACCAAGGTCTGTAACCGAAATTAGGAGTTTCTTGGGGTTAGCCGGGTATTATAGGCGGTTTATAGAAGGTTTCTCTAAGATAGCTTTACCCTTAACCCGTCTCACCAAGAAGGGACAGTTGTTTGTGTGGGACTCTAAGTGTGAAGAGAGTTTCCAAACCCTTAAGAATAGGTTGACATCAGCACCAATGTTAGTTTTGCCAGATCCTAGTGAACCCTTCGTAGTTTACTGCGATGCTTCTAAGCAAGGGTTAGCAATGATTCCTAACTTTGCGAACTCCATTGATCTCGTTGCGATGATGATGGAGTAATCACATACGCTAAGGAAACATGATCTCACTAGCGATCCGAACATATACTTAGGTGCTTCCATCTCATTTGATAGATGATCGATAGAGGAGAGATGTGAAGATGCGCAGAATGACAACACTAAATCACCCGCTAATGAAGTCTCTTGCTTAGTGTAGCATGATACTCACACTAGATCAATGGGTATTAGATTGATGCTCGATTGGCTCTAGTGCTAGTGGGAGATTGTTGGTGTAAGCCCTAGAGGCCAATCCATTTTGAATAGATCATCATTTGTATCATTAATTTCATATATTTGATATATGAATAAGGCATTCATTTATTATGTTATTAGTTTATAGCATAATAAAGTCCTTAGAATAGACAGTTCATTCAATGAGATATTAAGTGCGTGACTTAATCGTGAGACCTTATTGAATAATAGAACTCTATTCTTAAATATCCGTAGTCGAGTATTATTGTTAATTAGGAGAACAATAATACATAGAGACTATTGTGTGAGTAGACTGATGACCACATCTCACGGGTCATGGATATGTGACATCAAGTCGGCACACAGGTATAAATATTAGGAGTAATATTTATACCGGATGACCCACTATGAGAATACTTCATAATAGTTATGTAAACGTCATAAGTATTCTCATGGCGACCATAGTGAAGTAGTCCTTCGACTTGAAGTCACTACGATTCCTACATGAGGAGTTGTAGGCTTTAATGCTATCAAACGTCACGCGTAATAGGGTGATCATAAAGGTAGTTATTGGGCCTATAATAAATCATGTTGAGGGATGTGAGTGATGTAGATAGGATTCGTCCCTCCTACATAACAGGGGTAATGTCTTGGGCCCCTCGATAGAGTGAGACGTGGAATATGCGTGGCCACGCGGAAGTGGGTCAATATGTGATATTGGCCCCATTTATGATTACACGTCTACTCGAGGATCGAGGAACAAATAATTGAACATAACAAGGATGACATTATTATGCCTTGTGTTCAATTAAGACATATGGACGAAGGGACATTCACTACATGGTAAATTTTGGTCGCGGTAAGGGTAAAATCGGATCACCGATACTCTCACTAATTGGGTAGTAATGATGCATTACTAGATACCGCTCACTATTTATAATATTTAATATTATAATTAATATTTGATATTATTATAATATTTAATATTATTGCCAACTTAGTGGGAGCCTATAGGGTCACACGCATAGAGCAAATGCTGAGCAGTTATATTAATTAAATCAATATAAGGACAATTAGGCTTGTAGTGCACAAAGCCCAATAGGGTAAGCAGTTAGGTTAAAAGGACCTGCCAACTTATAAATAGAAGTGCTCTCCCCTCTAACCTGGTCTTGCTAATCGTGCCTCTCCGTAGCCGTTAGCTAGCACAAGACGCATAGCTCCGACACCCATTTACTCGCGTGGACTGAGTAGAGGTGCTGCCCCTTCGTGGCACTGGTGATCGAAAAGAAAAGCACGGTTCAAGAGGTAAACACTAATAGCCCTTTGTGATTCATGTTTGTAATGTGCAATCTATGTGATGGTTTTCTTCCGCCTTAAGATTTGATTTTAAAAGAGGATAATCTCATGAAAACCCAACACCAATAACTTAGGAAATGATTCTAAACTTAGAAAATTCCATTCCGCCTTTTCCCTTTCTTCATGTAACACTATCTCTTCTTTAATAAATTGGGCCTTTGCATAATCAGATTTAATAGGAGAAGTTTGGGGTTGGCCCATTAGGGCAAAAACTTCACCTATTTTTTGTGATACCATTTCTGCCTTTTCTCTAAGTTGTTCCCCCCGCGTGTTTCTGGTCCCAACAGCCACCCCTATCCTCCATTGTTGCACCTTCATACCTGGGTAATACCCATGACCAGCCACACACCGTCGCGAAGTCAGGTGCAACAGGCGGCGTGGGTCTGGCGATTCCGGCGACTCAGTTGGCAGCAGATTGGTCAACTCGGTTGGCACTGGTTGAATCTCTCTCTTTCTCCATTTCCATACCCAAATCAACCATTCCAGTGAGATATGTGCACCATGGGCCGCCACTGTGAACAATCCCTTGTAGTACACCGTGCGGTGGTGCTGTTGGGGTGGTCGTGTATCACTCCTCCGCCCCTTCAAATTAACCTTGTCATCAAGGTTGGAAATGAGGAAGGCGTCGAGGGAGGTCGGGCAGTGTTGAAGAAGGTAGTTTCGCCAAGGTCGAACGTAAAAATGGCCTGTGGTGGTGGCATTTCAACGATGGTCATCACGACTAGCTGTTCCAGTGACTCAGTTGACCCAATCAGTTCTTTAGCTAATGGCTGTGATGTTTGTGGATGTAGTGACAGAGGCATGGCGGGCAAACTTGGATCTAGTGGTTTCGGCGGCGGCGGCGACAGAAACGAAACTGTAACGCTGTCTGGTGGCTTCCGAGGTGGAGTCGCGGTTAGCTTGTAAGTAGACGGCAGTTTAGCCACCGTGGGCGACTCATTCTTCCCCGTTAGGTACCTGTTTCTGGTGGCTTCGGAGGTGGTTGCCTTGGAGCTGGAATGGCGGATTTCATAACTCCCGCAGTGGTGATGCTACTCTGTCGATCTTGATAAGTGGTGGTGGTCACAGTACCCAATTTTGCGAGTTGCTTTGTCTTTGTTGTTGTTCCATGCACCTGACAAAATGTTGCGGCCGTGGCAAGCAGTTCATCAGAGTTCAGCAGTGATTCCGGCTCCTGTTCGGCATCTACCACCGGTAAAAGATGCCGCCACTCAGGCTTGAAACGCCACAACAAGACAGTGGTGAAGGTGTCCCAACTGGGCTCTGAGTGACTGTTATACCACCAGAGCCACCATTGGAGAGCACGGCCTCGCAATGCTGGTATAGCTCCCGGCATCTTCTTTGCCTCTGGTGTTCCTTTCGCAGCAAAGAATTTCTCGGTGCAAAGTATCCACCAATAGGCATCTTCGTCTCCGTCAAACACCAAAATCGTCGTCTCCGACATCAGTTCAACGGGCAAGAGATCAAAAATGAAAGCACCAATGTTAGGTACCTGGACAGTACCTAAATAGATGACTGGTAAATTCCCTTTGTCCGAGAGAGGGAAGAACCCTCCAAGAAATGAAGAAGATGGAAGAGACTAATTTCTGTTATGATTTTGCTTACCTTTTCATTCATTCATGCACCCTTATACAAAGGAAGGTTGTTATATAAAAGGTGGATAGCTACCTGTTACTCTACTATCAATTGGCTACTGCATTTACTAAAATGAAAGGTTGCTAAAATTATCTGGACTGGAAGCCCTTCATCCAATTGGGCTCATGATGGTTCTTTTGGGCTTCTCATTTGTAGTAGTTGCAAATGCTTGGGCGTATCACATGCTGCATCCAACTTTTCAATGGTAAATAAGGA
The DNA here is from genome assembly GCA_035048595.1 of Echinosophora koreensis. Taxonomy (NCBI): domain Eukaryota; kingdom Viridiplantae; phylum Streptophyta; class Magnoliopsida; order Fabales; family Fabaceae; genus Echinosophora; species Echinosophora koreensis. Next base: position 1,850,675 of record JAPCYP010000061.1, on the reverse strand, counting down.
ATTCGATATGGTAATATGGTGGTAGAGCTGATTTTATATATTTAGCATCCTAACTATTAAGTGCATTCTGTTAAAAAAAAAACTATTAAGTGCATTGGATATGTAGTCAACACTTGAAAAGTGCTAACGCTCTATCAGAGTATTCAGGGGTTAGCTATTTACAAATGTATAGGTGATTCCAACTTTTAGAAATGCACAGGTCACTTTAGTTCAAGAGGGGAAAAAAAACCAAGGTCACCCTTATTCATGAAGAACTATAAATTGTGCATATATAATTGTAAATGTTAACATTATGAAACCATATATTATTATTACAACTACTCTTTTATATGACATCCATTTCATTTACGCCAACAATATTGGTCAAAGTTCCTTTCTTTGTTCCCTCTTTTGAGTCTTTTCCCTTTCCCAAATCATAGAGTTCAAGAGACATAAGAGGCGTAAAACACATAGCTAAAGGGCTACCCCTATCTTTTCCTGAGTGGTGTCTTCATATCCAGCATGCTGAACTCATGCTCCAAATGGTGAGCACCACAAAAGTATATGGCGATAATTTTTTGCAGCGCAAATCATGCAACTTCTGTATGAAATGAAATTTGTGCCTAAAATTAGGAACAAAAAATTATGTGCCATCTATAGCTTCTTTTTTTTAAAAAAAAAATGTAATTGTCCAAATGTGTGTTCCATGTCCAGCTATAAATGACAAACTTAATGGGTTATTTAATTTAATAAATATACTTTGTTTGACTGTGTGCTCACGGACCATAAAATCTCAATCTTCCTATGCCTTCTTTTTAGCTTTTCCTCCACCAAAGATAAGAAGTTCCCTCCCTCACAAATCTTCTCAAGTGTTCACTTTCCTTTGTCCTCTAACAACCTAAGACAATAGCTTATAGTTGGTTTCTTCTTCTCCTTATCCTGCATTTTGCGTTTGCTTCCAACTTATGCTAGGAATAATAGTTAGATTCATGTTGGATAAGGTTTGATAAACAACATGTTTTCCATAGACCCACCAATTAAAGTATTGCTTCCCTTCCATTAAACAGTATATGTCACCATGTTTTACTAGCAAACCAGATTGGAATCAGATAGATGTTCAATCAGTTGTTCTTCCCATATGATTAAATAGATATCCATTGTTGCTTGCAATAAAGTCTAGCAATGTGGCGCTAGATTCATTTGAGTTGAAAAACCATATTATACATTACTCATAATGCTTGCACTTATTATTACTTCTATTTTTATAAATCTGTATAATGAACATGCATTTGAATAATGATTGCTTCTATGTGGATGCATACATCACCTAAATTAGGTACAGATGGCAGAATTTTAGTGTAAGTATCAAATAGTTCAGGATACCACATTGATATTAAAAGGTTATTTACATATTGAGAATCGCATCAGTCAATTAGTGTTTCATCCATTTTCTACTAGCATAAGCCAGATTTTTCATTCTAGGAGGCCTTTAGTTTTTTAGTGTGCTTCCAGGTATTGAAGAAATTTTTAGTCCAATGTGGCATAGAAAATGTTTTTTTCATGGAGTTGGTACAACTCTTCTATTTACCACTGCAACATTTCTGCGTTCTAACTCACATTGTGTTTGTTATGTTGTAATATATAATAATGTAATGTGGAGAAATGAAATTACGAGATATGTAAGAGATTAAAATATTTGCTGCTCATTGCTATGAAATAAAATTTGAAGACTTCCATGGGATTATAATTGAATCATGCTGCCGTGCAGCGGAGGAGTATGGCTCCGCCAATCAGTTACCTAATTAAAAGTCTGACAACCCAGAGGAGGATCAAACTTGGTGCTATATCGACACTGGATGAGAATTCAAAGGGGAATGTCTCTCAAGTTTGCCTAATGGTATATTTTTTAAGGTTAAGTATATTTTGGTGAATATCTTTAAACAAGTGTTTCTTTCATGTCTCTCTTTCTGAGTGAACAGGTTTAGTACGCTGCAACCACAATATGGAACAAACCAATCAGGCCCTTAGTGTCTGTATTTCCAGAGCCCTAGGGTTATTATTATGTTTAGAGAGATAACTTCAAACTGAATTGAAAATAATTATTTAAAGCTACAAAATAAATTTGGTTTTTGGAAGTTATTAGACAAATATTTTTTGCATTTGCACTTCTTTGGTGGTTAGTTGTTGTCTTCCTAAAACCTCCCTTTGAGAATTTATTTAGAAAATAAAGTATATTTTCTTTACTTCATTTGTCAAGGCTTGGTCTGCTGTTTGGACACTTCAGTTTTAGAGTATAGGCCGTTTGTAGGAGGTGATAGGCAAGGCAAATTTTTTTTAGAATGCTAATAATTTATTTAGGTGAGCATCTACACAAGTAAGGAAAGCGAGTTAGAGCAATACATTATAACTTAGAAATAACATCAGTTGCTTACTCTTATGTAGGAAATATACTCAAGAAGCAAAATTTAATACCAGATGGAACCTAAAGACCAAAACACTTTTCATCCTAAAAATTCAGAGATTTGATGCATTTAAATTTTGCTATAGAGACACACTCCAGAGGTTTACTATTAATCAGGAGTCGACCTTAATAGAAGAGAGAAAATTGAATTTCAGAATTGTAATATTCATCTTATTGATCACTGTTGTTACACTGAGATATATATAGGCTACTGCTCCAACTGTTTACAGCTGGTGACAGTTGGTGCAGTTACACTCTGGCTGTCATAACTGATTGTGCTGACTCAGCACATATCAGTTATGCAGTCCATTACAAGATGCTACTGCTATACTTAGCTAAGCCTAGTCTATACACTAGTAGTCTCCCCTCAAACTCAAGGTGGTTGCTGGGAGGGAACCACTTTGAGTTTGGTCCTCAAATCAGTAAACTTGGAAGAAGAGAGAGGCTTGGTGAGTGAGTCTGCCAACTGATCTTCACCAGGAATATGCACAACTGAGAGTGCTTTGGACAGCACCTTTTCCCTGACAAAATGAATGTCTAACTCCATATGCTTGGTGCGGGCATGAAGAATAGGATTGTGAGCCAAGGAAACTGCACTCTGGTTGTCACAGAACAGATTAGGTGCAGGAAAGGGAACCTTAAGTTCAGTAAGTAGGGATTGGATCCACAGGGTCTCAGCCGTGCAGTTTGCCATGCTTCTGTACTCAGCCTCTGTGCTGGACCTGGCCACAAGAGGCTGCTTTTTGGAGCACCAGGAAACCAAATTTGGTCCAAAAAAGATGCAAGAACCCGAGGTGGATCTTCTGTCATCAGGGTCACTAGCCCAATCCGCATCACAATAAGCATGGAGAGAGAAGGGTGTGGAGGGTAGAGCAGGTCTAAGCAACAAGCCATAGTCCATGGAGCCCTTAAGATACCTTAGGATTCTCTTAACTGCCTGCCAATGAGAGTCCAGTGGTGCTGCCATGAATTGGCACACCTTATTAACACTGTAGGCAATATCTGGCCTAGTGAGTGTAGCATATTGCAGAGCCCCAACCACTGACCTATACATGTGTGGATCAGAGACTGAATCAGTGCCAAATCTGGACAGTTTGCTATTGCTGATCATGGGAGAAGAAATGCCCTTAGCATCAGTCATATGGGCTTTGGAGAGAAGGTCCCTGATGTATTTAGTTTGAGTGAGAAGTAATGCACCAGTAGGCAAGTGTTTTACCTCAACTCCTAGGAAGTAGTCAAGGTTACCAAGCTCCTTGAGAGCAAACTCAACATTTAGCTGATGAATGAGGTTCTGAACATGAATGGCTGAGGATCCAGTGATGATTATGTCATCCACATAGACCAAAGCATAGAGAGTGACTTTTCCTTTGGAATAGATGAAGAGAGATGGGTCACATCTGCTGGTTGTGAACCCATACTGTACCAGAGCTGCAGCCAACCTCTCATACCAGGCTCGGGGGGCCTGTTTGAGGCCATATAAGGCCTTGTGCAGCTTGCATACTAAGGTCTTGTCCTTGTGCTCAAAGCCTGGTGGTTGCACCATATAAACTTCTTCACTTAGAATGCCATTTAGAAAGGCATTATTCACATCAATCTGACGAATTGCCCATTTGTAGGTGAGAGCCAAAGTTAGGATAATCCTGATAGTCACAGGTTTCACAACAGGTGAGAAAGTCTCATGGAAATCAAACCCTTCTTCTTGGTGGAACCCCTTAGCCACAAGTCTTGCTTTGTACTTGTTGATGGTTCCATCAGGGTTTTCCTTAACCCTAAACACCCACTTACAGCCAATAGCCTTCCTATAGGAGGGTAGGGGAACAAGAGACCAAGTTTGATTTTTGAGGAGAGCATTGTGCTCTTCTTTCATGGCAGCCAGCCAAGAGGGACTGGCCAAGGCCTCTTTAACAGTGGAAGGTTCAACATGACTAAGATAGACACTAGGGGGAAGACTCCCAGTTTTGGACCGAGTGAGCATAGAGTGAGTGTTAGTGGGAGGAGGGGTGGGTGGAGTGGGTGAGGAGGAAGGGAGGGAGAAAGGTGATGACTGCAAAGGAGATGCTGGAACAGGAGAGGGGGACAGATCAGTACCAACAGCAGGGGACTGTGAAGTATCAGAAGATGAGGAGGTAGGGAACACAGGTGTAGACTGAGTAGGTGATGGAGGTGGAGAGTACTGGTTCAGAGGGGTGGCAAGCAAAGGAGAGGAGTTTGGAATAGGAATGGAGGCAGGAAAGGTTGTGGCAGAAGGTTGAGAAATAGAAGGGTTGGCAGCAGGGAACAACTTGGGATAAGGAAAGGTTGTTTCATTGAACAAGACATCCTTGGAGATGTATATCCTACCATTTGGAGCAAGGCATTTGTGGCCTTTGTGCTGTGGAGAGAGGCCAAGGTAAATGCATTCAGAGGACCTGAACTGAAGTTTGTGTTGATTGTAAGGTCTAAGGAAGGGAAAACAGGCACAACCAAAAACTTTAAGGGTAGTGTAGTCAGGTATAGACCCAAACAGGGCATGGAAAGGAGAGGAATGAGTGGTTAGAGCTGCTGTTGGTAGTCTGTTAACTAAGTACACAGCTTGGGTGAAGCTATGATCCCAAAATTTTAAGGGAAGGGAAGCATGAGAGAGTAAGGTGAGGCCCATTTCAACTATTTGTCTATGTTTGCGTTCAACTGTTCCATTCTGGTGGGAGGTGTGGGGACAAGTTAAGCGATGGATAATTCCTAAATCAGAAAGATACTTGGAGAAGGGACGAAATTCCCCTCCCCAGTCAGATTGGACAGCCTTAATTGAAGCTGAAAACTGAGTTGCAATTAACTTGGAAAATTGTTTGAATGCTTGTAAAGCATCTGACTTTTGTTTTAAGAAATAGATCCAAGTGAACCTTGTGTGAGCATCCACAAAGGTAATATAGTAGGTATAGCCACTATGAGAGGTGAAAGGGGCTGGACCCCATAAATCACTGTGAATGAGTTCAAAGGCAATAGGATGCACAGTAGTAGAAGGTGGTGCATACAACCTATGAGCTTTACCCATGCAACAAGCATTGCAAAAATCAATTGTTTTATTCAAAGTAGGAATGTTACAAAGTTTGAGGACTGCCTTTACAGCATTATTGTGGGCATGTCCTAACCTATGATGCCAAGTAGCAAAAGTACTAGATACAGTAGAAGAAGACTTAGCTTCTGAATTAGTAGAAGCAGAGTTACACAGAGTGTGTTGAAGACAAGAGGACAAAGGAGCTTTGTGGATGCTGATGTTCTCAAAGCTGTAGAGACCATCACCACCAAGAGACCCTTGCAAGAGGACACGATTAGAGCCCTGTGATTTAACATAGCAAGAGAAGGGGTGAAATTCAAAGTATACATTGTTGTCTCTAGCAAATTTAGAAACTGAAACCAGATTCTTGGTAATATGAGGCACTAAAAGGAGATTATTTAGAGAAAAGACAATATGGGGTTGAGTGGGGGAAGAAAAAGTAGAAGAACCTATTGAGTTGATGGAGAGACCTTGACCATTCCCCATGAGAACCTGGTCTTGTCCTCCAAAGGGAGTGCTATGGCTCAGATTGTTAGAATCTGCTGTGATATGGTGTGATGCTCCTGAATCAGGGAACCAAGTTTGACTGTCAAACTGCCTCTGTAATGGTTCTTGTGTATTAGGAACAAAATGAGGCTGCTGCATCATCATATTGGCACTAGGCTGAGCGTGGGATTGCTGGCGTGTAAGATGACTCTGATAATTTTGCCCAAAATTCTGAGGAGATTGCACATAACTCTGCTGTGGGAAACCTGAGTTCTGAAAATTAGGGTTTTGTAACTGAAACTGATTGGAATTAGACTGAGGGGGAAATCTTTGCGGTTGAACAAAGTTCTGGTCAAAGCGATGCCAGCAGCTGAAAACATCGTGACCGTACTTGTCACATAACTGACAGGTTGGTCTGGGGCCACCGCGTCCACGGCCACGACCACCGCGGCCACGGCCGCGTCCTCCTCTACCACGATTTCCGTCAGGAAACCCGTCACGATTCTGGTGAAAACCAGAGGGAGCGGATGAATCATTTGTACCCGAAGCCTGTGCCACATTCACTGTAACTGAGGGCGAAGGCAACTCTTGCCTATACTTATCGAATTGAGCATCTTGCATCAGTAAGAGGGCCTCAATGTCATCGATTGAGGTTTGCTCAGCCCTAGCGTAAATCATCATCACGAAACTATTGTATTCTTCTGGAAGTCCTTCAAGAACCGTATCAATATGGTCTTGATCAGTAACGGGATCACCGAGAGCTTGGAGCGACTCGATTAGGGCGCGAATCCGAAGAAGATACTCGGAAATAGAGCGAGTTCCTTTCTTTGTATTTTTGAGTTCCGATCGAAATTGTCGAACCTTCGTTCGAAGATGAGCGTGGAACTGTTTGTGAATCTTCTCCCAGACTTGCCAAGAATGCTTGCATCCAATGAATCGCGGCAAAATCGAGGGAGAAAGAGAGCTGAGAAGCCAGGTGAAAAGCATTTGGTCTTGAACAATCCATAGCTGATATGCGTCAGATTCAATTTCTAAGGTTTGATTCGCTTCAGAGGTGTAACGCGGTGGAATCGTGGGATTCACCACATAGCGATGCAATTTGTGAGAGATGATTACGGCTTCTACTTGCTGCTTCCATAGCAGATAATTCTGATCATCAAGTTTGATTGACAGGGAAGGAGTGAGGTTCGCCGGCGCCGGAGAAGACACCGGAGTGTTGAAAGGATTCACGGTTTCAGCCATGAAGAGCAGAAACGGGAGGGGGAAGACGAAGAACAGAAACTAGGCCCAGAAAAATAGGCTCATGATACCATAATAGAAGAGAGAAAATTGAATTTCAGAATTGTAATATTCATCTTATTGATCACTGTTGTTACACTGAGATATATATAGGCTACTGCTCCAACTGTTTACAGCTGGTGACAGTTGGTGCAGTTACACTCTGGCTGTCATAACTGATTGTGCTGACTCAGCACATATCAGTTATGCAGTCCATTACAAGATGCTACTGCTATACTTAGCTAAGCCTAGTCTATACACTAGTAGACCTGAGCTGTCTCTTCAATAAATTAACGGTTGTGAGATTTTCTTGCCATAGCTTGTCTGATACCCGCATTGTCTCTGAGAATGATATAGTAGGAAAACAAAAACATTAGGTTTTTCTAGTTTCTGATAGAATTCCTACAATCTCTTCTATGAGGAACTCTTTTTATCTACCAACTCTTAATTTTTCTGCTGACTGTTTTGTTTGTTCAAAATCCTTCCTGAAAATTTATATTTAGTGAATTTAATATATCAATTTATATATACATTTTGTTTACAAATTTTAACCGCTAATAAGCCATCAAGATTGTAACAAAGGCATAGGCGTTACATATCATATCAACACACTAACGATAGGTAAAAAAAAAAAAAAACTTAAATGTGGAAGAATAGTCTGTGTCAGTCTCCTTAGCTGGGCATTCCTAATATTTTTTTGTACTTATTACTTATTAGATGATTTTACTGCTCATGCAGTCAATCCAGGCAAACATGCAAGAAACAATAAAAAATAGACACCATGTTATTCAATAATATAAGCTTTATCTTAGTAAGCACATGATTTTGATTTGCTTCATCTCTGGCGTCTTTAAGCCTTGGTGGTACTGTCCTTGGAAACTATCCAGTAAGTGTCCTTCATTCAAAAACGGCTATCCTTCCTATGAAACCTATATTCCTCCCTAGATTATAAATAATCTCTGTTACTTTCTAAGGCATATTTGTATTGAAATAAATACAAGAATTTTTCATAGTATATACCCTTCTTTGCTGGGTGTTAACTTTGTGTATACTTGAGGTCTTTTCTGAATGGATATGACTGCATTTGTTCACCATTGTTAAAAGTAGTTGTTTTGAATATTTTATATTTAACATCTACATGTTTTTTTCAGCATAATTTTTCTTATCTTCCGGACATGTTTTATGTTTTATTTTTCTCTCTTCAATTAAAATTTGCTATAAAAATCTCTATTTCATATGACAACGCTGAACTACTATAAACACGAGAAGGGGGTTAAATTGTGTTTAACAGAAATTAAAATAAAGTTAAAAACTTTTCGCACACAAAAGCTATGTGACATCCTCTATCCCGCATACGTTTAAAGCATTAAAAGATAAGATAGTTAAACTAAAACATGCATCATTTATTAAAATATTAAACCATCAACGGATAGAGAATACCACATTGTCTCAAATCTCAACGCGGAAAATAAAACATAACATAGCATAAAAGAAAAGCCAACCCCGATGTCACATTACAGAGCCGGTATAACCAATCCGGAATAAATCCTTGGATACAAACTAAAAACAGCTAACTAAACAAACTACTGAAATCCTAACTAAGGAGTCGCGACTCCTCGGAGTCACTTCTCAACTGGCTGCTCGTCGTCCTCTGCATAAAAGATACATGCAATACAAGAAACATAGAAATAATAAGTAAGAAACATGAATATGAATATAATGTCAAGTGAAGTAGTTAGCAAGACGAGCATACAACAAACAAGCATGTTATAGCAATAACAACAACATAACATAATCACATTATCATACAAACGTGTATGCTATGCAATGCAACTCTGCTTCACTACTACATTGGTCAATAAGCACCAACACCGGGGCAATCCACCAAACCTCGGATGGACACCTAGGAGAGCCGACGCACCTTACTCTCGGATGCACCACCACGGGTGTACATGATTCACTTGAATCACCGCGGACAGCAAGATCACCATAACTCGGGTGACCTCCCCTATGTTGAGCATCCTCCACTAACATCTCCGATGCGTGAATGCATGCTCAAAACAACATACTCGGATGGACCCTTAGGAGAGATGATGCACCTTACTCTCGGATGCACTACCACGGGTGTACATGATTCACTTGAATCGCCGCGGATGGCAAGATCACCGTTACTTGGTTGACCTCCCCTATGTTGAGCATCCTCCACTAACATCTCCGATGCGTGTATGTATGCTCAACACAACATACAAGCACAACCACCACCTCCGCTTGGGCCACTAGGCTACCCAAGTTTTAACACCATCAATACCTCGACCACTCGGTTATCGAGGATTAATGTTTATCTTTTCGTATTCATTAATTAAACACTCTAGCCGTTCTGCACTAGAGATTACCACCTTGACCATCAAGCATCAGGGCCCCCTTGGCTACTAGGCTACCAAGGTACAGAATCTTATCACTTGTATTTGGTCTTCATGTTTCGTTGGTATTTTAGTAAGTCTTTTAGAACATTGGGGTATAAACCCCTGCTTCTGTACAATTCTGGTTTCTGTTCTGCACAGGTGAGCACGGTCGTGCTCACCCATCAGCACAGTCGTGCTGAGCTTCCCAGGCAAGCACAGTCGTGCTGCTTGTTAAGCACGGGCGTGCTCAAAAGCACGCCTAGGTTATGGGTTTGAATGGGAGCGCGGGTGTGCTCCCTGTTGAGCACGGACGTACTCAAACGCGCGCCCTGCTGTTCTCGGCAGAAGGGTCACAGACCCTTAGCCAAAAGGATTGGGGACATCTCAGATTCAATCCTAAGGTTCTTCTAATCCATAACTCGTCCGTTTCGTTAATATTGAATTAATGTTCATGTCTTACAAATTAAAGGGGAATTAATCCTTTAGTTTTATTTCGTTAATTGTCCCTAATCACTCAAGATCAATCCCTAAGGTTTAGCCAAGAACTATCAACAATAACCTCACCTCTCATTACTATGATTCAGTCTTATGAACAAAGGGAACAACCTCCCTTAACGTGTTTAACAGTTTTAATGTTTAACATTAACGCATCACAACATCAATCACCAGCCAATACGTCATAATATCATAATCATGATACAACACTCAATCATGGCATCAACGTTCAACATTTTCATAATAGGCATGTCCAATAACAACAACATTCATAACAACAGTAATTAATTACCAGCAGTCATGCCAAGATCATAAGCAAACAGTTTATCATCAGATAACAATTAGGCATATAGACATATAACATGTTATCAAACATAAAGGGTTATGGAAACCCTTCGTCTTACGCTACCCCCAAGCCTACATACTGATACTAATCCTTCTCCCCATACCTGGTACGAAAAATTCCTGTTAAACCAAAGACGCTCCTAGACTGATTCCCTCGAACGGCTTGACGAATGATCCCAAGCCTTGGTCAACACAAACAGGGTTAACCCATTAGTTCCCAATTCATGAAACAGAAAAGGAAACACAAGAGGGAAAGACCATTACCTTTGCTAATTGGCACTAGCGTGTGATTGTACTCTCTCAACTACGAACAGAACACAAAACAAAGATTGGGTTCAAAGGGGGAGAATGAGAGAGGCTACCGTCACACTTAGGATTGCCTAAGTGCCAATTTTGAGGGTTTCACTCGTACCCTCATTGCTCACTGACTATATAAAGACTCTGACCCGAGTACGGCGGTGCACCCCTTAAGCACGGTCGTGCTTGACTTAGCGTCAACGAGACACGCTTGTACCTGAGCACGGTCGTGCTCCCTAATAAGCACGGCCATGCTTGTGGCCCAGACAGCCACAAGGCACGTGCTCAAGCACGGGCATGCTGAAACATGAGCACGGGTGTGCTCATGCATCAGGAAGGGATTTTTAACTTAAAAACCCCACTTAGCTCACTCTAAACCTCCCTAACAAACAAGGGACACACAAAAGCACTTATACGGAAAGCGGGGTGTTACAAATCTACCCTCCTTATAAAAATTTCATCCTCGAAATTTCTACTCACCTCGAACGAAGAGATGAGGGTATGCCTCCATCATCTTGCTCTCAAGCTCCCATGTAGCACTCTCCTCAGTCGCCCCACTCCAAATGACTTTAACCAAAGGAATCTCCTTGCCTCTCAGTTGCTTCACCCTCCGATCCTCAACTCGAAGGGGTTGTACCTCAAAAGTCAAATTCTCTTTCAACTGAATCGTGTTAGGGACTATCACATGGTTTGGGTCATGAATGTCAACTAAGCATGAAGTACCATATAATTCAGATTATCAGACAAATCATATTATACACAGTAAAATAATAATAAAATATTCAGATATTATGAAACATCACATAAAGCAGTTTACCCCAACCAACGCATCATAACCAGTTCAGCCTTGATAAAATCATACATCCTCGAATATAATAAAATTATCATATCGGTGATAAACCTACAATCCCCAAATCATCATTGGTACTACGAGGCAGTTTCCAATGTGATTTTGGTATTGTTGATTACTCGCCCACTAGTAGGGTTTTGGTCGCCTTACGCCATTATTATAAAATATACGGTACTTATCCATTCCGACGACAGGATATTTCTTTCTCCCACCTGAGCTAACACCTGAATCACGAAATTGAAACTCCTCGTTACCACACCCAAAAGCTACAAGTCAACCTTCAACCAAACAACATAAAACAAGCTTAGTTAACAAAATCAGTCTATAGTAACAAAGGAATAGGGTTCGGCCAAAACACCAAAAAGGGCTAGGGTTCTTTTTTCATTTCCATCTTTTGGATACTAGTCACTAGAGTCTTAAATAGCATAGAAAACTTGTCATAAGTCAAAAATTGAAAACAAAATCCATCCAATCCATTTAGTTAGGGTTTCAGCCAAGAGATAAAATTTTAGGGAGGAAATTTCTTTTGCTCTCATGGTCTTGGATCATCAATCTAGAGGCCTTAGATAGCTTATAACAATCATCATCCAAGTTAAAAATTGAAAAAAAACTCATTTGACCTATATATACATAGATTCGGCCAACATGTAAAAATAGGGCTAGGAATTTCTTTTGATTTCAAGCTTCTAGGCCTAACAAATAGAGGTATAAGAGAGGTAAGATCATGATTCATAACACTTAAAACATTTTTCTATGATTTTTCATGAATTTCTAAAGAAAAGAGCATGAAATTGGATCTTGAGAAAATCTTAATGGAATCAACAATTTTCAAGAGGCGAATGGAAGAATAGATCATGGAGAAGGAGGTTATACCTCTAGATGATGAAGAAATTGAAGAAAAGTGATCAAAATAGCAAGCTTTCAACTACGGTGGTTTATGTGTTCTTGAAGATAAAATGGCTTGGGAGAGATGAAGTGAACCAAAAAATGAAATGGTTAAGTGTGGTTAATGGGTTTGGGCCGTGTAATGAGGGGTAGGATGGTCCAAAATTTGTTAGGACAAAATTGGCATTTCAATGGAAGTTCAAGGACCAAATGGACAATTCAACATTGTAATGATTACACATATATAGTGAGTCACAACATGACTCACCATGACATCACTGATCCAATCCATTAGCGGTTCTCTGCAATTCCGTATCGGGCTCTGTCGTTTACCCGATTTAAATTCTCTTGCCCGTTTTCTTTGAAAATTCACCCGAATAAAATATAACAATATATTTTTGAGCAAGAATTTCAAAATAGGCTATATCGTTGGAAATATAATATAAAACAAACTGTTTTGTTCTCGGGTCAAAATTAGGTTTTCTGCTCAGTAAAATTTTACTGTTAGTGAAAGCACAGACCAGATTCCTTCTGAATTTTAAACCCAAATTTTTACCGTAACCCTTACAATAAGGTAGAGTGTAAATATGATTTTGTTTTATCCAAAATAATTTTCTTGGTCTCAGATAAAAATATAAATAAATATATCGCTACCGGTAATACAGTGTATATATAAAAAGCAGGGTGTTACATTCCCCCAAATGAAGCCTGCAGGACATTCACTGACAACTACAGGATTCTGTTCAGCTCTTAGTTCATGTTGATTAGCTTGTTGTTCTGGCTGCGGGACTTCTTCTTCTCTTGGGTGCACTGAGACTTCAGGGATAGGGGTAGCTTCAATCATTTCTTCATCAGAAATCATTGCCTTATGGTAGTTATCATACCATGGCAGAAGTAGGAGATTTAAAGAGGGTACAGACAACACATCAGGAGCAGAGAGAGATACCAAACTTGTTTCCTCAGCAGAAACTTCAGCAGTCATAGCTTCTTCCATTTCAGCTTCAGCACATTGTAGAGCTTCCTGTTGGAACCAAAGTAATTTGGATTAAATAATCTCTAAGTTTTGATGTTAACAAAAAGGATTAAATTTGTACAGCAAAGTGTTAGAAGTAATCTAACAAGTGCCTTTACCCTTTATGGATCTCTGATTTTATATGAGTTAAAATGTTAAGTCCATTTATTTTGCAATCCGCGTCCATATATTATTTTATTCTTTAAAATAAAAGATTTCGTGAGTGGTCGAGTCCACTCTACCTTTGGAAGGATTTCCTTTTACTCGAGTGCCACGTCAGTGGACGCGCGCTTGAATGATTCCAGTAGACGGAGAAATCCCTCTTAAGTAGACGTGAGTTACTCTCCAATAATAACTTTAATTTGCTAGTGCCACGTCACTGGACGGAGATCTTAAGTAACTCAAGTTCTGGCAAGACCGCTATTTTAAGTAGACGCAGATTTGTTGCCACGTCAGTGGACGGAGCCTTAAAACTGTTCATACTTACCTTGCCTTTATAATTGTTTTGACGGACGAAGATTTTGAGCATTTATATCTGATTTAAATCAATCTGAACCAAAGCGAATTTATTTCATATGATTGATATTTATTTCAAATATTTATAATGGTCCTTCTCATTTTCTATTAACGGTTTTTATTGTCTTGTTTCTATGAGAGAGACATAGTACAAATAAGGAATTGCAAAAATCAAAATAGTACAATGCAAAACGTTGTGTACCCTGTCACCTTTTACACTGGAATAGCTGGAATTTGTACAAGGAAGGCATGACAGTTTTTCAAGTTGCATTTGCTCAGAGGTGTGCCATTTCATGCAAGAATATTATCACATAGTACAAAGGCCACGAGCAAGCTGAGTCACAATGGATATTACTTTGTTGATTCTATCCCTAAACGGAAAATTCAAATACAACCGTTGATGATTTTGAAGAGAAGAGGAAGGACTCTATAAATACAAGACTAAGGCTTCTGAAAGACACAACTTTTGCGCATATACAAAAATCTCAAGAAATCTCTTGCGAGCAAATACTCTTTCATTCTTTCAGAAAGCAAAAGTCTGTAATATCTTAGTTTGAATGTTGCTATAATATTCATCTGATCTTAAACTTTCATATTCTCACACATAGTGAGTTAGAAGATCAAAGAAACCAAAAACTCTTTGTTAGAGGTAGAGCCTGAAGAGGCTTGGTAAGAAAGGAATACTTGTGAGCCTGGAGAGGTGTTGAATACTTGCTGTAATCTATTTGGAGAATAGTGGAGAAATCCTTCAAGTAGAAGGGACTGGACGTAGCTCTTGGTTGGAAGAGAGTGAACCAGGATAAAACAACTTGCGTGAATCTTCTAATCCCTTATCTCTTTAATTTTATGCGTTTATACTAAATGTGGGGATTTGAACTTGAATTTGTTATTCTTTCAAAAGGTTGTTTTTCTGTGTGCTTTATTCTGCCTCTTTATCTTTGTGTGAGAAAACTATTCTTGAAAAGGTTGTTTTCGAAAAATATTAACAAACACAATTCAACACCCCTTCTTGTGTTTGCCTGTGTCAACTTCAGTTAGTATCAGAGCTCAGCCTCGAAAGGGTTGAGCATCTAACAAGTGCTGAGGAAGTACGATCCCACAACCATGGATGCTGAAGGACAAGCTATCAACAGACCTCCACTCTTTGATGGAACTGACTATGATTATTGGAAGAAAAGAATGATGGCCTTCCTAGATGTGCAGAACTTAGACATCTGGGAACTGATTGAGAATGGCTATTCTGAGCCAAGAGGTGAAGATGGAGCAGCCTTGGCTAGAGCAGATTGGAGTGTAGATCAAAAGGCTAAACGTCAACTAAATCTCAAGGCCAAACATTACTTCATGTGTGCCATTACCAGATCAGAACATGATAAGGTTCACAGCTGCAACACAACAAAGGAGATCTGGGATACACTAGCTCTTGCTCATGAAGGCTCATCACAAGTGAAGGAGTCAAAGATAAGCATGCTGGTTCACCAGTATGAGCTATTCAAGATGACTGATCATGAGAGTATAGATCAGATGTTTGGAAGATTTCAAACAATAACAAACAGTCTCAGATCTCTGGGAAAAATATATGAGAATAGAGATCATATCAGAAAGATTCTGAGAAGTCTCTCCAAGCAGTGGAGACCAAAGGTCACTGCCATTCAAGAAGCTAAGAATTTGAACACTCTCTCACTGGAAGAGCTTCTAGGGTCATTGAAAGTTCATGAGCTTGAACTAAATGAAGAAGACAATTCCAGAAAGGGAAAATCCATTGCTTTAAAGGCAAAGAAAGCAAGCTCCTTAAAAGTCCTCAAAGCTGCTGAGTCCTCAGATGATGCTGACCCTTCAAACAGTGATGAAGGATCAGATGAAGATGAATTATCTTTCATCTCCAGAAAGATACAACATATGTGGAGAAGAAAAGGTAATTTCAAGAGAAAGCCATTCAACAAGAAATTTTCTATGGAGAAATCAGACTCCAAAGAAAAAGGTCCACCTCTATGCTTTGAATGCAAAAAGCCAGGTCATTTCAAAGCTGACTGTCCTGACCTAAAAGAGAAGAAGAAGTTCTTCAAGAAAAAGAAGGGCTTAATGGCTACATGGGAGGACTTGGACTTATCCTCATCAGATGAGGAAGAGGCAAACATTTGCCTCATGGCTGACACATCATCAGAAAATGAGTACATTGATGATGATGAGGTAACAGATTCTGAACCTTCTACTCTCAAAAATGCCTTTGATGAATTACTGCATGACTCATCCATATTATCTCATGAATACAAAAGTCTTAAAAAGAAGTTTGCAAAACTAACCAAAGAATATGATAGAGTCTGCATTGAAAAACAAAGTTTAGTTCAAGAAAATGATAAGCTGAAATCAGAGAATGTCAGTCTAACTGACAAATCTGAATGTGAGCCTGACAACTCTTGTGAAGTTGCAAAACTGAAACAAGATGTAACATACTTGACAGACACTCTGTCAAAATTTGTTAGAGGCTTAGATAAGCTTAGTCTTATCCTAAGGTATTCTAGGTCACCATTTGATAAATCTGGCCTTGGTTATGATAATAAGAAGCATGAGGCATCTTACATTAAGTCAAAACCACCTATGCAGCAAAGAGCTTCAAAAGCTCCAGCTAGGTATGCTAAAGCCAATTCAGGCCCGTCCAACACCTTTTGTAAAGTGTGTGGAAAAAGTGGGCATTCTACATCAAGATGCATACATAATAGAAATACTAAATATTCTCGTCCAAAGAAAACTAACATGAAAGGACCCAAGTCTATTTGGGTACCTAAGGACAAGATAATACCTGTTGCAGATTTGCTTAACAACAGGAAAGAAACAAACATCCTGGTACTTGGACAGTGGATGCTCACGTCACATGACGGGAGAAAAGTATATGTTCCAAGACCTTAGACATAAGGATGGTGGCTGGGTGACTTTTGGAGGAAACCAGAAAGGAAAGATTACTGGTATAGGTAAAATTGGTAAACATCCTTTTCCCTCCATTGATAATGTTCTTTTAGTAAATAGTTTAAAACATAATCTACTGAGCATAAGTCAATTATGCGACAGTGGATATGATGTTTCTTTTAATAAGAACATGTGTTATGTCAAGAAAAATGATGGATCAATCTTATTCACTGCTAAGAGGCAAAACAATTTTTACACAATTGACTTGGAGGACCTCTCAAATCAAAGTGTCTCATGTTTAGTGTCCATTGAAGATGAGCGATGGATTTGGCATAAAAGGCTAGGTCATGCAAGCTTGAGATTAATCTCAAAGCTAAATAAGCATAACCTCGTGAGAGGATTACCAAACCTTAAGTTCAAATCTGATGCTCTCTGTGATGCATGTCAGAAGGGAAAACAAGTCAAAGGTTCTTTTGAATCTAAGAATATTGTTAGTACCAAGAGACCACTAGAACTACTACACCTTGATCTTTTTGGTCCAACAAGGACTGCTTCTATCAGTGGTAAGAAATATGGTCTAGTCATTGTAGATGACTATACTAGACGGACATGGGTTATGTTCCTTGCTCACAAGGATGAGTCCTTCAAGGTCTTTTCTGTATTCTACAAACATGTACAGAATGAAAAGGGCATGTGTATAGCTTCAATTAGAAGTGACCATGGGGGAGAATTTGTCAATGAGCTATTCAATGAGTTTTGTGAAGAAAGTGGTATTCAACACAACTTCTCAATACCAAGAACACGACAACAAAATGGTGTGGTAGAGAGAAAGAACAGATCTCTTCAAGAGATGGCTAGGACTATGCTCAATGACAATTCTGTCCCTAAGCACTTCTGGGCTGAAGCTGTAAACACTGCCTGATACATTCAGAACAGAATATACATTAGACCTATTCTGAATAAGACTCCCTATGAATTGTGGAAAGGTAGAAAACCCAACATATCCTATTCTCATCCTTTTGGATGTAAATGTTATATTTTGAATACAAAAGATCAACTTGGTAAATTTGATGCTAAGGTAGATAATGGAATTCTACTAGGGTTTTCTGAAACCTCAAAAGGATTTAGAGTGTATAACTCAAGAACTTTAATAGTAGAAGAATCTATACATGTTAGATTTGATGACAAATAGCCTGATAAGAAATTATCAGAGCTAGATGAAAGTTTTGCAGATCTTGACTTAAACATCTCAGGAGAGACAACAGAAGTTAAAGCTGATGATCAAGTTGAAGACATTTCTCATCAACCAGAAACATCCACCTCTCAACAAGACAATGTTCAGAGAACTTGGAATTTCCAGAATTATCATCCACCGGAACAAATTATTGGAAATCCAAGTGATAAACTAAGAACCAGATCAACCTTCAGAGAGCAAGAAGATTCTGCATTAGTCTCTGAATTGGAATCCAAAGACAGTGGACGAGGCTCTGCTGGACAATGGTTGGATCTTAGCAATGCAAGAAGAGCTAAACCAGTTTGAAAGGAGAGATGTCTGGACTCTGGTAACCCTACCTAAAGATAAATCTGTTATAGGAACAAAATGGGTTTACAGAAACAAGCTTGATGAAAATGGTAAGGTTATAAGAAATAAAGCAAGATTAGTTGCACAAGGTTACTCTCAAGAAGAAGGTATAGATTATACTGAAACCTTTGCACCTGTTGCTAGATTAGAGGCAATCAGAATTTTACTTTCATTTGCTGCACATCATAATATTATGCTTTTCCAAATGGATGTAAAAAGTGCTTTTCTAAATGGTTTCATTAATGAAGAATTTTATGTTATGCAACCTCCGGGTTTTGAGAGTGAAACCCAACCTGAACATGTATACAAGCTTAAGAAAGCTTTATACGGCCCAAAACAAGCCCCAAGAGCTTGGTATGATAGGCTAAGTTCTTTTCTGATGAATAACGGATTTAACAGAGGAAAGGTTGATACAACCTTGTTTAGAAAGTCAATTAAATCCAACTTCATAGTAGTACAGATTTATGTAGATGATATTATATTTGGTGCTACTAATGAATCTTTGTGTAAAGAATTTTCAAAGTTAATGCAGAAAGAGTTTGAAATGAGCATGATGGGAGAACTCAAATTCTTCCTTGGACTTCAAGTCAAACAATCTATGGACGAGGTGTACATCCATCAAACTAAGTATACAAAGGAATTACTCAAAAAGTTTAAGATGGATGATTGCAAACCTATGAATACTCCTATGCATTCCATGTCCATACTGAACAAAGATGATAAAGAGAAAAAAGTAGATCAGAAGGTATACAGAGGTATGATTGGATCTCTCTTATATCTAACTGCTTCTAGGCTTGATATAATGTTCAGTGTTTGCTTATGTGCTCGATTTCAATCTGATCCTAGAGAGTCTCATTTATCAGCAGTTAAAAGAATTTTTAGATATTTAAAAGGTACTACTAATCTTGGTCTGTGCTTTAAGAAAGATGAAGATTACAGATTAGTTGGCTTTTGTGATGCTGATTATGCTGGAGATAGAATTGAAAGAAAAAGCACCAGTGGAGGACGTCACTTCATTGGAGCTAACCTAGTATCTTGGTCAAGCAAAAGGCAGAGTACCATTGCTTTATCAACTACTGAAGCAAAATACATCTCAGCTGCAAGTTGCTGCTCTCAACTTCTTTGGATCAAACACCAATTGGAGGACTACAATGTGTTTGTAAGTAATATTCCACTTATGTGTGATAATACTGCTGCAATTAATCTGTCTAAGAATCCAATACTGCATTCTAGAGCTAAACATATAGAAATCAAACATCATTTTATTAGAGACTATGTGCAAAAAGGTGTTTTTGATATTCAATTTGTAGATACTGACCATCAATGGGCAGATATCTTTACTAAACCTCTTGCTGAGGACAGATTTATTTTTGTTAGAAAACATCTTAACATGTTGTATGTGGTTTGATTTAGTATATGTGTTGATTGCATGTTTTCATTGCACGTCCATTAGTTTTTGCGTCCAGATCACGTGTAGTCTACGCGTCCACTACTGTTGGTGTGCCGCGTCCACTACATATGTCTCTACGCGTCCACCCTCAATGATGTGTGGACTCGTCTATGCATAAAACGTTTTTAATTGCATTAATTTGTCTCTGGACATTTTTATTTTAAAACGTTTGGTTTTAATCATTTCCTTGCTGAGTCAGCTACTTCCATCAATCCTATCATAACTTTTTACGGTCCCAATATACCAACGCCGTTTTTCACTAAAGACTTGTCTTGTCAATTACTTCTTTTTGAATTTTCCTTGAAAACTGTTGGTATTCGAAAACTCTTTAAAAGAAACCCCTTTCCCTCTGAAAAACCTTTCGCTACTCTTCATCTCTAATAACCTCTCTCTGAAAGTTTTCGAACTCTCTGTTCTTCAAACCTTAACTCTATTACTCAACAATGGCTTCAACCTCTACTCCCGAGCCTGCTTATGCAACCGACATCATGACTATTGCTGTGGAACATCATTTCGATTTTGGAATTCTGAGTGAATACAACTTGGATGTTAGCAAGTTTATCAACTGTGCTGGTTAGGATGGGTTATTTCTGGAAAAGGTCTCAATATATCCCGACTTGATAAGGGATTTCTGGAGAAGACCAAAGATTTCTGAAACAGAGGTAGTAGGGTTTGTTCAAGGGAAGAAGATAACTGTTTCCGAGAAAACCATTTCTGACGCCATCGTTTGTGCTCAAGAGGGTTTGGTCTTCACTGAAAAATGGGAAGAAGACCTAGGCGGTACAGAGACCATTGCCATCACACTGATGAGGGAAGACACCGCGAGAACTCACTCATGGAAGTCCTCTGAAATGAAGGACCATATCAGGATTCTTCATCAAATCCTGAACAAGGCGGTGCTTCATAAGGCAGGGTCTAAGGACAACTTATCTACCTTCCATAAATTTTGCCTTTGCAACATGGTCTTTGAAACAAAGATAAATCTGCCATGGATCCTGTTTCATCACTTCAAGGATGCCATTACAAATAGGGAAACCACCTCTCACATCACCTTCTCTCATCTTCTGTCAAAAATATTCAAGCAGCAAGGCTTGTATGATGATATCCGTACAAAGACTCTAGAAGAACAAGAAAAAATCTTCGTTCAAAGGGAATGCAAGCTGCTATTTTTGGGAAAAGCAACCTCAGTGGCATGCATCTTGACACTTATAAGCAAGTTGAGATGGCCAAGCATGAGGAGAAGATGAAGATAAAAGAAGAATCTGTTGAGGCCAACAATGCTGCCACTCTTGGTCTTAAGAGAGGAACTAAGAGGAAGACAATGGCTGTCAGGGAGCCTAATCCTAAAAGGCTTACCAGAGGCGTTGTTATTAATGAGCCTAGGGATGAGGTGTGACACCCTTCTACCCCGCATGTTATAAGGCATTTAAAAAATAAAACAATTAATAAGAAAAACATGCATTTAACTGAATTAAATAAAACAGTGTTCATGGGTAGAAAAGTCCCACATGAACTCGTTTACAACGCGGAAAAATAACAAAATAAGTTTAATCAAATAAAAACATAAACAAATAAATAACCGAACCCCGATGTCACAATTCAGAGCTGGTATAACCGTTCCGGAATTAAATCCTCGGAATACAACTGAAAACAAACCACCTAAACTTAAACAACCCTACTATGAGTGGCGGCTCCTCAGAGTCACTCCTCTCCGGGCTGCTCGTCATCCTCTGCAAATGCCAATCAGGCCAAACACAAACAATACAGGGAGTAAGATTCATGTAATCATACAAACAGCAGGGGAATAGTACGCAAGGTAAACATACACATAAGCATACATCAACATCCAACAGCATCATAACAATCAAGTATGCTATGCTATGCAATGCATCAACTACTCCGCTACTCCAACTATGAATGTGGATCCAAACTAACTCAGGATGAACGACTTTGGAGTTACATATCCGTATTGGCCATAAAAGCACCAACACCGGCAGTTCACCAAACCTTGGGTGAACCCCATGGATAGCCAACGCATCAAACCGTGGATGCCTCATCACGGGGGGCCTCGATCACCAAACCTTGGGTGACCTACCGTGGATGGCCAGATCACCGTACTCTCGGGCGATCTCCCCTTTGTCGAACCTCCCCCATCAACTACTCCAATGCTTTATGCAAATGGCACAACAACAAACAATCTCAACCACCTCCTTGCTTGGGCCATGAAGCTCCCAAGACTTTCAACATCAAACTCAATGTAACCTTAGACCCAAACCGTGGGGTCAAGCCTCCCTTGTCCAATAAGCACCAAGGTTCAACTCAACATGCTTGGGTCTATAAGCACCCAAGACTTCAACTTATCAACGTGCGGTAACCCAACGGATACCGACTTAACAGCTTGTTATTCTAATTATCTTATATAATTAATAACCAAGTTGTCTAATCTTTATCTTTGATTAATTATCTCAACTTATCATCATTGGGAATGGGGTTAAAAACCCCTTAAGTCCTTTAATTGTATCACTGTCCAGGAGGTCAACACGGTCGTGCTTGGACACGTGAGGGCGTGCTGCCCCTTTTAAGTGAAGCACGGTCGTGCTTCACACTCAGCACGGTCGTGCTCAGCAGCACGATCGTGCTGTTTGACCTGCTTGGCCGTGCTGAGCAGCGTGGCCATTTTCCAGAATTTAAGTGGGAGCACGGTCGTGCTCCCTGTTCAGCACGGTCGTGCTCAATGCACGACTGCACTGTTCTGGGCAGGAACAGTAACCGAAAGTTAACCAAAACATTTAGGGAATTAATACCTAGACTGAACACGTTTATTTAGCCTAATTATTCAATTAAACAGTTTTATCAACACACTAAACATCACTACCACAACGTCAATCAACCAACATCACATTAAAATCAATAGTCATCATATCATCATACTCATTAACCAACCAACATGAACATAAAATACATATTATGAACATATAACCAGAAAACGTACATTATCAACCAAAACATCATGATTCATAAACATACAACGACACTGAGGTTATGGGTAACCCCGTTACCTTACACTAACCCACTACTTAATGAATACAAGCCCTTCTCCCCATACCTGGATTGAAGGTTGCTCTACTGACGGTCCCCAACGACGAACTGGTCCCGAATCCTCAAGTGACTCACTCCGGTACTAAGCCTTGATTGATCAGAAATACAAACAGTCAGTATCTCTCATTAAAATGAAAGGAAACTGACAAAGGAAGAGGGACCATTACCTTAACACCAACCCAAACGCACTAAGCTTCCCAACTAGCTTCCACAAGTCCACTATAGCAATGAACGAAGAGGAAACAGGGAAAAAGGTCTCTCTGGCAGAACTAGTGACGACTGCCAAAACAGAAATAGGGTTTTTACGTCACCCTCGGGTTCTACTTACGATTATAAACCTCGGACTTGAGCACGGTCGTGCTTCTCCTTAAGCACGGTCGTGCTCCACTTAGCGTCAGCGAGACGCGGTCCACGCATTGAGCACGGGCGTGCTCACTATTGAGCACGGTCGTGCTCAACTTAAAATCAGAATCACGCTTCTGACTTTAAGCACGGGCTTGCTGGCTGATGAGCACGAGCGTGCTCATGTACCAGAAAGGGACTCTTAGGCTAAAATCCCACTTAGCCCTTAACCAACATATTAAAATAAATAAACTAGCTTAAGAAAATAAATTCTGAAAAGCGGGGTGTTACATGAGGCTCCTCAACCTGTTCCTCAACCTGCTCCCAAGAGAGCAAGGAAGTTGGTGCTGCCTCAAGATGAGGATGATGAAGATGATAATGTTCCTCTGGGAACAGCCTTGAAGAGGAAAGCAGCTGCTGCTGCTGATGCTGCTGTGCCTACCAAGAGGAGGCAACCTGCAAGGAAAGCTAGAACCTTTGCAGCCTCTGAGGTAAACACCTCTTCTGAAGTTCCTGTTAATACTGAGAATGTTGGTGCCCCTACTCCTGAAGTAGGATTTTTTGATGATGTGTATAGACCTACATTACCCACACCCCAACCTTCACCACAAAAAGAACAACCTGACCAAACCACAACCCCATCCTCACCATAAATTAGCCCAAACCAATTAACCATACACCAACCTTCACCACTCAAAACCATCTTTCCACCTATAATTCCTGATTCTGACCCTTGGTTTCATCAAAAAGATGATGGAATTTGCCGAGGTGCCCCCTTTCCTAAACCCCTAAGAAAACTCTTTCCACCACTTGTACCCTCATCCACTATCTTTGCTAATCAATCTGAGAATTAGGCTCAGGTCAAGAGAAATTGGAGAGTTTTGTTTCATACTCACCAACCTGACCCTGAGATTGACCTTGACACCCCTCTCACAAGGTGGTATTTCTATCCTGAATATGAATATGAATCATATGAGGATTACCCCTGGCCCACAAAATATCCAAACACCCAACCTCCCAAAGGACCCTTCCCATCCGAAATGAACAACCAAAATGGCCCTCTCCTTACTCACCTACCCCTCAAACGTTTCCCCAAAAGAAAAATTTATCCCAACCTCATCAAAACCCCACCTTTGATTCCTCATACTGATGGAGTAGACAGGCACATCATTCCTGTATGGGAAACTGATTTTAAAAGGAACAGACTGCCTACTTTACCTGAGAAGAGAGCAAGATCTTCTGAGCACAATCCAATCATATTGGATGACAATACAAAATGGCTGAAATTCGAGCATCCCAGCATTTATGGAAGAGCTTCTGACCCATTCACAGATCAGTTGTTCTATAATATACTGAAGTGGGAATTCAGCTACTTCCAAGTTGAAAGAGCTGCACGTTATGTTCCTATCACATGGCTAAGGCATAATAAGGAAACACGTGTAGGCATTGCTCCCTACCCTATCTGTCCAAGGCTTGGCATGATAGACCTCAACAAGGACAAAGATAGGAGGCTCAGAAGAAATAAGGGAGTCATGCTTGAAGTACATTCTACCATGATGGATTTGTCTAAGGAAACCTTTGATCACTCCAAGCTCGACTATTATCTGTATATGGAGGATGTGAAGAATATTGGAGAGATGACAGCTGCTGACTTCTGGATGTCACACATAATCCACTGAACCAGGGAAGCTTCAACTTCTGGTCTTTCTTAGGAAGAGAAGGAAGAGATTCCCAAGTTCAGAGAAAAGTGTGGACTTTCCAAGCTAAGGCACATGATCTTCAAAGATCTGTGGGCACTCCCAATTACCAGCAGGGATGTGGAGGAAATTACTCCTATCCATTGGGCGAAGGATGTCCCTAAGAAATCAAAAAAGGCTGCCACTGCATCTCCACCAACCTCATCCTCTGAATCTATAGCTGAGGAGTTAGTTGTAGAAGGCCCTGAGCTGAATGTTGAAACTTCTTCTCAACCTGCTTCAGTTGAACCTCCATCTGCACAAGCTGAGTAGTCTGCTGAGGCCGGTGTTTCAAAGCAAGGTGCTGAGTCTGCTAAGACTTCTTCTCAACCATTAGCTCTTGCTATGGTTAATCCACCAGCCCAAGCTCAAGACACAGTCTCTGACACTGCTGAGAGCTCAAGACAACTTTCTTTGCCACCAAATCTTGAAGACATCATTGGAAGAATTGTTGATGATAAGGTTGGCAAGATAGTTGAAGAAAAGACTGAACAGATGGCTCAACAAATTGAAGAAAGGGTGCAGAAGCAAGTTCAAGATACTCTGGCCCCTACAAATGCCTTGGTGAATCAGATGATGGCTCTGCTCATGGAATTCCAAAAGAACCAAAACCCTAATCCAAACCAACCCCCTCCACCTCCTCCTTCTACCTAAACCTTTTTCCTTCTCTGTTTTATTCTTCTTTGTTATTCTTTGCTGACAATGATGGTCCACTCCCTTTACCTTTTTGTCTTATGACAAAAAAGGGGGAGAAAGGAAAGATTAAATTTGTTTATACTGATTGTTTATACAGAGCAATTCTTTCTGAAAAAGTTCATATTTGTCTGCATATGCATAAGTTTATTCTGTTAAATAAACTTCTTGATGATACTATGTTTTAACTTTATGCTTATGCCTATTTTATCAATTATGCTCTGATACTGCTTTGAAATACTTAGTTTCAAATGTTAATAAGCTGATATCTTGGTCTGATAACTTATATTATCTTGCAAATAAGACTTAGTTTCACATGCCTTAACTGCTTTGATCTGATGAATGCTTTGTCTTAGGGGGAGCCTTGTAAGCTCTCTTAGACTTTGCAAAATAAATTTAATTAGTTTTTGTCATCATCAAAAAGGGGGAGATTGTTGGAACCAAAGTAATTTGGATTAAATAATCTCTAAGTTTTGATGTTAACAAAAAGGATTAAATTTGTACAGCAAAGTGTTAGAAGTAATCTAACAAGTGCCTTTACCCTTTATGGATCTCTGATTTTATATGAGTTAAAATGTTAAGTCCATTTACTTTGCAATCCGTGTCCATATATTTTTTTATTCTTTAAAATAAAAGATTCCGTGAGTGGTCGAGTCCACTCTACCTTTGGAAGGATTTCCTTTTACTCGAGTGCCATGTCAGTGGACGCGCGCTTGAATGTTTCCAGTAGACGGAGAAATCCCTCTTAAGTAGACGCGAGTTACTCTCCAATAATAACTTTAATTTGCTAGTGCCATGTCACTGGACGGAGATCTTAAGTAACTCAAGTTCTAGCATGACTGTTGTTTTAAGTAGACGCAGATTTGTTGCCACGTCAGTGGACGGAGCCTTAAAACTGTTCATACTTACCTTGCCTTTATAATTGTTTTGATGGACGAAGATTTTGAGCATTTATATCTGATTTAAATCAATCTGAACCAAAGCGAATTTATTTCATATGATTGATATTTATTTCAAATATTTATAATGGTCCTTCTCATTTGCTATTAACGGTTTTTATTGTCTTGTGAGGTGTTGAATACTTGCTATAATCTATTTGGAGAATAGTGGAGAAATCCTTCAAGTAGAAGGGACTGGACGTAGCTCTTGGTTGGAAGAGAGTGAACTAGGATAAAACAACTTGCGTGAATCTTCTAATCCCTTATCTCTTTAGTTTTACGCGTTTATACTAACTGTGGGGATTTGAACTTGAATTTGTTATTCTTTCAAAAGGTTGTTTTTCTGTGTGCTTTATTCTGCCTCTTTATCTTTGTGTGAGAAAACTATTCTTGAAAAGGTTGTTTTCGAAAAATATTAACAAACACAATTCAACCCCCCTTCTTG
The DNA here is from genome assembly GCA_035048595.1 of Echinosophora koreensis. NCBI lineage: Eukaryota > Viridiplantae > Streptophyta > Magnoliopsida > Fabales > Fabaceae > Echinosophora > Echinosophora koreensis. The sequence goes on along the minus strand of JAPCYP010000061.1, from coordinate 1,823,449 downwards.
TGTTTGCCTGTGTCAACTTCACTTCCTCTACTACAATTTCTTCATTTTGCTCAGAAGATACAACCAACACATTCCTTGTTTCTTCTTCAAGCAGATTAATCACAGATGGAATTGTTGCAGAGAAGTTAATCAAAGATGGAGTAGACACGGATACAGAAACTTGAGGGACAGAAGCATAGTATCCATCCTCAATATCAGATAAATTTGGTTCAGATGTGATAACCAGATTTGACAAACAGTTTTCAAAAAGAATAGTGACAGAGTTTCTTAACACAAGAAAGGTGTCAGAAATGGAGCATATGAAGTGATGTAGAGAGTTCAGACACATGAATTGGTGCAAAGGAGGGAGGTTTCCAGATACAGATTTTTCATAAACAGGAGTTCTACACCACAGACTCAATCTATTAACTAGAGAATGGGTGACTATGGTATAAAACAAACTTTCAGTTGACCTTTGAGGAGGAAGAGGCTCTTTTTCATCCTCATAGAAGATGGAATCTTCAAGCCATGTGATGAATTCTCTTGGACCAGCAAAGATGATATAAAAGGTGTTTATGAAAAGATACACTCTTGTTCCAGACACAACTATGAACAGATAACTTCTAAAAATAGGATAGAGAGGTAAGGGTTGTGAGGGTCCAACGTACCCACAATGTTGTAGAGCAACAAAGCCGATCCTTCCATTCTGAGTTTGAGTCTTCCACTTATGATATTCTGTCAAACCAGATCCAGCTGACTCAGCATCCCATTGACCTTTCTCATCCTCGAGATACACAGCCATATCTCTTGGAGTGCATATTTTCTTATCAATCTTTCTCTTGAGATCTTTCCTCTGAGTGTCATCCAAAAGAAATCTTGGAATGGGGACATGAGTATCATTTACAATAAATTTCCTTGCCTTTACTGGTTTCTTCAAAGCTTCAAGAGTTTGCAGAGCTTCTAAGGGGATTCCTTCAACAATCTAAATAGGTTTGGGAGTGGTATCCTGGTCAGGCCTATACTTGGCACACCAACCAAACTTATACTTATTCCAGTTTTCTTCAAACAGAGCGATCTTTCTTTTTCTTTCTACTTCTGTTTCTTCAACATCCTCTTCTTGTTGTATTTCTTGTTCTTCTTCAACACTTTCCAAAACTTGTTCAGACAACCTTTTCTGCATTATTTCTTCATTCCTTGGTTCACAGATTTTGATACCTTTGCTCAACCTTCCTTGCTCTTTGTCAATTTTTCCTCCTTTCCTTTTTCTCGTTAATCTTTGTTAAGTCTCTAAAATGTCTGTGTGCATTTCCTTAAGTTTTGATGAAAACTAAACATTGGTTAATGATTTAATTAACCTACTTTGTGGTTGCTAACCTGTCTACTTAGTGTACAGATCAGAAGATTACAAAACTCACCTGTCTGTCTACCTAAGTATCAACCTGTCCGTTTAAGCCAAAAAATCAACCTGTCTGCTGACTAGGATTGTTGACTATATGCAAACTGGTTTACAACCTGTCTCTACTCTACTCTTCAACTTGTCCAAGATTCTTTGTTAAAGAACTCGAAGTACAGGAAGCTTTTGCAAGCTGTCCCCTCATGAAGAATACTCTGAGAACTCTCTCTCACGCTTATCAAGAAACTCAGAAGTGCTCTCTCTCAAGCAACCTAGGAAGTCAGAGATAAACTTCCAGTTAAAGAATGTTTCCAACATGCTTTATTCCCTGGTACTTTCAGTCATTACACAGAAAGGGAAATGTACTCTGCAAAAGTACAAAAGCACTCTGCACAACTGAGTTAATTTCTACACGATGCATAAAGCTATTATCCTTCATGTTAGAGTACAACCAACGTCTCCATTGCATTAATGGCTGCCCAGAACGACTATATTGCATTTAATGAAGCTCTGCTTGAAGCCATCGTTGCAAGGAATGTCTCTAACGGATATTAAATGTTTGAAGGCTATAAATACAGAAGTCATTGAAGATGAACACATCAGAGTTTACAAAGCATTAAAGAGCCATTACTCTGTTCATTTATTTACTTTGTATTCTTCAATCATTTGAAGTTATTACGCAGACTTTCCTAAGCTTTACATTTAAACCACTCTCTGAGTGTTAGTGAAAGATCTGTCTGTCTGTAAGTGTATTTATTACAAACCAAACTCTCAAACAAATCTGAGTGAGCCTGAAGAGGCTAGGTGTGCAAAGAATACTTGTGTTGGAGCCTGAAGAGGCTAGGTGTGCAAACAATACTTGGAGTCTGTAACCTGATCAGTTATAGTGGATAAATCTTGGTGCTGCCAAGGACTGGACGTAGCTCTTTGTGTTAAAGAGTGAACCAGGATAAATCTCTGTGTTAATCTCTCTTCCCTTAATCTCTTTAGTTGTTTTGATTATATATCATCTGCTTTCTAACTAAGGGGTTAAAACTGTTTTTATCAAGACTGTTTTTCATCTATACCTGTGTTGTTTTCTGAGAAAACTACAACAGACAGGTGACCTGTCTGTGTAACCTTTTTACACCCGTCTGTGCTTAGCTTCTGCATGCAAAAAGTTTTTAACTTTATTTTAATTTCTGATAAACACAATTCAACCCCCCTTCTCGTGTTTATAGTTGTCTATTTCAATCTTTTCTTTTTGTTGAAACATTCAGACACACCAGCAACTAATTCAGATACAGATTTAGTTACTGAGACTGATGGTTCTCCTGACTTAGGTTTCTTTACTTTTCTTTTCTTCTTACTGTTCTCAGCCACAGACACTTTCTTTCCTTTTCCATTCAAAATACAAGCTATGGGCTTGTCATCATCTGAATCCTCAGAGACTCTTTTAGGACCTTCTTCTTCAACAGGGTTTTCAACAATTATGAAATCATTCCCAGATTCAGTGTTCATTTCCAGTTCTATAAGAGTTCTTACTGAAATAATAGGAATCTGATTCATAACTTCAGAACTTAAGACGATTCCCTTATTCCTTATCAACCTTGTCAAGAGCATAGCATAAGGATAGCATGTCTTATTTCCACTAACTATCTTAAGCCTATGATTGAAGATAAGATCATTTATACCTACTTTCCTAAATTGAAGAAGTTGATATAAAGCATACTTATAAGCTCTAAAAATAATGTTTAAGGAATCTTTTCTAGGAGTCACACACCTAGTTAAGAGAAGATGTAAAAACCTTGCCTTTGGTAGAAGATAACGAACAAACTTGCTTTCCATGAGTCTGTCTCCGAACAGAGTTAGATTAACTTCTTCCTTGTTTTCATACTCTTCCCAGTCATCTGACATTCCTGTTCCTTCCCTGGGACAACCAATTTCTTGAATAATGTCGCGGATGTCAAACCTGTGTCTCATGGCGTTTACGTTAAATTTCCAACAACAATGAAAAATGTGCATGTCTTGATGAGGCAGAGTTCTTCCAAAACTCTTTGACGATGTGAGTGTAGACATTTTCTCTAATCATAAAGAAGTTCATCCATTCAGCGAACTCGAGTTCTGGTAGAATGTCTAAACCAGCATCTTTGATCTCTTGAAACTCAATTGTGTGTTCTATAGCTAACTTCCTCGCTTCCGAATCTTCCATATTAGGGATAGCATAAGAGTTTGTTGATCTCCTTGAAGCCATTTGGGGTAAGAAGGTGAAGAGAGATTAGGGTAGAAGAAGGGCGAAAGGTAGAAACTTTAGAGAGAGAGGAGTCTGAAGGTGAACGGTTGTGTGTGATGGAGAGGTTTATGAAAAGCACTTAGCATTTATGACGCTGACGTGCGGAGAGAGAACTAGCTGAAGGGAGTGAAACACTTCCTCGTTAACTTCCCACTTAATCATTCGAGAATTTTGAATTTAATCATGTCTTTTTCAGTCCACGTCATATCAGACGGGTTTTAAACTAACAGACGCATCAAACAAAATATTCACACATAAAGTTCTTAAGATAAAATTTTAAATACTTACTTGTAAGTGATTTGTCTAAAAAATCACTGACCTCTTTTGTTGTTTCTCTTTCTCTCTGAGATGCTCTTGCTTAAATTGGAGGCTTTGGAATATATACTCTTTTGTAACTGTGAGTAGTGAGAGTACATTTTCCAATCTCTATTAAAGAAGTCTTCTTTGTTCTGCTCAATAAATCTGTAAGAGGAATTATAAGGTGCTTTGGTACCCATATCTTTTTGGGTCCACTTTTGTTAGGCATTTTATGTTAAGTCATAAAGTGTCTGACTTGTCATGCATCTGACTCACACTTCTGTGGCCCTTGTGTGTTTTGATGAACTCAAACATTAAGTAATTGATTTTACATTGAACCACATGAACGTTTCTAATCATTTACTTGAGTTGTGTAGCCAAAGCCTTCTATCATAGCAGGTCAAGTCAACAAAAGATTATGAAAGAATCAAATGGTTGCATACAAGCGTCTGAAGTACAATGCGTCTGAAGTCTGACTCACTGAAACCTACATCAACATCTTTCAGTCTTAGCAAACTCTGAAGAAGAATCAGTATCAAAGCAAAGCAATCAATGATTGTCATCTTCACTGAAAGCTAAAGGAAAAGGACTTACTCGATCATGAGTAAATGGAAGAGTAGAAAGTGTCAAGCAATACTCTTATGAAAGGTTATTCGTTCCTACTTGACTGACTATGCTGAAGACCAAAGAAGCATGAAGTCATCAGTTAGAGTAATGATCACAGTATTCAAAGAATGCAAACACTATCTACTGAAGTAAGTTGAAAAAAGAAGAAGGATCAAGATTACAGATCATAAAGTTTCACTTCCATGAAGCGTCTATCTCTCTCAGTATGCGTCTAAGCCTCTGATAAGGTCAGAACCAATTTTCTGTCAAATTAACATGTTTGATTCTAGAGATATTCAAACATCCACAAACTTAGAAGATGTGAAATGCAAAATTCACTTCTGTGATATTGAAGTACGTGCCAAGGAGAAAAGCTCTCTATGAAGGAATCATTTAATCTCTGATTCAATGTTAGTAGTGATTTGAAATATAGTTAATTAAACTTGAAAGAAGTTTATTAATATATTTCTTATCTTCAATTGAAATCAGAGAAAGGAGAAAAGACAAAAGGGCAAAGCTACAGAAAAGCATTTCTTATGTTAGCAAAAGAAAAGCTACTTTATCTGAGCCTTTCTAAGTGTTACACAAATAAGGAAAGAACGCTGCCCAAAGCCTGAAAAGCATATATGCTATTCTCAGATGTCAACAAGGAATCTTCAACGTTCTTCAAAGCATTTATTATCAAGTCAGAACGGCTATTTTCTGAAGAACAAAGCTGAAGACTCTCAAATGCACCTCAACGGATCTTTGTGATCAAGTATAAATAGAAGAAGTCGAAGACGGAACAGTAAGTAATGTGATACAGTGAAGCAACCAGAGAAATTACTCATCAACTAAAAAGCTATATTACTCAAAGAACAGTACTCATCTTATATATCGATAGCTAAAAGCTCTCATCACACACATATCTTCTTCACACTCTGAATATCATTTGAAGAAGAACTCATCTGCAACTCACCAAGTTCCAAGTTCATATCCACTCTCTGCAGTGTTTGAAGATTGGTAGAATTGCTTTGTAACTTTGAAGTTGTGCTTCAAAACTCTCTCAAAACTCTTTGAGCCTGAAGAGGCTTGTTTCAAGATTACTTGTTGAGCCTGAAGAGGCTAGGTGTGCAAACAATACTTGTGGTTGAGCCTGGAGAGGCTAGGTCTGCAAATAATACTCGTCTGTAACCTTGATCAGTTATAGTGTTAAAACTTGGTGCCAAGGACTGGATGTAGCCTAAGGGTTTGTGGGTGAACCAGGATAAATCTCTGAGTATATTCTCTCTCTATCCTTCACTCTATTATTTAGTTATTTATCTGGTTTTAATAACTAACTCAGGTGTGTTATATAGTTGCTAATCATTGTGTTGTGAAAGGCATTTGTTAAGAGCCACTTTCATTCACTGATTTTGTTTTGTGCTTCTTAAACTCTGATTTTCGAAAACACTATTCAACCCTCCTTCTAGTGTTGTTTTGTGCCATTTCATTTTAGTCTGTGAAGACTTGGCTTTTCTTTTGTGAAAGCACTTGGACGAGATATGTCTAGATTTACCACAAAATGTGCATGATATTTCAAAAGAAGATTTAATAGAAACTTTCAGTTTATCTGAGAGTTTATTAGATACTTTGTCATGATTCTCTTCAGTGTAACCAATACCAATTTTGTCAAAACTAGACCTTTGACTTTCGAGAAGTTTCATCAGGTTGTTCTTGCTATTGACAAATCTAGCAAGATCATTAGTGAGCTCTTCCACTTTCTGTTGAAGATTTAAAACTTCTTCAGATGGTGATGTTTCAGTAATGATCTCAGCTTTAAGCATTTTTGCCTTGAGCTTTCTGTTTTCTAAGATTAGTTCATTGACCTCAAGATTTTTCTGTTCATGCTCCTTAGTGAGCTTCACATACTTTTTCGTAAGTTCTTTGAACTTATCAAGAATATAGTTAGATTCACTGAGAATTTCATGATAGGCATCTTGTAAATCCCCAAATTCAGAATTTACCTCATAATCTGAGTCAGTGTCTCCAAGTAGACATTTGAACTCATCATCTGATTCTTTGTCCAGATCTTCCCAAGTGATCATCTTTTTGAGTGGTATCATTTTGTCACCAGCTGTTCTGATTGCTGCTTTCTTAGGTCTTATTTTGTTCCAGAATCTTCTCATCTTTCTGGTTGCTTCAGAAACTTCTTCATCTTCATCATCATTTTGAGAATGTTGATCTTTTGATGTACTTGAAGATGGAAGCTTGTCAACATTGTTAACTGATCTTTCATTAGATGTTTCTTTGACAACAACATCTTCATCATATAATTCTTCAAGTCTATTCCAGATATCTTTGGCTGTTTCACAGCTACTGACTTTATCATATTCAGACCTGCTAAGAGAACATACAAGAAGATATTTTGCTTTGGCATTAAGTTGAGCCATATTTTTGTGTTCTGATGTCCATCTACTTCTAGGGATAACATTCCATTTTCATCAGTTGGATTATAAGGACCTTGAGATATGATTTCCCATAGATCTAGATCAGTTGACTCTATGAACATTCTCATCTTACTCCTCCATTACTTATAGTCTTTTCCACTGAACATGGGTGGTTTACTGAGATATGTACGCTGATTGTACATACTGGTGCTTGATCCTGCTTCACTGGCCATTCTTCAGAATCTTTTCCTCTACGCTGTGAGGTGCTCAACCCAGAGGCTGAGCTCTGATACCAACTAAAATGGCACAAAACAACACTAGAATGGGGGTTGAATAGTGTTTTCGAAAATAAGAGTTTAAGAAGCACAAAAACAAAATCACTAACTGTGAGATAGTCAGAGACAGACGCCTTTTTCAACAAACTGATTTGAACTGAATAATAAAGTAAAGGATAGGGAAAGAGTACACTTTGAGTAATATAGCTTTTCACTGGTGAGTAATTTCTCTGGTTGTTTATCACTGTATCACATCACTCCTTTGTTCAGTCTTCGACTTCTTCTGTTTATACTTGATCACAAAGATCCGTTGAGATGCATTTGAGAGTCTTCAGCTTTGTTCTTTAGGAAATAGTCGTTCTGACTTGATAATAAATGCTTTGAAGAACGTTAGAGATTCCTTGTTGACATCTGAGTATAGCAGATATGCTTTTCTAGCTTTGAGCAGTGTTCTTTCCTTATTTGTGTAATACTTAGAAAAGCTCAGATAAAGTAGCTTTTCTCTTACTTACTTAAGGAATGCTTTTCTGTAGCTTTGCCCTTTTGTCTTTTCTCCTTTTTCTAATTTCGATTGAAGATAAGAAATATATTAATAAACTTCTTTCATGTTTAATTAACTATATTTCAAATCACTCTTACTTTTGAATCAGAGATTAAGTATAGAGAGCTTTTCTCCTTGGTGCATGCTTCATCAGCACGAAAGGTGACTTAGCATTTCACATCTTCTAAGCTTGTGGATGTTTGAATATCTTTTGAATCAGAGGCTTAGATGCATACTGAGAGAGATAGATGCTTCATTGAAGTGAGACTTCTTGATCAGTAATCTTGAGCCTTCTTCTTTCAACTTACTTCAGAAGATAGTGTTTGCATTCTTCGAATACTTTGATCATTAGTCTGACTGATAACTACTTCATGCTTCTTGGTCTTAAGCATATTCAGTCAAGTAAGAACGAACAATTTTCTATAAGAGTATTGCTTGATACTTTCTTTACTTTCATTTGCTTATGAATGGACAAGTCCTTGGTGAAGATAACTATTTCCTTTAGCTTTCAGTGAAGATAACAATTAGTGACTATCTTCACTTTGGCACTGCTGCTAGCTATTCTTCTTCATAGTTTTATAAGTCTGAGAGATGTTGATGTAGGCTTCAGTGAGTAAGGCTTTAGACGCATTGTACTTTTAGACAGCTTTGAGTCAGACGCTTGTATGCAACCATTCGATTCTTTCATAATTTTTTGTTGACTTGTTCTGCTAAGATAGAATGCTTTGGCTACACAACTCAAGTAGATGATTAGCAATATTCAGATGGTTCAATGTAAATCAATTACTTAATGTTTGGGTTCATCAAAAAACACATGGGGCCATAGGAGTGTGAGTCAGACACATGACGAGTCAGATGCTTTATGACTTAACAATATGTTCTCTATTGAAAAATCTAGAATATAAGAGTAATAAGTTGTAATTGTTGACATTTGTAAAACAAACTCTAGAAAGTCATTTGCAACCATTAGATTAAAAATGTATTAGCATATAATTTAATTTAGTCATTGGTTGAGGAGGCACCACTAGTATAAATAGGAGTCATAATCTTGATTTTGTATCATGTCAAAAGCAAAGAGTCGATAATAATATATAGTCTATTCGAAAATCATCTAATTTCTCCCATTTTCAAGTATTCTCCCTATTCTAAATTTTTTTCATTTTAGAAGTTTGATGCTATCAGTTGAGTCTCAATCTTCGTTCACTTTAATTAGATAACACTTGCTTGCACACTAAGGGTGTGTTTGATACACATTAAGGTATATGACAACACAGGATATTAATGTGAGATCAATTTCTATGATCTCCATATGACTTGTATATTCATCATCCAAGAGCTTGAAAAATTTAGAGATCTCTAGCTATTTCTTTCTATCTTGGCCGAAACTATGTTCAAGTGTGCTAGGATGATTTTCTTCAATCTTTAACTTGTTTTCTTGTTGGTTGTTCATGGCTAGGTTTTTTGGTTCCAACCTTGAGGCTTTAGGTGAACAACATCCTTCTATTACTTGACTTTCCAAGTGTCTACAAGAGGTATGGGGGAGATTACCACTATCCTACCTTAAAATAGATATGTTGATGGTTATATAGTGTATATGTGGTCATGAAATCTTTAAGTATGAAATTTGTATAATTATTAGTAAATGTGTGTGATACTCTTGGAGGATATGGTTTGATATATGTTGGTTGTGATATATGTGGTTTTGATGTTGTTGATCTCTAATGGAGACCTAGATCATTGTTGATTGTGTTGTTAAACAAAAATGCATAACATGAGTAATCTAAGGCCATTCGGCCATGACTGGTTAAATGGGTTCTATGATGTGTTAAATTGTTTGAATAATTTTTATGAGGATTGAATGAAAAAATAAGAATATAGAAATTGGTTTGGATTGATTTGGATGTGTATATTGAAAGATATGATTTTATGAGTCCTTAGGGACTAAAATGCAATTTCTGAGAATTTCAGTGGCTGCACTGAAATTCATATTCTTGTGTGTTAAGGTTGTATTCCTTGATGATACAAAACCATAGAAATTGGTTTAGTGTTAATTGGATTAATACATAAAAAGTTATAAGAGTTTTTGTAAACAAGGACCTTTTTGCAATTATTGTAAAATATTTGGGCAGAAATATAATTTCTGGAAATTTGAGGGCAACTGAAAAATATTTCTAAAGAAGTTGGTTTGGTGTAATTTGAAGTTATAAATAAAAAGTTATAAGGTTTTAAGTGAATAAGGACCTTTTTGTAATTAATGAAAGTTTAGGGACTAAACTGTAATTTTCGAAAATTTATGTAATTAGACAGTTAGAAACTTTTTTTCCTTCCTATCAAACTGTTCTAAAACTCCAAGATGAGTTTTGGACTATTAGAGTGTAAAATCATTGAAAAATGATTTACGCGATTTATAACTTAACGACGTTCGGTCAAATTTTTAGGAATTTCGTATAAATGGAGAGTAAGATGTAAAATCAGTGTTTCAACATTTTCATATGAGTAATATAACCTAGGAGAGTAATACATTTGAGGTGAAGAATCATGTTTTAAAAAATATGGCTTTTGGGCCTAAATTCAGTAAAAAGTGGCGAAACTGTCGTTAAACGTTTTTAAGGATTTTCGAGAAAATGTTTTGAGAAATTGATAACTATGTATCTTTGATGGAAATTATTCTTGAAAATTGATTTGATTTTATATAAAGGTTTTGGTTTTAAGCCAACGATTTTAGTCTTCAAAGACGAGCTTTTATGGTAAAATGCAAAAACTTAAGTCAAGAACGACTTAGTGAAAATACGAATGTAATAATTTATGACGTGGGGTGGAACACGATCTTATGTTATAAAGTATGGATAATTCATTATCGATATTCCATAAAATTTAATGGACTCAGAATGATTTGTTTTCTTGGAAGTCAAAGAAAAAGGCTCAATTAGAAAAGTACAGAGAAATAAATAATTGGACTTGTGTTCCAATCTCATAATGCGTTAGGATTTTTAAACAAAGTGTTTTAATATATCTTTACACAAAGAGGTTACTCGAGAACTTCATCTCGATGTTGAGAACATCTAGCATCTGAAAAAGCATGTTGAGAGAATTCCGATGGAATCAAAATGTCATCCGATGGATAAACAAGAAGAACGCATTTCTGGAAAATTTTGCCTAAACACATAGTGAAACTATGTTCTGTAAAGCCATTGTGCCTAGGAGATTGAGCTAACACTTTAATGCAGGCTTGAATTCCGTAGGGCCGATCTGGTTGATGCTTGGGGATGTCGGGGTTATGAAATACTCACATAGGCCCAGTGGGTTGCTTCTCTGTGGCGTGGTGATCTGGCAATACACCGACATACTTGAATATACACTACGTGTTTTCTGGTAGTGTAGGATGTTCCCGAAAAAGCCTATGATGTGCACGCCCTTTACTATTGACACATTCTTTATTACCCAAGGCTGGTACTTCCGGAACAATCCTCCGAACCACTCTCTCCGACTGTTCGTAAAACCATGGTATATGAATTCAGAGGTCATTCCTCAAGTCTTAGATGTCTTCCATCTAGGAAAACGCGATGTGTGGTCATGTTTCTGTGAAACATTATTGTTTTGTTATGAGTGTAGATATAATTGATAATTGTTAATTGTACGTACCTGAGAGTCGTACCACTTCATGTCTACCTTATGTGTAAGATAAATGGAAATTCACCTCCTTATTTTTATATTGCCTATGTCGGCAGGCTATGTGCATTCTGTACTCTTTTGAAAAGACTGAGACATCAAGATGTCGCTTGGCTGACGCATCGTAGAGATTGAGGTTCGAGCTTGCGGACGCTATGGTGGAGTTTCTAGTGGGCCTCTTTCATAGTGTCGAGGGTTACTATTGTAGTAGCTGTAACACCCCGATTTTCACTGTTTCAAAATAATCGAAATGCGGACGATTATGTTTATATATTTATATGAGTGTTAGAAAATTATTTTAAATAAATGGAGTTCATCACTCAATCCTACTTGAACGTAGGAAGCTACGATTAAAATTTAGGTTTGAAAGTCAGGCGAATCCCGGCCCGCGAATTTCACTGACAGTATATTTATACTGATCAGAAGACCTAATTTTAATTCGTGAACGAAAAACTTAAGGTTTTTATTTTATTTCCTATGATGGTGTGTTTTTAGAATTATTTCATGTACAGTGACATAATTTAAGTTTTACGGGCGTAATACTCGATCGGGTAAACGGCGGAGCAGATTACGGGATTTCCGGGAACCGCTAACGGATAATATCGGCGACTCACACAAGATGACTCACATGGTGAGTCACAATGTGAACACATTAAGTGTTGCACATGGTCATAATTACAAACTATTAGGAAATTGCAAACTAGTCCCTATACTTTTGGAATTTTGCAAAATGGTCCCTAGGAGTTATTTGCACCTAAGTCCTTGAAGAAGCCACCTCCTTTCCACTTAATCCTTCAAAAGTGGCGCAGCCCACACTCTATAGAAGCCATACTCTCACTTCATTACTTGCCTATTTCACATTTTACACAAAAACACCCAAAAGTTCTAAGTTCATATCATCATTTTGTGAAGCAAGTCCTTGGATCTTCACTTGTTTTTGATCTTCAAGAGGTGAATCCTATTCTCCTTTCCTAATCATGTCTATGTTCTTCAATAAGTTTCATGATTCAAAGTCTATTTCATCTATGTTCATCACTTTTAAGTTTCTAGATCTAGAACTTTGAAAAATCACCATAAATCATAGAAAACTCCTAAAATAGTGAAACCAATTTCTATGTGCTTATAATCATTCTTGCTATCATAATCCAAGAGATTGTTGAAAACAAAATATTCCTTCCTATGTTCATGTGGGGGGATGAACTTTTGTTCATTTTTCATGAAAATGATTATGGATGTCCTAAACTGACCGAACTTGCACCGAAACTATGACCATCTTCCTTTCTGAAACTCGAAAAACTCTAAACATGAAAGTTGTTCCCCTTTCTCTCTTCTTTCCAACGAGCTAAAGATCATCAAAAACGGATGAGTATATTGAGAGTTATGACCAAAATATAGAAACTGCCCAGAATCCTCCGATCCATGCGAGACAGCAGAAAGAAGCCTATTTTTACCCATGTTATGATCCGAACCAAATGAAACCTTCAACATCAAAGTTGTTCCTTTTCTTCTTATCTTTCCAATAAGCCAAAGTTTGTAATTTTTGGATGAGTAGATCATGAGATATACTCACAAAACCAACACACCCTCAAACTGTCCAGATTTTATATAAGTGTTGGTTGATCATTTTTTTCATGTCTTTCATCATACATGTATACTTGTTGAATCCTAGTTTGTTCATTAAAAAAAAAAAAACCCTAGCCTCATGACCATGTCTTGGCCGAATCTACCATTTAGAGGGTTAGGATGGTTTTGATTCTTAACTTTGTTGTTTAGCCCTAATCCATTTCCTTAAGTATATTAGAATTATTAATCCATGACTTAAGCAAGTTTAGTGATTTTGAGCCACAAAACCCTAAGGAGGCCGTGACCAACATAAGAGGATTTTGATGTTTGTGATTGTTTATTTATGTGGTCGTTTGGTTGTATTGTTGAAGGTTAAGTATAAAGCGGTGTACGTGAGTTTCCGGCTTCCGACGAATTAAATTCAACTTGCTGTGAATCTCCGAGAGGTAAGAGGGGTTACTTGAGGGATCATTCGGATGGCCATGTGTACTTTGTTTGTGGTCCATATATGTTTATCTATGTGGCTGTGGTGTTTTTCTGATTTATTTTACTGAGCTATGTGTTTATAGCTGTAAGTGGTTTATCTGTGTTACGGTTGTTTATCTGCTTTTAATTGATTTAATTATCTACAGTTATATATTATATTGCTGTGATGCATGATTTGCTAGTAATATAATTATGATGATGATGTTGAATGTTGTTTGTGAGGCCTGACAGTGGTCAGTGCACAACCGATTAATGAGATAAAAGCCTTAATAAGCTGTGTATATTATATTCAATGTTTTATGGGAAATATTGGGATATAATGTTTGTGGAAAATATTATTTGGGAGAAATAATAAGTATTTGAGAAATCTTATTATTTTAATGATTTATTTATAAAAAAGTGATTTATGGGTCGTAGAGAGGGCGCAACCGTGAAAATATTTTACTACTGCTAATTTTTACATAAGATATTCCGCAATATTATAAAAAGATATTTTGTGAAATTAATATGCAAAAATAACTCAACCGTGAATTTAGAAAATTGTTAAGCGGAAACAGCTAAGTTTTTCCTTAAAATACTTTAAAATGATTTAACAACGGCAATTTGGAAAACCGACGACGGCAAGTATTTAGAAATGGCAGCTCATAATTATGATGAAGTTAAAACCTCTGTGACCCTCTTTTCTGAAAATGACATTTTTCGGTAACCGGTGTTTTTATGATAGAAATCTTCCCACTTAATGTGTTTTCCGAAATCAAGTTTTGACTTGGATGATATATTAAAAGATTTGAACTTAATAACCGAGACGTCGGGATATTAAGGTTCGGTGTATGGTAGACTGGATAGCTACCAGGTAGACTGGATAGCTACCTAAAAGAGATAAAACATTTTGAGATGTTTTCTATTACCACGAACCTAAGCCGGATGCATTGGTCTAGGGTTTCGTGATTGAGCACTCGGACTTTGAGGTCCTGTGTTGTTAATGAATGATTTTAAAGATGTTAAAACGATATTTGGTCTAAAGCTGTTGAGCTTTGCCAAGAAAAGATATAACACAAAGAGCAGTGTTGAAAGAAATATGTTTTCGAGCATGCATTTGGCAGACGTGCCACAATACGATATATGATTACCTTGCGGCGTCAGGTATTTCATGCCACGAAGTTTTCATTGTGCCGGACGGACAATGGAACCCCATTCACGATGTTATCACTGTGCCACGATGTTGGACAGTGTGCGATGGGTTTTGGACGTGGGCCTGTGACTATATGTCTGTGGCTACGTGCCGGGAGTCTGATCAACTCAAACACGAGGTCGGGATATCTCATGAGATTAAGTGAAAATGTTAGATGATGTATATGAAGTGTTCATGCATATTTTCAAAAGATGTTGTTTGGGGTGTGAAACCCATTATGCTTTGATGTTAATGTTTATGAGATCGCAAATATGTATATGGGTACGTATATGTGTAGTTTTTGTTGTGTCGTGCATGTGGCTATCGCGTTATGTCCATATGTCGGTTTCTCACTCTTGCATGTTTTATTTGTGGTTTCTTTTCTGGGTTCTATGTGGTGGAATTCAGATGAACCTCTTAAGGACTATGGCGTCTACAAGAAGAAGAATGTTTAGTACGGGGCATGCTGATGCTGCATTCTTTTTGTCGTAGTGTTTGACCAGCTTAGGTTTACTTTAAGTTATATTTTGGGAATACTCGTTTCATTATAAATGTTTAAGTGTGAAACATATAATGCAATATGGTTGTATGACTTACATATATATTTTGATATATCTAAGTGTGATTATGTGAACGTTGTTGCGACGATGTTGAAAAGAAAAAAAAAAATTATCACCACATTTTGTTTAAGACAAACGTTGAGAAAACTTTATTTTCCGAAAGCAACCAGCGAATTTATGATTTTATTTTCCGCAAACGGGTAACCATGTGATGACCCGAGATTAGGGTGTCACATTAGTGGTATCAAAGCTGGTCGAGTCTTTCGGGATCTTTGGGAATTAGGTCTGTTGTGTTGACGTTGTGTTTTCTCTGAGTTAAGTTTTGTTTGAATTACTTCTTAGAAGTAATGTGTTTTAATACAGCAATACACGTTTCATTTTCTGGTTGCGGTCTAACTGATTTGTATGGGCAGGTCAGTATGGAACTCGCACCAGAAGGTGGACGTGGACGAGGACGTGGACGCGGTCGTGGACGTGGTCGTAGGGGTGGTCCTATTGGCGGTCGTGTCAATGTGAATGAAAACTATGAGGAAGGAGTGGACTATGCCGCTCAGGCGATGGAACATGTGGCAGCTGCTATTGCCAATCAAACTGCATCCATGAATGCCCAGAATCTGCAGGCTGCGGAAGGCAAGGCTCTGACTGCTTTTCGAGGTCAAAATCCTTCACAGTTTGGTGGGGATGCTGATCATGAAAAGGCTGATCTATGGATTCAGGAGCTGGAGAAAATCTTTGAACTGGTGGCTACTCCAGCAGATGTTAGGGTTACATATGATGCTTTCCTATTGATAGGGGATGCAGAGTATTGGTGGAAAGGGGTCAGACAACTGCTTGAAGCTGATCATCAGGACATTACGTGGAATATTTTTCGAACTGCATTCCTGGACAAGTATTTTCCGGAGAGTGTTAGGATCGAGAAAGAAATGGAATTTCTGGAATTTCGACAACAAGGATTATCAGTGGGAGAGTATGCGGCTAAGTTTGAATCGCTTGCCAAATACTTCCGTTTCTTTCAAGCACAACCCAACGAGAGCTAGAAGTGTGAGAGGTTTGAGGCAGGACTGAGATTTGAGATTAAGGAGTCTGTCTTACCTTTGCAGCTCCGAACTTTTCAAGCTCTGGTCGAGATGAGTCGGAAGATAGAGCTAATGATGAAGGAAAAAGATAATAAGGGAATTGTTGGAGGACCCGTTCGTTCCAAGAACCAGAACCAGGATCAGAAAGAGGAACGAAATCAAAAGAAGCCTTATTTTCGTCCATCGGGGAATAACCAAAGTCAACAACATCATTCGAATTTTGTTGCATCGGGGAGTGGTGGCCAAACGAACCAAAGTCAAGGTCAAGTTAGAAGGTGCTATAGATGTGGAGATCCAAGTCACATGAGGAATACTTGCCCTGAAAAGGGGACTAAGTGTTTCAATTGTAATCAAGTGGGACATTTGGCGAAAGATTGCAATGCGCCAAGGCGTGGATCGGCTGTCAATAACACCAATGCTGTTAAACCGAAGACTACAGGGAGAGTTTATACTATGGTCAGAGCTGAGACTCAAAACTACGACGGTAATCTCTTAGCTATAATTTTCAAACTTGGGCACAATTCATACTTGTTTCGATGGATTGTGTGTGGATATATTGAAATTATCTGTTTCTTTGATTTTCATGATGTCATTGTTTTAAACTTCAAAGTTTCTCAATGAGACTTGCTCTAATCACTTTTACTTTTAGTAGAAAGTGATTCAGTCTGAATTCTTGTCGGACCATAGTTCTTTTAAATTGTTGGCAAGAAGACTCTTGTGAGAGAAGAAACTTTCTTAGATTCATGTTTGTAAACGTGTACCGATCATACATTTTTACTTCCCTGAACCTAGCAAAGGATCTTTATCCATGAGATATTCTTGTGTTCTTTTCAGTGGGATAAACTTATTCTGTGTCTTTTCTTGTGAGTAAAATGTTGGGAATAGGAAATCCGGTTGTTTTCGAGTCACGAAATTTCGAGGACGAAATTTTTTTAAGAGGGGTAGTAATGTAACACCCCGATTTTCACTGTTTCAAAATAATCGAAATGCGGACGATTATGTTTATATATTTATATGAGTGTTAGAAAATTATTTTAAATAAATGGAGT
This sequence comes from Echinosophora koreensis, assembly GCA_035048595.1. Taxonomy (NCBI): domain Eukaryota; kingdom Viridiplantae; phylum Streptophyta; class Magnoliopsida; order Fabales; family Fabaceae; genus Echinosophora; species Echinosophora koreensis. The sequence continues at coordinate 1,806,104 of JAPCYP010000061.1, read as the reverse complement.
TCATCACTCAATCCTACTTGAACATAGGAAGCTACGATTAAAATTTAGGTTTGAAAGTCAGGCGAATCCCGGCCCGCGAATTTCACTGACAGTATATTTATACTGATCAGAAGACCTAATTTTAATTCGTGAACGAAAAACTTAAGGTTTTTATTTTATTTCCTATGATGGTGTGTTTTTAGAATTATTTCATGTACAGTGACATAATTTAAGTTTTACGGGCGTAATACTCGATCGGGTAAACGGCGGAGCAGATTACGGGATTTCCGGGAACCGCTAACGGATAATATCGGCGACTCACACAAGATGACTCACATGGTGAGTCACAATGTGAACACATTAAGTGTTGCACATGGTCATAATTACAAACTATTAGGAAATTGCAAACTAGTCCCTATACTTTTGGAATTTTGCAAAATGGTCCCTAGGAGTTATTTGCACCTAAGTCCTTGAAGAAGCCACCTCCTTTCCACTTAATCCTTCAAAAGTGGCGCAGCCACTAGTGCAAATTATGCTTTCAACGTCGGAGATTTAACATCGGTTTCTATAAAACCGATGTGTAAAACGAGGCGGTGGTATTTTTGAAATTATATTCAGCTTCTTTAACATCGGTTTTTTTTCTAACCGATGTTAAAATATTTCCACATCGGTTATTTATTTAAACCGATGTCTAATATCTAAAGGAAAAAATTATTACTGAAATTTAGAGAACACTTTTAACATCGGTTCTGTTTAAAACCGATGTGGTAAATATTAAACATCGGTTGTTATTAAAACCGATGTGGTAACCGGAATTTTACACATCGGTTATCACTAAAACCGATGTGGAAACATAGGGTTTATTTTTCTTTTCAGTTCCCTCCTGTCTCTTTGCGCGCTCCACACAAAGATTTCGTACGCTACCTTGCCTCTGTCACACAGCTCGTCCCCTTCCGCTCTCTGTTCGTGACACTCCGCCTATCTAAACCTCCGTCACTATCTAGTGGCCACCACTCCAGCCGCCGCGAACCCTCTACTCTGGCCTGACCTGCGTGAGGCACTGGGTTTGGGTTTTCTTCTCCTCCCATTACCCCAACAACCCCAACACCTTCAAAAGCTCAAAAAGATATGGAAACCGTAATGCTCACACCCTCATAACCTGTGTTCCTTGCTCGGTCCACCGCGTCACCATCTACGGCTTGGGAGGACCACTGCGCACGTCACCCCAGCCACGAAGTTCGCTGTTCTCCACTTGCTCCTCCGTGTCGCTGCCGTGACCCTGTATCCTCTACTTGAAGTGCAAGGTCTTCTCATACCCTCTCCCTAATACCCTTTCCATTTATTTTTTGTGTTGAATAATTGCCACACTGCCCAGAGAGTTTGTTTTTGTTTTGGTTGCATTTTCATTCATAAGCTGTGATGTACTATCTGCACATTTTTGTGTTTCTTTCTGGGTTTTCAAGGAAAATGGTATAATTTAACTTTAGCCAGGCACAAGGTGATGATGGTTTGGAATGTAGGTGGGGGTGAGAAAGCCCTATTTTACAGTATTAACCAATATAATTAAGGATGCTGGATAATGATCAATTGTGAGAATGTTGCAGTTATGTTTAGCTTGCTGTCATTTATCTGGTTGGGATTTATAAGATAAGTTTTGCCTCATTAAGTGACCGAAAGTAATATAAATATTAGCTGATTAAGTTGGATTGGTTTTATGCTAGGTTTAGGTAGGATAGGATTGATTAGTCTATATGTTTTGCTTGCCTGCCATGTTAAATATCAAGAGACTAAAACTTACAATTCCGATTTGTTTTTCAAGAGTTATAGATTTAAATACATGAGAGTGAGAGCAATACTGACACACCTAACTCAACCATTCCAGACTTCATTTTGATCATCTTCCCCATCAAATGTTGAGCTCTAGATTTCATTTATCATTCTACCTGCTAAATCATTTATATGTGTAGCCTTATATGTGTTCATCAACTTGGATTTTCTACTGTAAGCTCAGATATTTCTTATATGTATGTGTGTGCTTTATCTCTGTCATAGTTCTTCTGTATTTATGCTTCTATACTGATCAAGCTACATAATTGTTGTTGTGAACTTGTTATTCTGGTCTTGTTATGAAAATATTCACAAAGTGCTTCTCTTTTTGTATAGGTACACTTGCTGTTATTGAAACTATTACGGTACAAGTTCCGAGCAGAATATTAAGCAGAATATTCATTATTCATTAAGTTCTCCGGCTGAGTGTTCTTCCCACACCCGGTAAGCTTTCTCATCTCTATTTTTCTAGTTTGATTTTTGTTTGCTTTAACTTGGGGATTAATGGAGTGTTTTATTACTTTTTTAGTGTTAATTAATTAGTAAAGCCTTAGTTTCCCGTTTGAGATGCAATATTAATGAGCACACGTGTACGTGCTTAAGGTACAGCTCATTATATTGGATCTTGAATTGTCCAAGTTGGACAGTTTGGGAAAAAACTTTTTCTTCATTCAGTTAAAATAGTTATTCATTGATTCTCATGTTATATACTTGATGAAAGTTCGGATTGATACATTTCCTTTCATTCTCCGGGTGCATACTTTATCGTGGTGGATGGCATCGCGTTCAAGTCGTGTACGTCGGAGACCGAAGGGAAATGCTGCCGAAATTTCGTCGAGTATGAGCATGAGAGTTAAGGACTAACTGTTAACCGAATGTTGAAAAAGTTTCTTCTCGAATGGGATAGGGCCATACCCTATCATAAGAAGTAGTTGATGAAGATGTTGGACTAAGTATGAAGTTAATGTTTTAGTCATGGATCGCGGTTGGATGAATGCTAGACGGACAAGTGATGAGTATGAGAATGGAGTGGAAGATTTTCTACAATTTGCAAAAACAAATGCTCCTGATAGTAGTGACGGAAGGTTTTGTTGTCCTTGTGTTAACTGTTTGAATGAGAGACGACTAGAAGCTGACGAGATACGGGATCATCTTATTTGTGAGGGGATTTGCAAGAGTTATACAATATGGATATGTCATGGTGAATCGTTAGACAGGCCAAGGGTGTCGGATAGAGAGGAAGTTGATGACGTAGATATGGACGATGGACTAGAGGACATGATCCGTGATATTGGGCAAGAGTCCTTTCGGCGAGCACATGTGTATGATACTTTGTGCAGTGATGCGGAAGTGGCTTTGTATCCGGGGTGCACTAATTTCACACGGTTGTCAGCGGTCTTAAGATTGTTCAATGTGAAGGCGAGAAATGGGTGGAGCGATAAAAGCTTTACTGAATTGCTTGAGTTGTTGAAAGACATGCTTCCAGAAGGTAACACATTACCATCCCGAAACTATGAGGCGAAGAAGATATTGTGTCCGATGGGTATGGAGTATAAGAAAATACACGCTTGCCCCAATGATTGCATATTGTACAGAAAAGAGTTTGAAGAGATGCACGAGTGCCCCAGGTGTGGGGTATCACGATACAAAGTGAAGGATGATGATTCTAGTTGTGATGCGGTCACCAAGGGTCCTCCTGCGAAGGTGTTATGGTATCTTCCAGTAATTCCGCGGTTCAAGCGATTGTTTGCTAATGAAAAGGATGCAAAGAATATTAGATGGCATGCAGATGAGAGGAAATGTGATGGACAGCTTCGTCATCCGGCTGATTCTTTGCAGTGGAAGAGAATTGATAGTTTGTTTCCGGAGTTTGGCAATGAGCCCAGAAACCTCAGGCTTGGACTTGCTACCGATGGAATGAATCCATATGGAAACTTAAGTAGTATTCATAGTTCATGGCCTGTTCTCCTGGTAATTTACAACCTATCTCCTTGGTTGTGCATGAAGCGCAAATACATTATGTTAAGTATGATGATTTCGGGTCCAAAACAGCCAGGAAATGATATTGATGTTTATCTGAGTCCATTGATTGAAGACTTGAGAAAGTTGTGGGATGAAGGCATTGATGTGATCGACGGGTATTGCCGTGAGACTTTCAGATTGCGTGCCATGTTATTTTGCACCATCAATGACTTTCCAGCATACGGGAACTTGTGCGGGTATAGTGTTAAGGGGCATAAAGCATGTCCAATATGTGAAGAAGGCACATGTTACCATCAACTGCAACATGGAAGGAAGACAGTCTACCTTGGGCATCGGAGATTTCTCCAGCGTGATCATCCTTATCGTAGGTTGAGAAAAGCTTTCAATGGACTTCCGGAGAATGCATTTGCTCCGGTGGCCTTGACTGGAGACCAAGTTTATGAACGGGTGAAGAACACTAATGTTATCTATGGGAAGTCCCAAAAGAAGGCTACTGAGAAGAATATATGGAAGAAGAGGTCGATCTTCTTTGATCTTCCATATTGGTGCAAGCTTGATGTAAGACATTGTATTGATGTGATGCATGTGGAGAAAAATGTGTGTGACAGTTTAATCGGAACGCTTCTCAACATTCAAGGCAAGACAAAGGATGGTGTGAATGCTCGTCTGGATCTAGTTGCGATGGGTATACGAGAGCAGTTAGCTCCACATAAAGTGGGGGATAAGAAGACTTATTTGCCCCCAGCATGTCATACTTTATCAAAAAAAGAGAAAAGAAGTTTCTGTGAATGTCTACGGGGAGTCAAAGTGCCACAGGGTTACTCTTCAAATATCAAGAGACTTGTCTCAATGAAAGATCTCAAATTAGTTGGCTTAAAGTCTCATGATTGCCATGTCTTGATGCAACAATTACTACCAGTGGCCATTCGTGACATCTTGCCTAAAAAAGTCAGACATGCCATTACTAGGTTATGCTTATTCTTCAATGCTATATGTAGCAAGGTCATTGACACTAAAAAGTTGGATGACTTGGAAAATGAGGCAGCCATTATCTTGTGCCAATTGGAGATGTATTTTCCACCTTCATTTTTTGACATCATGGTTCATTTGATTGTTCATCTAGTGAGGGAGATTAGATTGTGTGGCCCCGTTTATTTAAGGTGGATGTACCCGGTTGAGCGATACATGAAGATCTTGAAAGGATATATGAAGAATCCACACCGTCCCGAAGCATCTATTGTTGAAAGGTATGTTGCAGAAGAAGCTATTGAGTTTTGTACAGACTACATGTCAGAAGCGGAACCTGTAGGGCTTCCGAAGTCTCGTCATGAAGGAAGATATGATGGGAAGGGTACACGAGGTATCACTGTTAAGAGCATGGATCGGGAGGAAGTGCTTCAAGCACATTTGTATATATTGAATAACACTGATGAGGTTGAACCATACTTATGTGAGCACAAAAGCATCATCAACGAAACTTACCCTAGAATGAATGAAAAATGGTGTTTGAACAAGCATAATAAGACTTTCTTGAACTGGTTTAAAGAAAAAATTGCAAAGGATGGTACTGCTTCTGAAACATTAAAATGGCTAGCACAGGGACCTAACTTTGATGTCATATGCTGGAGTGGGTACGATATCAATAAGTTTTCCTTCTATACAAAGTCCCAGGATGACAAAAGTACTATGCAAAACAGTGGGGTTATGGTCGTCGCTGAGTCCATGCATTTCTCTAGTTCGAAAGATAAAAACCCTGTTATGGCATCCGTTTCATACTTTGGGATCATTGAAGAGATCTGGGAGGTTGATTACATGAAGTTTAGAGTGCCTGTGTTTAAATGTCAATGGGTCGACAGTAACAATGGTGTGCAAACCGATGAGTTAGGATTCAAATTGGTGGACCTTAATAAGGTAGGTAATAAAGACGAGCCTTTCATCATGGCATCCCAAGCAAAACAAGTGTTTTATATCCGTGATCCTTCTAACAAAAGGTGGTCAGTGGTTCTCCAGGGAAAAAACATGTATAATAGTAGTGAGGGAAATCAAGATTCAACTCTTGATATTTCTGACACTCCTTCTTTCTCAACACGGGTGCCTAATTTCAATGAGGAAAATGAAGTGGACGATGTACATGCTACTCGTAATGATCACCAAGAAGGGTTATGGGAGAACGTTACTACTTGACCACAGTGTAAGTTTAGTTTGAGTTATGTTTAAAGTCCTATTATATGTTTACATTGATATTTTTAAGTTATGCTTGCGTTGATTGATATTTATAAGTTATGTTTGATATTTATCCAGACATACTGACTTTTTGTTTTTGTCTAAACAAGTATACATGGCTGATCCTGAGGATATCCCTCCTTCATGCAGTGGGTCGGAGACCCCGTCTTCGGGTAGAAAGGGTAGACGTGCCACACGAATGAGGAATTTGACTGCCAACCGTGGTTCAAATCAAAAGATAACAATCGACTTTGATTGTAACCTCAATCCTATTGGGCCAATGGCAGAGCAGTTTATTAGTTTTGTGGCGTCCCTTGCTCGAAGCAGGCCTAGCATACTTATTGAGACTTGGAAAGATGTACCTCAGGGCGTGAAGGATCAGATATGGGAGACTATTCTGGTATCTATACTTTTCCGTCCTGTGTCTGTATCTATTTTATTTTAATCTTATTAATATCATACAGTAATTCGTTGATTCTTTTGTTGTTAATGTAGCTCACCTTTGACCTGCCGGATACGACGGATATGAAGAAGCGTTGGATAAAGTATGCTGGTGAGCGTTGGAGGGGCTTTAAGGTGGACCTGGGCAGATACTATGTATTCAATCCACGCTGTGAAAAGAACCCACTTGAGGTGTACCCGTTTCTTGACCAGGCGACGTGGGATCGCTTTGTTCAGAGCCGACATGATCCTAGCTTTCAGGTTAACTTATTTGAGTTGTCTCTAAATTGATGTAATTTCATTAATTTTATTAATTTACTGATGTAATTTAATTATCTTCTATTTATAACAGGAGAAGAGGAAAAAGGGGCAGGAAAACCAAAGCAAGAATGTCTACCCTCATGTATTGTCTCGTGGGGGATATAAAAAGCTTGCTCAGACTATGGTGGAAGAGGAAAAGAAAGCATGTCAGGAAGCAGCATCTCAGGCAGATCCTAATGCTGAAAATCATCCTGAAGTTGTTGATCCACCTCCACCCCCACGCCATCGTAAATGGAAGAGGGCCCGACAAAGAAAAACGGGACAATATACATCAGAGGAGGCACGCCAAGTAGCTGAGAAGATTGTATGTGTAGTTTGAATTGTAATTGTGATTTTAACAATGTTACAGAATTGTAATGTGACCTAATATTTTATATGTTGCAGGATGCCTTGGACGAGCAGGCCACTCAAGGAACCTTTGTTCCTAGAGGACGCGAGGATATCTTAGCTGCTGCCATCGGTAAACCAGACCACCCGGGCCGTGTCATTGGTGTTGGATGGGGCGTTGGCATTCGCCAATACCATGGTTCATCTTCACACCAACGCCACAGGGATGTTGCTGTAGATAGAGAACGGCTAAAACAGGAGATTGCAGCTGAGCTTAGACAGGAGATGACCCAGCAGTTTAACCAGCAGATGGCAATAATGGCTGCTATGTCCCAACAATTCACAAGTGTCCAACCCTCTGTCCAACCCTCTGTCCATGTGAGCACTAAGGGCTCATGTGATCCTCCTCATCAGCCTGATGATGATGATGATGATGATGATGATGATGATGATGATGATGATGATGACGCCCCTGATAGGTGTGAGCTGAATGTTGATGATCATCATGATATTCTGCCTAAAAGGTCAGCTCCAGGAAGACCAGAGAAATCTGCTCCGGCTCAGGTATTCATTTGACCATTCAATTAATTACGAATGAAATAACTTAAATGTGATTACTAATGTATATCTTTTTTGTTGTTTAGGGGAACGACAAAGGGGATCCTGGTGATGTTTTTCAACGTCTTGCTATAAAGCTTGTCACCATGGAGGTTGATGCAGCTTTGGTAAGGTTGGAACATGATGGCAGGGCGGATGACGATCTGTATATCCCAAAGAAGGAACTTATGGAGATGGCGCTCCACCATGAAATGGCTAGTGCTGCACACATCTCGTTATGGTGCACGTAAGTACATTTTATTTATAAGTTAAATAATTAAATTTTAAATACTATGATAATTAACATGTTTTATCAATATATTAGGTATCTGCATCGCATGCTAGGTAATCAGGGCAACCTCACCCTTTATGGGTTCATTGACCCCATGCTCATTCAGGGTGATGTTCTCCTAGCATCAGAAGACCCGGTCGCCACCATACGTGATATAGTTGCCCGAGACCATCATCAGTTCTACCTTGCGCCTTATCTCTATAAGTAAGTACCAGTTATTTAATTATAACTATATATGACTTAGTCACTAATTGTTCCGCAAATGCAGACGACATTGGCAGTTGTTGATCTTGTGCCCTCGTGTGAATGTCGTGGTCTTCTTCTGCTCGATGGGCCATAGGCCGGCGAATGAACTGAAGAACATCATGGAAACGTAAGCATTAAAATAAGTTAGAATCAGTAATGAAGTTGTTTTAATTATCTGAAATCTATTAGATATACTTTAATTAATGTTTATTTTCTTATGATAGGTCTATTGATGCAAGCCGCATGCTGTGTGGTGAAAGGCGTCGGCCTATTAGATGGATTATTCCTAACGTAAGATATTTATTAGTTCAAACGCTTCAAGCGCAGTGGGTATAATTATTGATTTCTATTTAATTTCTCATATTCTAACTGGGTTTCATTTGTACGTAGTCTCATAGACAACGTGGATCATGGGAATGTGGATACTATGTGATGAAGTGGATGGTCGAAATTATCTCCTCCGGTATCACTGAAAGATGGCAGGAGGTAAATGCTAATTGGTACAATTAGTTGTAACAATTATATATAGATTCGTTATATGTTTAATTTTAGTTTATTACTTAAAAGATATAATCTAATTATGTCCAATTAAACTTGCAGATATTCAACAATCCGACTCCACTCTCTGATGCCGACATAAAAAACATAAGGATACGTTGGGCAAATTTCTTTCTTGAAGTGTACCAACATTAGTTTGTATGTAGTTAGTATATAAACGCATCATGTAATAGCTATAGTGTACTTTTGACTGATATATGTTTTGACATGAAATCTATAATATATCATATGTAGCTTTTTGGTTTCTAATTATCTTTGTTGTGTGAATGTTATTGAATATATTTATTGTTAGTAGACTTTTAATTTAGTGTGTTTTGGTTGGACAAAAATGATTCTGTAGACAATATAGATACTGTATTGATCTGGATTACTGGTTTACTGAAACAGGGGAAAGGACTGTCAATACTGAAAAGGCTGATTTTTTTAAAAAAAAAAAACTAAAATTCACATCGGTTTTCATAAAACCGATGTGGTAAACCCAATTTTCCACATCAGTTTTCATAAAAACCGATGTGGTAACTCAACTTTCCACATCGGTTATGCTAAAAACCGATGTTGAAATTTTGTTTTCCACATCGGTTTTTAGCATAACCGATGTGGAAAGTTGAGTTACCACATCGGTTTTTATGAAAAAACCGATGTGGAAAATTGCTGAAAAGGAGACGTGGCTTTCTGGAACAGACTTTTTTACATCGGTTTTATAACCGATGTGAAAAGTGGTAATAAACCACATCGGCCTTTTCAACATCAGTTTTAAAAACCGATGTAAAAAGCCAAAAATAACCGATGTGAAATCCCTTTTCTGCACTAGTGAGCCCACACTCTATAGAAGCCATACTCTCACTTCATTACTTGCCTATTTCACATTTTACACAAAAACACCCAAAAGTTCTAAGTTCATATCATCATTTTGTGAAGCAAGTCCTTGGATCTTCACTTGTTTTTGATCTTCAAGAGGTGAATCCTATTCTCCTTTCCTAATCATGTCTATGTTCTTCAATAAGTTTCATGATTCAAAGTCTATTTCATCTATGTTCATCACTTTTAAGTTTCTAGATCTAGAACTTTGAAAAATCACCATAAATCATAGAAAACTCCTAAAATAGTGAAACCAATTTCTATGTGCTTATAATCATTCTTGCTATCATAATCCAAGAGATTGTTGAAAACAAAATATTCCTTCCTATGTTCATGTGGGGGGATGAACTTTTGTTCATTTTTCATGAAAATGATTATGGATGTCCTAAACTGACCGAACTTGCACCGAAACTATGACCATCTTCCTTTCTGAAACTCGAAAAACTCTAAACATGAAAGTTGTTCCCCTTTCTCTATTATTTCCAACTAGCTAAAGATCATCAAAAACGGATGAGTATATTGAGAGTTATGACCAAAATATAGAAACTGCCCAGAATCCTCAGATCCATGCGAGACAGCAGAAATAAGCCTATTTTTACCCATGTTATGATCCGAACCAAATGAAACCTTCAACATCAAAGTTGTTCCTTTTCTTCTTATCTTTCCAATAAGCCAAAGTTTGTAATTTTTGGATGAGTAGATCATGAGATATACTCACAAAACCAACACACCCTCAAACTGTCCAGATTTTATATAAGTGTTGGTTGATCATTTTTTTCATGTCTTTCATCATACATGTATACTTGTTGAATCCTAGTTTGTTCATTAAAAAAAAAAAACCCTAGCCTCATGACCATGTCTTGGCCGAATCTACCATTTAGAGGGTTAGGATGGTTTTGATTCTTAACTTTGTTGTTTAGCCCTAATCCATTTCCTTAAGTATATTAGAATTATTAATCCATGACTTAAGCAAGTTTAGTGATTTTGAGCCACAAAACCCTAAGGAGGCCGTGACCAACATAAGAGGATTTTGATGTTTGTGATTGTTTATTTATGTGGTCGTTTGGTTGTATTGTTGAAGGTTAAGTATAAAGCGGTGTACGTGAGTTTCCGGCTTCCGACGAATTAAATTCAACTTGCTGTGAATCTCCGAGAGGTAAGAGGGGTTACTTGAGGGATCATTCGGATGGCCATGTGTACTTTGTTTGTGGTCCATATATGTTTATCTATGTGGCTGTGGTGTTTTTCTGATTTATTTTACTGAGCTATGTGTTTATAGCTGTAAGTGGTTTATCTGTGTTACGGTTGTTTATCTGCTTTTAATTGATTTAATTATCTACAGTTATATATTATATTGCTGTGATGCATGATTTGCTAGTAATATAATTATGATGATGATGTTGAATGTTGTTTGTGAGGCCTGACAGTGGTCAGTGCACAACCGATTAATGAGATAAAAGCCTTAATAAGCTGTGTATATTATATTCAATGCTTTATGGGAAATATTGGGATATAATGTTTGTGGAAAATATTATTTGGGAGAAATAATAAGTATTTGAGAAATCTTATTATTTTAATGATTTATTTATAAAAAAGTGATTTATGGGTCGTAGAGAGGGCGCAACCGTGAAAATATTTTACTACTGCTAATTTTTACATAAGATATTCCGCAATATTATAAAAAGATATTTTGTGAAATTAATATGCAAAAATAACTCAACCGTGAATTTAGAAAATTGTTAAGCGGAAACAGCTAAGTTTTTCCTTAAAATACTTTAAAATGATTTAACAACGGCAATTTGGAAAACCGACGACGGCAAGTATTTAGAAATGGCAGCTCATAATTATGATGAAGTTAAAACCTCTGTGACCCTCTTTTCTGAAAATGACATTTTTCGGTAACCGGTGTTTTTATGATAGAAATCTTCCCACTTAATGTGTTTTCCGAAATCAAGTTTTGACTTGGATGATATATTAAAAGATTTGAACTTAATAACCGAGACGTCGGGATATTAAGGTTCGGTGTATGGTAGACTGGATAGCTACCAGGTAGACTGGATAGCTACCTAAAAGAGATAAAACATTTTGAGATGTTTTCTATTACCACGAACCTAAGCCGGATGCATCGGTCTAGGGTTTCGTGATTGAGCACTCGGACTTTGAGGTCCTGTGTTGTTAATGAATGATTTTAAAGATGTTAAAACGATATTTGGTCTAAAGCTGTTGAGCTTTGCCAAGAAAAGATATAACACAAAGAGCAGTGTTGAAAGAAATATGTTTTCGAGCATGCATTTGGCAGACGTGCCACAATACGATATATGATTACCTTGCGGCGTCAGGTATTTCATGCCACGAAGTTTTCATTGTGCCGGACGGACAATGGAACCCCATTCACGATGTTATCACTGTGCCACGATGTTGGACAGTGTGCGATGGGTTTTGGACGTGGGCCTGTGACTATATGTCTGTGGCTACGTGCCGGGAGTCTGATCAACTCAAACACGAGGTCGGGATATCTCATGAGATTAAGTGAAAATGTTAGATGATGTATATGAAGTGTTCATGCATATTTTCAAAAGATGTTGTTTGGGGTGTGAAACCCATTATGCTTTGATGTTAATGTTTATGAGATCGCAAATATGTATATGGGTACGTATATGTGTAGTTTTTGTTGTGTCGTGCATGTGGCTATCGCGTTATGTCCATATGTCGGTTTCTCACTCTTGCATGTTTTATTTGTGGTTTCTTTTCTGGGTTCTATGTGGTGGAATTCAGATGAACCTCTTAAGGACTATGGCGTCTACAAGAAGAAGAATGTTTAGTACGGGGCATGCTGATGCTGCATTCTTTTTGTCGTAGTGTTTGACCAGCTTAGGTTTACTTTAAGTTATATTTTGGGAATACTCGTTTCATTATAAATGTTTAAGTGTGAAACATATAATGCAATATGGTTGTATGACTTACATATATATTTTGATATATCTAAGTGTGATTATGTGAACGTTGTTGCGACGATGTTGAAAAGAAAAAAAAATTTTTATCACCACATTTTGTTTAAGACAAACGTTGAGAAAACTTTATTTTCCGAAAGCAACCAGCGAATTTATGATTTTATTTTCCGCAAACGGGTAACCATGTGATGACCCGAGATTAGGGTGTCACAGTAGCTCCAGTAGTATCTTTTGTGACGACATCGGTAGTGGACACAAATAGAGTTTCCACTAGATCTCGTCAGTTGGATTTGTCCTTCTCACGAGGTATGAGAGAAGATATTGGTCTTTTCTATTTTAGTTTGGTCAACTGGGTATGTTTGGGAGTTAATATAACTATCTATGGAGCTGCGACTGCAAGTATCTTATATTTTAGGAGCTGCGTCTCCACATCTTTATGTGGAGTCTGTTTATGTTTATGATTTCTATTTATGAGTCGGGTTGGGTATTATGTAAATGATTTTCAAACTTATGATCCTAATTATGATAATGGAATATTTTATTGTATATTCACTTGAAACAAAGTAGTTATATTTATGACTTGCGAAAAAGAAAAAATTACCCCATTCTTTTATAGTCAATTTTTTATTAACCTACTTTTCGGCCTTAAAATGTCACTTACGATGTAGCGCTCGAGGAGGGTGTTATAGTTGGGACTGAATTTGGTCTTGATAATTCAACCTAAGATCATCAAAAGGCAAGGCACTAATTAGGTTGTCATCAAATGGGAGGGAAAAGGAGAGAGTGGGAGTGAAATTAGGAGTGACTTACTATAGGTGGAGGAGGAGCGAATGATGGAGGAGAAGGACAGAAAGTGGTGGTGGTGGTGGTGCTTGCGAACGGAGAGGGAAGTGGTGGCTCCGATGGTGGCTGTCAAATAGAGAGGGAGGCGGAGAAATGAAGGGAAAATGAGAGATTGAGAAGGACAGAGCGTCGTGGTGGTGGTGGTGCTCATGAATGGAAAGGGAGGTGGTGGCTGTCTAACGGAGAGGGAAGCGGAGAGATGAGAGGGAAAAAGGGAGAGTGAGAGGGAAATGGAGGGGGATAGGGGCCGTGCGACCTAATTAGGGATTTCACTTTTAGCAACCGAATATATCTGTCGCTAAATCGGTTGCCATTCATTAAACATTTGTTTTAGCGATCGAAATAATATTAGTCGCTAGTCGTTACATCATCGCTAGTTCGGTCGCCAATGGGTCAACAACTTTGACTTTTAAAATTTCTAATTTGGCAGCCGAACTTGTTGTGACTGACCCATTGCGTCGCTAATTAGGTTGCTAAGCAGAACCCACTAATAAAATTATCTAAAACACCTAAGTGGTTGCAAATTCCGTCTCTATCAGCGATCGTTCAAATTCGGCCGCTAATTTAGATCGCTAAATGGCTAATTTCTTGTAATGTAAAGTAAGAAGAGTTTATCAAGTTGAGAATTTTGATTAGGATGACAAAATTATCAAGTTTAACGGGGCTGTTGAAAATTAAACTTGATTTTGGGCCATTTAGAATGGGCCTTAATTATCTAAAAAAGAGCACATTTCTAGAAACAAGGTTCTAGATTAATTTATTTTAATTTAGGCAAAATTACACTTTTAGTCCCTTAAGTTATTTGTTTTGTTCAAATTGATCCCTTAAGTTCTTTTTGTGACAAACTAAATCCTTAAGTTAGGTTCGGGTGACAAATTGGTCCCTTAAGTTTTTTTGTGACAAACTAGACCCTTAAGTTATGTTCGGGTGACAAATTGGTCCTTTAAGACAATAAAAATAATAAATTAAGGGTCTAATTTATTGGTCCCTTTGACAAATTAAGGGACCAATTTGTCACCCGAATATAACCTAAGGGTCTAGTTTGTCACAAAAAAACTTAAGGGACCAATTTGTCACTCGAACCCAACTTAAGGCTCTAGTTTGTCACAAAAAGAACTTAAGGGACCAATTTGAACAAAACAAATAACTTAAGGGACTAAAAGTGTAGTTTTGCCTTTAATTTATTTTAGAAATATGTTCTCTATTGAAAAATCTAGAATATAAGAGTAATAAGTTGTAATTGTTGACATTTGTAAAACAAACTCTAGAAAGTCATTTGCAACCATTAGATTAAAAATGTATTAGCATATAATTTAATTTAGTCATTGGTTGAGGAGGCACCACTAGTATAAATAGGAGTCATAATCTTGAGTTTGCATCATGTCATAAGCAAAGAGTGAATAATAATATAAATAGTCTCTTCTAAAATCATCTAGTTTCTCCCATTTTCAAGTATTCTCCCTATTCTAAATTTTTTTCGTTTCAGAAGTTTGATGCTATCAGTTGAGTCTCAATCTTCGTTCACTTTAATTAGATATAACGCTTGCTTGCTTGCACACATTAAGGGTGTGTTTGATACGCATTAAGGCACATGACAGCATACGACAAGCAGGATAGCACAGTATAACCCCTTGAGTCATAGGACAACTTTTTGTCATGTACATAATTTGATAAATAACGGGTAGTACAAGTAAAATAACATTAATTTTACTATAATACCCTTTGTAATATATATCATTATATATTAATATATAATATTATTAATATATGTAAGTATTAGGCAATATATAATATATTTTTTATAATATATAGCATATATGATAATATATTATTACTATCATAATAATATTATATATATTATTAATATGTATTATATATAACATTAATGTTTTTGTCCCATGGTTTGATGGGGACAAAATTTTGGGTTTTTGTCTTGTCCGTCACCCTCTTTTTTGTTATGTCCCCTAACCACTTTTCAAATCAAACAGGAGACAAAAAATTTTGTGCTGTCTAGTCCCCTGAATTTTTGTAAATCAAACGCACCCTAAATCATGTTTTTGCTAATGCGCAAACATGTATAAGTCTATAAGAAAATGAATAATACATCTATAACCTACTACAGTCATTAGTCATTTATATCAAACACTTTAAGGTCCCTGTAATTAATTATTCAAGTCCCTTCAACTTGTCTCTCAACAATTATTTCGAAATTAACTACCACCAGCTGAGCCTTAATTTTCTGCTAATAATGTATGGGTCAGTATTTCAAGATTATACACCATAGGTTATGAACTTATGACTAATGTATACAAATCAGTCGGCTTCTGTGTGGTAAGAGATATATAAGAGCCTTCCCTAACCTAAATATACAGATAAAAGACTCCATGGTTATTTAAGTTCGTTATAGGTTCCATATCACCAAGACTACTTGCCAAAGTATGGCACATTATTTATTTATCATTATTCAATTATATTTTAATTTGAAAAGATCAATCCAATATCAAGAGTGGAAGTTATATCTCTAGTACCAATTGTTGATTCATTGTAAACATCTTATGGGAGATAAAGACAAGGAAAAAATTGGGAGAATCAAACCAATGACCTATTATGTCTTTTAGGTACTGAGTACTAACTGTCACAGCAGATTGAAAGCAAAGCGGAATCTCATACAAAAAAAGGAAAGAAAAGGGCTTCAATTCCAAAAGAAAACACATGAGAACAAAAATTGGCTGAGAAAGAGCAAATGAAAAGGGACATATATATAGACACAGATATGCAGACATCTACAATAACCTAAACTAGATGAAAGATAACACATCTGCAGATAATGGTCATAATGACAGCAAAAGATTGTCCATGAGATTCTTCGACAGAAAATCATTTTTCATTATGAACCCTGTTAGCAGTAAAACACTAGGAAGTAAAATATCAACATTTTGTTTATCAGTTGTTTTTTTTCTTTTCCCTTGAACGACCCATTAGGGGGAAATCTAATTATAGAGGAAGCATATGGAGCTTTCAAAGCACATCATAGTCTCATCAGGTACAAATGTCCAAATTCTAAATCCTAAGCGAAAAGGCTGAACTCAGATCCTTGCAATTATGAGGAAGGTACTCGGGATATTGAGAATCTACTATGACTTCAGCAGCGGAATGGCTATTTTGTCCCATTTGAGCATCTTCCCCAGATCAAGCTATATATAGTGGTCTAATTAGATGTAACTCATCTGTGCTTTGAGCCACATATGAATTATTAACATGCTCAGTGTTTGTTTAATCAACACCTACAAACTAGTAAATAATACAAGTCTAATATAAGCCAAGAACAGACACGCAGAAAGGTAACATGTTATCCCAAGAATGTCATGGGAGAAAATTCACAGAACTTCAAAACTTGTCTCTCTTTGACAGACAAATGTTATTAATTAGTGTGTTATGTCAGTGGAGACAGTTGAACCTGTGACATCTTATCACTCCAAACACTATGTCTCTCCCCCCAAGCTAACCCATCCACCTTAGAGCTCCTCTCATATATTTAAACAGACAAAATTAACCCTCTTCCACAAAGAGAAAGAAAACCCTAGGTATTGAATCCAAGGATCCAATAGTAAATATATAGTTAAGGAGAGTATCTAAGAAAATCAAGAAAGACCATACCTTCAGTACATAACTACCACTGCCATGAGAAAAAGAAGAAAAGGAAAAGGATGATTGTAAATAAGCCTGATTCGATAAATAAACACAAAATTATTGTGTGGTAATTTCAATGCTAAAGATTAAGGAGGCTCAATCACCAAAGCACGAATTGGATCTTGAAATCATGAATCCACCGAGCCGCACAATCCCTGACAATGCTTAAAACCTTGCACAATTTCACAGCAACAGAAGAAAAATAATCATAAACGTAATTTATCAGCGTTTAACAAAAAATATAATTAAGTGAAAATAAAATTGAAGAGAAAAAAGTTATGCAAACAAAAAGAAAAGCCTGCAAATCCAGATTAGATCAGGAAAACAAGGAGATAAGAATCTATTGTATTACAACTCAATAGCTAAACCTCTTTTGGGGATTGTACAAACAAAAATAAAAAATCTAAATGGCCAAAAAATAAACATATAAGCAGAATGTTTATCCAAAAATAAAAATAAAAACATATAAGCGCAGAACTAGGGTTCAATAGAGGAATTAGGGTTTTTATTAATTCATGAAGCCAACAACTAGGTGAAACTGCCACATGATCTGATCTTCCCCAACTAAGAAGAGAAGTTAAGATCATGCTGGCAGCTTCAACTGGTAGTGGTCCATGGTGATAAAAGAATAAGAACTAATGTTGCTGTAATTAGTTCTGCTGCTTTAAAGGGACTGAAAATTAAAGGGAGAGGTTTAACTTTCATGAATGTTCTGCTGCCTTTGCTAGGGTTTGGGTTGAGAAGAGACTAGGAAGGGCCACTATTATATATAGCAGAGTTCAGGAGATAGAAACTAGTGTTAAAATTCGAGGTTCCCGTTTCCCCCTCATCTTTTAATGTTTGTTATCTATAAGTGATGGAATATTAGGGGTCAGAAAAGCCATTCGAGAAATTATTGAAATGAAAACAAATTATTATAATAGAGGTAAAAAGTGGTCCCTCTATGCAAATTGAATATTGTCACGCCAACAATACACCATGCATTTTGCAGACAGGATAGTGATTGTTTTCTATATATATTACAAGAGCATTAATAACTTTTGTGTTGAGTGCTAAGAAAGTAGGGGACCCTTTAAATTCTCTCTATCTCTAGTCTTTCTCTAGGACTGTGTGAGATGTAAAGCAGTAAGCATGAGCCAAAGGAAAAGGGTGCATATATGGGGGGACCATTTTGCATGGCTTGGCTACATAGGCACTGCATTACTTAAACATCTCACGCATCCGGAAGGAACGAAAGCATTTCAACCTTACAAAAGCATTCCATAATCTCTTTCTTTCTCTCTCACTCACCCTCCCCCTCCCTTTCTACCTATTTACCTACCAACGTGGATAGAAATCACCTGTCTCATTTTAATGTACCATACTATACCTCAGTTAATAATATTTTGTCACATAAATTAATTTATTTTTTTGTTGAACACATAAATTAAAATTTTATCTAATATTTAAAATGAATGATATGTAATAAAATATTATTGGTCGGGACAGAACATAACTCACCAAAATGGGAGACATGGTTTATATTCCTAGAGGTGTACTCATGCATCCTATAAATTAAAAATCCTTTTGTGTGCATTGATGTTACGCCATTCTCTTGCGAATTTTCCATTTGTCGGATACATGCTTCTGCTGCATCTGGTTGGTGCCAGTTGCATATATACCATTTACCGGAAACATTTGATACTGGTATTTTTTTTTTTTTTTTGGTGGCCAAATCGATGTTGGGGGGATTGGTGACGAGGATAGAACCCCAGACTATGGTAGGGCTAAAAAATATCATTCTAAGAAACTACCTGTTAGTTAGAAAATTAATGCTATCTAGAATCGTTTTTCCTCGACAAAGTTAGAGCTATAGTGACAAGATAGATCTAAAGTATATATGTCATTATCTAAATATTTTTTTGGTAGGCAAATATTAATGTATTAATGTTAGTATATTGTTAGTATGTGGGGTTTGAACCCTCAACCTCCTTATCACTCCACTACTTAACTCCCTCACCTTGACTACCTTATAACTCTGTGTCACTATCTAACTTATAGCGTATGTGTTTTATATGTACTTTTATAGGAGCAACCGAGCAAGGGTTGTAGTAGGAGGAAAATTTTATTGCACCATTGAGTCCCTGTCCTTTAAGTATATAACTGACTCAGAGAATATATTCTATGTTTTTTTTTTTTTTTTTTTTTTTGGTAACCATGAAGTATCCACCATTGTTAGTAGTGACTAATCTCCGTCAGGGAACCTGTTGGGCACACAAGGTGGGTTCTCCCCTCCCAACCATGTTTTCTCTATGCACAAGAGCCAGGATTCGAACCCCTGACCACTTGCTTAAGGTGTCAAAGTCCCTTACCACTTGTACCAACCACATGCTGGTTATATTCTGTTTATTTAATATCCACTTATTTAAACACTCATTAAAAAAAAAAGGATTTAATTGGTATGCACTGTTAGTATAAAATGTTTTTACACAGTCAACCAACTAGAAATTGCTACATAAGTGAAAATACTTGACTCTTATCCTAATTACCTTAAAAGTCTCATATATCATGATTTCTGATTGGTTGACAGTCTAAAAAACTTTACACTGATAGTGCATAGAAATTAAACTCTAAAAAATAAATAACAACTTTCTCAACTCACAAATTTGTGGAATAAATAGAGCAGGCCATTTATCTTAAGCTTTTTGTGGGATATATTTGGCATTATTTAACTGAAATTCTAATTCATATTCTTAATGGATTCTCACTCTCTCTCTTCATATATATATCAGATCGATTTATATCAGTGTAAGTCATTTTTTTACTAATATCAAATTACAACCATTGATTTTATTTAATCAATGTTGTAAACTATTAAAATTATAATTATCGTCAGATGAAAATAAAATGAAGAATTGTGATTTGGTGCAAGTAAAAATTAAATTATACTTTTTATTGGATCCTGGTTGTCATTTAGGCCTTGCGTTTGGCACTACTTGTGCTAGCGTCTTGGTTGTGTTGTTCTTAATAAATTTTCTTGTTTGTCTTTCAAAAAAAAAAGAAAGAATTATACTGATGTGTAAACCGATCTATATATATATATATATATATATATATATATATATATATATATATATATCACCCAATAACTTTTTATACAATATAATTTTTATTGATCTAATTTTTGAAATAATCTAGATCATTTGACTCAAATTTTGAAGAAATTGAACATTAATAAAATGTGATAGTCATATAACTCTTATTTTCATATATTTTAAAATTATATTACGTTAATTTTGATGTACATCAATAAGCAGTAAACAATTTTAGATTAACAAGGATTTTATATATATATATATATACTAGTTTTTTTTGTACCCGTTCAATGCACGGGTCATCAATTATTATTATTATTGGTAGTACTTTTATCGTTAATAATTTGAATTGTTCCTTTAAATATACCAAACCGTTTTTTTACTTTATTCCAAATTAAGTCCAACATATCAAATCCTTTCTTTACTTGTTTCACACTTTGACTTCAACTTTTCCTTCTCACCCACACTATTGGTACTCATTCGTCTCCAAGGCTTTTAATTTATAGACAGAAATGATCAGCAAAAGCCTTAAAACAATGTGTATTAAGCGTTTCTCATATTACCATTGATTATTACCAATGATCAATTAACCATCATAAATTATATAACTGATCCACATATCCTTCTTGCCATCAATATGATGGATTGGAATAGAGAAACTTAGTATGATTATCAAAGATTTTAGTTTTGGAAAATGACGATCAAAGTACATATAGCTATCATAAGATTTTAATGCCGGAAAAATCACTCAAGATGAGAAAATAAATTCATAATCAACATGTAAATACATATTAAGGAAGAATGAAATTTTTTGAGGAATTGAGATTTGAATGGAGAGGGAAATTAAAACAGAGAAAGAGAGATTGAGGAAGAAATAGTTTGCAAAAATTTAAGATTATGGATAAATGAAGAAGAAACTGCAAAGATAGACTTTGTCTACTTTCGGTAGCAGACAGTAATCATCTCATAAAGGGATGGTCATCTCCGGAAAGCACGACAACGGTACATGCATTAGATGGACATAACTAATTCAAAAATTGTGTTAATATTATATAAAAAAATTCCCAAAAATTCCACAGCTTGCCGCCTCCCCTTTTACTGGTCATCTACAGTAGCAAAAGAGATTATGTCTTTATATATTGGTAAATAGATAGATAGATGTCGTGACACAAATATTGATTATTTTCACATAATTTTGTTTTCATTAGGGCCTTTGGATTATCTTTGAGTGTCACATTTGAGAACATTAACAATCATTCCAAAGAGTTGTGTTCTTTCCATGCTCTTTTTTGTTTTGTTTTTTTGTTTCTTTTAGTGTATTTAGACAATTCATTTAATTTCCCAAATTCACTTAACGCTCTATCAATCAAGAGTTGTGTCCTTTCAATTTCATATCGTTATTTTTTTTACTTTTTTCAATGCATTGGAACGCAGTGTGTTTAAACACATTTATCAAATTCACACAACTAAAATATGTTTTAGTAACACAGTTTTTCTACACAAACTCATGTTGATATGATCCAATCAAAATCAAAATAAAGATATATATAAAATAATCATGTGAAAATATATTATACATTCATATACGAATTTTAAAAATCAGCCCCGTGGATTGTAAATATATAAATTATTATTTTCACATTTAAAATATTAACTTCAATATAAAATATTATAGATTGTACATAATTATATACATATAAATATGTTTTCATGTAAGATTTTTAACCCCGTGTAAGATGCTTCAAATTAGAACATGAAGTCATATTAGTAATAATGCTATTAGGGAAGAATTTCTTCACCTGCTTCCAAATTTAAAATCCTTTTTCTTCCTCCACCAATTCAAATATTTTAACATAACTTTGTTTCCATTAGGGCCATTGGGCTCTAACTTTGAGTGTCATGTTTGATAACATTAATAATCATTTCCAAGAGTTGTGTTCTTTTCATTTACTTTATTTATTTATCTACCTCTTCCAATGTATCGGGGCAATTCACTTAATTTCCCAAATTCACTAAATATTCTCCCAAGCAATATTTGTGTCCTTCTCATTCCGTATCTTTATTTTGTTTTGTTTTTGTTTTTTTTATAAATGCATTGGAAACCAATGTATTTAAACATCTTTCGCAAATGAACACAACACCTTTAAACATCTTCTTGAGAGCATAGAAAACTTCATGAGCTATGGTAATATTTATTGCTTGGATCAGCCTTATACAAATGCACTATAGTTTTTTGTTAGAAATTTATTGTTAAATATTTATTATTTTTTATTTAGAAATATATATATTCCTTCATTTCATTTATAATTTTGTCAAAATTGACAAAGGAAAATCCATACATAGGAATGATTGATGTTGGTATAAAAGTTACGATTGTTCTTAAGTTGAGGGTCAACTGGTATGCATGTGTTACTATTTTATATAGTTGGGTATTCAAAGTTACTCCAAAGTTAAATTTTCACATCATTGCCTTCAATCAAAAGATCATCAACCTGAAGATTACCTCTAGCAGTAGCTTGAATCCTCCCACCCTACATTAACAAAATTCAAGAAGTTCAAATATTAGTCATGAAAGAATTGTAAAAAAACATATAGTTATAGATAACACTTTCTCATCTAAAAACGTCAACTCTACATTATCTCCCAATTGAGGTTGTAAGATATTTGGTTGTTTCCAAATCCGTAGCACTCTACTTTGATCTTCCATTTATCTTTTGATGGTGAAATGTCACTAATAGATTTAGTTTTAACCATGAGTGGAAGATAGAAAAACAAACTCTAGATGAACAAACTTTCTCAGGAGATGCTTAATTGAATTTTATATTTTCATTTGATTGTCTACATTTTTATAGAACATCTATTAGGTTGGATAAAGAGTAAATTCACATCGGGAATATAGGAGAAATAACTCAAATATTTAAGTAAATTATATTGGGAAATCATTCATCGTCTTGCAATTATTAATTTGCTTTGAAAATTTATATAAATATATAAATATTCTAATTATATAGATTTATTAGTTAGCTCAAACATGAATTTTAACATATATCTATAAAGTTCATGTCAAGGAAAAAAAACATATATGATATATTTATAAAGTAGTTTTATTTTCCCCAAACGTCTTATAATTATTTATCCCAAAGAATTATAAATATAAAAAATTATTTCATTTACTTTAAAATGTAACATTGGAAATAGGTGTCGTATTTTATTGGTATGAGCTAAAGCTGTGATGACAAATTTTATTGATAATAATTTAGAAATCTTTATTTATCATAATTCATGTACAACAATTAATTTTTAGTTGCTTTAATTAATTACATTGAAAATGATTGATAATCTTCGATATCATTGTAAGTAGGAGAACAAATATTTGATAATTTATAATTTTTCTTTGATTAAAAAATAAATATTATAATATATCTTTATTATTTATTTATATGGATATAGATGAGAAGAGGAAATGCCAAGAGTCCAAATATGTAGAGAAAAGAAAGTTTAGTCAAATACATTGATGATTGTCAAATGTGCAATCCTAATAAATGTAAGCTTTGTAGATGAAGCAAAGAAAATAATAAAATAACAATAAACAAACAAAATAATAAAAAGTAAAACTTTCCCAAAAAAATGACATGCTGCCACCTCAATGTACAGTAAAAATGGCTATCCAACTTTTATATTAGTGTATATATATATATATATATATATATATATATATATATATATATATATATATATGATCTATATCATAATTAAGAGCTTTCAATCCAATGGTTGATTTTGTAAGAAACTTATCCAATAAACTTTATTCACGAGTGTAAAAACACTTTCAACTTATATCAATGTAAATAGATCCTTTCTAAGTGAGAACATATATATTTTCTATTTAAGGAAGGAAAGAACAATGAATCTTTACCAATGAATTTTATTTGAATTGTTAATTACGATAAAAAGATAAATGTATATGACACACACACATAGAGAGGGAGGGAGGGAGGGAGAGAGAGAGAGAGAGGGAGTATTTTGTTATTGTAAAAGATCATATGAGTGTATTTTATATATATATATATATATATATATATATATATATATAGTCGATACTGGTATAAGAATATCAAGTCTATACTAGTCTACGTTGATTCTCCTTATAAGTGGGGAGGGATAAACTTACATTGACATAAATCAAAACAACTATTACAATGTTGAATAATATTTTATTAAACATTTTCCAACAAATCAAACATTGGATTTAATGTTCCTATCTTATAAATCAGCCAATGCAATTCAATATATTTTCTCTCTCTTTTTCTTTATTAGAGGTTCTTATATAAGAACTGGTTGCTTATATAAGCAACTCTTATATACAAGCAACTTATGCCTACCAAAACTCACTCTAATATCCGTTTAAAAAGAAGATCTTATCATTAGCCCATCTTTCCCTAAATAAAATTTATCAGTAAGTTAAAGTTTGCATAAGGAAAATTTCAACACAGGGGCCTTGAATCACTTGTGCCAATGTAATTCCTAACTATGTAATCAAAATATGTGACACCCGGTGCTGACGAAGGCGGGAAGTGGTCGTCGGTGTAAGAAGGTACAGACAAGGAACGGTTACTGGCAGGCTTCTATAGGCGGAGGTAGAGCTGGGTATGCAGCCCGGTCCGGTCCGTTTGAGTCCGGTCCGCATAAGTCCGCATTATAAATGGACTATGGAAAACAGAGTCCGTGTCCAGTCCGCATAGTCCGCGGACTGAACGGACTGTCCACGGATTCTGCACGTGTTTGTTTGTTTTTTTTTTAAAATATCAAACATAAAAAACAAATAATGCCTTATGTAGAAAAGTAAACCAAATAAGCATTAAATCTAAAGCACATACCAACCCAAATTCATGTTAATCAAAGATATTATACCAAACCAAACAATTTGGTATAGCCTTATAAAAAGTGGCATCAACAACTGGGACCATTATAGTGTAGCCAACAAAAATCACAAACCACAAGTTTGATGCAAAATGCCAACAAAGATTGTGTTTGAAAATTGTAATCTGATGTTACTGAACATGAAAAATGCAATAATCAAAGAAACAGATGAAATGAAGAACGTTGCAACCTGAAGCACAATTGAAACTACTACGGAAATGATTCCGATCAACCACTTAAAACAAACATATCAATCCTAGAGGGTACAACCTTAACATGATTAACCAAGTAGTGAACAACGGCACACAAGAACAATGACACACATGGATTGTTCTTGTCCACTATGGCTTAGTTCATCTAAAATCTTGAAAACTAGTGAAGATTCTAGATAGTCTTTTGAATCCTTAGTCTTTTTACAAGCTTATTGAGTCGGTTCAGTATGTACAGACCTTGATTTCTGGATAGTAATTTTAGATCCAAGTGCTACAGGACAAACTGGAATGGTTATTACTTTGTAATTTGTGGAGGTCACATCCGCCGCGGAGGGGTACATGGATGAACCGATTGCACACCGGAATGAGAGAGATCCTGAGACTGTGTAGGTATGAGACTATACAATATATGATGGCATATATGAATTAATTGGTACTACCTATACAACAAGATACATCTTCTTTTTGGTAGCCCATCACTTAAGAACTCCATAGTTAAGCGTGCTTGACTTGGAGCAATTCTGGGATCGGTGACCTCTTGGGAAAAGGAAGTTTTCTCAGGAAACGTGTGAGTGAGGACAAAGCACGCTGAAAAGACCCGTGTTGATTTGTGGGGACAGTCGTCAATCCATAAAACAGTCAGGGATGTTACAAAATCTTTTTTTTTTTGGTCTATTTGCTGGAAATTGATTTTAAGATAATCTATTTCGTTTGGGTAGTGCAAAAAAAAAATCACTTTTATATAGTAAATTACGAAAAAAAGGGTATGAAGTTATTTGTATAATTTAATAATATTTGTTTAGAAGTTAGTTTTGTAGGGGTAAATAGGGGAGAGAGTTTTGAGAATGAAAAATAATCAAATCACAACAACCTTAAGCTAAAACAAACTAAATGACATAAAACAATTTTTTTCCTCCAAAAAAAAAACTTTTTTATAAATTTAAGTAAAGTACCAAACATATTAGATTATTTCGTTTGGGTAGTGCAAAAAAAAAAAATCACTTTTATATAGTAAATTACGAAAAAAATGGTATGAAGTTATTTGTATAATTTAATAATATTTGTTTAGAAGTTAGTTTTGTAGGGGTAAATAGGGGAGAGAGTTTTGAGAATGAAAAATAATCAAATCACAACAATCTTAAGCTAAAACAAACTAGATGACATAAAACAATTTTTTTTTTCCAAATTTTTTTTTTATAAATTTAAGTAAAGTACCAAACATATTAGATTATTTTGAAAACAGTCTTTTGGGGAATAAAACAGCTGAAATAGAAAAATTCAACTTTACTCAAAAAATTAAGATAAGTTAGTCTTATCAAATCCCTCACAAAATATAAAATAATACATTCATTCTTTCTAAAGGGAAAAAGCATAAAGCCACGTGCATAAGTATGCGGCAAGAATATTGCTTAAAGGCAAGTATGATAGGTATATATTACGTGGTACATTGTCCATAGACTAGCTATTTTTTATATGGATACTTTGAAATGTGTTGGTGGCGGCTATACTTTGAAAAACATAAATGCAGCAACGTGGATTAAACTACATCTAAAGTTATTAATAAGAGAATAAGAGAATACTTAACAAAAACTATATTTACATTATACATCCATGTGATCCTAGTTTAACTTACTAATTATTAATTGATAAATCCAATGTCTAACATAATTTTATTACAGACTTTCAATTCTCATTATTCTTGTTCCTGCCAAAATCATCTCCCTATTCTAAGCCTCAAAACTCTTAAGAGTGAGTCTGTGTGTATCGTAAAGCGAGTCCATTCTTTCCCCAGAGCCCTCTATTTATACTACCATTCATAACTGTTTTATCAATCTTGATAGGTCTTACCTAATATTGAATAATTTACTTATTGATATGATAAGGTGATTAAACGCATATATCGGATAGTTATTACTTGCAAGGTATCTTTTATCTCATATCTGTTACTTTTATCCTGATAAGCTTATGTTCCACTATTTTCGGATATTATTCCTGTTCTGTTTAACCAATCCAAACTCCATTACTCTCTTTCCAGGTATGACGATCAACTCAGTTAACCTTTCTGTCACGTTAAGCTCGTTCACCCTACCCCATACTCGGATCACGCCTGCCAAGCTCGTCCACCTTACCTCAAACTCGGCCTCCCTGTCCAAGCTCGGCCTAGACTTGTTAAGCTCGACCAACTGCATCTAAGCTCGGCCAATACTCTGAAGTTGACACAGGCAAACACAGGAAGGGGGGGGGGGGGGGGTTGAATTGTGTTTGTTAATATTTTTCGAAAACAGCCTTTTCAAAAAGATTTTCTCACACAAAAATAAGGAGGCAGAATAAAGCACACAGAAAAGAATCTTTTGAAGGATTAACAAATTCAAGTTCAAATCCCCACAGTTAGTATAAACACGTAAAACCAAGGAGATCAGGGATTAGAAGATTTACACAAGGTGTTTTATCCTGGTTCACTCTCTTCCAACCAAGAGCTACGTCTAGTCCCTTCTACCTGAAGGATTTTTCCACTATTTTCAAATAGATTACACCAAGTATTCAACACCTCTCCAGGCTCACAAGTATTTCTTTCTTACCAAGCCTCTTCAGGCTCTACCTCTAATAAAGAGTTTTGATTTCTTTGATCTTCTAACTCACTATGTGTGAGAATGTGAAAGTTTAAGATCAGATAAATATTATAGCTAGAATTCAAACTATAATATTACAGACTTTTGCTTTTTGAATGAATAAAGGAGTATTTGCTTCGCAAGAGATTTCTTGAGATTTCTTTGTATGCGCAAAAGTTGTTTCTTCAAAAGCTTTAGTCTTCTATTTATAGAGTCCTTGATCTTCTCTTCAGAATCTTCAACGGTTGTATTTGAAATTCCCGTTTAGTAATAGAGTCAACCAAGTAAATATCCGTTGAGACTCAGCTGGCTCGAGGCCTTTGTACTGTGAGACAAATTCTTGCATGTAAAAGCACACCTCTGAGCAAAAGCAGCTTGAAAACAGTTTTGCCTCCTTTGTACAAGTTCCAACTATATCAGCGTAAAAAGGTGACAGGGTACACAACGTTTTGCATTGTACTATTCTGCTTTTTGCAAGTCCCCTTTTTTTTTGTACTATGTTTCTCTCAATGAAACAAGGCAATGTGAACCGTTAATAGAAAAAGAGAAGAACCAATATAAATGAAAAGAATATCAATCATAAGAAATAAATTCGCTTGGGTTCAGATTGGCATAAATGCTTAAGAAAATCTTCGTCCAACAAACGAGAGTAAAGGCAAGATAAGCAATAAGAGTTTTAAGGCTCCGTCCACTGACGTGGCAACCAAAACTTCGTCTACATAAAACATCGGTCTTGCCAGTACTTGCGATATCTAAAGTCTCCGTCCAGTGACGTGGCAAAAGCAGACTAAGGTTATTATTTGAGAGAAGCTCACGTCTACACCAGGAGAAATTCTTCGTCTACTAAAAACATTTAAGCGTTCGTCTACTGAAAACATTTAAGCGCTCGTCTACTGAAAACATTTAAGCGCTCGTCTACTGAAAACATTTAAGCGCTCGTCTACTGACGTGGTACTTGAGTTTAAAAGGGAGATCCTTGATAGAGTGGATTCGACCACTCTTTTAGCAAGATATTTAATATAAAACATATGGACGCGGATTTGCAAGGAGAATAGACTTAACATTTTAGCTTATAAGAACAGAGATTCTTTAAGACTAAAGGCACTTGTTAGATTTAAAGCATTAACACTTTGCTACACAAATTTAATTCTCATTTGTTAACATCAAAACCTAGAGATTATTTAATCGAAAATATTTTGGTTCCAACATACTCGACTATTTTGTTCATATATATCGTCTCCGGGATGTACAATTCTATTTTAGTTAGTTTCAGGATAGGTTGTTTCTGGTCAAGAGAGGCTTACCCTCTTAAGTCTTGTAATCTCCTTGTAGATTACTTTCAATCAAATTTTCTATAAATTTATTCAGCAAATTCCTCAATAGTTGGTTTTTAGATTTGAAACTTGATTTTAGTTGTTTACCTCTCTGACATGTATCACATAAAACATCTTTTTTAAAATTGATTTCAGGCAATCCTCTCTGTAGGTTGTTCTTTTTCAATTTTGAAATAAGTTTCATATTAGCATGTCCTAATTTCCTATGCCATAACCATCTTTCATCCTCTTTAGACATCGGACATGTCATACTTTGATCTAAAAGTTAAGTCAGTTCAATCTTATACAGATTTTGCTATCTGTTAGCTAAAAAGAGGGTCTTGTCATACTTGTCTTCAACAAAATGCAAGCACTTTTGGTAAAGGAGACATCAAATCCACTGTATATCACATAATTCACTTATGCTAAGCAAATTGTGTCTTAATCCTTCAACCATAAGAACATTAGAGATTGAGGGAAGAGGGGGTTTACCAGCAACGGTAGCAAAATCAATCACTTTTTCCTTCAGATTGTCTCCTAAGACAACATATCCACCTTTCTTGGGTTGGAGGTCTTGGAACATAGACCTTTCTATTACCATGTGTCGCGAGTAGCCACTGTCCAAGTACGAGCAGAGGTGTTTCCTTTGTCCTATTAAGGACATCTGCAACAATAATTATTTTGTCTATAGGTACCCACATCTTCTTGGGTCCTTTTATGTTAGTTCTAGGAGTCTGTGAAGACTTCCTTCTCTTTTGTGAATACACTTAGACAAAACATGTCCGGCTTTTCCACAGAAGTTACAGACAAGTTTGGATTTAATACAAATTGATTCAACAGTCACTTTTGAGAATTTGTTGATATATTATGATGTGTCTAATAGACATATCCTAAATCTTCTTTGTTAAGAAAGTGCCTCTGAAAGCCAAGAAGCTTAGTCAGATTATCTCTGCCATTAACAAATATGGCAAGAAGCTTAGTCAGATTATCTTTGCCATTAAACATGTTTGGTAGAACTCCTTTTGTTGAAAACACTTCTCCTGAGTTTTTACCTCCTTTACCCTATTTCATTTCTTTGTGCACCTTGCATAATATGCTCTGTTCTCTCTCTGAAACAATTCACGTTGCAAGAGATGTGTTTGATTTGATGACTCCGGTTGTTGAACCATTGTTCATTGCAAAACCTATATCTGTTTCTGAACCTATTGAATCTGTCTCTGAACCGCTTCTTGAACCCCTGTTTGAACAAGTAACTTTTGACTGTGATCTGATTCCCACCTCCAATAATTTCATCTTAGAAAAAGTGGTGAATCATGAGGAAGTAATTGAAATAAATGATTCTTCTGAGGAAGTTGATGAAGAGATAGAACCAGAAACAAGAGACGATGTCTCTTCAAGGATTAATGAAACATCTGGTTTGGCAGTCACAGAATTTATGGATCATGTCATAGAACCTTCTAATCAATCTATCTTTGTGGTACCTTCAAATATTATTCTTCTACCTTGGTACTCAGACAATGAAGCTGATTTTGATACAAATCAAGCTCTCGTGCAAGCAGCCCGTACCCCTTTATCAACTGTTCATCTTGATGAGAATCTTGTGTGACACCCGGGGCTTACGAGGGTGAGGAGTGGTAGCCGGTGCAAGAAGGCACGGACAAGGAGCGGCTCCTGGCAGGTTTCTAGGCGGAGGGACACATGAATGAACCGATTATACACCCGAATGAGAAGGATCCTGAGACTGTGTATGTATGGTACTATATAGTTCACGATGGCTTATATGAATTGTACTACCTATACCAATAAGATGCATCTTCTTTTTGGAAGCCCGTCACTTAAGAACTTCATAGTTAAGCGTGCTTGACTTGGAGCGATTCTGGGATGGGTGACCTCTTGGGAAGTTTTCCCAAGAAGTTTGTGAGTGAGGACAAAGAATGCTGAAAAGACTCGTGTTGGTTTGTGGGGACAGTCGTCAATCAATAAAGCAGCCAGGGATGTTACACCTTGAATTCAGACCCTCCAATCAAAACTTCTCTCAAGCATCATCTTCTGAGCAACCCCCTGAGCAAAACACAATTCATGTTTGTGATCCTGTTGCAAGAGAAGGCATCAAAATAGAAAATCAAAAGATGGACACAATCATGGACTTCCTACACAAAATTATTAAGAAATGATTAAGTACATAGCTTTTCGATGATGTGAAAATTCCCTAAACAATTTTTCTGATATCTTTACTTGAACATTTGTGATTCTCTGAACAGATATTTATACCTCTTCGGTCAATATATATTATGATGATATGGTATATATTTTTTGTATGTGATATTTTATTATCTGTCTTTACTATCTAGAATATCTGAATGATGAAATATCTGGTCTTTATTCTTGATTTGGTATCTCTCTAACAGAAAATATTTACTACCAAAGTACCAAAGTACCTCCCTAATTACCAAAGTACTTACCTTTTTTATAATGCCAAAAGGGGGAGAAAAGAAAAAGAAAAGAAAAGAAAGTAAGTAATATGATTTTATATCCTTTAAAGAGACCGGAAATAGTTGTCTAAAAGAAAGCATAAGTTTAGGGGGAGCTATAAGGAAAGCTCTGCTAAATGAATCTTGAAAAGAAATGTGTTGGAATCTTGGTTATAGTTGGTATTATTCTAAATTGGTATCTTAAAGTTTCCGAAGAAAAAACTTAAGTTGGTATCTTAACTCAACGAGAATGTATTCTTTTGATATCTAATTTATATTTGCTTATGTTCAAATAAAATCATATGAAATGTTTGTCATCATCAAAAAGGGGGAGAATGTTAAGTCATAAAGCATCTGCCTATGTTATGCGCCTGACTTACTCTCCAATTAGCCCGTGTGTTTTGATGAATCCAAACATTGAGCAAATGATTTTAATTGAACTGTCTGAATATTGCTAATCATCTACTTGAGATGTGCAGGAAAGATAGTATTTAAACAGGTCAATCTAATGAAAGAAACATAGCATACTTCGTGCATCTGACTTCTGGAAGCTAAATGAATCAACTAAGGCAATGCGTCTAACAAGACCCTCATATACTAATATCTTGAAGCAGTTCTCATATCTTAGATTCCTTGAAGCTAAAGAAAGCAATTAAGTTCTAAGAGCAAGAACCAGTTTGATAATCACTGGCAAACATCTTGAAGAATGGAAGAGGAAGATGATAATCACAACTGGTCATTAAGTTACTCACAGTGAAGACTCTGTTGAAGAATAAAGAGTGAACCAACCTCCTCAAAGATCTTCACCTTTCTATCTCAGTTGCATGAATCAAGAAATCTCTAGAAGCTATACATTGATCAATACTCTTTAAGCCAGAATTGCAAAGAGTTAAATATGCAATCTTCTGAAGAAATTTGGAAGAATAAAACCAAGACAAATCAAATTACAGACTAAGTCTTCAGTAAGACTCATACAAAGAAAGAAGCGTCTGAAGATCTAAAGATGCGTCTGAAGTTATGTCAGAACCAGGATGGCACTTAAGAACATGTCAGAACCAACAAAGCACCCGGAATGCATTCAAAGTCATATCTCTTGGTTGAAGACATGATAAAAAGAAGCATTTAAGCATAAGGATATATTTTCTATTAAAGCAACGAAGAGAAAATATTGCTTAAAGAAAATACTTGGGAATCTGAATGGAAGAGTATCATCAAAGAAAGGAATCAAATATTTAAATGAGTATAATAGTTTTTCCTTTGTCTTCGAATGAGTACAAAATGGAAGGAAAGATGAAGACCCTACTACAACTCTCTCTTTTATGCAATAAGTGAAATTCACCTTTCTTTGGCCTTTTCTCAGAGTTGCACAAATAAGGAAAGAAACACTACCCGAGTAGAAAAGCATGTCTGCTATGCTCTGTGGTCAAACAAAGGACCTCCAACATTCTCATGCATTTAAAGCCAAGTCAGAATGACCATCTTGTGTCCAGAAGATAAAGAGAAGATCTCTGCAAAGTAAAGATCATGTTTCAACGGATCTATCTTGGACAACTATAAAATGAAGAAAATAGAAGACTGAAAGACACCAGAGATAAGAGACATACGAGAGACATATGAGACACATTGAGATATAAGAATTACAAAGGCAAACATATATTCAAGAGAAAAGTATTTTCTGAGAATACTCACGCTGAAAGCTCTCACACTCTGATCACTTTCTTTACAAATTAAAAATGATTTAGAGAAGATCTTATTAAGTAATCTGCCTAATCATAAAATCTTTATTCACTCTTTGAAGTGTTATTTTGGTTGATTTGAATTTGTGTAATACTAAAGTTGTGCTTCAAACAACTTTCAAACTCTTTGAGCCTGAAGAGGCTTGTTGAAAGAATACTTGTTGTTGAGCATGAAGAGGCTAGGTGTGCAAACAATACTTGTGGTTGAGCCTGAAGAGGCTAGGTGTGTAAATAATACTCGTCTATAACATTGATCATTTATAGTGATAAAACTTGTTGAAGCCAAGGACTGGACGTAGCCCAAAGTTTGTGGGCGAACTGGTATAAATCACTGAGTACTCTCTTCCATAACTCTTTACTTTATTTACAGTTATTTATTTACTGTTACTAATGCTTTGGGGAGTGTTAATAGCTATCGTTAAGGAATTCAGTTTCTTGAAATAGGCATCTGTCAAAAAGCATCTTATCTGCAATGAATCTTGTTTTGTGCTAAGAAAGCTCTGTTAGTTGTAGTTTCTCACTCAAGAAGGGGGGTTGAATTGAGTGTGTGATCTTTTAAAACTTTTCCCCCTTTTTGCAAAAACTAATTATTTTGTTTCTTAAAGATTTTGTCAACCAACAAACCAAAATGTGTTTTTGCAAGATTTCAATTTCACAAGACTTAGAATTCATATAACTAAAATTAACAATTCTTAGATTTCATATATGAACAAATATCAGAACAAATCAAATCATACAAATTTCCCTATCATATTTCTAATTCATGCATTTATTAATAAGCATACGAAAGAGTTTAGGGAAAAGAAAATGCAAACCAATTTTATCGTAGTTCAGCTACCTCCTCTGGTAATCTACATCCAGTCTCCACACACTGTGAGTTTCGTCCACTAATCAAAAACAACTTTGCAATATTCTTTTACAAAAGCTTCACTTCTAGGTTCCTTCTACCCATATCACAGCTTTCCAAGCAATCTTGAAAATCACAAGAGTTCCTTCTACTCTTGCACAGCACCAAGAGTCCCTTCTACTCTTGAATCAGCCCACGAGAGACACTTCTCTCTAATAAGAAACTTTACATCAAAAGATTTGAATACAGATTCTCAAAATCAGATTTACAAGTTGAAGTCCTATTGAAAATTCTCAGATTTTCTCAATGCTAAGCTCTCTCAAACTTTTCGGTGAATGATCTCGTAATATGAGTTCTAGATAGATAAAAAGTGTTTGTTTATGTCCTTATATAGTTATAATTCAAAATAGATCTGTTGGACACACTTAACAAATCAGTTGAGATTAAAACATAATTGATTTGAAAATCCTGTAACTAGTCAATGGATTAGTACACATATGTATTAAACAAAATTTTCACTTTCAGAATATGTGTACATCGATTGTTGTTCCTGTGTACATAGTAAATTCTCCTGTGTAAATCGATTATGTTCTTGATCCAAAAGACTACACACATTAGTACATCGATGTATTTCTTGAAAACACTTGTATTTGCAAGCCAGAACCACATACATCGATTATCTAATTGATTATATATCTGTCTCAGAAACTTTCAGGTTCTGTTCTTGCTTATACATAGATGTACTAATCGATGTACATTATCAAAAATGTTTTCTGACCAAGCAACTCAAGTGTCAATCGATGTATAACACTTATACACAGATGTTCACACAAGTTTCATTAAAAGTTAGTTAATTAACTGAAAGTACGTAGATGTATACATAGATGTACTGATCCTTTAATTAACCTTTTCAATTCTAAGTTCATTTTGAAAACTTGTTTACTTTGAAAAATGATTTTCCTTAGTCTTTTAAGAGCATAACGAAGAGTTAAATTGAGAAGTTTCATTACATAAGCATCTAAGGATCTTCTTCCATTTGCTTTGCTCATGATGCTCCTTCTTCAAGTCAATCTTCATGATCCTCACTTTGAGTTCCATTGCATCCATTTTACTTGCTCTGTAATACTCATTTATAACTCAAGCTTTGCAAGTAGTTAGTGAATCGTTTAAACATTAAATCATTCTAAGTTTGATCATTAATCAAAACACTTAAGAGTCATTTATCCACAAACTCTGTTTTCCGAAAACATTATTCAAACCCCACCTTCTAGTGTTGTTTTATGCCATTTCATTGTTGTCCTTTAGGACCAATGCAATTGCTTTCAAGAAAGTTAATGGCTCTCAAAAATGAATTAAAGTCCTGGAATAGAGAGATCTTTGGTGATGTTCATTTTAAAGTGGCTGCAGCTATGCAATAGGTGGAGGAAGTTCAGAATCTAATTTCATCCGGAGGTTTTTCGGCTCAATTGCATGATGAGGAATTTAAAGCCCAATTTGAACTTCAACAACCTTTATCTTTTGAGGAATCTTTTTGGAAGGATAAATCTAGATTGAACTGTCTTATTCAGGGAGACAGAAACACAGCTCTTTTCCATAGGACTGCAAAAAGGAAAAATGTTTCAAATCAAATGTCCTCTTTGAGACATGATGAAGACATTCTATTTGAGCCATCTGAAATTGTGCAGCATGTGCTTTCTTATTTTTCATATTTGTATTGTATGCTTCTGCAAACTCTTGATTGGACAATGGATTAATTGAGAAGGTAATCCCATCTTTAGTAACTGATGCTGATAACATAATTTTAACATGCTTTCCAAATTCTGAGGAAGTTAAATATGTAGTTTTCAACTTGAATAAGGATAGTGCTCCGGGTCCAGATGGCTTTGGAGGTGGCTTCTTCCAGGCTTTTTGGGAAATTGTTGAATTGGATGTGGTTAAATCAGTCCAACATTTTTTCATTCATGATTGGATCTTGACTAACCTAAACTCTAATCTTGTGGTCCTAATTCAAAAGTTCAAGGGAGCTGATAGAATTGAGAATTTAAGGCCAATAGCTCTTGCAAATTTTCAGTTTAAGGTTATAACAAAGATGCTGGTTGATAAGCTCTCATTAATTGCACCTAAAATTGTATCTGAGGAGCAAAGATGCTTTCTTTAAGATAGGCAAATTTCAGAATGTGTGTGTATTGCTTCAGAGGCTATCAATATGCTGGATCAGAAAAATTTTGGTGGAAACATAACTTTGAAGTTTGATGTTAGAAAGGCTTTTGATACAATAGATTGGACTTTTTCGTTAAAAGTCCTTGTAGCCTTTAGATTTAGATCAATTGGATTTAGTTCAATCTTTGCAAGTGGGTTCTTACCATTCTTGAATCCGCAAAGCTATCATTTCTTGTAAATGGTCATGCTGTGGGATTTTTCTATTGTAAGAGAGGGATGAGACAAGGTGACCCCTTGTCCCCTCTTCTTTTTTGCATTGTTGAAGATGTGTTAAGTAGATGCATATACTCTTTGGTTTTATCAGGAAGTTTGAAGCCTATGTCAAGCACACTGTCCTTTATTATTACTCCTACACATGTGTTGTATGCTGATTATATATTAGTGTTCTGCAGTGGTTTGAAGAAAGGTCTTAGAGATTTGATGGTTTTATTTGCTAATTATGCAGAGATTTCTTGCCAATTTTTGAGCCTAAGTAAATGTAAATTCTATACAGGATCTATAAGTGCAAGCATGATTTCTGACATTAGTCTTTTATCAGGTTTTCAACGTCGTTCTCTACCTTTTAAATATCTTAGAATTCCTATTTTTATAGGGAAACCAAGGAGGAGATATCTTCTACCTATTCTGGACAGAATCAAATTGACAATAGCAAGCTGGAAGGGATCTCTTCTTTTAATTATGGTAATCAAATCAATTGTTCATGGCATGCTAGCATACAGTTTTCATATATATAGCTAGCCTTCTTCTTTGTTGAAACTCTTAGACACTTGGATCAATAATTTTATTTAGTCTGGTGATATTTATTCTAGAAAGGTTGTAACTGTGGCTTGGAAGGTAGTTTGTAGTCCAATTGAAGATGGAGGTCTTGGGATTAGGCATATCAAGTCTATAAATGTAGCAGCTATGTTTAAATTAAGCTGGGATGTTCTTTTCTCGAATCAGCAATGGGCTTGCTTTCTGAAAGCTAGGTTCATGAGGAATTCTTCAATGGTATCATGTTATTTTGTGCCATTTCATTGTTGTCCTTTAGGACCAATGCAATTGCTTTCAAGAAAGTTAATGGCTCTCAAAAATGAATTAAATCCTGGAATAGAGAGATCTTTGGTGATGTTCATTTTAAAGTGGCTGCAGCTGTAACACCCCCCTTGGGCATTACATGACTAACTCATTTCGAAAATATAAATCTAAAACGAAGGCTGGTTGCTTTCGGGAATTAATTTAAATACATAACTACATTTGAAGACGGTTATAAAAAATTTTCTTGCACTGTAAATGAAATTTCAAAATACAAACATTAACATATAACAACTTCATATACGTTCCTGCATACTTCATAAAAGTAATACGCATCACAGCGTACACGTTGATTTTTCAGAAATATATACATAAGTAAAAGATATAATTATACATCACTGAACTGAAAAGTCTGAACAACCCTTACTCCAAAAGAATGGCTCTCAGCAACCAGATATACAGATCATCCTCAATAGGGTATAAAACAACCTAATATCCTAGTTGAGCTGGTCACTCTAACCGACATCTACTGGGAAAACCCCCAAGGTCTTCCCTACGAAAACAGATATATTGCAAGGGTGAGATACCGACAAATGAGTTTCATCATGATAACCATATGCGCGACACACAAACAACAGCATATACACATATATATACAGCACATAAATCCTCAGAATAAACATAATGCTTTAAACAATGGGATTCATGCCCGACAGTCATCGCAATTTATAAAAATGCATGAGACTCCAACATCCATATTCTAATTTTGATATTTAGTCTCCTTACTTTTCTTTTCGTTCATTCATTCTTTGTCGAGACTCACAGCTTACGACTATTCTCACTTAGACATCGAGTTCATTCATTCTTAACACAGGACACGCAGTCAAATGTGCCAACTAGGACTTTAACCCGCAACACACAGAACGCGGATTCAAATATGCCAACTGGGACTCTAACCCACGACACACAAGACACGAAGTCAAATGTGCCAACTGGGATTCCCGCGACACACAGGACACGGATTCAAATATGCCAACTGGGACTCTAACCCGCGACACACAGGACACAGATTCAGATGTGCCAACTGGGACTCTAACCCACGACACACAAGACACGAAGTCAAATGTGCCAACTGGGACTCCCGCGACACATAGGACACGGATTCAAATGTGCCAACTGGGACTCTAACCCGCGACACACAGGACACAGATTCAAATGTGCCAACTGGGACTCTAACCCACGACACACAGGACATGTAGTCCACGTTACTCATAGGAACACTAGCTCGACTTTTCGACAATCTAGGTCCTTGCATCTTTCCTCAATTTTATTTCAATATAATTTTCGTTCTGTGAAACACAAATACCAAAACAAAACTCTGAAAACTTATCCAAGTTTATCAAAAATGTTTTCGCTGACTTAAAAACTCCTTTGCAGAAAAATATTTTCCGCTGAAATTCATTTATAAAATGTTAAATCACCCCGAAATACAATTTTTCTCAAAATTCCTTATCTTTTGAAAATCTCTTTATCCGATAACACATCATATCTTTGAAAAATTATTTCCAACATGTTTTTTGTCCCAAATAATAACACTATTTCTCATAGTCTCGCCGTAAATCACTTTTCTGAATCATGTTTCGTTTTGGAACAAACTCTTTTGTAAATCAAAATGACTTTTTCCTTGACAAAAGTTTTCCCCATCCACATTAAAATTATTTTTGAAACTTAACTTATTGTAATTACTATTTATTTTCTTTTTGAATTTAATTCAGAAAAATTTACATAAGTAAAAATTTTTCACGGTTTCGTCCTCATGGTCACTCATTGACTTACTCTTTCCCCAAAATATCATTAAATAATATATTTTTCAACATTTTTCTTATACTTCCATAAATCAAATCCTTAAATTTCTCCTCAAACTGTTAAAAGTTTTATCCTAAATTGTTACTTAAGTTCCTCCTCAAGCTTTTAAAGATTTATCCTTAATTATCATTGAGCACTGACCACTGTCAGGCTTTCAGTCAATCAATCAACCAACAGTCAATCCATACATTACAGTTATCCCCACATCAAAGTTATAACATGCATTCACAGATAGCATAAAAAATCACATAAACCACATATACCACATAAACAAAAATGTACACATATACCACATAAACAAAAATGTAATAATTAAATCAAACACCACGATATCACTACAAAAACATATACAGACAACCCACAGATAGCATGTAGCTAACAAAAACTCCTCAGGTAAACTCTCCTTACTTTTGTTGTTTTAGAATCCTTAATCCAACTGCTCAAATCTTTGTTCCTTGCCCACCACAAAATTAATCACCACAACACTAACAATTCCCTTCACAATAAATCATACAAAACAAGTTAGAAAATGAAACAAAATCTCATATAACCTATATGCTTAGGTTCGGCCAACATGAGAAAATTAGGATAGGGATTTCTAAATTTTTCAAGCTCTTGGATCTATGATCCTAGAGTATTAGAAAGACAAGAACAATTGTCATAAGTCAAAATTGAAGCAAAACTCATCCAATCCTCTTTGACTAGGTTTCGGCCATAACTAGAAAAAAATAGCTAGGAAATTCTTTTGATTTCAACCTTCAAGCAAAAGAGGTATTAGAGAGGTAAGATCAAGTGTCATATTTCAAAAATCATCATTCTATGGTTTTCTAGAATTATCTGAAGAAAATCCAAGAAAATGGAAACTTAGAGATCTTGACATGAATGAATGGAATTATTTGATAAATAAGATAACTAAGATTATAGAAGTGAGGGTTTACCTCTAGATGATGAAAGAAAGTGAAGGATTGATCAAGTTGTACAAGAACAACAATGGTGTTTTAGGGTTTTCTTTGTGTTTTCTTGGTGAAAGATGAAGAAAAAAATGGTTAAGTGTGGGGAGGAGTACTTGGCCGTGTACATGAGGGAAGTGAGTGGGGAGGAATGTTTCATAAGGGAAACGAGGGAAATCCACACCAACTTAGGGGCATTTAGATCTTTATTCACATAAATATCTTAGATATTTATCAAAAGCCATCATTGCTTTTGGTGAGTCATGGTGGTGACTCACCCCATGACTCACCACTCTTAGCTGACAAGTGTCCTCCGTCCGATGTTCTGTTCGATCTCTGCAGATCCATTTTCGACTCCGTTGTTTTCCCGATTGATATTTTTTCTTACGCGATTTTCTTCGAAACTTCGCCCAAATAAAATAAAATATTTTATTTTAGAGCGAAACTTTTGAAATAGATCGTATCACTAGAAAAGTGATATAAATCTAAAACGTTTCGCTCACAAGTCAAAATTAGGTTTTTTGATCAGTAAAATCTTACTGTCAGTGAAAACGCAGACCGGATTTCGTCTGAATTTTCAACCTAAAATTTAACTATAACTTTCTACCATCGAGTAGAGTCTAAATATGATTTTGTTTTAACCAAAATCATTTTCTAGGTCTCGGATAAAAATATAAACAAATTATTTATTTACCGATATTGAAAAACAGTAAAAACTGGGGTGTTACATTACTACCCCACTAAAAAAAATTTCGTCCTCGAAATTTGGTAACTCGAGACTAAGTAGGATCTTGTAATCACATTTTAACCTGGGAGGTCTCAGACGTCAAGTTATCTTTTACAGTACTCGACTAAATCGGATATCATGATTCATATAAACATCCTCATGACTTATGAGATAGGTCACACGTCAATGACGTTTTGAAAAGATATAAGGTAAAATTGATTCGAAAGGGATAAAGTCTATCGAACCACAATAGGACTAGGCTTAAGGATTACGAAAATAAATCTTCAAGACAGGAAATTTCTTGATTTTACTTTCTCAAGAAAGCATAGTGAAGAATTTGATCAATTTGAAAGATACGAGTGTCCAGTATGTAAAAAGATTCTAAGGTTCGTGAGTGTAAAAATGCCCGGTACATTCTTAAACATGACTCTACTAAAGTTCCTTCTTTCACAAGAACTTCCAGTGGATTAGGAAATCAAAATACGAAAAATTCCTTACCTCAAGAGGATTCAATTTGGTACCAGGAGTTTATAAAACGACGATTTAAAAGAAGAACAGTCTGGCAAAATTCAGACTGGATCACATCTACCAAAAGTAAAAGTGACTAGAGTAAGTTTCACCAAGAAACTTCTCTTATTAAGAAAGTATCTATCATGGACAACAATAGGACAGA
This sequence comes from Echinosophora koreensis, assembly GCA_035048595.1. Lineage (NCBI taxonomy): Eukaryota > Viridiplantae > Streptophyta > Magnoliopsida > Fabales > Fabaceae > Echinosophora > Echinosophora koreensis. Next base: position 1,764,336 of record JAPCYP010000061.1, on the reverse strand, counting down.
TCAAACAAATAGAATTCACAATAACTAGTTCAGCAGTTGGAGTTGAAATAATCATATCATATAACAAGGAAGAAACAAGTAAATCCAATTGTCTCACACAATTCATTGAATTAAAAGAATGCGTTGCACCCGAAACAAAAAGTACAGTTAAAGATTACCAGTTATGTCGCAACTACCTTGTATGAGATCATCGGATTGTGAAGCTTCAGTACCACTCATGGTGTAGACGCTTCCTTTTGCCATCGGTCAATCAGTTTTTGAATTGTTGGCAGCAAACTCGGACTTTGTTACAGGACACTCTCTGACCATGAGCCCAATCTTCCCACATTTAAAATATAGTGTACCCTTCAGCTTACAATATTCAGTAACATGACTTGGCTGTCCACACTTGCGGCATCGTTGAACTGGGCCTTGGTTCTAATTATTTCCTGGAGGTCGGAAATATGGCTTCCTCTGATCTTGTTCCCCCTTCGGGGTTCTGAAACTGATTTCTGAATCGAGATGGTCCTCCAACATTACCCCAGTTATCTCTCCCTTTCCTCATCTGTTTCACCTTCCGGCATTTTTCCACTAAAGCTTGAAAATTACGAATTTCAAGCGATAGCACTGACTCCTTAATTTCAAACCTTAAACCTCCCTCAAATTTCGCACATTTCCAACCCTCATCCGATTGAGCTTGGAAAAAACGGAAACATTTGGCGAGTGATTCAAACTTCGCCGCATATTCCCAAACATATTCATGACAAACTTCAACGACATCAAATACTTATATTAATTATTTATAGATTAACAATTTATACATTTTTTTTCACTTGTCAAATCAAAAACCACAAACAAAATTATTAATAACACCAAAAGAAAATCCCTCACCTTAGGTTGAAGATTCACAGAATTCAAGAGTCAAAATGAGAATAAGGAAGAGAAAAAAGAAACTGTTGAAAGACTTGAAAGTAATTTTAGACTAAGGGATTTGTGAAATGCTTAAGTGAAAACCCACTTAGCACACATATATTTATATACACTTGATCATAAATATAACTTATGTTTACAAGGATAATGATAGTTATTTCCTAAGAACATGCATAGATACAAACTAGGTATATGAATTGTTAGCTTCATGAATCTAAATTAATTGCTACTAGTTCCAACAAGTGTTAATTCCAACACTCCCCCTCAAGCTGGAGCATATAAGTCAAATGCTCCAAGCTTGGAACAAATTCTCTGAATTCTCGGTCCCTTTAGAGATTTTGTAAGGATGTCTGCTAGTTGATCATTAGAACTAACAGATTTGATGATGAATTCTTTAGAAAGGACTTTCTCTCAGACAAAATGACAATCAATCTCGATGTGTTTAGTTCTTTCGTGGAAAACTGGATTGGAAGCTATACGTAGGGCTGCCTGGTTATCACAACATAGCTTAATTTGTTGAGTATCTCCAAACTTCAAATCCTGAAGAAGTTGTTTAATCCAAATGAGTTCACAAGTGGTTGTAGCCATAGCTCTGTATTCAGCCTCTACAATGGACCTTGCGACCACATTTTGCTTCTTACTCTTCCAAGAGACAAGATTTCCCCCAATAGAAACACAATACCCTGTAGTGGAACGCCTATCAATGGGCGAACCTGCCCAATTTGCATCGCAAAAACCAACTATTTCAGTGTTTCCTTTGTCTTTATACAGCAATCCTTGTCCTGGTGCCTTTTTAATGTACTTCACAATTCGAATCACTGCATCCCAATGATCATTATGGGGAGACTGCATGAATTGACTTACTACCCCAACCACAAAGGAAATAGCTAGTCTTGTAATAGTGAAGTAGATACGTGTTCCAACCAATCTCCGATATCTTTCAGGATCAGAGTAAGGATCCCCCTGACTAGGAAGTAATTTTAAATTCTGATCAATAGGACAGTAAACTGGTTTACAGTCCAACATACCGGTTTCTTTAAGTATGTCTAATGCATACTTCCTCTATAAGATGACAATCCCATTCTTTGACTGAGCAACTTCAATTCCAAGAAAATATTTTAATTTCCCCAAGTTCAGGTCTGAAAATGGCTACATAAATGTTCTTTCAACTGAGAAATTTTCTCCTGATCATTTCTTGTGATCACTATATCATCTACATATACCACCAAATAAACACATCTATTTGGAAAGGTATGACAATAGAAGACTGAATGATCTGCTTCACTACGTTTCATTCCAAAAGCTTGAATAATTGAGTTGAACTTCCCAAACCAAGCTCGTGCAGACTGTTTCAGCTCATAGAGAGATTGTCGTAGCCTGCAAACCAAACTAGACTCCCCTTGAGCAACAAATCCAGAAGGTTGCTCCATATAAATCTCCTCTTCTAGCTCTCCATGAAGGAACGCATTTTTAATATCCAATTGATATAACGACCAACGACGAATGGCAGCCATGGCAAGAAATAATCGAGCAGAAGTGATTTTGGCCACAGGGGAGAAAGTATCTCCATAATCAAATCCATAAATCTGAGAGTAACCTTTGGCTACAAGCTGGGTTTTGAGACGATCAATTTGTCCATTGACCCCAACTTTAATAGTATATACCCATCGACAGCCAACGGGTTTCTTTCCTGGAGGAATAGGAGTTAAGTCCTAAGTACCATTATGCTCCAAAGCCTGCATTTCATCAATCATGGCTTGTCGCCATCCTGGATGATCAAGTGCCTCACAAACATTTTTAGGAACGAAAATAGAAGATATAGATGACACAAAAGAATAATAAGAAGGAGAGAGACGATGGTAACTTAAGAAGTTATAAATAGGATGAGGATTTCGAGTAGACCAAGTACCTTTCCTAAGAGCAATGGGCAAGTCAAGGTTTCCTTCAGGTAGGTCCGTAGTAGGGTCATCTGCTGGAGCAGGACATGATTCAGCTGGTCTTTCAGTGCCTTCAAATTATGTATTAACAAGACGTGGACGACGATGATATATGATGGGTGACCTTTGAGATTGCTCGAGTGGGGGTCAGGAATTTCTGTAGTCGAAACTGATTCCGACAAAGGAGAAGGTGATGGACCAAGATATGGAATCAGAAAGACTTCATGAATAGTATGAGACTCAACTGTGGATGGTGAGAAGTAAAACTTTTCTTCGAAGAACGTTACATCTCCATAAATGCAATAACGATTCTGTACAGGGGAGTAACACTTGTAACCCTTCTATAACCTGGAATATCCCAAAAAGACACATTTGATGGCTCGGGCAGCAAGCTTATCAAGATTTAGAGACAACTCATGAATAAAACAAGTGCATCCAAATATCCGTGGAGCAACATTAAATAGTTGCTCTTTAGGGAATAAAATGGAATGTGGTATTTTATGATCAAGAGAGGACGAAGGCATCCAATTAATTAAATAACAGGTTGTCAAAACTGCATCACCCCAATGTCATATAGGTACATTCGCATGAAGTAACAAGGTCCGAGCAGTTTCAACAAGATGTCTATTCTTCCTTTCGGCTATGCCATTTTGTTGAGGGGTATGAGGACAACTGGATTGGTGGAGAATGCCATGTGATGACAACAAAGAAGAAAGAGCATAAGAAAATTATTCCTTTGCATTATCACTTATAAGGATTTTGATTGTCTTACCAAATTGGGTTTTGACCTCATTAACAAAAGTGGTGAGAATAGAAAAAAGTTCAGATCGTTCTTTCATTAAGAAAACCGAAGTGCATCGAGAGAATTCATAAATAAAGGTTGTTGGAACCAAAGCAATTTGGATTAAATAATCTCTAAGTTTTGATGTTAACAAAAAGGATTAAATTTGTATAGCAAAGTGTTAGCAATAATTAACAAGTGCCTTCACCTTTTTGAAGGATCTCTGATTATATATACGAGTTAAAATGTTAAGTCAATTTACTTTGCAATCCGCGTCCATATATTATTTTATTGAAAGATTCCCTGAGTGGTCGAGTCCACTCTATCACTGGAAGGATCTCCTTTAACTCAAGTGCCATGTCAGTGGACGAGCGCTTGAATGTTTCTAGTAGACGGAGAAATCCCTTGTAAGTAGACGCGAGTTACTCTCCAATGATAACATTAATTTATTAGTGCCATGTCACTGGACGGAGATTTTAAGTAACTCAAGTTCTGGCAAGACCGTTGTTTTAAGTAGACGCAGAATTGTTGCCACGTCATTGGACGGAGCCTTAAAACTTTTCCTACTTACCTTGCCTTTACATCTGTTTTGATGGACGAAGAATTTGAGCATTTAATATCTTATTTAAATCAATCTGAACCAAAGTGAATTTATTTCATATGATTGATATTTATTTCAAATATATAATGGTCCTTCTCACTTGCTATTAACGGTTTTATTGTCTTGTTTCTATGAGAGAGACATAGTACATATAAGGAATTGCAAAAAGCAATATAGTACAATGCAACACGACTTGTACCCTGTCACCTTTTACGCTGGAATAGCTGGAATTTGTACAAGGAAGGCAAGACAGTTTTTCAAGTTGCATTTGCTCAGAGGTGTGCCCATTTCATGCAAGAATATTATCACATAGTACAAAGGCCACGAGCAAGCTGAGTCACAACGGATATTACATGGTTGATTCTATCCCTAAACGGAAAATTGAAATACAACCGTTGGTGATTTTGAAGACTAGAGTAAGGACTCTATAAATAGAAGACTAAGGCTTTTGAAGAAAGAACTTTTGCGCATATACAAAAATCTCAAGAAATCTCTTGCGAGCAAACATTATTTTATTCTTTCAGAAAGCAAAAGTCTATAATATCTTAATTTGAATATTGCTATAATATTCATCTGATCTTAAACTTTCATATTCTCACACATAGTGAGTTAAAAGATCAAAGAAACCAAAATCTCTTTGTTAGAGGTAGAGCCTGAAGAGGCTTGGTAAGAAAGAAATACTTGTGAGCCTGAAGAGGTGTTGAATACTTGATATAATCTATTTGGAGAATAGTGGAGAAAACCTTCAAGTAGAAGGGACTGGACGTAGCTCTTGGTTGGAAGAGAGTGAACCAGGATAAAACAACTTGCGTGAATCTTCTAATCCCTTATCTCTTTAATTTTACGTGTTTATACTAACTGTGGGGATTTGAACTTGAATTTGTTATTCTCTTAAAAGTTTGTTTTTCTGTGTGCTTGATTCTGTTTCAATATCTTTGTGTGAGAAAACTGTTCTTGAAAAGGTTGTTTTCGAAAAATATTAACAAACACAATTCAACCCCCCCTTCTTGTGTTTGCCTGTGTCAACTTCAAAGGTAACGAAATATTGGAAGCCATTTGAAAACACACGACTCGGTCCCCATATGTCTGAATGGATAACTAAAAAGGGAGAATCAACTCGGCTTTCAACTTTGCTGGGAAAGGAAGAGCGAACATGCTTGCCTAGTTGACACAACTCACAGTTCAACGATGACATTTTTGCAAGATTCAGAACCATTTGCTTCAATTTTGACAAACTTGGATGGCCCAATCTTTCATGAAGAATATATGGAGACTCGACTGCAGTACAACTTACAGAGGGAGCTAATTGGAGGTAATAAAGATCATATGATTCATGTCCTATGCCAATCATCCGACCCGTACCACATTCTGTATAGTAAAAGAACCAGCATCAAAAGTTACTGAGCAGTTTAGAGAGCTAGTAAGTTGATTAAGGGAGATCAAATTAAAAGGGCAACCAGGTATAAACAAAACAGATTTTAAAGTTATAGAAGGAGTGACTGAAACATGACCAATTCCTTTGGCGCTGACCTTAGAACCATCCACAAGAGTTATGAAATGAGGAAATTTAGGAGAAGATATGGAGGAGAATAAAGAACGATTACCAGTAATATGATCAGAGGCACCTGAATTAATTATCCAAAGCTTTTGATTGTCACCAGATTGAGATATGAAGGTTGCGGAGTTATGAATACCTGTGGCAGTAGACCCATGAGATTGATGGGCTACTTTCAATTGGAGATACTTTTGGTACCCAGCTACGAAAAATTTTTCCTTGAACATTTCACCTTTGAAGATATTTCTGACGTTACTGGAAAACCATGAAGAGAGAAACAAGTCTTTTGAGTGTGACCCGTTCTCTTACAATAAGTGCATTGAGGACGACCCATTCTCTTGTATGAAGATGCCATCTATCTAAAAAACAGAAGATGATGATAACGGCTTGTAAGACAAGCTAAGGAGAGGCAGGCAACTAGATCTTGGTGTTGGTGCGATCTTCTGGTGCAGGGACAGGAACCAGAAAAGAACACAAGCACCTAAAAGAATGAGACCCACTATCCAAACAATGGAAAAAAGGCTATTTTTATCACTTAGACAAATAGAGGAGAGGATTCCGACCGGTTTCGGGTGATCGCGGTGGTCTTCCGGTGATGAGAAGGTGGCACGTGAAGTACAAGCGCCAGCGAGAGGAGGAGCGTCAGAAGTTTTCCGGTGGCGATTTTTCAAGAGACAGCCAGTCTGCGACTTCTGATATTCTTTTCGGCGATGGTGGACAGTGGATGACCGGTGACAATGACTTTTGGAACTTTGGACAGTGGCTGTTTGAGTAACCAGAGGACAAGGCTTAATGGTTCTGCTGGACCAGATGTAGAGACCTTTAAAAAACAACCGAACTTGCTCCTGATACCATGTTGAAAGACTAGAAAGTAATTTTAGACTAAGGGATTTGTGAAATGCTTAAGTGAAAACCCACTCAGCACACATATATTTATATACACTTGATCATAAATACAACTTATGTTTATAAGGATAAAGATAGCTATTTCCTAATAACATGCATAGATACAAACTAGGTACATGAATTGTTATCTTCATGAATCTAAATTAATTGCTACTAATTTCAACAAGTGTTAATTCCAACAGAAACCAAGCTCCAACCTTCTCCTTTACTGATGTAAGCCAAGGGGGGCAAGTCAAGATTTCCTCAAGGATGAAAAGAGCCCAATAAGGAGCATGGTCCAAGGAGCAAGACAAGGACTTGATGGGCCTATGATAAGGATTACAACCAAGAAAGCTCAACAAGTCTCTATCCAAATAATGGCTCTTGTTTTGATAGAAGCAAACCCAAGATCAAGACCAAATGGAGTAAAGCCGAAATTGTTAACTTACATTCTCCAATTGAAGGATCCATGACAAGGGGGGGCGATCCTAAGAAGAAGAAGCTTGGAGAGTGGGGCGAATTCAAGAAGCCCAGCCCAAGTCTTTAAATTATTGTCTTTGTTAATTCAATAAAGTATGGAATTATGTAAGTGGGGCCTTTATTGCAAATGGAGGCAGCCCATCTTTCTTATTCTGCACATGTTAAATTAGTGTAGATGGAGTTTCCTTTTGATGTAAATTGTGGGGGTTACACTTTTTAATTTGAGAAGCAAAGTGTAACCACCCATAATCAAGAGATGGTGGGGGCGTATCAATCAATGTGGTGGCTGAGTAAAGATTAGCTTAATTGAGTCTTTAGTGTTAGAGTTAAGTGGATTATTAGGCCAAGTTATGAGGGGTTATGGAATCTTTAGAGGCAAGTGTGAAATCAGATTTTTGGCAACCATGCCTATATGTATTACGCCCAACAACATGAATAAAATAACTTGGAAGTTCATTGTGGATTGATATCCCTTGTTGAGAGAATTGTTCTCTTGGGTTCTTGGTTGAGCCAAACCTTGTTCTTATCAAGAATCCAAGATTCTTGTGGCGAACCTCATTGGCTTATCAAACAATCTTGTTTGTGGCGCCTATCATCATCTCTTTCTCCATCCATTTTATATCTTTTCTTCACTTTATTTTGGTTACTAAAGTGTTTACAATTTTATCTTCTTCTTGAATGTATTTTGCGCCATACATGTGTTAAGAATTCAACCAAAAAGATCATGTCAAGGCAACCCTCAGTTAGGTTGTCATCAAGTGGTATCAAAGCTTAGGCTTTGGTTGAATTTGTGATTGTGTTCTTCATTTTTTTTTCGTTTTTGTTCATCTTCTACCTTTCTACCTTTCTTCTTATCAACCCAAAATCAAAAAAAAAAAAAATTTCTGTTTTTTTTTTTTGAAGGGAAATTTCGAAATTGTTTATTTTGCTCTGAACAAGTTTAAAGTCAGAAGTGATCATGGCCAGGCCATGATATACATCACGACCGTGATATAAAAAAAAAAAAAATTTGTGATTTCCAGAGACGATCACGGGCAGGCCGTGACAACCATCACGCCCGTGACAAGAAAAGTTGTGAATCCAGAGAGGATCACGGGTAGGCCGTGATAAGCATCACGCCCGTGACCCATTCAAAAAAAAAAAATTGAGCAACTTGTGTACTTGAACTATTTCCCTTCTTCCTTTGCTTCTGTGTTTCTAAAAAGCCTTTCTTTTCTAGACTTTCCTTTTTTGTTTCCTTGTTTGGATAAGTTTGTGAATTTTGTTACTTGATTTTTGGATTTTTGTGTATTAGTGTTTGATTCCTCTAAGAACTCAAGGTGAACATTTGAGAGGAAAAAGGTAAGAGAGAAAAATACAATTTGTGTGGAAAAAGCCAAAAGAGTGAAAAAGAAGAAACATTGTGAGTACAAGTGAGAGAGTGTTGTGAGGGAAATACATATACTCTTCTACTCAATCATGGCCAACCATGAAGATAGTCCACCTTTATCTCCAAGGTCAGCAGCTCTTCATGCTAGGATGTCCAACCAAGTCCTTGCACTTCAAAGACAAATGGAGCAAATGCAAGCCAATTATGATAGGCAACTTGCCAATCTAAATCATGATGAGTCAAGTGGCTATGATAGTGAAAGAGGAAGGCGTAGAGGAGGAGGTAGAAGGGGAAGGAGGCGTGGTGATAAGCTTGAAGGAGTCAAAATCAAAGTCCCTTCCTTTATTGGGAAGAATGATCCAGAGGCTTACTTGGAGTGGGAGTTGAAAATTGAACAAGTTTTTGATTGTAACTCTTACAGTGAAGGAAAGAAGGTGAAGGTGGCAACCCTAGAATTCAAGGAGTATGATCTTGTATGGTGGGATCAACTACAAAAAGAGAGGAGAAGAATTGGAGCGGAGCCCATTGAAAGTTGGGAAGAAATGAAGCTTATCATGAGAAGAAGATTTGTTCCAAATCATTATCAAAGGGACATTCATAACAAATTACAAAGGCTTATCCAAGGGACCAAAAGTGTTGATGAGTACTTCAAGGAGATGGAGTTGGCCTTACTTAGGTCAAATTTTCGAGAAGATAGAGAGGCTACCATGGCAAGGTTCTTAAGTGGATTGAATCAAGAAATTCAAGATGTAGTGGAATTGCAACATTATGTGGAGCTAGAAGATTTGGTCCAACAAGCTATCAAAGTGGAACAACAACTCAAGAGGAGAAAGTACAAATTTCGTTCTCCTCCTAAGTTGTCATCTTCAAGTTGGAAGGAAGATTCCAAGAAGGAGGGTAATTCATCTTCTAAGGAGATTGTGCCTACATCTCAAGGGAAAAAGCCATCGGAAGCAAGTCCTAAAAGTCGTGATGTCAAGTGCTTCAAGTGCCAAGGCCATGGACACATTGCATCCCAATGCCCAACAAAGAGGACCATGGTGTCAAGAAATGGAGAAGTGGTATCACAATCCGAGGCTTCAAGTAAGGAGGAAAGTGAAGAAGAAATGTTCATGCCGGATGGTGATTTACTTATGGTGAGGAGGCTTTTGGGGAATCAAGTGAAAGATCATGAGGTGAGCCAAAGGGAGAATATTTTCCATTCTAGATGTCTCATTCAAGGGAAGGTATGTTCTCTCATAATTGATGGTGGTAGTTGTGCAAATGTTGTGAGTTCTAGGTTGGTTTCAAAGTTAAATCTAGATATCAAGGCACATCCAAGACCCTATAGGCTTCAATGGTTGAATGAGAATGGAGAAATAATTGTGAACAAACAAGTGGAGGTTCCATTTTCAATTGGGAAGTATGAAGATTGTGTCCTTTGTGATGTGGTGCCTAGGGAGGCAAGCCATATGTTGTTGGGAAGGCCTTGGCAATATGACAAAAAGGCCACTCATGATGGGTTCTCTAACAAGTTCTCATTTTTGTACCAAGACCGAAAGGTCATTCTTTCACCTTTATCTCCAAAGCAAGTTTGTGAGGATCAAGTGAAAAATGAGAGAGCAAGAGAGAAAAGAAAATGAAATTGAAAAAGAGAGTGAAAAAAAAATTGAAAAAGAGGTTGAGAAAAAAATTGAAAAAGAAAATGAGGAGAAGATTGAAAAAGAGAGTGAAAAACAGATTGAAGAAAAAGGTTATCAAGAGGAAAATATTGAGAAAATTAGTTTGGCAAGAAAATGTGAAAGGGGAAAAGACTTTGGTCTCAAAACAGTCCCAATTCATTTTTTATTGTAACAATTTTTATGTTATTGCTAATGCTTCTAATAACTTTTCTTTGTCTAGTGGTGTTGTAATTGTTTGGCAGAAATTCATTCCAACGGAAGCACCCTATGGCAATGTGATTGTGAAGGACACCTTTGATGGACCACCAATGTCTAATTTTGGTGATAAAAACTGTTTTAATTCGAGGTCGAATTCTTTCAAAGAAGGAGGGCATGATGTAAGCCAAGGGGGGCAAGTCAAGATTTCCTCAAGGATGAAAAGAGCCTAATAAGGAGCATGGTCCAAGTAGCAAGACAAGGACTTGATGGGCCTATGATAAGGATTACAACCAAGAAAGCTCAACAAGTCTCTATCCAAATAATGGCTCTTGTTTTGATAGAAGCAAACCCAAGATCAAGACCAAATGGAGTAAAGCCGAAATTGTTAACTTACATTCTCCAATTGAAGGATCCATGACAAGGGGGGGCGATCCTAAGAAGAAGAAGCTTGGAGAGTGGGGCGAATTCAAGAAGCCCAGCCCAAGTCTTTAAATTATTGTCTTTGTTAATTCAATAAAGTATGGAATTATGTAAGTGGGGCCTTTATTGCAAATGGAGGCAGCCCATCTTTCTTATTCTGCACATGTTAAATTAGTGTAGATTGAGTTTCCTTTTGATGTAAATTGTGCGGGTTACACTTTTTAATTTGAGAAGCAAAGTGTAACCACCCATAATCAAGAGATGGTGGGGGCGTATCAATCAATGTGGTGGCTGAGTAAAGATTAGCTTAATTGAGTCTTTAGTGTTAGAGTTAAGTGGATTATTAGGCCAAGTTATGAGGGGTTATGGAATCTTTAGAGGCAAGTGTGAAATCAGATTTTTGGCAACCATGCCTATATGTATTACGCCCCACAACATGAATAAAATAACTTGGAAGTTCATTGTGGATTGATATCCCTTGTTGAGAGAATTGTTCTCTTGGGTTCTTGGTTGAGCCAAACCTTGTTCTTATCAAGAATCCAAGATTCTTGTGGTGAACCTCATTGGCTTATCAAACAATCTTGTTTGTGGCGCCTATCATCATCTCTTTCTCCATCCATTTTATATCTTTTCTTCACTTTATTTTGGTTACTAAAGTGTTTACAATTTTATCTTCTTCTTGAATGTATTTTGCGCCATACATGTGTTAAGAATTCAACCAAAAAGATCATGTCAAGGCAACCCTCAGTTAGGTTGTCATCATTTACTCCTCCTTCTCCCAAGCCCTATCCTCTTAAACCCTAAGCCCTCTTTTAAACATTTGGCAAGAAATTGAGAGGGGAAGGGGAAAGCCCCCCTTTTTAAACAAAAGAAATCCTAAGGCATTTGGACAATAATATCCTTCATTAAAAGGGTATTATTTACAAGACTCAAAAATTAACTTTAACACACTAGTTAAATTATAATTAACTTGCTAAGGTTATGTCAAGTTATGCACTATCCTATTTATATCATAAACTCTTGTTTAATTTATTATAGAAAACGCAAGAGCATTTTTAAATTATAGCTTAATTTATTAAATTGAGAATTTATTTATACCTAAAATATATCAGGTATACATTTATAATTAAAAAAAATTCGAGCATAACATCATCGCTTATAATTAAATTATCAAAATAACTGGGTATTAAAGTTAAATAAGCTCTTCTTTAATGGGACATCAGGGTGTCTCAGGTTTTGTTCTGTCCTTGGCTTCACCATGAATTTTACTAATTCTAACTCAGCTACAAACAAGTATTCTTTTCACACCTAGCTTCTTCAGACTCCTATGAGAATCAATTCACACCTAGTCTCTCCAGGCTCAACACAAGTATTCTTTTGGCTAGCCTCTTCAGGCTTACAGACACAAAGTGTTTAGCAAAAGCTTCAAAATACAACTTTGCAAGTCAACTGAATAACACTCAGGGTGAATATTAATGAAGTTGGGTATGATTGCAGAAATAACTTCTTAGAATAAATTCAAATAATTGAACGAGAAATATTAATGAAAGAATATGAGAGCTTTGAATGCATAGTTCGTTCGCAATGAATATTCAAAGGTTCATTAGTTTCTGCAAGTACCTTTAATGCCTTATTTATATAATCATCATCAATAAACCTGTTGAGAGACATTCTCCTTGGATCAGTGCTTTTGTTTTTTCATCCATTAATGCCAAAGAGTTTTCTGAAGTCCCATTTAATGTTTATGGACGTTGGTAGGATTTTATGACTTGAGGACATACTTCTTTGCTTGCTTTATTAGAGTGCAAACGATGGTCAGAGTTGGGGCATGTGATTTTTTTACTTCGAGCTATGCGAATTCCTATTTTGTGTGACAATGAGATTTGACACAGAAAAGTTCTTTATGTTTTTGCATTCAAAAGGGACAGTCCACTTTTCTGATTGTTATGTACTAAATTTCATTCTGGAATTTGCTATTTTGTTTCCAAACATTCAAAATCCCCCTGCTTACATCCTAATTTGATTGATTAACTCTCTTGGGTCCTTATGAATACGACCTTCGTTGCACCTTATGCTACAAGTTACTTTGAATATGATTTTATGCATTTGACAGAGTTTGGCAACTCTGATCAGTCCCAAAAGGGGAATGAGTGTAACTTTTGAAACAAAAAAGGGTGCTGCTGTAATTAAATCAACCCTCGAGGGAGGTCAATATAATTTTCCATAGTCAATATTGTCTAGAAATCTACTACCTGCCTTTAAACAGTAGCTAGCTCATGACTAACTTAATTGATGAACTTAAAATACATGCATTATCAACATCACGGTGAAGGCTATGGTGCACCACCCACATGGTAATTTCTCGTCCAATTATTTAGCCATGTGTGTTATTTGACTTTTCAACCCATTTAACAGTATTCAAATACAACATTCATTTTCGTATTTTTTATTTTTCAAATACATTGATTATTCAAACTTCACCCATTCTCTATCTTTTTCACATCTTTCTCTGAGTTTATTATTTTTGTATCAGACCCGACTATGCCGACCTACCCCGTGCATTCAGTTTCCAAAAGATGTCGTATTAAAGACATGTTTGCCTTGTTGTTACAGTTATGTTCTAGCATCCTATGCTAATTTCCTTTAGGATGGTGAGGAAGACGTCGTAGAAGAAGATTCCTCTGTAAAATCTATCAGTTTCTTCCATGGAGCTGCTCCACCACCTCCTCCTTCTTTAGCTTTTATTCTTTTCATTATTTACATATACTGTTTGTCTCTCCCTCTCCTTCGGTTCTGGCTCTCCATCTCCCTCAGTTCTCTCACTTCCGTCACTCTCTCTCTCCCACGAACCAGCCACCTCCGACCACATTAACCCACCGCAGTAAACTGCTCCGGCCGAAACCACCACCACCGAGAGCCACCACGACCGCCACCTATCTCAGTTCTCTCTGTCTCTCAGATCTCTCAGATTCGGCCACCTTGCTATCTCGATTCTCTCTCTCTCAAATCTCTTAGATCCCGCCACCACCACCTGGTCAGAGCGGCGATGGGAACGGAATCTAGGTTTGTGGTGGTGGACAAGGGCGGCGGCGGCTGCACGGTTGTCATGGCAACGACTCTGTAGTTTTTGGGAGGTGAAAGAAAACACCCCCACACGGCTCATCAGTCACATTCCAGAGATTATCTCCAGAAAAAAATTTAAACGAAGAAATTTTTTTTTTAAACAAACCAGATGTAGATTTCATATTATTTTAATTAAAATTTGTTTCCTGCATTTACTTGTATTTTTCAGTATTTCTTATAAGAATACTAATAATACACATGTATTTTATGGCAAAATACTACTACCATACTAGTTTGACTACATTCAAGTTTGAAAAGTCAAACTGACACAATAAAACCCACATGGCAACTCCATTGGTGCACATTGTGACAAGTGGGTGGTGCACCGCTGCTCCACCTAGGAGGGTGGTGCACCGAAGACGCTTCTCAACATCACATTGCTTACTAACTTTTCTATCAAGATAATCTTATGCAAGAAAAAAATTTTCTATCAAGATAAATAAGTTAGAAGAGAGAATGTTATATAGGTCGGCCTATTTAGTTACACACATACATATATCATGCTATTACAGCATATTAGTATTTTTATAATATAAATTTTTTAAATTATATAACATTTTTATAAAGACTTATTTAAAATCCTAGACCCGTTGACCTATTTGAAAGTTTAAGCTTGTTGACCTATTAAAGGTAGGCCCACTTACCTATTTTAAAGCCTTACTGCAAAGTAGACCTTTCAAAAATCTTTTAGGTCAGAATAGACTAATAAAAAGGCCTAGTGAAACTTTATAACATGACTTATATCAAGTACATAGGTTGTAACACCCCGTTTTTACTGTTTTTTAGTATCAATAGAATAACATCTGTTTATATTTTTATCCGAGACCTATAAAAATGATTTTGAATAAAGCAAAATCATATTTAGACTCTACTTTATAGTAAAAGGTTACGGTTAAATTTTGGGTTGAAAATTCATACGGAACCCGGTCTGCGTTTTCACTGACAGAAAAAATTTTACTGATCAGAAAACCTAATTTTTATCTGTGAATGAAACGGTTTAGATTTATATTACATTTGCAATGATATAGATTATTTTGAAATTTTCGCTCAAAACAGGTAAGCAACGGAGCCGGATACAGAACTGCAGGGACCCGCCAAGAGATGAGGTGATGACTCATGTACGATGAGTCACAATGTAATGATGGAATTCCAAAAATGATGCTAACCTCCTTAAAGAAAAGACCATTTTGCCCTTGAACTTTAATTGTAATTTCAATCTTGTCCCACAAAATTTTGGACCTTTCTACCCCAAGTTACACGGCCCTATCCCCTCCTTCACACACTTATCCATTTCAATTTTCTCACTTCATCTCTTCCAAAGTCATTTTCTCTACCTAAAACACCATTGTTGGAGCTTGCAATTTTCTTCAAATTTCTTCACTTCTTTCATCAATTAGAGGTATATCCTCACGATCAATGGTCATAACTACTCTCCTTTCCAATTATTTCCATTCCATTCTTGTCAAAAATTCTAGGGTTCAATTTTTCTTGATTTTCTTCAAATAATTCTAGAAAATCATAGAATGATGATTTTTGAAGTATGACAATTTTTACTTTCTTGTTTTCTACGTTGTTGTGAAGGATTAAGTGATAGTTTGGAGTGTTGATTAGTAAGAAGGGAACAAAAGCTATTTTCAAGAAGAAATTCGAAATTTCGAAAGTAATGGGAGCTTACCTGAGGAGTTTTGATAGCTATATGCTATTTGTCTGTCGTTTATAATTAATTTGTAGTAAATCTGTGGTATTAAATTTAATTATTATGCACTTGTTTATGTGATTTTAATTTTTACCTGTGAAAGCATGTTATAACTGTGGTATATGTATCTGTATGTATGGATTAACTGTTGGTTGATTGATTGACTGAAAGCCTGACAGTGGTCAGTGCTCAATTGTAATTAAGGATAAAACTTTAAAAGGCTTGAGGAGAAAATTAAGTATTTTGATTTATGGAAGTGGAAGAAAATGTTGAAAATAATAATGTTTAATGATTTTTCGGTTAAAGCATAAATCAATGAGTGATAGTAAGGACGAAACCGTGAAAAATCTTCAATTACGATAATTTTTCCAAAATAAATTCAAAAACAAAATAAAAAGTAATTACAAGAAATTAATGTTTCAAAAATATTTTAATATTGATGGTGAAACATTTTTGTAAAATAAAAAGTCATTTGATTTATAAATGATTTTATTCAAAACGAAAAAATAATTTAGAAAAGTGTCTTACGGCGAAACTATGAGAAATAGTTTTATTATTTTGGAAAATAACGTGTTAGAAATGATTTTCAAGGATTTGATGTTTTTAGGAAAAGAAATTTTAAAAGAAAATGAATTTGAGAAAAATGAATTTTCTTAACGATTTAACGTTTTACAAATGAATTTCAGCGAAAAAGATTTTCTGCAAAAGGA
The DNA here is from genome assembly GCA_035048595.1 of Echinosophora koreensis. NCBI lineage: Eukaryota > Viridiplantae > Streptophyta > Magnoliopsida > Fabales > Fabaceae > Echinosophora > Echinosophora koreensis. The sequence continues at coordinate 1,748,011 of JAPCYP010000061.1, read as the reverse complement.
TTTTAAATCAGCGAAAGTATTTTCGATAAACTTGGATAAGTTTCAGAGTTTTCTTTTGGCATTTGTTGTTTCACAGAACGAAAACTATGTTGAAAAGTAAAAGTGAACTTAGTGGCCGAGACGTCGGGATTCTAGTGTTCTGTGAGAAGAACACGTAAATCATTAATATGTGTTGGTTGTGGGGGACTTTATGTCCTATAAGTGATGTGGTGGACTTCGTGTCCCACATATGCGAACTTAGGACCGGTGCATCGGTCTAGGGTTTCGTGATTGAGCACTCGGACTGTATGTCCTGTGTTGAGAATGATTGGGGTTTGTGCCTTTAGTCGTGTGCCTTGAGCCTCGACAATAAAGAACGAACGAAAAAGAAAAGCAGTGAAAACAACTGTTTTACATGTATTGATTGGCAGATGTGCCATTATGGCAGATGTGCCAATTTTTTTTTCAGGCTACAATTTACACAGGGTGGATTGATAAATTGAGGAATTCAAGACCAAAGTCTTTAGGGACATCTGGGTTCGTGGGCCACAAAGGCTGGGGCCTCGCTACCTCGATCCGTGGATGTAACGATGCAAAACGTGGATGTACTCAATTAGGGACTACTCAATATTATGTAGGTGCTTGAGTGTGATACCCTTGAACAATTGGGGTTCGGACCTCAGTGAATAGGCTGACCTCACGAAAATGATTGTGTGATGAAGGGAAGTTAGGATCTCCGGAGATTAAGAAACAGATAGTGGACATTAAAATATCATGCATTTTTACAAAATAACGATGATTGTAGGGTATGAATCCCATTGTTTAAAATATTGAGATTATTGTTGAGGATTCACAGGTTCTGTTATGTATGTACTAGTGATTTTTGTTGTTATCTGTGTGTCGCGCATGTAGTTATCGCGATAAAACTCATATGTCGGTATCTCACCCTTGCGTTATATCTGTTTGTGGTTTTGTTGTTGTACCTTGGAACGCGAGTACAGATGATGCAGAGGAGTTCCCGGTTTCACTTGGAGATACTAGTCCTGATCTTTGAAGAGGACTTATGTAGATGAGATGACCATATAGGTCATTCTCGGTGGATGTTTTGTAAAATGACTAGCTTAGGCTCTTGAGATGTGTTTATTTTGATGATAGTATGTATATATATATGGCTCGGAGAGTCTTTCTTTTGAATGGAAATCTAAGACTTTTCTTTTTGGTCATGTAAATATTTTCAGAAAACTCGTACACTACAATGATTTATAATGTTTAATATTACTATGAAGGATGAATGTATGTATAGTACTTTGTTTTACTTTATTGGTTATAGATTAATGTTTGGGGATATCTACAAGAAAAAAAAAATTTACATCGTTTTCGAACATAGCTAATGCGTAGACTATTTTCTGAAAGCAACCAGCATTTCTTTATATTTATTTAATATGTTTTTTTTCCGAAATTGAGTAAGACATATAATGCCAAGGGGGTGTTACATTAATGGTATTAGAGCTGGTCAAGTCTTTCGGGAATCTTTGGGGAATAGGTCTGTTATGTTTGTGTTGTGTGATCTCTGATTGTGAGTTGATTGAATTACTTCTTAGAAGTAATGTGTGATAATACATAAGCATACTTTCAGTTTCTAGTTGTAGTCTAACTTATTTTGTATTGTAGATCAGTTATGGAACCAGATGGTGGACGTGGCCCGTGGAAAGGGCCGTAGAGACGGTCATGGTGGCAGCCATGATAATATAGGGGAAAACAATGATGGTGCTGGTGGGATGGATCAAGCAACACAAGCCATGGCAAATGTTGCAGCTACCATTGCATTACAAACAGCTACTATGGCTGCACAGAACCAACAAGATCAAATTCGGGCCGAGCAAGCTACTGAGGCCAGAGGTTTAACTACCTTTAGACGTCAAAATCCGCCACAGTTTCATCGGGATGCTGATCCTGAGAAGGCTGATCTATGGATAGAAGAGTTGGAGAAGATTTTTGAGCTTATCCATAGCCCTGAAGGAGTAAAAGTTCCATATGCTACCTTCCTGCTCTTGGGAGATGCATAGTACTAGTGGAAGGGCACTAGAAAACTGTTAGAAGCGTACCACCAGGAAATTACTTGGAATGTTTTCCGAAACACATTTCTGGATAAGTATTTTCCTCAGAGGGCCAGAGTTGAGAAAGAACAAGAGTTTTCACATCTGCAACAGAGAGAATTGTCTGTTGGGGAATATACTGCGAGTTTGAATCACTCGCCAAGTATTTCTGTTTCTTCCAAGCTCAACCGGATGAAGGCTGGAAATGTGAAAGGTTCGAGGGAGGTTTACGATATGAAATCAAGGAGTCTGTGTTACCTCTTGAAATCTACAACTTTTAAGCTTTAGTCGAAAAGTTTTGGAAAGTGGAACAGATGAAAAAAGGTAGAGACAACCGGAGTAATACTGGAGGACCATCCCAATTCAGAAATCAATTTCAGAACCAGAAAGAGAAAGAAGCTCAGAAGAAGCCTTATTTCCGATATACAGAAAATAATCAAAATCAACAATCCTACCGTCCCGTAGCTTCTGCTTACACTACAAAAAAAAACTGTTGGTCGCTAAACATGCTAATTCGGTCGCTATCCTATTTAACGACCGAAATAGCAACCGAATCAAGGGGGTAGCAGAAACCCTAGTCGCTAAACGTTTAGCGACCGAGTTTGTATATCGATCACAAAATGGCAACCGGTAATTCGGTCGCTAAAATGTGTATTTCGGTCGCCGAAGAGTTGGTCGCATGATCAGATAACCGAATTTGGGGACTGATATTCGGTCGCTATTTCGGTCGCTATTCATGAAAATAAATAATTTTTTTATATTTTCTTTTAACTTAAGCCTAGCAACCGAATTTTATTTTTCAAAAATAACACCATTGATTTTTAATTTCTGATATAAACAGAGTACATCAATATATATATATATATATATATATATATATATATTGGATAAATAGAATACATAAATATAATAATGTACTAACATAAATATAATAACGTACTAACGATCCAAAACACCACTGTCAATATGGCCAAGAAAACATATAGATTAATTAACGCAAGTTTAATAATGTTTATAAAAAAAAAGTTTAATAATGTACTAACGATCAAAACATCAAAACACCACAGTCAATAATGTACTAATGATCCAAAACACATAGATAAATTATTGGACATATCAAAACATCAAAACTTCTTCAGTTTAGCTTCTTCAGTTCATCAATCGTCCATTGGGATGAACATGTAGAAGCGAGAACCCCCAAGGTACTTAAAAAATGCCAATACACCAGTGGACAACAAATACAACTCCCTGATACCCTATGTGTTAGTTGCAAAATATGGGCGATCCTCATGGATTACTATCATCCCATTGAACAGATTTCCGCATTTGTCTTCAATAGTCACTGCACGTGGTATTCCTTTTCCCCAACGACGATAGAATGATCGCGGAGTTAAAATTAAATCCTGTAAATACACCCGAACAATTTAGTAATGATTAGTTTATGCCTTAATCACCTTAATTTTTTTTCGATCGTTATTCTTCACTTGATGAGATACTGTACCTGGTCCAAATGGATGGTTGTCTCAAAACATTTAGTCGGATCCATTTTCTAATAAAACGATAAGGAAAACAAACAAACACGATTAGGAAAACAAACAATCAATGGTATAAACAATATGAGGATTAGGAAGTAAGCACAATGGCATAAGTTCACACAAGTCATATGTCTAAACTTCATCAAGTGATAATAAGCAAAGATGGAAAGATCCATGTAGCAGACTAGCAGGTTAAATAGAACAAAGAAATGTAACTTCACATGCAATAGTTTTCAGGAAAGCAGATGCTTTTACGTGGTTTTGAAGGATGGTCATAGAGAGGACTTTTCCTACCGGAAGTGCCTTGATAACCTATTAAGGGAGAAGTATCCAGACATCGCTGAATCATTCATCAACAAGTATTTCTGGAAACCTCGGGGAAGGGGGGACCATGCCCCAATGCCAACTCCAACACTCCAGCTCCATTGCCTAGTGAAACAAATGAGTAGAAAACCAGAGCTGCTTTCTAATGTGAATGAAATATAGAAAACTTGTGCATAATGTTTGATTGTTTCTTAGTAAATCGCAAATTTATCTAGATATATCTGAGAATATTAGTAAAGGCTGTTAAGCCATCCCCGTCATCTTTGTAGAGTGTGCTACCTCAGAAAGGACTTTACAACTAACTTATGAGATTAAACGAAAATGGCAACAGCCCCAAACGAAAATGGCAACCACCCCAAACATAACACCCTTCGGAAATGGCGTGTTTGGCAAGCTCACCAGTCCCAATGGTTTTAGTCTGGTGTCTTGGCTGGAGATGTCAGTGACATTCTAAAATTCAAGGCCTAAAGTCCTAGTTAAAACTTTTTAAGTACTAGAAACTTATTCTATTATTAAACGATAACTTTCATGGAGCTACTAAGAACTATAGAACTCTCCCCCCTCGCTCTAAATAAAGAGTTAAATGAAAGATGCATATCCTCAGTCCTTCTATACCACTAAAACCACACACATTTGCTTGGATATAATAGCAGTTGGAAATAAAAATGATACAGCATTAGCAGGCATCACATGATAGACTTGACATGACACAATAAAAGCATATCAGCATCCAACAGAGTTGTTTTCTGCCACTTAACTATCAATTACAACAGATTATAACATAACCAAGCCTGAATCAGTACACATATCACCTATCAGCTAATTACAACCTTTCAAACTAGAATCAATATGCTACAATCCGAGAAATACCCCGTAACCAGAAGCAAGCATCTCTGCCCAACTTCCAGAATCAATACACCAGTCCCAAACAGATACACTTCCATATTAAGAAACAAACAGAGACCAAAATTCACCACAACATCTCATCCAAGCTACCTACAGCCAGCTAATATTACCAATTCCAAAACCCTTTAAAATGATAGAAACTGGCTATTTTCCAAAATGCACAAGTTAACAAGGCCATGTCAATTAACTAGCAGTACTCAAAAGTATACAAAGTCTTAACCTAAAGCCTCCAGCAAGCTAATTTAAGCCCAAAAAACCAGAGACTAAAAAAGCAAACCAAAGAGAGATAGAGAGAGGTGAGGAGAGATAAATCATACAAAACATGTATCAAACGGGGTTATGGGAACCCCTTTACTTTACTCTAACCCCAAGCCTATGAGTACACTACACTTATCCCCATACCTGGATTGAAGGTAGCTCTCCCAAACACCAACAGCAACTGGTCTCTCCTCTTAAGGTAAATCGACCTCAAACAAGCCTTAAACAATGGAAATACAAACTTTATTAGTTTCCCAATACAAAAATGAAAAGGAAACCAATAAAAAGGGACGGAATATTACCTATAGAAGAAGTACAGACGAAACAACGTTTCCCTAGGGTCTCCAATACTCAAGAAACACATTGAGTATGAAGGGAAAGAGGGAAAAAGATGTAGCAGCCGCACTAGGGTTTTAGCCACCAAGATTTAGAGTTGACGGTGCAACCCTCGAGTCTGTACGACATATATAAGCTGCGCTCAGAGCACGGTCGTGCTCCTCACCAAGCACGGGCGTGCTGGACTTAGTGTCAGTGAGACGCGGTCCACACTTGAGCACGGGCATGCTCACTATTGAGTACGATCGTGCTCAACTTAAACTTGGCAACACACTTCAGGCTTTAAGCACGGGCGTGCTGGCTAATGAGCACGGGCATGCTAATGTACCAGAAAGGGACTCTTAAGCCAAAAATCCCACTAAGCCCTTAGCCAACAATTCCAACATAACAGAACGGCTTAACGAAAGCACTTAACAAAAAGCAGGTGTTACATATCACACTCAAGCACCTACATAATATTGAGTCCCTGATTGAGTACATCCACGTTTTGCATTGTTACGTCCACGACTCGAGGTCGTGAGGCCCCAGCATTTATGGTTCACGAACCCGGATGTCCCTAAAGACCTTGGTCTTGACTTCCTCAATTTATCAATCCACCCTTTGTAGATTGTAGCTCAAAAAATACAATGGCACATCTGCCACAATGGCACGTCTGCCAATCAATTCATGTAAAACAGTTGTTTTCACTACTTTTCTTTATTGTCGAGGCTCAAGGCACACGACTAAAGGCACAAAGCCCAATCATTCTCAACACAGGACATACAGTCTGAGTGCTCAATCATGAAACCCTAGATCGATGCACCGGTCCTAGGTATTAACGATTTATGTGTTTTTCTCACAGAACACTAGAATCCCGACGTCTCGGTCACTAGGTTCACTTTTACTTTTCAACATAGTTTTCGTTCTGTGAAACAACAAATACCAAAACAAAACTCCGAAACTTATCCAAGTTTATCGGAAATACTTTCACTGATTTAAAAACCTTTTGCAGAAAGTCTTTTCCGCTGAAATTCGTTTGTAAAACGTTAAATCGTAAAGAAAATTCATTTTTCTCTAATTCATTTTCTTTTAAAATTTCTTTTCCGAAAAACCTCAAATCCTTGAAAATCATTTCTAATACGTTCTTATCCAAAATAATAAAACTATTTCTCATAGTTTAGCCGTAAGACACTTTTCTAAATTATTTTTCGTTTAGAGTAAAATCGTTTATAAATCAAATGACTTTTTATTTTACAAAAAGTTTTTCACCATCAATATTAAAATATTTTTAAGATATTAATTTCTTGTAATTAATTTTTATTTTATTTTTGAATTTATTTTGGAAAAATTATCGTAACTGAATATTTTTCACGGTTTCGTCCTTACTATCACTCATTGATTTACGCTTTAACCGAAAAATCATTAAATATTATTATTTTCAACATTTTCTTCCACTTCCATAAATCAAAATACTTAATTTTCTCCTCAAGATTTTTAAAGTTTTATCCTTAATTACAATTGAGCACTGACCACTGTCAGGCTTTCAGTCAATCAATCAACCAACAGTTAATCCATACATACAGATACATATACCACAGTTATAACATACTTTCACAGGTAAAAATTAAAATCACATAAACAAGTGCATAATAATTAAATTTAATACCACAGATTTACTATGAATAAATTACATACGACAGACAAATAGCATATAGCTATCAAAACTCCTCAAGTAAGCTCCCCTTACCTTAGGAATTTCGAATTTCTTCTTGATAAAAGCCTCTTGAATTTTTGATCCCTTCTTACTAATCAACACTCCAACCTATCACTTAATCCTTCACAACAAAGAAGAGAACAAGTTAAAAAATGAAACAAAATCCATCTATCCTGTGAGTGAGGTTCGACCAACATGAAAAAAAAATGGCTAGGGATCTTTAAATTTTTCAAGATCTTGGATCTATGATCCTAGAGTATTAGAGAACTAGTAAAAAATGTCATACTTCAAAAATCATTATTCTATGATTTTCTAGAATTATTTGAAGAAAATCAAGAAAAATGGAACCTTAGAATTTTTTATAAGAATAGAATGGAAATAATTGGAAAGGAGAGTAGTTATGACCATTGATCGTGAGGATATACCTCTAATTGATGAACATTAAAGGTGTTACAAAACAGATCTCACCAATGAAGCAGGGTGATCAGATTCTTACAAAACCTGCTGATATTGAGCAACACATCCTCAGTTTTTACAAGGATCTGTTTGGGACCAGGGGGCTTGTCTTGATAATGGTCTGGTTTCAGAAGTTATCCCTGCATCAGTCACTCTAATAGACAATGCTATGCTTACAAATTTTCCATCTATGGAAGAGGTCAAAAATGCTGTTTTCTCAATGAATGGCAATGGTGCTCCTGGACCGAATGGTTTTGGAGGATTCTTCTTTCAAAATTATTGGGAGATCATTGCAAATGATGTGTTCAATGCTGTTACACAGTTTTTCAAGGATGGTTGGTTATTGCCTAATCTCAATTTCAACATTGTGGCACTTATTCCAAAAATAGCAGGTGCAGACAGAATTGAACAATATAGGCCTATTGCCTTAGCTAATTTCCAATTCAAAATAATAACCAAGGTGTTGGCAGCCAGGTTAGCTAAGGTTGCTCCTAAAATCATTTCAAATAATCAAAGGGGATTTGTCAAAGGTAGACAGATCACAGACTGCATTTGTTCTGCTTCTGAATGCTTCAATTTGTTAGATAAGAGAGCCTTTGGTGGAAATTTAGCTTTAAAAATTGATATAAAGAAAGCCTTTGATACTCTTGATTGGAGGTTTTTGCTCAGAGTTTTGGAAGCTTTTGGCTTTGACAGGAAGTTCTGTGCTTGGATCCACACAATCCTGCTCTCTGCCAAGTTGTCTATTTCAGTAAATGGCCATGCTGTGGGGTTTTCAGTTGTCTTAGAGGAGTTAGACAGGGTGATCCACTGTCTCCCCTTCTGTTCTGTTTGGCTGAGGAGGTGTTGAGCAGAGGTATTCTTAAATTGGTTGAGGATGGCAAGCTTCAGTTAATGAGTCGCCCTAGAGGTTTCAAAATGACTAGCCACATTCTCTATGCAGATGATCATATTCTGTAGGGCCTCAGTCAAAAATCTGCAAAACTTGATGAAGCTGTTCCAAAACTATGAAACTGTCTCTGGTCAGGTTATTAGTGTTGACAAATCAAAGTTCTATGTTGGCTCTATGTCTGCTGCCAGAATTGCTAGGATTTCTACTTTGCTTGGCTTTAACTTAGGATATGCTCCTATAAACTATCTTGGTGTGCCTTTATTTAAAGGTAAACCTAGAAAGTTACATCTTTTGCCTATTGCTGATAGAATAAGGGTGAAGTTGTCCTCATGGAAAGGCTCTCTATTGTCTATTATGGGGAGAGTGGAACTTGTGAAATCTGTTATTTTTGGAATGCTGCTATATAGCTTCAAGGTCTATAGCTGGCCAGTTAGTTTGATTAATCAGATTGAAAAATGGTCCAGAAACTTCATCTGGTCTGGCTGCATCTATACCAGAAAGGTAGTCACTGTGTCTTGGAAGTTGGTGTGCAGGCCTATTGTTGAAGGAGGCCTTGGCATCAGATCAATTAGAGAGGTGAACAGAGCTGCTATGCTTAAGCTAGGATGGGATTTAATCTCCTCAGATTGTGCCTGGTCTAACCTGCTGAGAACTAGAATTTTCAGAAAAGGTAAGCTTGTTCTTTATCCAATCTCATCCTCCATTTGGTCTGGTATTAGACACACTTTCTCTATTGTCTTGGATAACCTAGCTTGGTTGCTTGGAAATGGTTTTAAAAAAAAATTCTGGACTGAGAAATGGTTGTCCAAACCTGTGGTACAATTCTTAAATGTTCCTTCTGATTGGTACTGTCTTCTAGAAGGGAAAGTTGCTGATTTTATTGAAGGAAATCATTGGAGCATTCCTCAGACTCTTAGAGATCACTGTCCAGCTCTAGCAGCTGAAATAAACCACCATGTTATTCCAGTTAATCCAGTTGAGGATCAGCCAATTTGGAGCAGTTCTGACTCAGGGAATCTATCTTTTAGAGAAGCCTATACATTTTTATGTCCTGTAGGTCCCAATTTGGACTGGTCAAAACTGATTTGGAGAAGATGTATTCCTCCTTCAAAATCCTTCATTCTATGGAGGATCATTCACAATAAGATGCCTACTGAAGACAATCTTTGGAGTAAAGGGTGCATAGTTGTTACTCAGTGTTCTTTATGTGGTATTGCAGCTGAATCCACACAGCATCTTTTTCTTAGCTGTAGTTATGCTAGAGCTATATGGAATTGGTTTAGTGATATGATTGCTGTGCACATTGATTTATCTAGCATTGAATCTGTTCTAAAAATTTGTGACAAAGATTGGAGCTCCCATAGCCTTGATGTAATCACTTCGGGCATCATCAATGTGCTTTTCTACATCTGGTTTGCTAGGAACCAAGCTAAGTTCAACAACAAAAGGATCAGTGCTCTTTCAATAAAACACTCAATCTTATCCAATGTCTCTCTATCAGGTAATTCTAGTGTTGGGCATATGGCAAACTCAGTTGATGATTTGATGTTGTTTCAGAAATTTAAAATTTCGGGTAGGCCATGTAAAGCTCCCAAGATCATTGAAGTCACTTGGCATCCTCCCCTTTGCAATATGGTGAAAGGTAACTCGGATGGGGCAGCAAAAGGCTTCCCTGGTTTGGCAGTCTGTGGTGGTCTTTTTAGAGATAAAAGTACTGCAATCATGGGCTGTTTTGCTGCAAATCTTGGTGTTGATACTGCTTTAAGTGCCGAGCTTCATGGAGCCATGATCTCCATTGAGATTGCTTTCAAAAATGGCTGGTGGAACCTTTGGTTAGAATGTGACTCTCAATTGGTGGTTCAAGCCTTCAGAGACAGCAACATTGTCCCTTGGAAGTTAAAGAATAGATGGCACAATTGTCTTGATTTGACTAGAAAAATGAGATTTATAGTTTCCCATATTTATAGAGAGGGCAATTCTTATGATGATAAATTAGCCAATTATGGTATTTTAATTAATGACTTTGTTTGGTGGGATTTAGCTCCTGATTTCATTAAGGAGGACTTCTTTAGAAATAGAAGTGGTCTTCCCAGTTATAGATTTAGGCATTTCTCTCATGGGTAAGGTTTTTTGACCCCCCATGATTTTGTATATTTTTTCTTTCTCTAATAATATTAAGGTGTGCTGCAAATGATTGGTGGTGTCTGAGGTGCCAACTTAGTTGGGATGTCTTTCATCACAGTGATGCCTTTGCATGCCTTTTTGAAAAAAAAATTGATGAAAGAAGTGAAGAAATTTGAAGAAAATTGCAAGCTCCAACTATGGTGTTTTAGGTTTTCTTGGAGAGAAAATGACTTTGGAAGAGATGAAGTGCGAAAATTGAAATGGCTAAGTGTGTGAAGGAGGGGATACGGCCATGTAACATGGGGTAGAAATGTCGAAAATTTTGGAACTCCATCATTACATTGTGACTCATCCTACATGAGTCATACTCATCATCCTCATCTCTTGGCGAGTCCCTGCAATTCTATATCCAGCTTCGTTATTTACCCGATTTAAATTTTCTCGTGCGTTTACTTTGAAAAGTCGCCTGAATAAAATATAACATTTTATTTTTGAGCAAAAATTTCAAAATAATCTATATCGTTGCAAATGTGATATAAATCTAAACCGTTTCGTTCACGGGTCAAAATTAGGCTTTCTAATCAGTAAAAAATTTTCTGTCAGTGAAAACACAGACCGGGTTCCGTCTGAATTTTCAACCCAAAATTTCACCGTTACCTTCTACTATAAAGTAGAGTCTAAATATGACTTTGTTTTATCCAAAATCATTTTTCTAGGTCTCGGATAAAAATATAAACATATATAATTCTACCAATACTAAAAAAGTAAAAAGGGGTGTTACAATACTACCCCACTAAAAAAAATTTCATCCTCCAAATTACGCACCTGGAAAAAGATCAGGATATTGTAATCTCATCTTGTCCTCATCTTCCCATGTTGCATCTCCGGTTGTCTTATCCCAAATAACCTTGACTTAGGAAATTTGCTTACCCCTGAGCTACTTAATCATCTTATCTTCGATTCTTACAGGCGAAGTCTCATAAGACAAGTTTTCTTTTAATTGTACTACATCGGGTTCAATTACATGTGATGGATTAGGCTCAATTGTGAGACATGGGAAACATTATGGATGTTTGAAAGAAAAGGTGGTAAAGCAATTTGGTAGACTACTGAACCAATACGACGAAGAATTTGGTAAGGTCCAATGAATTTTGGAGTGAGTTTTCTGGACTTTATAACCCTAACTATCCTAGTCGTGGGTGTGACTCTTAGAAATATATGTCCACTTTCTTGAAATTCTAGAGGTCGTCTCCTTTGATCAGAGTAACTCTTTTGCCTGCTTTGTGTTGTTTTCATCTTTTCACGAATTTGTTTAAACTTTTCCATTGTTTGTTGCACGATTTCAGGACCTAAAATCATGCTTTCTCCATCTTGGTACCAACACAACGGTGTTTGAAACTTTCGTCCATAGAGAGCCTCATGGGGCGCCATCCCTATACTTGAATGAAAACTATTGTTGTATGTGCACTCGATTAGCGGTAAGAGATTATCCAAACTTCCACGATGGTTTAAGACACATGCACTCAGCAAGTCTTCCAACGATTGAATTGTTCTTTCCGTTTGTCCATTGGTTTGTGGATGATACGCCAAACTTAAACGTAACTTGGTTCCCAGTACTTGATGCAGACTTCTCCAAAATCGTGAAGTAAGTTTCGGAACTCTGCCACTGTCTTCGGCCTTTCCCAAGAAAGTATTGTTTCTAATTTCACAGTATCGATAACAATTCCTTCCTCGATAATTTCATGCTCTAAGAACTTCACTCCTTCGAGCCAAAGTCCGCATTTAGGTAACTTTGCGTATAACTTCTTCTCGTGTAGGATCTGTAGGACTTGTTGCAGATATTCTTCATATTCCTCATGAATTTTAGAGTAAATGAGGATGTCATCAATGAACATGACAACGAATCTCTCAAGAAATAGACGAAAAATATGTTTCCTGTAGTCCACGAAGATAGTAGGTGCATTCATCATTCAAAAAGGCATTACAAGATGCTCGAATATCCATAACGTGTTCTAAACGCAGTCTTAGATGCATATTCAGTCCTTACCCTAATCAGATGATAACCCATTCTCAAGTAAATTTTTTTTAGAATACAACAGCTCCTCGCAGTCGATCCATTAGATCGTCTATGCATGGTAGATGGTAGCTTATTCTTGATCGTTACTTTGTTGAGTTGTCGAAAATCCACACAGAGTCTCGAACCTCTGTTTTTCTTTCTCACTAAAAGAATTGATGCTCCCCACAGGGGAACACTCGGTCATCTAAATTATTTCGACAGCAGATCTTCCAGTTGAGCTTTCAACTCAGCAATCTCTGTAGGTGATATCTGGTACAGAGCAATAGAACTCGTACTGGCTCCTGGAACTAGGTCAATGAAGAACTTGATATTTCTGATTGGTGGCAAACCCGAAACATCATTCGGAAACACATCCGAAAATTCTCTCACTACAGGCTCCGTACTCAAATCGATCTCCCCTTCGAATTCTAAGCTAGATAAAAGCAAGTATTCCTGATCTCCTCCTTACCAAGAAGTTCTTACTTGGTTAGCATTTAAATATCCAGAAATCTCAGGATCAGGAAAAACTAAAGTTTTATGCGCGCAATCTAAAAGGATGTGGTTGGAAGATAATCAATCCATGCCTAGAATTACATCTAATTGTATTAAAGTCAAGCATATTAGATTAACAAGAAAATGTTTATCTTGGATGACAATAGGACAGTTCAGACATATAGAATTCACAATAACTGGTTCAACGGTTGGAGTTGAAACAATCAAATCATACGACAGGGAAGAATAAGGTAATTTCAAATGTCTCACACAATCCATCGAAATAAAAGAATGCGTTGCACCCGAATCGAAAAGTACAGTTAAAAGATTACCAGTTATGTCGCAACTACCTTGTATGAGATCATCAGAATTTGAAGCTTCAGCACCACTCATAGTGTAAACTCTTCCCTTAGCCGTCGGTCTATTAGTCTTTGAATTGTTGATGACTGCCTCGGACTTCAGTTTAGGGCATTCCTTCGCTCCTATCTGTCCACGGTTAAAGCATTTCATCCCCTTCAGTTGACATTTCTCAGTAACATGATTCGGTTGTCCACACTTGCAGCATCATTGAATAGAGCTTTTATTTTGATTGTTCTGGCTTCCACTACCATAACACTACAAAAAATAGTTGAAATAACGACCGAAAATAGCGACCGAATTTAGCAGTTGCCATTTGCGATCGAAATTGTGGCTGATATTCGAATCTACAAAAACAATAGTTATTATTGGTTTTGCAACCGAAATAGCGACCGATATAGCGACCGAAAATAAGGTAGAAAAAATCGGTCGCTAGATCGGTCGCCAAACAAAGAAGATTAATATAGTCAACTTTTGTTGAACTTTTAGCGACCGAAGTTGCGACCAATTATAGTCTGACGGTTCAATTTCTAATTACATTGCGACTGATTCAATTTCGGTCGCTAAAGCGTTCCGAAAAAATTTAAATCTGCGCCCTTTAGCGACCAAATCCATTTCGGTCGCTAAGTTATGATGAATAAAATTTCAAATAGTACCCTGTAGCGACCGATTTTGCGACCGTTTTTAAAAATTAAGCATTACGACCGAATTGTTCGGTCGCTAAAAATTAAAATCCCTAAAAACACAAAATCCCCTTTTCTTCTTCATTTCGCACTATCTCTCTTCCTCTCTCACTCTATCTCTCTTTCTCCTACTCTCCTCCGGCCACCACAGTACGAGACCACCGTCCCCTCCTCCGACCACCACCATCACGATAAGCTCTCCTCTCTCTCTCTCTCTCTATCTCTCTCTCTCTCTCTCTATGTTTCTAACTATTTCTCTCTCTCAGTTCCCTCCTTCCCCGCGCGGCCACCATCGGCACCACCAGAGCAGCGCCGCCGTCCTTCTCGATATATGTTTTGATATCTATATTAATATGATGATATGTTCATGAATGTTGTGATGGTTAAATCATGCGGTTGATGTCTTGATTATGTTGTGTTGATGCTGATGTTAATGATCAGTTTTAATCCTTAAAACGTGCTGATAATTGACCTTAGGATTAATGGATTAAAAACCCTAGAAATCAATTAAGGTTTCAGTCTCGATTTCTGCCCAGAACAGTGCAGTCGTGTATTGAGCACGACCGTGCTGAACAGGGAGCATGACCGTGCTCCCAGTTGAATTCTGGAAAATGGCAGTGCAATTAGCACGGCCGTGCAGGACAAAGAGCACGACCGTGCTGCTGAGCACCACCGTGGTCAATAGGAAGCACGACCGTGCTTCACTTCTATGACAGCACGACCGTGCAGGGGACAAGCACGACCGTGCTCCCCTAACGGATAGAGATGTGATTAAAGGACTTAAAGGGGTTCTAACCCCACCATTCCCCAATGATGATAAGTTGATGTAGCTAATTAAAGATAAAGATTAGACAACTTGGCTAATGTTTACCAAAGATAATTAAGATGATGAGATGGTGAGGTGTTGAATTTGATAAGTCGGTACCCCTTTGGGTTACCGCAAGCTGATAAGTTATGCCTTGGTGCTTTTGACCAAGGAAGCCTTGACCCTCGTTGTTGTACCTTGGTGGCCGAGAGTTTGCCCCAAGTGTTACGGTGGATTCCACTAAAGTCCTCAGGTAGATTCCGTGAGGCAAGTTGTTGCGGTCGATTCCACTGTTATCTTCGGTCGATTCCGTTGGAGTTATGGAGGTGGCCTTGCCGTTGTTGTTGTATTGCATACGCATTGCATCGGAGTTGTTGTTTAGGGATGTTCGACATAGGGGAGGTCGTCCTAGAGTACGGCGATCTGGCCATCCACGGTTGGAGTAGATTCTCCTTGCGCCCCCGTGATGAGGCATTCGTTGGTTTGATGCGTTAGCTATCCAAGGAGTAGATTCTCAATGTGTATATTTAACTCCGAAGTCGCCCATCCCAAGTTTAGTGGATCCACATGCATTGTTGATTTAGCGGAGTGGGGTTACGTTGCACTGCATAGCATACTGTTATCCAGATGATGATGTTTGATGAAATGTTGTTATGCTTGTTGTTTACTTTACTTCCTACCTCCTTGCTATTATGTTTACATGATTCTTACTCTCTATGTTTGTTTGTTTGTTTGTTGGCCTGATTGGCACCTTGCAGAGGATGACGAGCAGCCCGGAGAGGAGTGACTCTGAGGAGCCGCCACTCATAGTTAGGGATTGTTTTTATGTTCAGTTAGTTTGTTAGTCTTAAGTTGTAATTTCGTGGATTTCATCCCGGAACGGTTATACCAGCTTTGTATGTGACATCGGGGTTGGGATAGGTTTATTCACTTGATATGTTTACTTGTTAAACTTCGTTTATATTTTCCGCGTTTGTGAACTGGTTCTTGTGGGACTTTTCTACCCATGGACAAATGTTTTAATTATTCATTAAAATGCATGTATTCATTTAATTGCTTTTTATATTAAATGTCTTATAACATGCAGGGTAGAAGGGTATCACATTTAGTGTTATCAGAGCAGTTAGGCCCTGTTCGGACGTGGTATGAGTCTGTCGTGAGTCTGTTGTGTGACTCATGTTTGAATTGTCTATACTGGTTATAGATAATGATGCTTTAAGTTAGATTGCCTATCGCTTTTACTAGCCTGAGCTCGGTACTAAGAGTTGTTTTTGGGCATGTACAAGAACTAATGGCCGGTAGAGGACGTAATGATCAGGCGATTGTTGATGCAATGGCACTTCTGGCCAATGCTATTGGACAGTTCAACCATAACAACCATTGTGGGCCAGCTGAGTTCTATGGGTTGGATAAGTTCCAGAGGAACAACCCTCCGTCGTTCAAGGGACCGTATGATCCGAAAGGAGCTTTGCTATGGTTGAGGGAGATTGAGAAGATCTTTCAAGCCATGGATTATAATGATCAGCAGAAGCTCATCTTTACTACCTTCATGTTGACTGAGGAGGCAGAGCATTGGTGGGACAACTGCAGGCAGGGGATGCAGGCTGAGAGCACAGTGGTTACATGGGCTGTGTTCAGACAGAGGTTTCTGGAGAAGTACTTCCCAGCGGATATCAGGGACAAGAAAGAGATGGAGTTCTTATCCTTGAGGCAGGGGCCGTTGTCAGTTGGTGACTATGCGGTCAAGTTTGAGGAGCTAGCTAGGTACTATACTCCATATCAGCATGAGATAGATGATCGCTCCAACTGCGTGAAGTTTGAAGCTGGACTTCAACCAGAAATTAAGCAAGCCATCAGCTACAAGGAGATCAGAGTTTTCCCGATTCTAGTCAACAAACGCCGGATTTATGAGGATGCCAGTCAGTTCAGGGTTGCCAGTTCTAGAGGATCAGATAGTCAGAGTGGCAAGAGGACTGATCAGAGAGACAAGGGCAAGCAGCGGTATGCCCCGACGGGCAAGGACTTCAAGCAAAGTGGCAAGAAGCCACAATTTCAGCAGAATAGCTTCAGGGGTGGGTTCTTTGATGCCCCCAGAGCTATGAGGTGTGGTAAGTGTGGAGCACTGGACCATTATTCGTCTCAGTGCAAGGAAACACAGGTTATCTGCTTCGGATGTGGCAAGCCTGGACACATCAGTCGTGAGTGTGAAGGAGCCAAGGCAGAGCCTCCCAGCGCTAGCAAGAGTCAGAAGTCTCAGGCCAACCGACTAAAGACCACTGGGAGAGTCTTTACTCTTAGTGGGGCCGAAGCCTCCGAGTCTGATGACTTGATCCAAGGTACATATTTTATTGATGGAACTCAATTAACTGTATTGTATGATTCGGGTGCTACTCACTCGTTTATTTCGCATGATAGGGTCAAGAGTCTTAAATTGCCTGTTACTTTTCTTGAGTTTGATTTGCTGGTTTCTACACCCATAAATAAACCTGTTTCCACTTGTTATGCATGCAAGAACTGTCATAATTATAAATGATAAAACTTTTGTTGCCAATCTTGTATGCTTACCTCTAAAAGACCTTGATATTATTCTTGGCATGGACTGGTTATCTTCCAAATACGTCCTTCTGAATTGTTTTGACAAGACCCTGATTTTTGGAACTCTAAGGGAGTCTAAGAATCCGGACCTTCTCTCTACCAGCCAAGTTCAAGCTTCGATGAAAGACGAAGCCCAAGTATACATGATGTTAGCTTCCCTGGAAGTAGAGAGCAGCCCTCCTGATGTCGCCAGCGTGCCTGTTGTGTGGGAATTTCCTGAAGTGTTCTCGGGGGATGTTTATAACTTACCCCTAGAGAAAGATGTTGAGTTTACCATAGATTTAGTGCCTGGAACCGAACCAATCTCCATAGCACCCTATAGAATGTCTCCTCTAGAGTTAGCTAAGTTGAAGGAACAGTTGGAGGACCTAATGAAGAAGCAGTTCATTAGGCCGAGTATGTCTGTGTAGGGAGCACCTATGTTGTTGGCGAAGAAGAAGGATAGTAGTATGAGGTTGTGTGTCGACTATCGGCATCTCAACAAGGTGACCATAAAGAATCGGTATCCCCTCCCTAGGATTGATGATCTTATGGACCAGTTGATGGGCGCTTGCGTCTTTTCGAAGATAGATTTGAGGTCAGGGTACCATCAGATTCGGGTTAAGTCTGAGGACATCCCGAAGACAGCATTTAGGACGCGATACTGTCAGTATGAGTACTTGGTTATGCCCTTAGGTGTGACCAATGCTCCTGCGATCTTCATGGACTACATGAACAAGACCTTTCACCCTTACTTGGATAAGTTTGTGGTGGTGTTTATAGATGACATCTTAGTATACTCCAAGAGTAATAAGGAACATGAGGAACACCTGAGGGTTGTCTTGTAGACCCTTAAGGAAAAGCAGTTGTATGCTACGTTGTCTAAGTGTGAGTTCTGGTTAGAGGGGGTGAGCTTCTTAGGACATGTCATCTCTAAGGGTGGCATAGCAGTGGACCCAACTAAAATAGAGACGGTGCTCCAATGGGAAGCGCCAAAGTTTGTAACTGAGATTAGGAGTTTCTTAGGGTTAGCCGGGTATTATAGGCGGTTCATAGAAGGCTTCTTTAAGATAGCTTTACCCTTAACCCGTCTCACCAAGAAGGGACAGTTGTTTGTGTGGGACTCTAAGTGTGAAGAGAGCTTTCAAACCCTTAAGGATAGGTTGACATAGGCACCAGTGTTAGTTTTGCCAGATCCTAGTGAACCCTTCGTAGTTTACTGCGATGCTTCTAAGCAAGGGTTAGGTGGTGTGTTGATGCAGAATGGTAAGGTAGTTGCTTACGCTTCTAGGCAATTGAAAACCCATGAGAAGAACTACCCTACCCATGACCTAGAGCAAGGAACTGTGGTATTTGCCTTGAAGATCTGGAGGCATTACTTGTATGGAGCGAGATTTGTGGTTTTTAGTTATCATAAGAGTTTGAAATATCTTTTTGATCAGAAAGAGTTGAATATGAGGCAGCATAGGTGGATGGAGTTTTTAAAGGATTATGACTTCGAGCTGACCTATCACCCAGGAAAGGCCAATGTGGTGGCCGATGCCTTGAGTAAGAAAACCCTTCATGTCTCCACTTTGATGGTTAGGGAGATGGATCTGATAAAGGAGTTTAGAGACCTTAGTCTAGCTTGTGAGTTTACCCCTAAGAGTATTAGGCTTGGAACCTTGAAGGTTACCAACAGCTTGATGGATCAGATTAGAGAGGGTCAAAAGTTAGATAAGTTTATCTTAGACCAGCGAGAGTTGCTTGCTCAGGGTAGAGATCTTAGCTTTAAGGATGGCAGTGACGGTGTCTTGAGGTTTAAGGATAGAGTTTATGTGCCAGATGTTCCTAAGCTTGGGAAGATGATCCTTGAAGAAGGACATAGGAGTGGACTGAGTGTGCACCTAGGTGCCACTAAGATGTATCAGGACGTTAAGAGGATGTTTTGGTGGCCTAGGATGAAAAAGGATGTAGCTGAGTTTGTGTATGCGTGCCTAGTTTGTCAGAAGGCCAAGATAGAAAACCAAAGGCCTTCAGGTAAGTTGCAACCTCTGAATGTCCCAGAATGGAAATGGGATAGCATCTCCATGGATTTTGTGTCTGGACTCCCTAGGACTCCAGTTGGTTTTAAGGCTATGGGTTGTTGTGGATAGACTGACTAAGTCTGCCCATTTCATTCCGATGAACATGGAGTATCCTTTAGAGAAGTTAGCCAAGATGTACATCAAATTGATAGTTAGGTTTCATGGTGTACCCTCTAGCATAGTTTCAGATAGAGACCCGAGGTTTACCTCTAGATTTTGGAATAGTTTGCAAGTGGCTTTAGGGACAAAGCTTAGGCTTAGTTCGACTTACCACCCACAGACTGATGGGCAGTCTGAGCGGACCATCCAGTCCTTAGAGGACTTGTTGAGGGCTTGCGTGCTAGAACAGTCTGGTAGTTGGGACAAGCTTTTGCCCTTGATAAAGTTTACCTACAACAATAATTTCCATTCCAGTATTGGGATGGCACCGTATGGGGCTCTGTATGGGAGGAGATGTAGGACGCCCTTGTGTTGGAGTGAACCTAGTGATAGTGTAGTACTAGGGCCAGAGATAGACCAGGAAACAACATAAAAGATCAAGTTGGTTCAGGAAAAGATGAGAGTTGCACAGAGTAGGCAAAAGAGCTATTATGATAAAAGGAGGAAGGCGCTCGAATTCCGGGAAGGTGATCATATATTCTTGAGAGTTACCCTGACAACCGGGGTTGGTAGAGTGATGAAGGCAAGGAAACTTACTCCGAGGTTCATTGGTCCTTACCAGATCCTCAAAAGAGTCGGCGAAGTCGCCTACCAAATAGCCTTTCCCCCGTTCTTGTCAAACCTCCACAATGTTTTTCACGTATTTCAACTCAGAAAGTACATTCATAACCCTAGTCACGTGATAGTACCTGATGCTATACAGTTGAAAGAGAATTTGATGTTTGAGGTGTTACCCCTTCGAGTCGAGGATAGGAGGGTGAAGCAGCTAAGAGGCAAGGAGATTCCTTTGGTTAAAGTGGTTTAGAGTGGGGCAACTGAGGAAAGTGCTACCTGGAGCTGGGAAGCAAGATGATGAAAGAATACCCACACCTTTTCGTTTGAGGTACGTAGAAATTTTGAGGACGAAATTTTTATAAGGGGGTGGAATTGTATCACCCCGCTTTTTGTTAAGTTCTTTCCTTAAGCCGTTCTGTTAAGTTGAGATTGTTGGCTATAAGGGCTTAGTGAGATTTTTGGCTTAAGAGTCCCTTTCTGGTACATGAGCACGCTTGTGCTCATTAGCCAGCACGCCCGTGCCTAAAGCCTGAAGTGCGTTGCCAAGTTTAAGTTGAGCACAACCATGCTAAAAAATGAGCACGCCCGTGCTCAAGTGCGGACCGCATCTCACTGACGCTAAGTCCAACACACCCGTGCTTGGTGAGGAGCACGACCGTGCTCCGAGCGCAGCTTATATATGTCGTACAGACTCAAGAGTTGTGCCGTCAACTCTAAATCTTGCTGGCTAATAGTGCGGCTGCTACGTCTTTTTCCCGCTTTCCCTTCATACTCAGTTTGTTTCTTGAGTATTGGAGACCTTAGGGAAACGTTGTTTCGTCTGTACTTCGTGTATAGGTAATGTTCCGTCCTTTTTTGTTGGTTTCTTTTCATTTTTGTATTGGGAAACTAATAAAGTTTGTATTTCCATTGTTTAAGGCTTGTTTGAGGTCGAGTCACCTTAAGAGGAGAGACCAGTTGCTGTTGGTATTTGGGAGAGCTACCTTCAATCCAGGTATGGGGATTAGTGAAGTGTACTCATAGGCTTGGGGTTAGAGTAAAGTAAAGGGGTTTCCATAACCCCGTTTGATACATGTTTTGTATGATTTAAATGCCTAAATGCCTTTTTATGTTAACCTGTTGACTTGCTGCTATGTGTTATAAATTGATGTATGTTTTGATATCTATATGAATATGATGATATGTTCATGAATGTTGTGATGGTTAAATCATGCGGTTGATGTCTTGATTATATTGTGTTGATGCTGATGTTAATGATCAGTTTTAATCCTTAAAACGTGTTGATAATTGACCTTAGGATTAATGGATTAAAAACCCTAGGAATTGGTTAAGGTTTCAGTCTCGGTTTCTGCCCAGAACAGTGCAGTTGTGCATTGAGCACAACCGTGCTCCCAGTTGAATTCTGGAAAATGGCCGCGCAATTAGTACGGTCGTGCAGGACAAAGAGCATGACCGTGCTGCTGAGCACGACCGTGCTCAACAGGAAGCACGACCGTGCTTCACTTAGGTGACAGCACGACCATGCAGGGGACAAGCACGACCGTGCTCCCCTAACAGATAAAAATGTGATTAAAGGACTTAAAGGGGTTCTAACCCCACCATTTCCCAATGATGATAAGTTGATGTAGCTAATTAAAGATAAAGATTAGACAACTTGGCTAATGTTTACCAAAGATAATTAAGATGATGAGATGGTGAGGTGTTGAGTATGATAAGTCGGTACCCCTTCGGGTTACCGCAAGCTGATGAGTTATGCCTTAGTGCTTTTGACCATGGAAGCCTCGACCCCACGGTTTGGGTCTAAGGTATTGTTGTTGTACCTTGGTGGCCGAGAGTTTTCCCCAAGTGTTGCGGTCGATTCCACTAAAGTCCTCAGGTAGATTCCGCGAGGAAGTTGTTGCAGTCGATTCCGCTGTTATCTTCGGTTGATTCCGTTGGAGTTATGGAGGTGGCCTTGCCATTGTTGTTGTATTGCATATGCATTGCATCAGAGTTATTGTTTAGGGATGTTCGACATAGGGGAGGTCGTCCTATAGTACGGCGATCTGGCCATCCACGGTTGGAGTAGATTCTCCTTGCGCCCCAGTGACAAGGCATTCGTTGGTTTGATGCGTTGGCTATCCAAGAGTAGATTCTCTGGCATTGAGTAGATTCTCAATGTGGATATTTAACTCCGAAATCATCCATCCCGAGTTTGGTGGATCCACATGCATTGTTGATTTAGTGGAGTAGGGTTACTGTAACACCCTTCGTTACATTAGCAACCCAAAATAATTTCGGTAAAAATCCTTTAAAACATTTAAATTAAAATATACATGTCATAAATATTTTACAAATTAATTGAGTCTGAATATACCTTATATTGAAAAAAATAGTAATAAATTATCAAAGTAATAAATAATTATAAATCCATACATCCGAATCAAAAGCCTCAAAACCGAGCGTCTAACTATAATCCGAGAATATTAAACTAAAAAAAATAATAAACGATGTCTGCATGGCACTCGTAAACCATGCTACAATACTAACCAGCTAGCTAAAAACAATAAAATACTTCTTCAAGCCTCGGTGTCCTCAACAACGATGTCCTCGGGCTTTGAAAGCAACACTTTTTTAATGAGATATAAAATCTCAGTGAACAATAATACAGTTATAAAATATTTCGAAAATAGTGATGTTCTCAGCCGGCGCGGTAACCGGAAAAACTGTCCATGGTATCCGCTAACTTTCCAAAATAATGTTTATTAAAAATACATTTAATTACAATAATCATATAACGACAACTCAAAAAAAAAAATAATCATATGCCATTTATTAATTAAACGAAGTAACCACACTTCACACAATAACACAATCCTCAAGTGGCTCGGAAACCCCACTCTGTGTTAGTTTCTTGCCCAATTCGGTGACTCGAGAACCTCATTAAATTGGTTCCTTGCCCCTTGTCTGCGGTGACTCGAGAACCTCGTTCTAGAATTGATTCCTTGCCACCCTCTTTATGGCGACCCGAGAACCTCGTTCTAGAATTGATTCCTTGCCCCAGGATGACTCGGGAAACTCATCTTAGAATTGACTCCTTGCCCCTATGGTGACCCGAGAACCTCATAATTAAATTGGTTCCTTGCCTCCCATTAACAGTGACCCGAGAGCCTCGTCCGTAAAATGGATTCCTTGTCCCGTATCATAATTTCGACATCCCATTAAATGGTGATGTTACAAGCCAATATCTCTAACTTAGGTGGCACCACAACAAATTCCACATAACATACATACACTTATTTATTCAGAATCAGGGACACACAATCATCAAGTATATTATCAATCATATTTCTTATTTTTATTTAAAATCGAATATGTTGCATACTATAATCAAACGATAATGAATTAGTCCAAATAAGCAAAATCAGTCACCACAACCAATGTAATCATGCGTCTAGAACATAGAGGAATTGACACAAGAAAGCAATTACGTGAACAGGTTAGTGGACAAATGGCAATTATGCATCAGGTTGGGCATGTTACAGAGGATCATGAATTTTAATTCCAATATAATTAGGAATTGATACTTAGCAAAAAAAAAACAAAAAAAAACAGAGAAGAACCAGGCATCACGTTATAGGGCAAAAATTAGGAAGGGATGAGCAATTCAAGTGTTAGCTTTTGGTACTGTTACTGTCATACGCATGAGGAGGATCATTCACAAACAAAATCAAAGAAAAAGAGAAATAGAAGCCACCTAAAGTGTGTACAGCAAACAATGAATTAAAGTACCAGATCATCAATTTAAAATCTCCGTAACACATAAAAAATACCATGGAAAGGGTTCATAAAAAGTATTGTTACTCACCTCTCGAAGACCTCCAAAATGTTCTAAAAAAATATGTATGACAAAACTAGTATTTTCCCAATAAGTCTTTTTCCTTAACTGCTGTTCTTGGATCAGTGTACTGGAATGGTGGCACTGCCAAGGAAAAGAATGTCTCTCACTCCCTCGCTAAAGTCACTGTGCGGCGCTCCTGACCTCCTTTCCTCAGTACAGTGACTAATTATTATTATTATCATAGATATATAGATATAGAGATAAGGCAGCGCAACACATAGGGTTTTTCTTTTATTTTAGGTTTTATTTTCTTTTCTTTTGTTTTCTAAAAACTTAATGTGATTTGCTTTTGGCAATTGCCAAAAGTCCTAAATTGTACTTGGGCTTCACGCCCCTATACACTATTTATATACATAATAATATATATTTACTTATTTATTTACCTTTAATTTTTGCATTCTTTATAATAGTTAAGTAATTTCAATAAATCCTTATACTATCTATTCTTTACACTAAACCTCTTATAACAACTTAATATTTTTATTAAATAAGTATATTTAAATTTTAGGATGTTACATTTTCTCCCCTCCTTAAAGAATTTCCCCGAAATTCATCTCACATCACACACCTATTTTAACATATGCCATATTCAAGACACAAAGGTTATCATACCTTAGATAATAAAATCTGGATATTGACGCATGATGTCCTCCTCCATCTCCCAAGTAGCCTCCTCAGGAGTTAATCCTTCCCATAACACTTTCACCAATGGAATTGCCTTGTTCCTCAGAGTCTTAGTGCTCTTGTCCAAGATTTGACTAGGCCTGGGCTTATAGATCAAATTATCTTTCAATTGTACAGACTCGGGAGCTATCACATGAGATTCATCAGGCATATATTTTCCGAGTTGTGACACATGGAAAACATCATGGAGATTTGCCAACTGTGGCGGAAGAGCCAATTGATAAGCAACAGGCCCGACTCTTTTAAGGATTTGGAAAGGTCCCATGAAACGAGGATTTAGCTTGCGGACTTTCATCGACCTCCCTACCCCCGTCTTAGGAGTGACTCTAAAAAATACATGTTCACTTTCCTGGAATTCTAAAGGCTTTCTCCTTTTGTCGGCATAGCTCTTTTGTCTACTTTGCGCCATGCGCATCCTCTCCCTAATCACTTTGATTCTCTCAGAGGTTTCCTGGACCAATTCAGGTCCTATCATGGTCTTCTCACCTACCTCACACCAACATAAAGGGGACCTACACTTTCTCCCATAAAGGGCCTCATAGGGTGCCATGCCTATACTAGCGTGATAACTATTGTTATATGCAAACTCAACGAGAGGTAGGAATCTATCCCAACTCCCTCCTTCATCCAAGACACACGCTCTAAGCATGTCCTCAAGGGTCTGAATGGTCTGCTCTGACTGACCATCCGTTTGGGGATGATAGGCCGTACTAAGGTTCAACTTAGTCCCAAAGGCTTGCTGAAAAGATCTCCAAAATCTAGAGGTAAACCTCGGGTCTCTATCTGACACTATGGATGTGGGTATCCCCTGAAGCTTGACTATTTCCTTGATATAGAGGTCTGCCAACTTGTCTAAGCTATAGGTTGCCTTAATTGGCAAGAAGTGGGCAGACTTGGTCAACCTATCTACTATCACCCAAATGGCGTCTAAGCCCAAACGCGTCTTAGGTAACCCCATCACAAAGTCCATAGAAATTCTTTCCCACTTCCATTCTGGAATCTCCAAGGACTGCAACAACCCCGAAGGCTTCTAATGTTCTATCTTAACCTTTTGGCACACTAAACACCTAGTTACGAAGCTAGCCACATCCTTTTTCATTCCTGGCCACCAATACATCCTCTTAAGGTCTTGGTACATCTTAGTTATTCCAGGATGCATGGTGAACTTTCCCTTATGAGCTTCCTCTAATATCTTCTCTTTAAGGCTCCCCTCCTTAGGAACAACGATCCTATTCTTAAACTTCACTAGTCCATCAACAGACAACTCATAACCCTCTTGTCCCAACCGAGACTTCAACTCCTGGTCTAAAAGCTATTCGCTCCTAATCTCATCTCTAAGGTCACTATTAATTTCCAACATGTTCAACTTTAGACTTAAGACATTTAAGGACACATCCAACACCTCCAAACTCATGTCCCTAAACTCTTCCATGAGGTTCAGCTCCTGCACCATCAAGCTCGACACATGTAGGGACTTCTTACTCAAAGCATCTGCCACTACATTGGCTTTTCCCGGATGGTACTTCAACTCGAAGTCATAGTCCTTAAAGAACTCCATCCACCTTCTTTGTCTCATGTTCAACTCCTTCTGGTCGAAAAGATATTTAAGGCTTTTATGGTCACTAAAAACTTCAAACTTTGCCCCATAAAGGTAATGCCTCCAAATCTTAAGGGCAAAAACTACAGCTGCTAGCTCTAGGTCATGGGTAGGGTAATTCCCCTCATGTGGCCTAAGCTGCCTAGAGGCATATACTACCACCTTGCCCTCCTGCATCAAGACACATCCCAAGCCATTCTTAGATGCGTCGCAATAAACCACAAAACTCACTAAGGGATCCGGTATAGTTAAGACTGGTGATGACACCAATCTCCTCTTAAGCTCTTGGAACCCGTCCTCACACTCCTAGTCCCACACAAAAGGTTTCCCTTTCCTAGTCAACTGGGTCAAAGTTAAGGCTAGTCGAGAGAACTCCTCTATGAACTTCCTATAGTAACCTGCTAAGCCTAAGAAACTTCTCAGTTCTGTTACTGTCTTAGGTTGTTCCCATTCTGACACCGCATCAACTTTAGAGGATTCAACCGCTACACCATCCTTAGAGATGGTGTGTCCTAAAAACTTCACCTCGTC
Source organism: Echinosophora koreensis (assembly GCA_035048595.1). Lineage (NCBI taxonomy): Eukaryota > Viridiplantae > Streptophyta > Magnoliopsida > Fabales > Fabaceae > Echinosophora > Echinosophora koreensis. The sequence continues at coordinate 1,720,973 of JAPCYP010000061.1, read as the reverse complement.
TAGCCAAAACTCACACTTCTTAGGTTTGGCATAAAGACGTTCATCCCTCAAGATCCGCAACACCTACCTTAGGTGTTCTCCGTGCTCTTCTGGTGTCCTAGAGTATATTAAAATATCATCTATGAAAACCACCACAAACCTGTCCAAAAAGGGCCTAAAGATCCGATTCATGTAGTCCATGAAAACGGCTGGGGCGTTCGTCACGCCAAAGGGCATCACTAAATACTCATAGTGCCCATACCTTATTCTGAATGCTGTCTTAGGGATGTCCTCACTTCTAACTCTAATATGATGGTATCCCGATCTTAGATCTATTTTGGAAAACACTGACACTCCCCTCAACTGGTCTAAGAGGTCATCTATCCTAGGCAAGGGATATTTGTTCTTGATGGTTACCTTGTTCAACTGCCTATAATCAACACATAACCTCATACTCCCATCTTTCTTTTTCACTAAAAGCACTGGCGCTCCCCAAGGTGACACACTAGGCCTAATAAACCCTTTTTGTAACATCTCCTCTATTTGTTTCTTGAGCTCGCTCAACTCTAAAGGTGCCATCCTATAGGGTGCTATTGACACAGGTCCACTCCCAGGTACTAGATCTATGGTAAACTCAATCTCTCTTTCTGGAGGTAAACTAGAGACCTCCATAGGAAACACATCTGGAAACTCACACACAACTGGTAATGCCGCTATATCACTTTCAGCCTCTATCTTAGCAGAAAAGAGAAGAATGTATCCCTGAGCTCCCTCCACTAAGCACTTATGACAAGATGCAGCAGATATAAAGCAATTTGATTTAGGGGAATCGACAGACATAGGCTGTGGGGCAAAAGATATTGTTCGACTAAAGCAATCAATGACAGCATTATTATGAGATAACCAATCCATGCCCAAAATAATATCTAAACTCGACATAGGCAAACATATCAAATCAACAGTATAAGTCAGGTCTTGAAACAACAAAGAACATTTCAGGCAAACTAAAGAAGTAATCAACTTATCTTTAGCAGGAGTAGAAACACACAAATCATATGACAATTTAGAAATAGGCAACTCTAAGCATTTAACACATTTAAAAGCTATGAATGAATGTGTTGCTCCCGAATCGAACAATATGATAACATCATGACCCTTAATAAAGCCCTTACCTTGAATCAAACCGTCAGACTCCTTCACCTCCTCTCCTTGGATGGTAAAGACCCTTCCGTGGTTCTGTGGTCTGGTCTGAGGTTGGCCTCCTGACTTGCACATCCTAGCAAAATGTCCAGTCTTTCCACAATTGTTGCAGGAGACTTGTGCCGCGGGGCATGTACTGCCTTGGTGCTGCCATCCACATTTGTAGCATGTTGCTTCCTTATCACCCTGAGCCCCTTGAACCTGCTTACCCTTAGTGATAGGAGGCACAGGTCGTAGGCTCTTCTGAAAGTTTCCTCCCTTGCTCTGGAACCTCTTGCCATCACTAAAGCTCTTCTCTTTTGACTTCTCGGCCAGCACAACTTGCATATTTTGCTCTGCCACCCTACACTTGTTCACCAAAGTGGGATAGTCCCGAATCTCAAGGAGCTCAATAAGGCTCTGCAGCTTTGGCTTCAAACCTTGCTCGAACTTAATTGCTTTCCACTGACCATCAGGATTATCCCTCACTTGAGTAGAGAACCTTGCAAGCCTCTCAAACTTGGCCACATAATCCGCCACTGTCATACTCCCCTGACGAAGCTGTAGAAACTCCATCTCCTTCTGTATCTGGACACTATGCAGAAAGTACTTCTCCAGAAATACCTCTTTGAATCTATCCCACGTGATAGGGACGCCCGAAGCAAGCAACCCGCCCCTAGCACAGTTCCACCAGTGCTCTGCATCCGACTCTAGCATATAGGTGGCAAAATCCACCCTCTGAGCATCAGAGCACTTCATGGCCCTGAAGATCTTCTCTAATTTTAGCAACCATTCTTCAGCTTCAATAGGATCAGTTGTCCCTCGAAAAGCTGGCGGATTATTGTTCCTGAACTCTGACAGACCCCTGTACTGTGGATCTGGAGCCGCAACCGGTACCATGTTAAGCACGTCCCCATTATCCCTCATCTGACGGAGAGTCTCCGTCTGCTCCTGCATAACTCTGGCCATTCTAGCCAAAGTCGCTGCAAGTGCATCATTTCTCCCTCGCCTGTTCGCTGCCATAATCTGCATACCACCAATCAAACAGTGGGTTGATCAAGTCCAATATCCAAAAGAATAGAATGCAGAATTATAACTCTAACAAGCACCCTATGCGCCCAAGTTTTGTTTTTTGAAAAAGTCCCACTACCAAAGTCCGATTTAGAATCGAACTGCTCTGATACCAAAACTGTAACGCCCTTCATTACATTAGCAACCCAAAATAATTTTGGTAAAAATACTTTAAAAAATTTAAATTAAAACATATATGTCATAAATATTTTACAAATTAATTGAGTCTGAATATACCTTATATTGAAAAAAATAGTAATAAATTATCAAAGTAATAAATAATTATAAATCCATACATCCGAATCAAAAGCCTCAAAACCGGGCGTCTAACTATAATCCGAGAAGATTAAACTAAAAAAATAATAAACGATGTCTGCATGGCACTCGTAAACTATGCTACAATACTAACCAGCTAGCTAAAAACAATAAAATACTTCTTCAAGCCTCGGTGTCCTCAACAGCGATGTCCTCGGGCTTTGAAAACAACACTTTTTAATGAGATATAAAATCTCAGTGAACAACAATACAGTAATAAAATATTTCGAAAATAGTGATGTTCTCAGCCGGCGCGGTAACCGGAAAAACTGTCCATGGTATCTGCTAACTTTCCAAAATAATGTTTATTAAAAATACATTTAATTACAATAATCATGTAACGACAACTCAAAAAAAAACATAATCATATGCCATTTATTAATTAAACGAAGTAACCACACTTCACACAATAACACAATCCTCAAGTGGCTCGGAAACCCCACTCTGTTAGTTTCTTACCCAATTCGGTGACTCGAGAACCTCATTAAATTGGTTCCTTGCCCCTTGTCTGCGGTGACTCGAGAACCTCGTTCTAGAATTGATTCCTTGCCACCCTCTTTATGGTGACCCGAGAACCTCGTTCTAGAATTGATTCCTTGCCCCAGGATGACTCGGGAAACTCATCTTAGAATTGACTCCTTGCCCCTATGGTGACCCGAGAACCTCATAATTAAATTGGTTCCTTGCCTCCCATTAACAGTGACCCGAGAGCCTCATCCATAAAATGGATTCCTTGTCCCGTATCATAATTTCGACATCCCATTAAATGGTGATGTTACAAGCCAATATCTCTAACTTAGGTGGCACCACAACAAATTCCACATAACATACATACACTTATTTATTCAGAATCAGGGACACACAATCATCAAGTATATTATCAATCATATTTCTTATTTTTATTTAAAATCGAATATGTTGCATACAATAATCAAGCGATAATGAATTAGTCCAAATAAGCAAAATCAGTCACCACAACCAATGTAATCATGCGTCTAGAACATAGAGGAATTGACACAAGAAAGCAATTACGTGAACAGGTTAGTGGACAAATGGCAATTATGCATCAGGTTGGGCATGTTACAGAGGATCATGAATTTTAATTCCAATATAATTAGGAATTGATACTTAGCAAAAAAAAAGACAAAAAAAACCAAGAGAAGAACCAGGCATCACGTTACAGGGCAAAAATTAGGAAGGGATGAGCAATTCAAGTGTTAGCTTTTGGTACTGTTACTGTCATACGCATTAGGAGGATCATTCACAAACAAAGTCAAATAAAAAGAGAAATAGAAGCCACCTAAAGTGTGTACAACAAACAATGAATTAAAGTACCAGATCATCAATTTAAAATCTCCGTAACACATAAAAAATACCATGGAAAGGGTTCATAAAAAGTATTGTTACTCACCTCTCGAAGATCTCCAAAATGCTCTAAAAAAATATGTATGACAAAACTAGTATTTTCCTAATAAGTCTTTTTTCCTTAACTGCTGTTCTTGGATCAGTGTACTGGAATGGTGGCATTGCCAAGGAAAAGAATGTCTCTCACTCCCTCGCTAAAGTCACTGTGCGGCGCTCCTGACCTCCTTTCCTCGGTACAATGACTAATTATTATTATTATAGATATATAGATATAGAGATAAGGCAGCGCAACATATAGGGTTTTTCTTTTATTTTAGGTTTTCTTTTTTTTTTGTAAAAAAGTTAATGTGATTTGCTTTTGACAATTGCCAAAAGTCCTAAATTGTACTTGGGCTTCACGCCCCTGTACACTATTTATATACATAATAATATATATTTACTTTTAATTTTTGCATTCTTTATAATAGTTAAGTAATTTCAATAAATCCTTATACTATCCATTCTTTACACTAAACCTCTTATAACAACTTAATATTTTTATTAAATAAGTATATTTAAATTTTAGGATGTTACAGTTACGTTGCACTGCATAGCATACTGTTATCAAGATGATGATGTTTGATGAAATGTTGTTATGCTTGTTGTTTACTTTACTTCCTACCTCCTTGCTATTATGTTTACATGATTCTTACTCCCTATGTTTGTTTGTTTGTTTGTTGTTGGCCTGATTGGCACCTTGCAGAGGATGACGAGCAGCCCGGAGAGGAGTGACTCTGAGGAGCCGCCACTCATAGTTAGGGCTTGTTTTGTCTTAAGTTGTAATTCCGTGGATTTTATCCAGGAACAGCTATACTAGCTCTGTATGTGACATCGGGGTTGGGATAGGTTTATTCACTTAATATGTTTAATTGTTAAACTTGGTTTATATTTTCCGCATTTGTGAACTGGTTCTTGTGGGACTTTTCTACCTATGGACAAATGTTTTAATTATTCAGTAAAATGCATGTTTTCATTTAATTGCTTTTTATATTAAATGTCTTATAACATGCAGGGTAGAAGGGTGTCACATGATACCCTTGAACAATTGGGGTTCGGACCTCGTGACACCCGGGGCTGATGAGGGCGGGGACTGGTTGTCGGTACAAGAAGCCACTGACAAGGAGCGGCTCCTGGTAGGCTTCTTGGTAGAGGGACACATGAATGAACCGATTACACACCAGAATGAGAGGGATCCTGAGACTGTGTAGGTATGGGACTATGCAATTGAGGATGGCTTATAAGAATTGATTGGTACTACCTATACTAACAAGATGCATCTTCTTGTCGGTAGCCCATCACTTAAGAACTCCACAGTTAAGCGTGCTTGACTTGGAGCAATTCTGCGATGTGTGACCTCCAGGGAAGTTTTCCCAGGAAGCGTGTGAGTGAGGACAATGCATGCTGAAAAGACCCATGTTGGTCTGTGGGGTCAGTCGTCAATCCATAGAGTAGCTAGGGATGTTACAAATGGTATCAGAGCGACACCTCTCCCAATATGGTGTGGTTCGAGGACGAACCAAGCAGAAGCTGGTGGGCATGTGACACCCGGGGCTGACGAGGGCGGGGAATGGTCGCCGGTGCAAGAAGGCACGGACAAGGAGCGGCTCCTGGCAGGCTTCTAGGCGGAGGGACACATGAATTAACCGATTACACACCGGAATGAGAGGGATCCTGAGACTGTGTAGGTATGGGACTATACAGTTGAGAATGGCTTATAAGAATTGATTGGTACTACCTATACTAACAAGATGCATCTTCTTTTTGGTAGCCTATCGCTTAAGAACTCCACAGTTAAGCGTGCTTGACTTGGAGCAATTCTGAGATGGGTAATCTCCTGGGAAGTTTTCCTAGGAAGCGTGTGAGTGAGGACAAAGCACGCTGAAAAGACCCGTGTTGGTCTGCGGGGTCAGTCATCAATCCATAGAGCAGTTGTGACACCTTGCTACCGCACATGCTATTACACAGTAAAAGGATAAAGATAGTAGAAAAAAAACATGCTTTCACTGTATAAAATAAAACATTTGTCCATGGGTAGAAAGGTCACATGAACGAATTCTCAAAATGCGGAAATAAAACCAAGTTTAAAACAAATAAACAAATGATAAACATAACCAACAAAACCCAATCTGATGTCACAACAGAGCTGGTATAAATGTTCCTGAAAAACCTCGGAATACAACTGAAAACTAGACTAACAACAGAAAGGCCCTAACTATGAGTGGTGGCTCTTCAGAGTCACTCCTCTCCGGGCTGCTCGCCATCCTCTGCATGAAACCAAACATGCCAAACAAAAAAACAGAGAACGGGGAGTAAGAATCATGTAAACATATATGGCATGGAGATAGGAAGCAAGGTAAACAAACAAGCATGGCAATATCATAACATACATCAACATATACATATCATCGTTCATCATCATCAAAATCAGGTATGCTATGCTATGCGATGCAATGCAACACTACTCTGCTACTCCATTATGCATGTGGATCCAAACTAACTCAGGATGAACGACTTCAGAGTTACATATCCGTATTGGCCATAGAAGCACCAACACCGGCAGTTCACCAAACCTCGGGTGAACCCCATGGATAGCCAACGCATCGAACCGTGGATGCCTCATCACTGGGGGTTACGGTCACCAAACCTTGGGTGACCTACCGTGGATGGTCAGATCACCATACTCTCGGGCGATCTCCCCTATGTCGAACCTCCCCTTCAACCATCAACTCCAATGCTCTATGCATGGCACAACAACAAACAATAACAACCACCTCCTTGTCTCGAGCCAAAAAGCTCCCAAGACTTCAACATCAACATCATCATGCTTGGGCCAATAAGCACCCAAGACTTCAACATCATCAACACCTCGACCAATAAGCATCGAGGCCACTTTGGCCAATAAGCACCAAAGCTACCAACGTGTGGTAATCCATCGGATACCGACTTAACCATCTTATCATCCTAATTATCTTCATTAATCATTAATCAAGTTATCTAATCTTTATCATTGATTTAATCAAGTCAACATAGCGTCGTTGGGAAAGATTAGGGTTAAAAACCCCTTTTTAAACCTTTAATCTCAGTTTATGTCCTGAGGGGTGAACACGGGCGTGCTTGTCGTGCTTCCATTTAGGCATGATCGTGCTCAGCTGCACGGTCGTGCTCCTCTGTCGCACGACCGTTCTTAATGCGCGGCTATTTTTCCATTTTTCGCTGTGCTTAATGTGCGGCTATTTTTCCAGAATTAAAACTGGGAGCACGGGCATGTTCCCAATTCAGCTCGGCCGTGCTCAATGCACGACAGTACTGTTCTAGGCAGAGTTCAAACACTGATTCTTTAACAAATTTTAGGGTTCAATAATCCTTTGATCTTAAAACATTTTTAAGCCTAATTAGCCAATTAATATTTCACCACCAAGAACATCATCATAGTGAATTAACCAAAGTTAACACAAGAATGGGGGTTGAATTGTGTTTAGCAACTTTTTAGGAAACTTTGAAAATTGTTTTCACAGGCACAACAAGCAAAAATAAGACAATAGAAATTTAGACGAGTGACACGTCTAAATTTAAGATAGAATACACGAGCAGACAGAGAAGGATAAAACAGAGTTTGATATTCACAAAATTAACTCCCCAAGTTAAAAGCTTAAACAAACCGAACTTAAGCAGATTAAAGAGATAAGGGAAGAGGAATATCAGTCAAGATTTTTATACTGGTTCACCCCAATATCCACAGGGCTACGTCTAGTTTCTTGGCAGCACCAAGTTTTCACTATAACTGATCAGATTACAGTACAAGTATTCTTTGCACACCTAGCTTCTCTAGGCTCAACATTCAAACAAGTATTCTTTTCTCACCTAGCCTATTCAGGATCAAAACAGTAAGGAATAAAGGTTTTGTGTAATTAATACAACTTGCAAGTCTTTCAGATCACACTCAAAGAGTGAAATAAATATGAAGTATGAAAAACTGCAAATTAATATCAAATGATTGACAGTGTATTCAATGAAAGAATGAAGAAGTTAATGAAGAGAGTAAATGCTTCTGCGTAGTGTTCTTAATGATATTCAACTTCTTGTCTTCATCTTCATGGTTTGGTTTATATAAAGACTTCAATCAATTTGATCCGTTAGGCACAGCTTTAGAAAGTGTGTTCATTTTATTTGAGCTTCTGGAACACCATTAATGCCAAAGAGTCGTTCTGTGTAAACATTAAATGCTTAGGAAGGTTGAGCTTTGATAAGGTTGTCCAAGAGTACACTTTACTCTGAGTAGTTGTTGTTTCAGAGTATGCAGTAGCAACCTTCTTGTACTTCCAGCAGAGGTCTTTCTTCTTTCAATGTAACACTCAGTTCACTTTGCAGAAAGCACTATTACTTTGTACTAGAACAGGTAAAAAGTTACTGCTGTGGTACAGAGATTGCGTGTTTATTCCTTAAAACCTTGAAACAAACGATCTTTATTCTTTATCCTTTGTGTTGTTGTTCAGAGGTCTTCGAGATCCTTAAGAAAGACATCTAATTTGAATAAGGTGACTTAGACTTTATTTCTGACTAACTGACATTGTAGCAGTGTTGGAAATTTAGATGGGTGTAAAGCAATCCAAAAATTAGACGGGTGCTTGTGCAGTTCAAAGCTAGACGGGTCAAAAAGTAATCCAAAAATTAGACGGGTGATCCACTGAGTCTTCTCCAGACAGATTCTTCTTGCCACGTCATTCAAATCTTGACGGAGCGTTGACTTGGTCTTTGATTATGTAGACTGATTTATTCGACGAGTGGTTTTTAGACAAGTCTAAAAACTGGGCTCTACTAGAAAGTAGACGAGTCAGAAATTAGACAAGTGATCTTTAAGTCTATTTTTCTGCACACTTATCAGACATGTCAGTAATTTCATATGGTTCAATATTGTCATACTTAATCTATTTTGAATCATCAAAACTTAGAGAATCTACACATGGAATGTGTTTTAGACTTATGAGATCTCAACATTCTCCCTCTTTTTGATGATGACAAATAACTTTTCTGATTTTATTGAACATCAAGGATAATAAGGGAAATTTTCAGATAGATATAATTGTTCAGAGTATGCTTTGCTCCCCCTTAGTTTATGCATTAAATAAAAACATATATCAGAGCAAAAATAAGGTATCAGAGCAGATATTGGATTCAAACATATTATATCAGAGTAGAAATCAAACTTGTTAGACAGATAGTCATAAAATCATGAATAAGCTACAATTTCTTATATTTCCTATATATATTTCCTCCCCCTTTTGGCATCAATCAAAAAATAAGGCAAATATATATCTGGGAGCCAAAAGAAATATCAAAACATCATTTCATTTTATATAAACAGAGTCAGAAGGATTACAAGTGATAGACATCGCTGACTAGTACATTGCATGACACAAGAAATGAAAAAGATGAAGTCCTAAAACTTAAGAGCTAGGACCCCCTTGGCTTTTGAAGAAAGCTTCCATCATCTTTTGCATAGCAACTTGTTAGGCCAGCATCTGAGCTTGAAAAGCAGCCTGTTAAGCAATTGCTTCATCTTATCTCTGAATGACAGTTTGCAAACTTGAAGCCATTTCGTCAAGTCTCTGATGGGCAGCAAGGTCATAGGCAACTACTGGAGCAGTAGAGTCTGTTGTAGCCAGCGTAGTTGCAGATGCTGATGGAGGAGGTGTGGAAGGTAATTCTTGAACCAAAATATCATCCTCAGGCTAAGGATCTAGAAAAACATTTGTTGAGATTGTGGTTGGATAAAATGCTTCTAGGAGAGCACGAATTTTTTCGTGATGAAGAGGAGAGTCAACTATAGAGAGGAGAAATTCATAAGATCTCCTAATGAGATGTATGTGAGTAAAAGGGGTAGATTCGAGAAAGTTCAGAAGAAAGAAGGGAAAAACCATAAAGAGAGGAGGTATGGCATAAATTGAGGGTGAGAAAGGGTACAGAACAAAAGCTTGACTACCTCTCATAGGAATATCTTTCTTCTCTTCTACCTTTAAACCAGAACTAGATCCACATCTCCAGTAGATGTCTCTGATTTTGAGGAACTCATGATGAGTCTCAGTTGAGAACAACCTCTTTCCGTATTTTCACTTCTTATCATTCAGCTTGATAAGAGAGAACTTCTGATCCAATGGCAAGTTTATTACCTTCTGCTTTCCTTTCAGAACCATGGAGTTAGGCATCACTTTGACTTCTGTTGAAGGCTTCATGAAGATATGTGGATTGAATAGCCATTGTCCTACATCCTTATGTTTTCTGACCAGCTTTTCAAGTTGCCTTTTAGATTCAAGAGAGGCAACGACATCCAAGTCATTACCATTTAGGAAGTTGAAGCAAGATTCATTTGTGACATAAAATGGAGTGGTTTTGGAAGAGGGGTGATATGGGGATAAGGTGGTTAAAGGGAGAGGGTTGTGTCTGGTTTCAGAGAATAAGTTTGGAAAGACTACTCTTAGAGGGACTTGGCACTGGTTTCTGATATGATCAGGGGTTGGTGATTTAGGTGAGGGTGGAGGAAGAGTGAGATTGTCAAAATATTCAAAATCATTGACATCCTCAGCTTGAAGAGTGTCAGTATGATGAGATGTTTGTGGTGTGGAAGGCTTGGATAGATGAGGTTCTATTTCAGACTGGTGACCTTCTGAGTTAGTAGGATTAAGTTTAGAAGACTGATGGATAGGTTCAGAAACAGAGGTTTGTGGGATAGGTGATGTATGTGGAGGAGTTAGAATTTTTGGTGAAGCATGTGGAGGAGTAAGGGTTTTCTGTAGTGGTGATGAAGGTTGTGGAATGTAAGTTGTTGTGGCAATTGGTTCTGTTTGTTGTGGTGGAGGTGATGATTCTTTCTATGATGAGGGTGATGATGAGGGAGTAGGAAGTAGGAAGTAAAACAAGCTTCCTCTTTGTCACAGTGGTCCTCTTTTTCTTAGGGATCACAGTCTTTTCTGGTTGAGACTCCCCCTCGGCTTGCACAGCTCTCTTCCTCTTGAATACCTTAGTAATACTTGGTCCAATGGGGGACAGAGGCAGCAGCTTGAACAATAGGTTCAGATCCAGTAATAGGTTCAACAACCTGAGAAACAACATTTTGAAACCCAGAAGCTTCAGTAGTTGCTTGAGTAGATGACTCAGCAATTTTTCTCTTTTTCCTCTGCATTTGAGGCCTTTCCTCTTCAATAGGCTCCATGAAGGGTTTAGTTTTAACAGCAGGAATAGAGAGAGATTCTTCCATTTGAGCAGATGCTTCAGCATTTGGCTCACCAGTGGGAGTCAGAGTGATCTTCATCAAAGAGAGAGTCTTTGTAGTGATCTCAGTACAGAGATCAGCAAAAGCAACACTTCTTAAATCCAACTTGCTTGCCCTAAAAATTCTTGTCATAATCATACCATAGGGATAATCCTTATCCTTTCCCTTGACAGCCTTTTCCATATGAATGAAGATCAAGTCAGTAATATCTATCCTAATCTTCTGGACTAGATGAAAGAGAGCAAACTTCTCTAATTTACAGACATTATTTCTAGACCCACTCCTAGGCATGACACAGTTTATAATAAGAACATGAAGAAATCTTGCCTTAGGAGACAAATACTTGGAGTCTTTGTTTCCAGGTCTTGCAACTCCATAAAGCACTTGATTCACATTTGCTTCTCCTTGATCCTTCAGCCAATCTTTATAATACCCAGCACCTTCTCTCGGGCATTTTGTCACTTCAGCGAGTAACTCATGAGTTATGAAAATGTGGTCCTCACCCATGTCTCCAGAAATCATGGAGGTTGTATTGTCCTTGGTGATCTTTGCAGTGGTCCAGAAATACCTAACAAGAGCAGGGAAGACACGCTCTTGTAGTTGAAAGAAGGGTAACCATCCAGCATGGTTGAGTTTAGGAAGAACGTCTTAACCTTTGGTTCTGAGTTCGTCAAAGTTAGGGACCCTTCCAGGGTGCACCTAAATAGTTGATGAGACTGAGTCTTTTCCGTAGACCCCAATATTGTTGAAGATTTGAGAATCTACATGGATTTCTAATGACTCGACAAAGTGACGACTATGAATGAGTATTCTCTGCCGTGCGTAGTCGATATTAACAAGGAGTTGTTGACTACTCAAAGATCGACTTGAGGATGAGTTATCATCATGTTAGAGTAGGGACCTATTAAAGATTTTGGCACCATGGATTCAGCTCATGCAGAAAAGTCAACTCTTCATATGTTCGATTGATTGATTAAGCTGCCCGTGATCATGCATGATTCTGGTGACCGCACTAAGCGTGTATGGAGAGATATGCGTGTTGATGGGAATCAAGGCAAATCGATTTGAAATTTCGATCTTGAATGAGTGTCTCATGATTAAGAAACTCTACACTATACTGTTCGATTCTTATGAATTTGTGAGTCAGCCTTTGTTTCTCGAGCCCTATGGTTGTATTAGACAACCACAGAGGTGAAGTTGGTGCATTACAGAAAGATTTTTCTGATTTTGGATTTAAAATCTATTCTGGACTCATAAATTGGTTATGCTAGTCCATAAATTTCAATTTATTCTAATTGATTTCCTTATTTGTGCACAATTGTACTCACTTCTAAATGACCCTCAGTGTACTCGACATGTGAGTGGGTGGAATTGATATTATCCATTGGTCTGGATATTTTCACATTTTGTTGAAAGAGTTTGTTATGACTATTTCTTGAGTTATGACGCAAACAACTTCTTGGTAACGTAAGTTCCTTGATGGGACTTAGTCTAACCACTTTTAATTTGGTAGAGGTGACCTTGTCTGATTTTTGGCCAGACTGTTTTCTTTTAAAGTCGTCATTTTGTAAATTCTTTGTACTAAGAATGAATCCTCTTGGAATTAGGAACTATTCATCCTTTGTCTTTCTAAACCCGCTGGAAGTTCTTGTGGGAGAATGAACTTTATTGGATTCATGTTTGTAAATATGTACTGATCATACATTTTTACACCCACGAACCTAATTGAAGAATCTTTTTCTATACTGGATGTTCCTGTATCTTTCAAATTGATAAAATTCTTCTCCATGTCTTTGTGAAAGTGAGGTCAAGGAACTTCTTTTCTTGAAGATTTCTTTCAGTGATCTTTAAGACCATGTCTTATTGTAGTTCGAAAAAGATTTGTCTTCCTTGATCAACCTTACCCTACGTATTTTCTAACTGTCTTTGATGTGTGACCTATCTCTAGGGTCATGAGGATGAGTATCTGATACGTACCAGCATGTCAGGGTTAGTCGAGTGCAGTGGAAAAGAGATAACTGGATGTTTGAGACCTTTCTTGTGAAGATGTTGGTGTCGTCATGAATTTTCGTCATAAGACCCATAAGAGTCTTATTTGAATTTGAGTGATCGTGGACCGACTGACGAGGTCGACACCCGTTTCACCTGTTAAGATTCACTATGCAATGGAGAGGCAAACCAAGGAATGTATCAGAGGACTGATCAGACTTCATGGAGTATCTTCAAGTATTGGTTCAAATGAAGGCCCGAAGTTTACCAATGTTTATTGGTAAAGTCCGCTTTAAGTGTGGAGGACTAAGTTGAGGCTAAGCCCATCGGATCACCCTCAACTCGAGTGGGGTGAGCGAGAAAAATGATCTGATCTTTAGAAAGTTGGTTGGGAGTAATTGTAGTATCTAACTACGATCTTTTCTTTAGCCGGGTGAACAAGGAATAATGAAAGTTTTGTCGAGCTATAGCTGTGACTAGTAAGATGTGAATCCTTAAGATCAATAATGGTAAGTGAGGCAAGTATTATAAATCGAATGTTGGTCGAGGCAGAATATCGTTAAAGGAATCTAGGGTGATGATCAATATCTATGATCAAGATTGATTTTATGAGTTTGAAGATTTACAGAAAAGCGTGAGAGCAGTAAAGAGGAGTCCTTGAGTAAAACTAAGTTGTTAGGAAAGTTCAAGATTTATGATTTTGGATAAATTAAATTGAAGTGATTCCTTTTAGTTGTAATTGCATGAAGGAGTGTAATCATGTCCTTTAAGATTGGAGTGTATGACTATGATATGTTTTGGAGTGGTGGGATAGGTCCAAGGGAAACTACAACTACGATGAGATATCTTGAATAGGAACTGATGTGTGTGTTGTGAACAGAGTGTGAATAGTAATTGCACTTAGATGGATTCGAATGAGTAGGATGAGCTCTTGTGATAAATTAAGTTTCAGGTAAAGTTCCAAAGTTGATAAATTTGATGATCCTACTCAATGAGGTTCCTTGTGGATTTCAGTTTCCCGTAAGAAGTAGTACGAGGTTTTAATTGAAGACTTAAAGTATGTGATTTTGATAGAATCTGGAAAAGTAGAATACGTCCAGAGGAGCTAAGACTGCAAATGGATACCAAGGGTAGGAAGTTGATACATGTTGCAGTAAAAGTTGGTTTTGATCTTGGTGATAACGATGAAGGTAATATGTGTGGAAAACAGTTTTCTAGCGTACCAGTAATTGAGAATAGGAATGATTAAGTTTTGACTTTACTCTCCATGTGAGAGGAATGTAAATCTTAGATGGAATCTTGGTGTTAACCATGAGAATTAAAGATGTAGAGAAATTTTTTTTTTTTGGATTAGTGTTTACAGAAGTAGGTATGAATTAAGGATAATCGATTTGATGTTGAGGATGAAGAGAACAAAGAATAAGTATGAATTTCGTTATTAAGTTAAATCATCTAAGAGAAAGAGAATACATGAAGTACGATGTAGGATCTTGGGATTTGGACATAAGACCCTATCTGGTTTCGAGTTACGTAATTTCGAGGACGAAATTCTTTTTAGAGGGGTAGTATTGTAACGCCCCGATTTCTGTGTCTTTCTGTAGCAGTAAATACATGTGTTTATATATTTATTTTTGGTAAAATTCAGAGAGTGATTTTAAATAAACTAAAATCATTTTCTTGTGTTATCTTACCTGAGAAAGTCAAGGTTAAATTTTCGGTTGAAAACTCAGACGAAAGCCGGTTTGCGTTTTCACTGCCGGTACAAGTTTACTGAGCAGAAAACCTAATTTTGACCCATGAACGAGATGGTTAGTGTTTTTGTCATGTTTCCAATGATTTTGGTTATTTTTGAAAATTTTCGTTCGGAAATAAAATATAGGGTAAAGACCCATTTGGGTCCCTAACAAAAATCATGTGGGTCATTTTAGTCCCTGACAAAAAAAAACTACCCCGTTAGTCCCTGACAATTACTAATGTGGGACACATTAGTCCCTGCGTTGACTTCCGTTACCCAGGGTCCGTTAGTTGGCTGACATGGCCGTTATCTCTACCTTGTTGGATTATAATTTCTTTTTCAATTTTTTTTCCCTTCAAAGGACCAAAACGGCGTCGTTTTGGGCCCATTAACTTTAACCAAAATTGGTCCCTCTCCCAGAAACGAAATTACGAAACCAAATCACCCCCTCCCAAAACCCTAACCTAATTCGTCTCCAATTCCGCGACAAGGTCTAGAAATCGTATGCCTTCTTCTCTGCAATTTACGATTGTCCACAACAAATGTGAGTTAATTTCTCTCTCTTCTTCTATTTACAATTTCGTTTCTAACTT
Source organism: Echinosophora koreensis (assembly GCA_035048595.1). Taxonomy (NCBI): domain Eukaryota; kingdom Viridiplantae; phylum Streptophyta; class Magnoliopsida; order Fabales; family Fabaceae; genus Echinosophora; species Echinosophora koreensis. The sequence continues at coordinate 1,705,441 of JAPCYP010000061.1, read as the reverse complement.
AGGGTTCATTTTGTTCTTCTCATTTTCGGTTTAGGGTTGTTTGTGCCTCTCATTTAATTTTGGATTTAGGGTTATGAATAGTGGTTTAGGGTTGGGTTTTATAAGGGACAATGTGGGTCGAATATGGGGTGTGGGGACCATTTTTATGGGCTCTGTATTGGTGGTCCCCTTTATCATGCTCTGTAACTATAAAATTGCATGTGAGGGACCAGCTTTGTTGGGGGGGGGGTTGGGGACCAGGTTTGTTGGGAGGGGGGGACCATACCTGTGTGGGGGGACCATACTTGTCAAAGTAGTGTGGGGGCATGTGTGTGGGTTTTGGTTAGTTTTTTTGGGTGCATTTTGAAAAGTGGAATTTTGTAAATATTGTATTTTGTGGGTCCCTGATGTAGTCTGACATCCCCAATTTGTTACTTGCAGATGACTTTCTATATCAGGTTTATATTTCACACAGGAGGTAAGCTTGTGAAAGACACTGATGGTGTGCTCAAATACATGAACGGCTTAATAGATGTTGACGAGCCAATGGACACGGATCTAATCAATTATTTTGACTTGGTGAAGCTGTGCAAGAACTCAGGTTATTTTGACTTCACTGCTTGTTGGTGGATGCATCCTGATCGTAAGAATTTTGATATTGGATTGAGACCATTGGAGTGCGATGCCCACATCAATTCCATGGCAGAGGCAGCAATACAACACACGAAGGACTCTTCATCATGTGATATTCATCTTTACTTTGAGCATCCAGTTTTGGGACCGGATGATGCTGTTTTTGTGGACCCTACAGAGGAAGATGTTCAACCGGGTGAAGCGCCTATAGAAGATGCACATGTGGAGACATTGGGCTCCTCTGATGACGATGACCGCGCCGAAGGTTCTAACTATAGGCCACCCCCAGCTGCTATGATCACTGACAGTGAGAGTGATGAAGTTGAAGTTGTACATGTGAAGAAATTTCTCCCTAAAAAACCAGCTGCAAATAGAGGTGGTGTGACACAGAAGAGAGGTGGGCTGACACAGAAGGCTAAGAAGAAGGGGAAAAATAAAGAAAAAAGTAAGGAAAAAAAGAAACAGAAAGTGGTGTCTGACAGTAAAAGCAATGATGGCAGTGATAGTGAGACTGAGAGTGATAATGATTCATTTGAGGGAGCAAGGTATGCCTCATATTCTGAGCATATGCACACTCCAGAATCTACAGATGATGAAGCGGCTTCGGCGGGGCCTGCACTACCAAGATTCAACAGTTCACTTGCTTTTGGCCAAGTGTCCTTAAACACTGGCATGGAGTTTGATAACTTGGATCTATTTAAGAATGCTGTGAAGGACTTCAACATTTCACTTGGGAGGGAGATAAAGTGGAAGAAGAATGATAAGCTGAGAGCGCGAGCAGTTTGCAAGGTTGAAGACTGCAACTGGCTTGCTTACTGTGCTTGGAACACTATGAGCAAGAGTTTTCAGTTGAAGATATATGTAGGAGAACACACTTGCTGCAGAGTGTTTAAAAACAAGGCTGCCACTAGGGATTGGGTTGCAAAGAAGTTGGAGCAGAAACTTTTGACTCAACCTGACCTTAAAAGGAAGCAAGCCTTTGACATGTTTAAAGAGGACTTTAGTGTCCATATAAATGAAAAAAAAAACTGTCAAGGGCTCTTAAAGCTGCTAAGAAGGCTGTTGAAGGTTCTGAGATTGAGCAGTATGGAAGACTGTGGGACTATCTTCATGCACTTTTGAAGTGTAATCCAGGGTCCACTGCAAAGATGGAAGTGATCCCACTAGAACCACCATTATTCAACCGCTTATACATATCTTTAGAGGCATGTAAGAATGGGTTTAAGGCTGGTTGTAGGCCATTGATAGGCCTTGATGGATGCTTTATGAAGGGTTATTATGGGGGGCAGCTACTGTCTGCAGTTGGTCAGGATGCCAACAACCAGTGGTTTGTCATTGCATATTTTGTAGTTGATGCTGAAACTAAAGATAACTGGAAATGGTTTCTGAGCTTGCTGGAAGAAGATATAGGAGACCATGTTAGCAACATTTGGAACTTTGTGTCTGACCAACAGAAGGTACAGTTTAATTTAGTTCATTGCTTGTTTCTGATTCAGTTTTTGCATCAGTGATTTACTTTTGATTCTGTTTATGATTGCAGGGACTATTTTGTCCCCCTATAGGAATTGTCAGGGACTACTATGTCCCTTAGTAGTAATTGTCAGGGACTACTATGTCCCTTAGTAGTAATTATTAGGGACTATTTTGTGCATCAATTCTAATTTGTATATTGTCATATATGCTGTGTGCAGGGACTGTTACCTGCATTGAAAGAAGTCATGCCAGGTGCACACCACAGGAATTGTGTTCTGCACATTTGGAAGAATTTCATCAAGCATTTCAAGGATAGGGAGCTAAGGGGTATACATGGGATTGTGCCAAGTGCACAACTGAGCCTGAGTTTAAAGCATCAATGCTGAGGTTGAAGTCTAAGAATGAGAGAGCCTGGAGTTACCTGAACAACATTGATCCAGGAGCATGGGTTAAGGCCTATTTCAGTCGTTGGCCTAAGTTGGATAACATTACCAACAACATGTGTGAATCTTGGAATGCCAAGATTGTCAGATATAGGGAGAAGCCCATATTGACTATGTTAGAAGAATTGAGGTGTTATCTGATGAGGAGGAAAGCCAAACATAGAAGGCAACTAAGTGCTGTGAGAGGGATTCTGCCACCAACTCAAAAGAAAAGGCTGGAAAAGTTGAAGATAGATAGCAATGGCTGGACACCAATCTGGACAGGTGATCCAGGTAATGAGAAGTTTGAAGTTGAGAGGCATAAGAAGAGGGTTGGGGTCAACCTTACCCTGAGGACTTGTACATGCCAGGTGTGGCAATTGACTGGGATGCCCTGTACTCATGCTATTGTTGCCATAGCATGGAAGAATGAGAGGCCAGAGGATTATGTGCATCAGTGGTTGACCATGGAAGCTGTGAATGCAACATATGAGCATTTCATCAAACCAGTTGCTAGCAGGGAGTATTAGGACACTACTGACTACCCAAAACCACATCCTCCAAAGATCAAAAGGCCTATTGGCAGACCAAAGAAGCACAGGAGGAAGGATGCTCTGTCAGAAGAAGTGCCAGGTAGTCAGCAGCACAAAGTCAGAAAGTCCTATGAGGTTGTGTGCTACAAGTGTGGTGAAACTGGCCATTATGAAAAGACTTGCAAAGGACCTGCTAGGCCTGGATTTGCTAAGAAAAGAAGGGTTAGGAAAAAGCTGGCAGACGTCTCAAGAAGAAGTGACATTGTCACAGAATCATCCTTCAGCTGAAACTGAGCCACAGGTTGTGCATTTGCAAATTTATTTGGTTTTAACACATAAATTGATTTACTTTTCTAACTCTTTGAAACTGTCTAAATTGGTCTAAATTGGTTGTGATCATCGTAATTTCAGAGTCCTGCCAGACAGGAAGTGCAGAGCACAGAAGCAGCATCTGCTACACAAGAACCACCTGCTGAAACACAGGTTTACAAAAAGGGACTAAATTGTCCTCGATACTAATTTTTGGGGACTAATTAGTCTCAATTAAAAATTTGTTAGGGACTAAAATGTCCCACGATACTAACTGGTTTAACTTCATTTCAGGGACAATCAGCTATTAAGCCAGCTGCTCAAGGGAGGATGAAACTACCAATTAGGCCAACTGCTATTAAGCCAACTGCAAAAAGGACACCACCAGCTATGCCACCTTCATTGATACCATCTATTTCAGTGGGAACCATCTCAAATCAACCACCAGGAGCACCAATAAGGCCCTATAGACCACCAAGACTGCAAGGAACTCCTAGTGAGATGACATTCATGCCAACACCCAGACTGAGGCCACCAACACTTCCTGGGCCAAGAGCTGCAATGATGACACCACCTGGTATACAGCCACAAACTGTAAAGAAGAACACAAACAAGTCTTAAAGGGATGGACAGTATAGGATTTTGGGGGATCTATAGGATTTGCATATGATACACTTTTTGGGGGATAGAACTCATAAGCTTTTTTATTTTGGAATCCATAGAAAGGATACACTTTTTGGGGGATGTCAAGTACATTAGTTATACTTTTCTTAATTAGTACATGTGGACAATGATGATGTAATTCAGTACAATATATTTTGGAAATGCTTGAATGAAATTTGGAATTAAATTACCTTCATTGTCAGTTTACCTCTTTAATTATTGTTGTCATTAGCACTGTCAATACTTATAAACACAATTGCTAACACAAATTGAGCATTAATAAGCCAAACTTTCCATTTCATTACAATAATTAAACACGATTAGTAACAACAATTAGACTAACTTAATACACCAACATTAACAACACTTAGACTAACTTAATACACCATACTTAATACATTTGTTACAAACACTTAGACCGACTTCCAAACACAAACTATCGTAACCAAAACAACAATCACAGCCCCTAAGACCATTCCAAGAGATCTTTGCTGTTGTGTAACTTCATTGATCTTTAATTGCACTTCATTCATCTTTGATTGCATTTCACTCATCTTGCGATGCATTTCACTCATCATGAGTTGCATTTGAATCAACTTTGCTTTGTGGTCATCATTGTCCATCTCCAGCCGATTGATACTCCCTTCTTCAAGTTTTGCCATTGACAGCAGCTTCTGCTGCTCCTCCTCATATTCATCCAGCCAAACAAACCTTTCACAATAAGGTTTGTTGTCCTGCAACCATCACAAACAGTAAGCAATGCATTCCCAAAGAATAAAAGGAAGCCATACAAGGAACGATTTCCTTTACCCTATTATAATTTGGGCACCCATAGAATGCTCTATTTGGATTCTTCTTAGTTCTTGAAATGAAGATGATACATGGTTTCATGCAAATACAAATTGGAGTGTAAAATTTCGGAGTTGCAAAGCTTGAACAACCACTCCAGCTATGCTCACCTCTACTCATGGGATTGGAACTGCAACTCATTCTGAGAGATAAGTGAAAAGGGGCCAAATCCCAGTTGCTAGGGATTAGGGTTCCCTCCACTCAACCTAAGTGGGTTATTGCGCACAAGTCTGGAGCGAACACAGGGACCCAAACAACGCTAATCACCTATTAGAAAAATTAGGGTTCTTGTTTGATGTTGCAGAAAACAGAGGCAGAGGGAAGAAGAAGAAGGAGCTCAAGCCTTATATCCTAAATGGACCCAAAACGACGTCGTTTTGGTCCTTTGAAGGGAAAAAAATTGAAAAAGAAATTATAATCCAACAAGGCAGAGATAACGGCCACGTCAGCCAACTAACGGACCCTAGGTAACAGAAGTCAACGCAAGGACTAACGTGTCCCACGTTAGTAATTATCAGGGACTAACGGGGTATTTTTTTTTTGTCAGTGACTAAAATAGCCCACGCGATTTTTGTTAGGGACCCAAATGGGAAATTGAATCGGGTAAACAACGAAGCAGAATAGAGAGCTGAGAAGATTGAGGTGACTTGTGGGAGATGGAATGACTTGATGATTGATGGCTCAAGTCACATCAAAGGAAGTCGTCATTACACTTTTTGAATTATAACATATTTTATTCTAAAAACCCATTTTTCTCTTTCTTCTCCAACCAAACATGGCCTAAGCCAAAACTTGGCCATCAAGACTACTCTCCCTCTCTCCTTGTGCCATTCTCTCTCTCTTCCCCTATATATACACACTTCATCACTTCACTTTCATTTTCTTCTTGTTCTCCATTTTCCTACTCAAAGCTTTATTGATTTTCTTCAAGAAACTCATCATCTTCATCCATTTCTTCAAGCTTCAAGGGTAATACTTTATACTCTTAGTCATCTAAGCTCTTTCCTTCTCATATTTGTTGAGTTTAAGCCATGAGTTTCCATTTAACATTCTTAGATCTAGAACTTCTAAAATCTCTAGAAAATGGTAGGAAAATCCTTTTGAGTTGAAATCAATTTCTATGAACTCCTAATGATCTCTATATTCACTATCTAAGAGCTTGCATCAAACAAAAATTTCCTTCCCTATTTTCCTAAGGAGGCCGAGCCTATGTAGTTAGGGAGCAAGAAAGTTTTGTTTCAATTTTTGAAATTTGATCATTGATTTAAGCTCTTTACTACCTTTTGTTATCAAATCTAAAAACTTGAGAAGTTTGACAATCTCTAGCCTATTTTATGTGTGTGGGCTGAAACCCTAAGCTTGTGGCTTAGTTGAGTTTTGTTCAATCTTTGTCTAATGATCATTGATTTGAACTCTTTTGTACCTTTAGTTGTTAAATCCAAGAGCTTGAAAAGTTTAAAAATTTCTAGCCTATTCTACACCTCTTGGCCGAAACCCTAAGCTTGTGGCTTAGAAGAGTTTTTGTTCAATCTTTGTCAAATGATCATTGTTTATGAATCTCTAATACTTAAGGATCATTAATCCATGAGTTTGAGAAATTTTGAAATCTCTAACCCTATTTTCAAGATATGGCCGAACCTATACCTTAGGTAGATAGGATGTTTTGGTTGTTTTAACTTGTGTTATGTGTTGGAATCTTTAGACTTCCGTCACGAAGCAAGGCGAAGAAGATCGTAGCACTCAACAAAGAACGAAAGACTTTGTTTTCTTTGGAATCAAGTAAGGGGAGCTTACCTGAGGGATTTTCTCCCGATAGCTATATGTTATTATTTGTGGTCTGTTGAGTTGTTTTGAGTTTTATTGTGATTTCCCGAGTTTATCTGATCTGGTTAAAATTGTCTGTTTTACATGTCTGAGCTTGATGATTTATTTGTATCAATGTGTTATAGCTTTGAAATATGGCATGAACTGTATTATTTGAAATGATGTTGATGTGAAAATTACATTGTTGTGGATTGTTGTCTGAGAAGCCTCACATTCGTTGAGACACCCCGATGTCCCATTAAGAAAACCCTAATTAATTAAACCTTAATCCGTATTAACGTTAACGCGATTAATATATTCGAAAATATATGTAAAATAAAAATTGTAGTTATTTTAAAACAGTTTAAACATACGCAAGCGACTCATCCACACATATATAAAATATATACAGCACATCTATCAGAGTACGCCAAGTCCCCTCCATGGGACCATTACAACTTACAACCATCTATACAGACTCAAAGTATAAACATATACATACTAACCAAAGAGACACAGAAGAAGCCCTAGAGATACCCAGCCCGCCTCTCAAAATACATCAAAATACAACACAATCTCATAGAGGTTCACTACCTACAGACGCATCCGACATATCCACATCATTAGTGATGTGGGCGTCTAGAACTACCCTTGCCTTCGCCTTAACGGCGCACTTATACCCGTAGTGGAATCTTCTGTAGAATGCATTGTGGCCGGTAATCTTTCCAAGTTGTCGTTCCCATCTTGCCATTGTTGTTTATCTACCATACCGATAACATACAAGAAAGATAGAGGAAGAAGGGAGATAAGCAACAGAACATAGTCATAAAAATGGGGATGGGGACACATAGATCAACAGTCACATATACATCATACAACAAACAAACAATCATTCATTCAGTCACACCTACACAATCATCTTCAAGAGTCACACTCTCAGATCATTCCTCTAAGGAGTCTCACTCCTATGCATGTCGGCCGATATATCTCATCCGGGTCTCAACCCCAAGACATTCCTTTATCAAGCCTCTCTGCTTAAGGAATGTCAGTTAGTTTGTCTAGGTAACTTTTCCGCTCACCGTGACCCATAAGAGTGCATCTCTCTGTGAGCTCAGCTCCATCAGAGGTATCTGGGTCGCCTCGGATAGTCAACCTTAGACGTGGATACTTAGGGCAAAGTCGGGACAACTAGGCTCTACCGGGGTACACGACGCACTAGGAGCTACCTAATGGTCACTGTGAGCCTCCCGAGTCCAGTTCGTACATCCCCAAGGTCTCTCCCTAGACCGACCCTTCCGTAATCCGTACTCGCACTCGAGTACAACTAACCTCGTATGACTCCGTGTCATACGGCTCGCCACCTTGGCAATATGCAATGCAACAACCATCCTTAAGTTAACACCGGAACCTTCTCTCACAATCCAAATCTCAAAATCACAGTCTCAGATTGGATGGCAATACATCCCCGGCCTTAAAGCCACATTCTCAAGGCATTACCATGGTGTCAACTCTCAATATAACCAGATCACACTATCAGTCATTCCCATCAACAATATATTATAGTAATAAAATATCATGCATTCACATCAATCATGCCATCACATCAATCATCACAACCAAGCATGTTATAGCAGTCATCACAGTAACAGACATAGCAAACCACCCCAATCATTATCAGTTCTCTAACCTAGAGTTTCAAACCGAACATTGATAAATCTACAATAACTAAACCCAAGACATTATTAAAATATTATTTTAGTGGGGTTTAGCCATTGTTGATTACTCAATATCCTAGTAGGGTCTGGGGCACCCTACATTCATGCATATATATATAACTGTGACTCTATGCTTGCCTCCCCGACGATGTCGGTTACTTTCTCCCCACCTTGGCTTATCCGGTACAATTTTTCGAGCTCTCTACACGCCTCCTCTAAGCTATACAGCTGCTGTCTTGCTTTCCAGGGGACCCTCAATGCTCCCAAAATTTGCCCTAACACATGGACAGAGTCCCGACAATGTCATAAACTCTAATCTTACTATAGATTCTCATAAAGAGCTCAGATTCAAGCTAGAACCCAAGAAAGAAAATGATTGATAAATGCTAAGTTAAGGATTTGAGCATTACCTCAATTGTAACAAAGAAACACTAGCCTATATGTGTAGTACTCGTTGCCCTGATCACAGATTTGAAGTCGGAATCATGATCTGACGGACGGATTTCCCCCGGGCTTAACTTTCTCTCTCTAACCCTCTTTCTCTCATTTTCGAGATCCCCTCCATCTCTCTCGTTTTCTCTCGAAAATTTGAGAGTTTCTCCAACTTTCTAGCATTTTAAAAGCTAAAGGGGGTGAGTCAGCACTGATTATGCCCGGCCTAAGTTTTCTGCGCCCGGCTCAGCCAATTACGCCCGGCTCAAGTTTTCTGCACCGGGCCAAAATGCGTAGATCACCGCCTTTGAATTGCGCCCGGCCTAACAAATCTGCGCCCGGCATAATTTTCTGAGCCCGGCTCAACATACCTGAGCCCGGCCTAATCCCGCGTTGACCAGTTTGACCAGAATCTCTGATTCACACGTTTCTTCGCATTCTGAACTCGTTTGAAGTCCGATTGACCCCAAATTTGAAACACATACTAATTAACACCTAACGAACAAAATTAAGCTTCACACCAACTTAATTACTGTCTGATTCCTTAATCGAGAAAACGGGTGTTACATTCGTCAGTGCTCAATCAAGTATTGAGATAAATGCCTTAAAAAGCCTTATGTGGGATTTTGACCATGATAATATTTAGTTGATGTTTTCTTTTGATAAAAGAGAAAGTAATGGATAATTACAAGGAAGAAATTGTGAAAATATATTTCAGTACGTAATCTTTTTCAAAATGTAGATGAAAAGTTATTTTAAGAAATTTGTGTGTCAATTTCTTATAATGAAAGAAGAAGAATAATAATGGTATTGAGAAAGGAATACATTTTAGTATGTTATCATTTTCAAGAATGAAGTGGAAAATCATTTTAAGGACCAAGTGTTAAATATTTTAAAGCTAGAGGAAAATCTTTTCTTAAAATGATTTTAGTATAAGTGAAAACAATTTTTAAAGTATACTTTATGAAGGAGAACTTTTAGGAGTGGTTGGCAATATTTTAGAAAGGGATTTGAAATGATTTTAATAATGTTCTAAAGATGGTTTGGAAGAAAAAGAAGGATTTCAAAAGAAAATTGGCCTCTTTATAACTTAGCATTTTACAAATGAATTTCCAATGAAAAGAATTTCTGGAAAAACCTACTTTTGCAAATATTTCAGCAAGCTTGGATAAGTTGCCGAGGTTTCAATTTGTGTTGGTGTTTCACTGAACGAAAAAGAATAAATACGTTGGGAAGTGAATCTAGTATACGAGACGTCGGAATACTAGTGTTCTGTAATTTACACGTAGATCTTTGATCCGTGTCACGTTGTTGTGGACTGTGTGTCCTAATCATGTTGTTGTGGAGTGTGTTTCCTAACCACGTAGTTGTGGACTGTGTGTCCTAATCACGTTGTGATAAACGTTATTAATGGTGAATGTTGTTTTCTATGACCACAAGCCTAAGACTGGTGCATCGGTTTAGGGTGTTGTGATTGAGCACTCGGACTACGTGTCCTGTGTTGATGTTGAGTAATTTCAAGTGATGAAATTTTATGAATGGTCGTTAGCTTTGAGCTCCGACAACGAATGAGATTGAACACAAAGAAAACCTCCTAAACGAATGTTTTCTTCATGCATTTAGGCAGACGTGCCTCACAGATTAGTCACTTCGGTGATGCCCAAGCAGGGGCTATTAGTCACTTCAGTGATGCCCAAACAGGGGCTGTCATATAAGTCACGACGGTGATGTCCAAACAGGGACTTTAGTCACGACGGTGATGCCCAAGTGGGGGCTTTGAGTTTGATCAACTCTTAGAAAGATGAAGGGATCTCATGAGATTAAGTTTATAAAGCCTGAATATTGAAGTGTCATGCATGTTTTTATAAAACCCATGACCGATTGGGTATGAGACCCCTTGATATAATACCGTCTATTTTCAAGAATTCTATGATATATGACTTTACATGTTATCTGATGTTTTGTGCTGTGCATATGGTTATCGTGTTTAAATCCATATATTGGTGTCTCACCCTTACAAATATATTAGGTTTCTTCTGGTTTCGCTATTGTACCTCAGTACCCTAATACAGATGGTGCAGAGGAGTTTTCCTAAGTCACTCAGAGACTTAGATCTAGAGGTTTGAGGAATTATTTGATCGTGGAATGACCACGGGGGTCTTTTCAATAAATGTCTTGTAGAAGAGACCAGCTTAGGAGTCTTGGTTGGGGTATGTATTTGAAAGGTTGGTAAAGGTGGTATTATACCTTAGTTTTTGGTTTAATTGTGTTTCTCTTTTCTTTAAAATTTAAACTTTTGAGAGAAGTTGTATGTCGTGGTGACTTTGTTATGAATGTGATTTTACTGTTTAGATGTATGTATCTCGGTATTCAAGAGTTATTCGCAGAAGAAAATTTTTATACCCCAGTTTTCTGACTTAGGAGAAAATAACTTTCCCAAAACAACCAGCAAATTACTTTTAATTTATTTCCGCACGTGTTCCAATGTAATGTCGAGGGAGGGTGTTACACTCAACCTAGAGGCTGAGCTCTGATATCAACTGAAATAATCAAAGTTAACACAAGAAGGGGGGTTGAATTGTGTTTACCAACTTTTTAGGAAACTTTGAAAATTGTTTTCGCAGGCACAACAAGCAAAAATAAGACAATAAAAATTTAGACGAGTGACACGTCTAAATTTAAGATAGAACACACGAACAGACAGAGAAGGATAAAACAGAGTTTGATATTCACAAAATTAACTCCCCAATTTAAAAGCTTAAACAAACAGAACTTAAGCAGATTAAAGAGATAAGGGAAGAGGAATATCACTCAAGAGTTTTATACTGGTTCACCCCAATCTCCACAGGGCTACGTCCAGTTTCTTAGCAGCACCAAGTTTTCACTATAACTAATCAGATTACAGTATAAGTATTCTTTGCACACCTAGCCTCTCCAGGCTCAACACTCAAACACGTATTCTTTTCTCACCTAGCCTCTTTAGGCTCAAAACAGTAAGGAATAAAGGTTTTGTGTAATTAATACAACTTGCAAGTCTTTCAGATCGCACTCAAAGAGTGAAATAAATATGAAGTATGAAAGACTGCGAATTAATATCAAATGATTGAAAGTGTATTCAATGAAAGAATGAAGAAGTTAATGAAGAGAGTAAATGCTTCTACGTAGTGTTCTTAATGATATTCAACTTCTTGTCTTCATCTTCATGGTTTGGTCTATATAAAGACTTCAATCAATTTGACCCGTTGGGCACAGCTTCAGAAAGTGTGTTCATTTGATTTGAGCTTCTGGAACACCATTAATGCCAAAGAGTGGTTCTGTGTAAACAATAAATGCTTAGGAACGTTGAGCTTTGATAAGGTTGTCCAACAGTACACTTTACTCTGAGTAGCTGTTGCTTCAGAGTATGCAGCAGCAGGCTTCTTGTACTTACAGCAGAGGTCTTTCTTCTTTCAATGTAACACTCAGTTCACTTTCCAGAAAGCACTCTTACTTTGTACTAGAACAGGTAAAAAGTTACTGCTGTGGTACAGAGATTGCGTGTTTATTCCTTAAAACCTTAAAACAAACGATCTTTATTCTTTATCCTTTGTGTTATTGTCCAGAGGTCTTCGAGATCCTTAAGGAAGGCATCTAATTTGAATAAGGTGACTTGGACTTTATTTCTGACTAACTAACATTGTAGCAGTGTTGAAAATTTAGACGGGTGTAAAGCAATCCAAAAATTAGACTGGTGCTTGTGCAGTCCAATGCTAGACGGGTGCAAAGCAATCCAAAAATCAGACGGGTGATCCACTGAGTCTTCTCCAGACAGATGTTTCTTGCACGTCATTCAAATCATGACTGAGTGTTGACTTGGTCTTTGATTGTGTAGACTGATTTATTAGACGAGTGGCTTTTAGACGAGTCTAAAAATTGGGCTCTACTAGAAAGTAGACGAGTCAGAAATTAGACAAGTGATCTTTAAGTCTATTTTCCTGAACACTAATCAGACATGTCAGTAATTTCATATGGTTCAATATTGTCATACTTAATCTATTTGGAATCATCAAAACTTAGAGAATCTACACATGGAATGTGTCTTAGACTTATGAGGTCTCAACACATAGCAGTCACGATAGAAACAGTATCATCATCATATCATCAACCAAGGATAAACGTATCATCATGTTCATACCAATATAATCAAGATACTCATAAAATACACCAAAAATGACATAACTGTCAAACAGAGCATGTTGTCAACAGAAAACAGCAATCAAACATGTTATTCAAACATCACAGTCAATACCGGGGTTATGGGAACCCCTTTACCTTACGCTAGCCCCACTGCCTAATGAGTACACTACCCTTCTCCCCATACTTGGATTGAAGGTTCCAAAAGTTAGCTCCTAACGGCAACTGATCACGTCCCCACAAGCGGCTCAGTCCGATTCCAAGCCTTGGTTAAACAGAAACACAAACCAACTTAGTTTCCAATCAAGGTAAAAGGAAATTACAAAAAAAGGAAATACTTTACCTATATGTCAAGCACATATGAAACAAAGCTCCCCAAGGTCTCCAATACTCAAGAAACTGATTGAGTTTCGACACAAAGAAAGAAAACTGCTATGGCCGCACTAGGGTAGTGGCAACCACCAAAATAGGGTTTTCACGTAAACCCTCGGTTTCTGTGCAGCATATAAAGACTGAACTTGAGCACGGTCGTGCTCTCCCTTGAGCACGGTCGTGCTGGACATAGCGTCAGCGATATGCGGTCCGCACTTTGAGCACGGGCGTGCTCAACTTAAAACTTGCAACACGTGCCTGACTTTAAGCACGGGCGTGCTGGCTAATGAGCACGGGCATGCTCATGCACCAGAAAGGGACTTTAAGCCAAAAATCTCACTGAGCCCTTAGCCAACTATTCTAACTTAACAAAACTAGCTTAAACAACCAAACGAGCATATAAGAAGCACTTAACAAAAAGCCGGGTATTACAGCAGCTAGGGATGTTATAGACCTCAGTGAATAGGCTGACCTCACGGAAATGATTGTGTTATGGGGATATTGCAGCCTATACTGCTCGACGAAGGGAAGTTAGGATCTCCGGAGATTAAGAAACAGATAGTGGACATTGAAGTGTCATGCATTTTTACAAAATAACGATGATTGTCGGGTATGAATCCCATTGTTTAAAATATTAAATTATTGTTGAGGATTCACAGGTTCTGTTATGCATGTACTGGTGATTTTTGTTGTTATCTGTGTGTCATGCATGTAGTTATCGCGATAAAACTCATATGTCGGTATCTCACCCTTGCGTTATATCTATTTGTGGTTTTGTTGTTGTACCTTGGTATGCAAGTACAGATGATGTAGAGTAGTTCCCGGTTTCACTTGGAGAAACTAATCCTGATCTTTGAAGAGGACTTATGTTGATGAGATGACCATATAGGTCATTCTCGGTGGATGTTTTATAAAATGACCAGCTTAGGCTTTGGAGATGTGTTTGTTTTGATGATAGTATATATATATATATAAAGAGTCTTTCTTTTGAATGGAAATCTAAGACTTTTCTTTTTGGTCATGTAAATATTTTCAGAAAACTCATACACTATAGTGAGTTATAATGTTTAATATTACTATGAAGGATGAATGTATGTATAGTACTTTGTTTTACTTTATTGGTTATAGATTAATGTTTGGGGATATCAAAAAGAAAAAAAAAATTACACCATTTTCGAACATAGCTAATACATAAACTATTTTTCGAAAGCAACCAGCATTTCTTTATATTTTATTTAATATGTTTTTTCCGAAATTGAGTAAGACATGTAATGCCAAGGGGGGTGTTACATAGGTGAACCTGGAGAAAATAAGTTAGGCTTGTTTAAGGCAAAGTCTAATTTGGCCTCACCTATTTTTATCCCTAATCAGTGTGAAACTTGTGAGTTTTCTAAACTCCACCAATTTCATTTTTCAACCTTTTTAGGTTGCTTCGGTTTTTCAAATATGAACTTCTATTTTTTTTTCCCGATTCATTTAGTGTAATTATGTTATGTTTTTAGCATATCTTCTTTCTTTGGTTTATAGGGTTCCTCTAATTTAGGTTATATTGAGAGTTACTTCATAGAATTGCACACTAATTTAGGTTTAGAGTGATAGCTTGAACAGTGCGTTCGGTCGTTTGGCAAGTTTTTTATTACCCTAACCTGCAAGAGGCTGAAGCGATATCCTTAACCATTGACTCCGCTTTCAAAAGAAAAATTTGTTGGCAAAAATTGAACTGTGTAATTAGCTAAGTCTTTTCGGTTCCTAAGACCCCCAATTAAAGTAAAAAAAAATGTGGTTGTTACTAGTTAAAACAACCTATAATTGAAGCTTAGATTTTTATTTTATTTTAATAGACAAATGTTAGTATGTTAGATGTTACATTAGTTTTGCTCCTTTGCCAGGATTTGAACCATGTACCTTCAACTCCTTATACCTTTTAGTTCAAACTAGTTGAGCTATCCCACCCCAACAATTGAAGCTTTTTGACCATGGCAATTGAAGTCAATCACAGCGAATTTGGGAATGAGGAAAATTTGGGAATGAGGAAAATGTTACTCCTACTGTGATCATGTTTATCTTGACAGAGTTACGTGTTTAAGATAACACCAGGGGGAATCATGGACCTGAAGGACTGAAACAGTCACTTCTCCCACTAAGATCCTCAAAGGTGCATGGTACTCTTGGTCTTTGACTAAATGCTTGTGCAATTCAGGTCCGGGTGGTGGTGATTAGATAAAACTTTCACAAAAGTGATAACAGAAGGAAGGTGCATGGTACACTTAAGAAAGTAAAGTGCAATGTTAATAATCATTGATTAAAAATACAATGGTTTATACAGATTCTGATGAGTAATTAGCACTTGCAATAGCTCATTAAAAGTGCATCCTGCACCTACCACATTATAGGATCCAAATTCCTGCCATTATCCTTTAGGGGAGAGCCATTGTTTCATTGTTTGATAAAAATTCATCATATTAGTAGTTTACGAAGGACAAAATTAAACTTAAAAGTAAATGAGATCAAATAATGACAGCAAAACGACTACATTTTAGGAAAAACCTGTGTGCAAGTTGATATAAATACATGGTATATGCCAAGAAAGTATCAGCTGATTGCAAGCAACTTGTATAGCTTCATGAAATCATATCACTGATCAGAAAGAAAACTAATATGACAAAGATATGCACTCGCTAGAGCCTCAAAGTTACCATATGACAAGAACCGATGATCAGAAAAGCAGGAAAATTCAACTGAATACTCCAACTACATAAAAGCCTTGGTTCAAACTAAATAAAGTTGTAATTAGTAATTAGACCAGTTTGCAGCACTTCCCACTCTTGGCATACCCGTTGTCTCCTTCTTAGACTCAGCATCCACCTTGAATGTTGCACCACACACCTGACCAGAACTGTCAACCCTTGGGATAGGCTTCAACTCATTAAGTGGATGCTCAAAACTCCTCAATCCTCCAGATGTAGTAAAGAAGCATCCTAAACAAGTGCAAACATAGATGTAACTTCTTCAATTAAAGCATTTGAGTCAAATAATTTGAAAGCACATGCAAAATATGAAAGCAACATTGAAGGAGGATAATCAATTACAGAACATGAGGAATTTGAAATAAGCAGGATTAATGCAAAGGGAAACACTGGAAATTTGATCCTAGTGTTGGTAGGGGAAACAAAAAAACTGATTTATTGGGCATCCTAAACATAAATAATGTCAATGTCCCCATATTTGTCATTTTTAAGCCATCAAACTCATCGATTTCTAACTTCATCCCATGTAATAAACTTATGCTCACATAACAGCTTTTCAGCTGAAATATGATTTTAGTCCTTCAAAATATTGCGACATTTAGTTTTAGTCTCTAGTTTTAAATTTGTTTTGGACAGAGTCCTCCAAAAAAAAAATTCTTTCAATAGTGACCCTTTTGTTATGTTCACTGTTGGAATTGGACTTAATCGCTTAGGGTCATCTAATTAAATGTCCAAGTAAGCATCTAGGTCGTTCCAAATGATGCCTAATGCCCAATTAGGCCTCCAACTAAGTGTTTAATGTCTAACTCTAACAGTGAACTAACACAAGTAGGGGTGGGAATAGGCCAGGCCGTCCGACAGGGGCCTATGGCCTGGCCTACTTAAGGCCTGGCCTGTTTATTAAAAAGGCCAGGACTAGGCTTTTCTAAAGGCCTCTTTAATTAAATGGGCCAGGCGACTCATGAAAAAACCTTTTAGGCCTGGTAGGCCGGCCTATTTAAAATTAAATATTATTTTTAATTAAATATTAAATAAATATAAATATAAATATATAATATATAATACAATATTATTTCTATTAAAAATTAAATATTATTTGATTTATTTCTAATGCTAGTCATCTAATTGAAACCCTTGTTCGGGCCCTCTCCCTCTCCACTGCGCCGTCATTCTCACACCCTAACCCTTGAGGTTTGAATTCTTTTCTCTTCCTCTCCTTCATCAGTCGCCACTCCCAGTGGCTACTCTCATTCGCATTAACCAAAGAGTTCCATCCATACTCCATGTGATTCCCTGGTCAGTTTTGCACCCTTCCCAGGAGCTTCAGCGAGCCACAGATCCAATGCAAGCGATGATTTCAAGGAGCTCATAAGGGCTGCTACACTTAGAGTCATGGCAATGGCGTTGAGTTTGGATTAGTGGGGATGAGAATGCCTAGAGGCTTGAGTCATAGCGTGGGAATTGGAAGGACTGATAAAGACAAGCCATGTGACTTTGGAGATGATATAAAGGTGAAGCCTTGTGTTTATCCAAGAGGCAGAAGTAATGATAACGGTGCAAAATGATCAAAATTATATGGAAAAAAAAATGTAAGAAAATGATTTGTTGTTCTCTTGCTTGGTATCTCTTTTAATTTGTGAAAAATCGTTAGACATTCTTCTCTGTAGTTATTTGCTCTATTTAGCCTTCATAGAAGTAGGTGAAAAGGCTAGAACATGAAAGATGTGTGGGTCGGTTGATGGAGTTTCTGGTGTGTGGGTCTTAGTTTTGTTATGGTAGGCTTATTGGCCTATTGGCCTATTTAGGAGTTTGAACTATTTATTAGCAGGCCTATTTAAAGGCCTTAATGTGAAATAGACTTTTAAGTAGGCTTTCAGGCCAGGCCAAGCTTTTAAAAAGGTCAGGTCAGGCCTTAAAAATAACCTATGTCAGGTAACAGGCCAGGCTTAGGCTTTATATTTTTGAAACAGGCCAGGCCTATTTAGCTAAAGTCTGGCCTGGCCTGGCCTATTCCCACCCCTAAACACAAGGATCACTTGTGAAAGAAAACATTTTTTCAGAGAACTTTATCAAAAAAAATTAAAAAATGAGGGACTAAAACCAAAATCAAGATATTTTGCCATGGGGGCAATCATATTTAAGCCAAGCTTTTCAACATGAGGTCTCAAAAGATGTTCGACACGGAACTTAAGGATTCAACTAGGTTACCACATTAAATAATTTTTTTGGTGAGGTAATTAAAGCAAGTTATTACCTTTAGGGAATGGTGCAAAAGATTTCCCACAGCTCTTGCTTACAATCTCTGTCTCATCCGAAAGAACAAGATTTCCATCAGCATCAGTTCCCCAGAAGATCGGAACACTCCCATCAGAATCCTGCAAAGAACCAGGATATGTATGCCAGGTTAGAGCAGCAAATTATTGGGAAATAGGACAGGAAATAATAAGATGAAGCCAAGGATTACTCACAGAAGCAAAAAATGCAGTTTTAGAACCACTGTCAAACAGAATAAATGCAAATTTGCCTTGAAAATCTCTCACAACCTGATCAGCAGGATAGGGACCACGATCTCTTAGAGTCCTGTACGCCTCTATGATAATGATCACCTCATTTCCTGTTTTGTTCAATCCATATTGTTGCTTAAGATTAGCAATATTCTCAATGTGACCTTGAAACAAGCAGAAGATATCATCCACAACTGCAAACAGCCTGGCAACATAAGAAAAGAAAAATAAATGACACCATTTCTAGAAAAGATAATATTGTTGAGTCATCTTCCATAAAGTCATTTATTAATGAAATGACTCGGATAAGGCATTCAGACATGGTGATTTTAGTAACATTAGAGAGGAAATATTAGGCAAGTGATGCTCTAATATGCAAATGTTTTCAACGTCATTAAATTATAATAGCAAGAAGCAATAGAAAAAGAAGATGCCATGATGGCCTTGGTAGAAAGATCACAAATGGTTAGATGTTGCAAATGGTTACACTTTTAATATTTAATATAACTAACAAAAGAAAAACAATATTTTATAACACACCCGAACAAACCTCTAGCAGAATCTATAGGATTATATATATATGGTATATCATCGGTTCAATTTTTCTTCTATCTTGTATTAAGGTCATCAATAGAAACAAAACACATAGTGCCAGAAATTAATACACACACACACATATGGTATCATATGCATACGAAAGACATCTCAAAACACCATATAGAGAGGTAGTTCTGAAAATTTATTACTAAAACACGAGATTATTATAAAACTAGATTATCTCTGAGATATGGCCAAGGTAATTTGTAAATAAAGTTCAGTGATTGATGGTAAACAGAGTCCAATAATTATCAGCAACAAAGTATGGATGGATAGGTAAAAGTGAAACACAGCAAAACAGTAAAAAAGAGTCAACAAGCACACAAGGCAGTTGAAGGAAGAAACTGGGGTTTATCCAAAAAGTTCCAACTTTGATCTCTTCAAAGGCACCCAGATCAAAAATAAGAAAGTAAAAATGCAAGAGATTGAAGTAACATAATCCCAAACAACAACATATAACAATCAATGGTCTTTTTTCATATAGATTCCAAAAAAGATGAGTGATTTGGGGAAATGGGTATTGCACCTTGGGAGGAGAGGATTCTGTTTTTCAAGAGAATAGGCCAAGACACCAGAAGAAGCAAGGCTAATGGTGACCGAAGCAGGGTGAACAGAGGCAAAGTGTTGAGCCAAAAAGGCATCTTTGAAGGCTGAAACAGAGTTGGAATGAGGGCTCTGCAGAGCCTCTGGGCTCTTGGCCACAGATTTGTCAAAAACTGCAAGCATTTCTTTCCCTTTTTCTTCTGTGGATCGTTGAATTAATTGGATGGAAAATCACAGAACAAAACTGAAAGCGGAGAAGAGTTTTTTCTTTTCTTTACTTTTCTATTTTCTTATTTAAACAGTGACAGACTGAAGGGTGAAAACTGAAATGCTCTGTTTGGTTGTTGATAAATGTTAAGAAAGTGAGAAAAAAGAGAGAGGTGAGAAATAGAGTGAATTTTTGTATTGTTTAATATGAGAGAAATAAGAGAGAAAGAGAAGAGAGATGGGCGTGAATCTTCTCTCTCCATTTATTTGGTTGAATAGAAAATAAGAAGAACTTATTAGGTTTGTATCCATAGAAGAAGTCATTGTTAGACACAACAAATAAAAAAATTACAAGAAGTGAAAATTAAAATAAAAAATACAGCTCATCCACGTGATGTCTTCTTTCCCAATGCTAGCTCATCCGTTAAGATCAGAAAGCCATTGTCTTCCAGATGCGCCGTCGTCGTCCCAATGCGCCACTGTCGACCCAGCTCGTCGTTGCCATCCCATAGCACAACGCCGCCATCCCAGAGCATCGACGCTATTGTCCCAGCTCGTCGTCGTCGTCCCTGTGTGCTTTGTTGCCGTCCACATTTGATGAAAAGTCACATTTAATCATATATCATAGTTCTCGTGCCGATTTATCTGATATTGGTAGTTTGATACACAAGTCCGGTGATTTATGCTATTAGTTTTAATTTTCAATTAATATTTAAATTTCATCTTAACCTAAATGTATGATGAAAGTGTTATAATGGTAGATAACAAAAATTCATATGGAAAGGAAACAAGTAATACATCATCCACGTTCTGTTCAATCCCTCCACCTTTCTCATTTTGTTGCACAAACTTATCTTTATTATTACCTGGTGGAAGATGGAAATGACGAAGAAAGCAAAAGGTGGGAGTAGAAGGTGAAGTGCCCTGTATGATCATGGGGGAAGCGAGAAGGTTGACTAAATGGAGGGAGGTTGGAGACTCTTCAAATTCAGGCACATGGCTTTTTTTTCTTTATTTTACAAGTTGGCTTTTTTAATTTTATTTTTTATTTGTTGTACTTTTTTGATTGGTTATGCCCAAGAATGACTTGTTAAGTTTGTGTCCATGGAAGAATTTTTCCACCGTATAAAAGTATTCATCCCCACTTATTTATTATTTTCTCCCATCTTATCATATCTTTCATCACTCCCAAGACATTCATAAGCTATATAGTGTCTATAAAAGATGTCCAAATTGTGTGTCCAAATATCTTTACCCTTTTTTAAGGTTCGTGAAGTTTAGGGATGGAAAAAAAAAATTCTCCATATTCGTGAATAAAATCCGCTACAGATTAGATTTGGTCCAAATCTATAGCTTAACAAGGACCTACTTCCTAATGGGTGGATAATATAGACTAACCCATATCCATAGGTACATGCAAATGTGAATTAATGTGTTGTTTGGTATATTTTGTTAACACTCGTGCAAATTGTGAAGTTAAATGAGTCCTTTGAATTATTGATTAATTAAATTAAATGAATTTTTTAACCTAGTTATTTTAGAACTTCTAAAATAACTTCGTTCTAAAATAACTTCTTTTTTGTTACTGTGAAATTTTGGTTTTGATGAGTATTTTCATTTTTTAAATTTTTTATATATTTTAATGGGTATTCGTGAATGTCGTGGATATTCATAAAATTAATGGATACCCGTTTAACCAGTACCCACGCGGGTATGAGGTGGGCACGTAGTGAAATTTTCATCTGACAAGGCAGTTGACAGATAGCCACTACTCGTGCCCGCCCCACCCTATGATATCCTCAATTTGGAAACCCTAGGTTTATGTGTGGATTATGTATGATTATGTGTTTGAGGATATGCCTAAGATGTATGTGATCAATGAGCATTGAATTGGAAAAACACGTGAGAAGAGAAAAATCAGTCAGCATGGCACGTTTGAGCGTGCCAACACCCCACATTTGAGCGTTGTAACACTCTAGCATGGGGGTAGGGAACATTTGAATAAGGGGTTAAACAGGTGACAATCAAGGACGTGCGAGCAGGGACACATAGTGTAACATCCGTGTTTTAGAACCTTAGTTTATGTGTTGGTTAAGTGTGTTTAAGTGTTTGAAAGCATGTTTAAGAGATACACGATGGGTCAGCTTTGAATCGGACGAACACACAAAATCGGCAAACCCTAATCAGGCAGCACGCTCAAATGTGCCAGTGCTCCACACCAAAACGTTGGCACACTCAAACGTGGCCCTGGAGCACGCTAGAACGTGGCCACTTAGCAGATAGCGATTGGACAGCTGGGACACGTGTCAGCAGTGCGTGAGGCGCGTGGCGTTTGGGGCTGTGCCTTCACCCTGAAGGACCCTCAACGCCAGAACGTTGGAGGACCCAACACTCAAGCATTGGAACGCTATAGCGTGGATCACTTCCAACGCTCAAGTGTTGCCATCATAAAATGTAAAACTTATAAGTTTTAAAGTGAAAACGTATGAAATAACTTTCATATGAATTCCACCGAGAAAACTGAGAGCAGAGAGGGTAGGGGAGACCAGAGAAGGGAGGAGAAGTTCCGGAGCTTAGTGCGATCATACAGGCGAGTATTTCGCAAAATCAACTACATCAACAAGTTCATTCCAATGTCTGATAGTTAATGTTGAGATGCTTGCTATGTGACTTGTCTGTGTTTAACATGCTTAATATGATTTTCCATGATAACATGCTTATTTTATTATTGTTTTAATATGTGTAACATGCTCTGTATGCTTAACATGCAATACTTGTGATTTTATGCTTAGATGGCATGTAGATGATGATATGTGATAATTGGAGGATGTGAATGTTGGGGAGAGTGTGATATGATATATTGTGGTGCCTAACCTAATAAAATATGATTTTATATGTGATGGGCCAATTTGTCATGATACGAGGATTTATCTAAGCTTCTGGTAAAAGGTTGAGGCACTAGGTAATGACCCGGTAAGTCAGTGAGACTCATATTAGTAAGCATGGTGTTGTTCACAGCTGTATGCATAATACACATGAGGTTAGAGTATCTGATTGCAGATATTGGATAATAGTTGATTCGTGATGCTACCATGATACTCTTATAGTCCCTGCTAGGGCTGCTCCGAGTTTATTGTATCCTTGAGATGCATGCCACTATTCCCCAATGAAGTGACATCCTCCACTGATGCTTTTCCTTTCTATTCTGTCTCCAACAAAGTCAGCATCACAGAATTCCACTAATCTGTATTCTTTAGTTCTTAAATATAGCAAACCAAGATTAGTAGTCCCAAGCAAATATCTAAATATTCTTTTAACAGCCTTAAGATGAGATTCTCTTGGGTCAGATTGAAATCTAGCACACATACAGACACTAAATTGAATATCAGGTCTGCTTGAAGTTAAGTATAATAGAGATCCAATCATACCTCTGTTGATGTTGACAGTTTGGTCTACCTTTTTACCTTCATCATCTTTACTTAGTTTTGCATTGGGTTGCATGGGAGTTTTCATAAGTTTAGCACTTTCCATCTTGTACTTCTTAAGTATCTCCTTGATATACTTTTGTTGATGCATATAGATTCCATCACTTGTCTGTTTGATTTGTAATCCAAGGAAGAACTTTAATTCTCCCATCATGCTCATCTCAAATTCTACTTGCATTAGCTTAGAAAATTCCTTGCATAACTTTTCATTAGTTGCTCCAAAAATAATATCATCAACATATATTTGGACTATGATTAAGTTCTCTTTAGAACTTTTCTTAAACAAGGTAGTATCTACTTGTCCTCTAGTAAAGCCATTATGCATGAGAAAAGAACTTAATCTATCATACCATGCTCTAGGTGCTTGTTTTAAACCATAAAATGTCTTTTTAAGTTTGAAAACATGATCTAGTTTATCAGTATCTTCAAAACCAGGGGGTTGCTTAACATATATTTCTTCTTCAATTATGCCATTAAGAAAAGCACTTTTACATCCATTTGAAAAATAGTCATTTGGTGTTGTGCAGCATATGACATCAATATGCGAATAGCTTCTTTTCTAGCTACAGGTGCAAAAGTTTCAGTATAGTGAATACTTTCTTGTTGGTTATAGCCTTGAGCTACTAACCTTGCCTTATTTCTGACAACTTTGCCATCCTCATCCAATTTGTTTCTGAAGACCCATCTTATTCCAATGACAAACTTATTTTTGGGCTTAGAAACAAGTGTCCAGACATCATTTCTGGTGAACTGGTTGAGTTCTTCTTGCTTCGCAAGAATCCACATTTCATCATCAAGAGCTTCTTCAATGTGCTTTGGCTCTATTTCTGACATGAAGGCCACATTGCTTGAATCTTTTAAAGTGGATCTAGTTCTCACTCCTTCTGAGGGATTTCCAATAATAAGATCCTTAGGATGATGAGTTCTGAATTTCCAGTCCCTTTTTAGATCATCATGAAGATCTTGACTTGTCTGCTCCACTTGTCTGTCTGGTTCATTTCCAGGTTCTGTCTTGGTCAGGTCAGGTTGTTGATTCTCTGGCTTATTTATGTCAAGACCTGCAAGATCATCTTCTAGATCTGATAATTCCTTATCAGTCTTTAAACCATCGTTGAATTTAACATGAACATATTCTTCAATAACAGAAGTCCTGGAATTATAAATTCTAAAGGCTTTAGACATTTCAAAATAACCTACAAAGATACCTTTATCTACTTTGGAATCAAACCTTCCAAGTTGATCCTTAGTATTTAGAATGAAGCATTCACAACCAAATGCATGAAAATAAGAAATGTTGGGGATTTTTCCTTTCCACAATTCATAGGGTGTCTTCTTTAGAAAAGGCCTAATGAGTATTCTGTTTTGTACATAACATGCAGTGTTTACTGCTTCTGCCGATATGTACTTAGGGAGATTATTCTCATTTACTATAGATCTAGCCATCTCTTGCAGAGATCTGTTCTTTCTCTCAACCACTCCATTTTGTTGTGGAGTTCTGGGTGCAGAGAAATTGTGAGAGATTCCATTATCTTCACAGAACTATCTAAACTGCTCATTTTCAAATTCTCCCCCATGGTCACTTCTAAGGGTAGAAATACAAAACCCTGCTCATTTTGTACTCTTTTACAAAATACTGAGAAAGTCTTAAAAGACTCATCCTTGTAGGTTAAGAAGAGTACCCATGTATATCTAGAATAGTCATCAACTATGACATCCATATTTTCTTCTAGCCAAGCTAGTAACACTAACGGGCCCAAACAGACCCATGTGTAACAACTAAAGAGGTCTAGAGTTTAATACTTGGTTTTTAGATTTGAAACTTGATTTTACTTGTTTACCTCTCTGACATGCATCACACAGAACATCTTTCTTAAAACTAATATCAGGCAATCCTCTTACAAGGTTATCCTTTTTCAGTTTTGAAATTAGTTTCATACGAGCATGTCCTAGTTTCTTATGCCATAACCATCTTTCATCGTCTTTAGACATCAGACAGGTTACACTTTGATCTGAGAGATCAGTCAGTTCAATCTTATACAGATTTTGTTACCTTTTAGCTGAAAAGAGGGTTTTGCCACTGAGGTCTTTAACTATGCATAAATCCTTGGTAAAGGAGACATCAAATCCACTGTCACATAATTGACTTATGCTAAGCAAATTGTGTTTTAATCCTTTAACCATAAGAACATTAGATATAGAGGGAAGATGAGGTTTACCACCAATAGTACCAATGCCTATAACCTTCCCTTTATGATTTCCTCCAAATGCAACATGTTCTCCTTGCTTAAGTTGGAGGTCTAGGAACATAGACCTTTCTCCTATAGTGTGTCGCGAGCAACCACTATCCAGGTACCAGCAGTGGTGTTTTCTTTGTCCTATTGAGGACATCTGCAACAGAGATTATTTGTTCTTTAGGTACCCATAATTTTCTAGGTCCTTTTCTGTTAGTTCTAGGAGTCTGTGAAGACTTCCTTCTCTTCTTATGAATACACCTAGACATAACATGTCTAGTTTTTCCACAGAAGTTGCAGACATGTATGGATTTAATGAAAGTTGATTTAGCAGACACTTTAGAGTCTTTAGTTGATACTTTATGATGTATCTGATGGACATATCCAATACCTTCTTTGTTAAAGGAGTGCCTCTGACAGCTAAGCAGCTTAGTCAGATTATCTCTACCATTAGCAAATTTGGCAAGATCAGAAGTGAGCTCTTCCACTTTCTGTTGAAATTTTTCAACTTCTTCAGATTGTGATGTTTCACTTGAGATCTTAGCTTCATCAGACTTTTCAGTCTTCAGCTCACTGTTCTCTTTGGCCAGCTTCTCACACTCTTGAGATTTCTGTTTATCCTTATAGGTATCAAGTAATTCCTCATAGTTAGGATGTATCTCATTATCTGAATCTGAGTCAGTGTTGGCCATTAGACAGAGATTAGCTTCTTCCTCTGTCTCTTCATTAGAAGATGTTGACTCTAGGTCCTCCCAAGTAGCCATCATCCCTTTCTTCTTCTTTTTGAAGAACTTCTTAAAAGGGGCTTTCTTGAGTTGAGGACATTCAGCTTTGATGTAACCAGGCTTCTTGCACTCATAGCAGACAATTGAACTCTTGTCCGTTGAAGTGGATTATTCGAAGTTCTTGTCCTTATTGAACCTTCTGAATGACTTATTCTTTCTGAACTTCTTTTTCTGTAAAAGATGTTTTATTTTTTTGGTTAGGAGAGATAACTCTTCATCACTTTCAGAATCCTCGGGTTCGGACAAGTCAGCATCACTGGATGACTCGTCTGCCTTCAGAGCTCTTGAAGCCTTTGATGACCTTTGATCAGCCTTCAAAGCAATTGACTTGCTCTTCTTTGTTGTAATTTCATCTCCACTGCTTAGGTAGACTTCTTAGTATCTTTCCAACCTTCTCAGCATTAGAATAAAATTTTCCAAGAGACTTTAGGCCATTGATGATAGTTTGGAATCTTCCTATCATCTGAGCAACAGATTCTCCTTCCTCCATGAGAAACAGTTCATACTTTCTAACCAGTATGGCAATCTTTGATTCTTTAACTTTGGTTGTTCCTTCATGTGTGACAGCTAAAATGTCCCATATTTCTTTAGCAGAATCACAGGCACAAACTTTTTCAAATTCTTCAGGACTGAGAGCACAAATGATTTTGTATCTGGCTGTGTGATTCAGCTCCCATTTTGTCTTTTCAGTAGGGGTCTACTGAGCTTTTGGCTTGTTAGTGTTGTCATCATTTTTAGGAATGAATGGACCATCTGTGATGACATCACAGATATTAGAGTTTGTAGATAGAATAAACTATTGAAATCTATCTTTCCAATAGTTGTAATTTTCTCCATTGAGGAATAGAGGTCTGGTTAAGGAAGCTCCTTCAGTTTGGTGGCTCCCACTAGCTCCAGTAGTCATGTCTGTTCTTCAGGACCTTTACATCTACGCTGTTAGATGCTCAACCCAGAGGCTGAGCTCTGATACCAACTGAAATAGACAACTATAAACACGAGAAAGGGGGTTGAATTATGTTTATCAGAAATTAGAATAAAGTTGAAAACTTTTCGCACACAGAAGCTAGGTTCAGACAAGTGTGAAAGCACTACACAGACAGGTGACCTGTCTGGTGTATTTTAACATAAAAGCACACAAGCATACAAAGAGGAAACAAGCTTGATATTCACACTTTTAACCCGTTAGTTAGAAAGCAGATAGTATAATCAAAACAACTAAAGAGTTTAAGGGAAGAGAGATTAACACAGCTATTTATCCTGGTTCACTCTTTAACACAAAGAGCTACATCCAGTCCTTGGCAGGACCAAGTTTTATCCACTATAACTGATCAGGTTACAGACTCCAAGTACTGTTTGCACACCTAGCCTCTTCAGGCTCCAAGACAAGTATTCTTTGCTCACTTAGCCTCTTCAGGCTCACACAGGTTTGTTTTGAGAAGTTTGTTTGTAATAAATACAATCAGACAAACAGTTCTTTCACTAACACTCAGAGAGTGGATTAAATGTAGGCTAGGAAAGACTGCGTAATAACTTCAAATGATTGAAGAATACAGATTGAAAGAATGAAGAATTAGATGAACAGAGTAATGGCTCTTCAATGCTTTGTATTCTCTGATATCTTCATCTTCAATGACTTCTGTATTTATAGCCTTCAAGCATTTAAGATCAGTTAGAGACATTCCTTCAAACGATAGCTTCAAGCAGAGCTTCATTAAATGCAATAGAGTCATTCTAGGCAGCCATTAATGCAATAGGAATGTTGGTTGTGAAATAGACAACTATAAACACGAGAAGGGAGGTTGACTTGTGTTTATCAGTAATTAAAATAAAGTTGAAAACTTTTCGCACACAGAAGCTAGGTTCAGATAGGTGTAAAATAACTTACACAGACAGGTCACCTGTCTGGTATATTTTCTCAGAAAACGCACAATCACACAGATGAAAAACAAGCTTGATATACACACTTTTAACCCCTTAGTTAGAATGCAAATGATATATAATCAAAACAACTAAAGAGTTTAAGGGAGAAGAAATTAACACAGTTATTTATCCTGGTCACTCTTTAACACAAAGAGCTACGTCCAGTCCTTGGCAGCACCAAGTTTTATCCACTATAACTGATCAGGTTACAGACTCCAAGTATTCTTTGCACACCTAGCCTCTTCAGGCTCACTCGGATTTGTTTGAGAAATTTGGTTTGTAATAAATACAACTTCAGACAGACAGATCTTTCACTGACACTCAGAGACTGGTTTAAATGTAAAGCTTAGGAAAGTCTGCGTAATAACTTCAAATGATTGAAGAATACAAATAGAAAGAATGAACAAAGTAATGACTCTTTAATGCTTTGTAATCTCTGATATGTTCATCTTCAATGACTTCTGTATTTATAGCCTTCAAACATTTAATATCCGTTAGAGACATTCCTTGCAACAATGGCTTCAAGAAGAGCTTCATTAAATGCAATAAAGTCGTTCTGGGCAGCCATTAATGCAATGGAAACGTTGGTTGTACTTTAACATGAAGGATCATGGCTTTATGCATCAAGCAGTAGCCAAATCAGAGTTGTGCAGAATGCTTTTGTACTTTGCAGAGTATATTCCCCTTCTTGTGCAATAACCGAGAGTACTAGGGAATAAAGCATGTTGGAAACATTCTTTAACTGGAAGTTTGTCTCTGACTTCCTAGGTTGCTTGAGAGAGTAACCTTCTGAATTTCTTGATAAGCGTGAGAGAGAGATTCAGAGTCTTCTGCATGAGGGGACGGCTTCCAAAAGCTTTGTGTACTCGAGTTCTTAACAAAGAACCTTAGACGAGTATGAGAGCAGGGCAGAGACAGGTTGAAACCAATTTGTAGAAAGTCAACAATCCTAGTCAGCAGACAGGTTGACTTTTGCTTATCCAGACAGGTTGTTATTCAAGTGGATAGACAGGTGAGTTTTGCTATTTTCTGATCTGTACACTAAGTAGACAGGTTAGGAACCACAAAGTATGTTAATTTAAATCATTAACCAATGTTTAGTTTTCATCAACATTTAGGGAAATGCACACATACATTTTGGAGGCTTAACAATCTCCCCCTTTTTGATGATGACAAACATTCAGATGATTTAATAAACCTTAGAAAATATCAACCTAGAGGATAACAGAATTTAGACAGGTTGAAATTTTCTACACCAGATAAAAAAAAAATGCAGACAGGTGCATTTGAGTTCAAATTACTATTAATATCAGAGAACTTAATATCAGAGAAATATGCAACAGCTTCAGTTCAGAACATCAAAGATCAATAGTTCAATTTTAACTTTATATTTTCTCCAGATTTGAACTTTATCTTAATCATCTTACACTTTTCTCCCCTTTTTGTCAACAACAAAAAAAGAAACATACAAAAAACAGTAAAGAGAAGAAAAGATAAAATAAATCTGATTTTCATTCATCATAAGCTTCTCATGTACAAGGCAGTTTTTACAGAAACAGCTACCTAGAATGATTAAAAAGAAAACACAGAGAATCAACTCTCTTTTCTAATAGCAGCCTAGCATGCCTTTCTTCATCCAATTGTCTTCTGACTTCTTCTATCTCAGCTTTAAGTAGATTGAAGCTATTTAAGTCCACCATCTGAGAAGAGGAGGCTTCTGTAGACAGGCTGGTTGAAGCAGTAGACATGTTTGGATACCAAGGTAAGGCTAATACTGGGGGTGCCTTAGGTACAGAGAAGGGTGAAGAGACACGGGGAAAGATATACTGATGAATGGTTCTGAAATAAAAGAAAGGGAGAAAAGCTAATTTAAACAGAGGTTTGATTCTGACTAGGTTAGTATCAAGAGAAGGAAAGACACAGGAGAGTCTTTCACATAGAGACAGACGAGTGACTCTAATTTGTATAGGAGGGGGAAGAGGTTGGTTAGCTAAGACAGATGGAGGTATGGGTAAGAGAGAGTCTATATGACAGAAAAAAGAATTTGACCATGTAATTAAGAGAAAGAAATACTTAGACCTAGAAGGTAACATTACAACAGAGGCAGGATAGTGAGATCCTTCCAATGTTCTAATGAACACAACAGTAAGGGGACAAAAGAAAATTTCCCTACAAGGGTTAAGAATATGATGTAGAGGAGAAGGAATGACAGATAAGTGAGAGATACTTGCAGTCATCAGAGATTGCAGATCACTCACAAACAGTCTTGATGATATGCCTGATTGTTCTTTGGGAGTTGAGTCCCTGTGAGCAACTGTGTACTGACACATATCAGACACAACATCAAAAGATGTTTGGGTGTGGTGTGAAGAGACAGGTGAAGAAAGAGGAGAGGCAACAGACAGAGGTTTAACAAACAGAGCAGATGGGGAGGAAACAACAGAATTGGGAATACCTTGGTGAAGGGGAGAGGATGGTGCAGAGGGAAAAGTGAATGACAGATCTTCAAAGAGCCTTGGCTTCTTCTTTGAAGGGGATGAAGATGCAGCTTCAGGATGAACACATGTCTGAATCCCACTAGACAGGTCAGCAGATGTTGCAGCAGCAACTTCAGTAACATGTCCTTCTGCAGTGATTTCTTCCCTTCCAGCAATAGCCACTAAAGGCATAGGGTAGCCTGACCTTCTTTTTCTGGGAATGACTCCCAAATCAAGAGGCTTCTTCTCCATTGGATCCTCCAAGGGTGGAGATGTCTGCTCCCCCTGAGCAGATGCTTCCTCTTTACTAGGTTCAGACTCCACTTGTCTGACCTTGGTAAAGGTCTTCACTAGTTTTCTCTTCTTGCTGGGTTGTGCAGGTGCAGCAGCAGATTCCCCAGCCTCACTTGTCTTCCTCTTGGGAGAGGGTTTTCTTCAGCTTGAAACTGAGCGGCTCAACTGTCTCAGCAGATTCCTCAGAAACTGAAGGTTCCTCAAGCCTGTGGTCTTGTCTGGCCACCTTTCCAGTAGGTTTCCAGATTCTTTCAGAGATGGGAACCTCTGATTCACCAGTAGAATCCACTGGTTCTTCTATTTTCTCCTTATGCTTCTATTCAGCAGTAGGCTTCTTCTTCTTCTTCTTCTTCTACATCCTCTAGAGGGATTCCTTCAATCCCCATCATAGACAGGACCTTCCTGTCTATGGGAAGAGACATGTCCACAAAGTGAACATCAATTGGAACAAATAGCTTGTTCCTGAACACCCTTGTCAACAGCATTCCATAGGGATAGGTTTGCATGTTGGTCCTCTTGATCAGAGACTCAAGATACATGAAGATGAGGTCATTGATGTCTATCTTGATTTTGTGAATCAAGTGGTACAAAGCAAATCTGTCCAACTTGATCACATTATCTCGTGATCCTTTTCTTGGCATCACACACTCCAGCAGCAGCTTGTGCAAGAACCTGCACTTGGGCACCATGCTGATGGGCTTCTTGTTCTCAGGATTTGGAACACCATAGACAGCAATGTTTACATTTTCAGCTCCTACCTGATCTTCCCATTCAGGTTTGAAAGCAGTTCCAATCCTTGGACATCTTGTGGCTAACTCCAAAGACCCAATAGGGAAAAGGAGGGTTTTGTCAGACATTTGAGCCTTAAAGCTCTTGGTTCCATCAAGCACACTGGTGATGACCACAGCATTCCTCCAGAAGTCTCTGACAAGCTTGGGATGAACAAGCTCCTTGATGTCAAAGAAAGCAGTCCACTTAGAGTATTCCAACTCTTCAGTGACATCCATACCCCATTTCTTCATTTGTTGAAGATCAACAGTCTTGCCAGGAAGAATTTTCTCAACATCAACCACTCTCATCTCGTATTTCTCAGCAATTTCTTTTGAAGAAAGACGCTTTGAAGATGCCATTGTTCAGTGAAGAGTTTACGAGGGTTTGGAAGAGATAAGGGTTTGAGAGAAGAGGAGACGAAGATAGAAAGCCTTTAGGGATTTGAAAAAGGTAAAGTTTGAACCTTTCAGAATATTTGCCTTTTATAGCAATAAAGGCAAGAGAGAGAAATAAAACATTTTTAATTCAAAACGACACGATTCTTGTGAGGAACTGTAGCGCCCACTTAAGACATAATGAAAACATGGTTTCGAGATAAAAACTGCCGTGCACATGATTGGCTTCAGATTAATAAATGGTATTAAATAAATAATAACCATTTTAATAAAACTGTTGAGTTTCAGCATAGTGACTCAGCAGAGTCAGACAGGTAATCACAGACAGGTGATATGAAACTATAAGACAGGTAGCATAGACAATTTAAAAAAAAACTCAGACATTTCATTCAACAATGCAATGCATGTTTAAATTAGGCAAAATTACACTTTTGGTCCCTTAAGTTATTTGTTTTGTTCAAATTGATCCCTTAAGTTTTTTTTGTGATAAACTAGACCCCTAAGTTAGGTTCAGGTTTCAAATTGGTCCCTTAAGTTTTTTTTTGACAAACTAGACCCTTAAGTTATGTTCGGGTGACAAATTGATCCCTTAATTTGTCAAAGGGACCAATAAATTAGACCCTTAATTTATTATTTTTAATAACTTAAGGGACCAATTTGTCACCCGAACATAACTTAAGGGTCTAGTTTGTTACAAAAAAAACTTAAGGGACCAATTTGAAACCTGAACCTAACTTAAGAGTCTAGTTTGTCACAAAAAAAACTTAAGGGACTAATTTGAACAAAACAAATAACTTAAGGGACCAAAAGTGTAATTTTGCCTTTAAATTATCTCTAATAAATAAAAATCTTTCTTCTGCTAAGGGTTTAGTGAAAATATCAGTCCATTGATTTTCAGTTTTAACAAACTTAATATCAAAGATACCTTTATCTGCTTTGGAGTCAAACTTTCCAAGTTGATCCTTAGTATTTAAAATGAAGCATTCACAACCAAATGCATGAAAGTAAGAAATGTTGGGGCTTTTTCCTTTCCACAATTCATAAGGTGTCTTCTTTAGAAAAGGCCTAATGAGTATTTTGTTTTGTACATAACAGGCTGTGTTTACTGCTTCTGTCCAGAAGTACTTAGGGAGATTATTCTCATTGAGCATAGATCTAGCCATCTCTTGCAGAGATCTGTTCTTTCCCTCAACCACTCCATTTTGTTAAGGAGTTCTAGGTGCAGAGAAATTGTGAGAGATTCCATTCTCCTCACAGAACTGTCTAAACTGCTCATTTTCAAATTCTTCCCCATGGTCACTTCTAAGAGTAGAAATACAGAAACCCTACTCATTTTGTACTTTTTTTACAGAATACTGAGAAAGCCTTAAAAGACTCATCCTTATGGGTTAAGAAGAGTACCCATGTATATCTAGAATAGTCATCAACTATGACAAATCCATATTTTCTTCTAGCCAAGCTAGCAACACTAACTGGTCCAAACAGATCCATGTGTAACAACTGAAGAGGTCTAGAGGTTGATACTTGATTTTTAGATTTGAAACTTGATTTTACTTGTTTACCTCTCTGACATGCATCACACAAAACATCTTTCTTAAAACTAATATAAGGCAATCCTCTCACAAGATTATCCCTTTTTAATTTTGAAATTAGTTTCATACTGGCATGTCCTAGTTTCTTATGCCATAACCATCTTTCATCCTCTTTAGACATCAGACAGGTTACACTTTGATCTGAGAGATCAGTCAGTTTAATCTTATACAGATTTTGTTGCCTTTTAGCTGAAAAGAGGGTTTTGCCACTGAGATCTTTAACTATAGACAGGTATGGATTTAATGGAAGTAGATTTAGCAGACACTTTAGAGTTTTTAGTTGATACTTTATGATGTGTCTGATGGACATATCCAATACCTTTTTTGTTAAGGGAGTGCCTTTGACAGCCAAGCAGCTTAGTCAGATTATCTCTACCATTAACAAATTTGGCAAGATCAGAAGTGAGCTCTTCCACTTTTTGTTGAAATTTTTCAACTTCTTCAGATTGTGATGTATGACTAGAGATCTTAGCTTCATCAGACTTTTCAGTCTTCAACTCACTGTTCTCTTTGGCAAATTTCTCACACTCTTGAGATTTTTGTTTATGCTCACTGAGGAGCTTAACATGATCTCTCTTGAGGGATTTGAAAGCCTTAGATAAGCAGTTGGATTCCTCCAGCAATTCCTCATAAGGATCAAGTAATTCCTCATAGTTAGGATGTACCTCATTATCTGAATCTGAATCAGTGTTGGCCATCAGACAGAGATTAGCTTCTTCTTCTGTCTCTTCATCAGAAGATGTTGACTCCAGATCTTCCCAAGTAGCCATCATCCCTTTCTTCTTCTTTTTGAAGAACTTCTTAAAGGAGGCTTTCTTGAGTTGAAGACATTTAGCTTTGATGTGACCTGGCTTCTTGTACTCATAGCAGACAATTGAGTTCTTGTCTGTTGAAGTGGATTCTTTGAAGTTCTTGTCCTTGTTGAACCTTCTCAATGGCTTATCCTTTCTGAACTTCTTTTTCTGTAAGAGAAGCTTTATCTTTCTGGTTAGGAGAGATAATTCGTCATCACTTTCAGAATCCTCGGGTTTAGACAGGTCAGCATCACTGGATGACTCGTCTGCCTTCAGAGCTTTAGAAGCTTTTGAAGACTTTTGATCAGCCTTCAGAGCAATTGACTTGCCCTTCTTTGTTGTGATTTCATCTCCAAGTTTTTGCTCATGAACAGTGAGTATACCAAGACGTTCATCCATAGTCAAGGAGGTAAGATCCTTGGCTTGAGAGATAGCAGTTACCAAAGGTCTCCATTGCTTAGGTAGACTCCTTAGTATCTTTCCAACCTTCTCAGCATTATAGTAAATTTTACCAAGAGACTTTAGACCATTGATGATAGTTTGGAATCTTCCTATCATCTGAGCAACAGATTCTCCTTCCTCCATGAGAAACAGTTCATACTTTCTGACAAGTATGGCAATTTTTGATTCTTTGACTTTGGTTGTTCCTTCATGTGTGACAGCTAAAGTGTCCCTTATTTCTTTGGAAGAATCACAGGCACAAACCTTTTCAAATTCGTCAGGACTGAGAGCACAAATGATGTTGTATCTGGCATTGTGATTTAGCTCCCACTTTGTCTTTTCTGCAGGGGTCCACTGAGCTTTTGGCTTTCAGTGTTGTCTTCATTTTTAGGAATGAATGGACCATCTGTGATGACAACCCAGAGATCAGAGTTTGTAGATAGAATGAACCATTGAAATCTATCTTTCCAATAGTTGTTGTTTTCTCCATTAAAGAATGGAGGTCTGGTTAAGGAGGCTCCTTCAGTCTGGTGACTCCCACTAGCTCCAGCAGTCATGTCTATTCTTCAGGACCTTTTACCTCTACACTATTAGATGCTCAACCTAGAGGCTGAGCTTTGATACTAACTGAAATAGACAACTATAAACACGAGAAGGGGGGGTTGAATTGTGTTTATCAGTAATTAAAATAAAGTTGAAAACTTTTCGCACATAGAAGCTAGTTTCAGACAGGTGTAAAATAACTTACACAGACAGGTCACCTGTCTGGTATATTTTCTCAGAAAAACACACAATCACACAGATGAAAAACAAGCTTGATATACACACTTTTAACCCCTTAGTTAGAATGCAAATGATATATAATCAAAACAACTAAAGAGTTTAAGGGAGGAGAAATTAACACAGTTATTTATCCTGGTTCAGTCTTTAACACAAAGAGCTACGTCCAGTCCTTGGCAGCACCAAGTTTTTGTTAAGTCTCTAAAATGTCTATGTGCATTTCCCTAAGTTTTGATGAAAACTAAACATTGGTTAATGATTTAATTAACCTACTTTGTGGTTGCTAACCTGTCTACTTAGTGTACAGATCAGAAAAATAGCAAAACTCACCTGTCTGTCTACTTAAGTAACAACCTGTCTGGATAAGCAAAAAGTCAACCTGTCTGCTGACTAGGATTGTTGACTTTGTACAAATTGGTTTCAACCTGTCTCTATCTCATACTCGTCTAAGGTTCTTTGTTAAGAACTCGAAGTACATGAAACTTTTGGAAGCTGTCCCCTCATGCAGAAGACTTTGAATCTCTCTCTCACGCTTATCAAGAAACTCAGAGGATTTCTCTCTCAAGCAACCTAGGAAGTCAGAGACAAACTTCCAGTTAAAGAATGTTTCCAACATGCTTTATTCCCTAGTACTTTCGGTTATTACACAAGAAGGGAAATGTACTCTGCAAAGTACAAAAGCATTCTGCACAACTCTGATTTGGCTACTGCACGTTGCATAAAGCCATGATCCTTCATGTTAGAGTACAACCAACGTCTCCATTGCATTAATGGCTACCCAGAACGACTATATTGCATTTAATGAAGCTCTGCTTGAAGCCATCGTTGCAAGGAATGTCTCTAACGGATATTAAATGTTTGAAGGCTATAAATACAGAAGTCATTGAAGATGAACACATCAGAGATTACAAAGCATTAAAGAGCCATTACTCTGTTCATTTATTCTATCTGTATTCTTCAATCATTTGAAGTTATTACGCAGAATTTCCTAAGCTTTACATTTAAACCACTCTCTGAGTGTTAGTGAAGATCTGTCTGTCTGAAATTGTATTTATTACAAACCAAATCTCTCAAACAAATCTGAGTGAGCCTGAAGAGGCTAGGTGTGCAAAGAATACTTGTCTTGGAGGCTGAAGAGGCTAGGTGTGCAAACAATACTTGGAGTCTGTAACCTGATCAGTTATAGTGGATAAATCTTGGTGCTGCCAAGGACTGGACGTAGCTCTTTGTGTTAAAGAGTAAACCAGGATAAATCACTGTGTTAATCTCTCATCCCTTAAACTCTTTAGTTGTTTTGATTATATATCATCTGCATTCTAACTAAGGGGTTAAAAGTATTTTTATCAAGCTTATTTTCATCTGTATGCTTGTGTGGTTTTCTGTGAAAATACAACAGACAGGTGACCTGTCTGTTTAACTTATTTTACACCTGTCCGAACCTAGCTTTTGTATGCGAAAAGTTTTCAACTTTATTTTAATTTCTGATAAACATAATTCAACCCCCCTTCTCGTGTTTATAGTTGTCTATTTCAGTTGGTATCAGAGCTCAGCCTCTGGGTTGAGCATCTAACAGTGTAGAGGTAAAAGGTCCTGAAGAATAGACATGACTGCTGGAGCTAGTGGGAGTCACCAGACTGAAGGAGCTTCCTTAACCAGACCTCCATTCTTCAATGGAGAAAACTACAACTATTGGAAAGATAGATTTCAATGGTTCATTCTATCTACAAACTCTGATCTCTGGGATGTCATCACAGATGGTCCATTCATTCCTAAAAATGATGACAACATTGATAAGCCAAAAGCTCAGTGGACCCCTTCAGAAAAGACAAAGTGGGAGTGGAATCACAAAGCCAGATATAATATCATTTGTGCTCTCAATCCTGATGAATTTGAAAAGGTCTGTGCCTGTGATTCTGCCAAAGAAATATGGGACACCTTAGCTGTCACACATGAAGGAACAGCCAAAGTCAAAGAATCAAAAATTGCCATACTTGTCAGAAAGTATAAACTGTTTCTCATGGAGGAAGGAGAATCAGTTGCTCAGATGATAGGAAGATTCCAAACTATCATCAATGGCCTAAAGTCTCTTGGCAAAGTTTACTATAATGCTGAGAAGGTTGGAAAGATACTAAGGAGCTTGCCTAAGCAGTGGATGTAACACCCAGTTTTTCAGAATTAATTTTATTAAACTGAGTTTTCTTATGTTAGATTTATCGTTCAAGGGCTTAGTAGGATTTTTGGTTAAAAGTCCCTTTCTGGTACATGAGCACGCCCGTGCTCATTAGCCAGCAAGCCCGTGCTTAAAGTCAGAAGCGTGTTTCTGATTTTAAGTTGAGCACGACCGTGCTCAACAGGGAGCACGCCCGTGCTCAATGCGTGGACCGCGTCTCGGTGACGTTAAGTAGAGCACGACCGTGCTCAGGTCTGAACGTTATATACGTGAGCAGAGTCGAGGGTTTAACAGATAACCCTACTTTTGGTGTATTGCAGCAGCCGTAGTGCGGCTAGTACGAGCCGTTTCTGTTTTTCCTCCATCTTGATCAATCTTTGAACGTTGGGAACTCTTGGGGGATCGTTGGTCATCTACGTTTATTACCTAGGTAACGTTTCTTTCCCTATCTTAGTTTCCTTTTCCATTATTGTGAATCGGGAACTAACCTTTGGTATTTTGTTGATCTAAGGTTCGTTTTGGTGTGAGTTGCTGTAAGGGGAGGAACCGATTCGTTGTTTGGGACGTCGTTAGAGCTACCTTCAATCCAGGTATGGGGAGAAGGGTAGTGTGATCATAGGCTCGGGGTTAGAGTAGAGTAAAGGGGTCCCCATGGCTCCGGTTTTGTTGTATGATTGACTGTTTATTATGCATGATTGGTTGATTATTCTGACAACATGTTAGTGATTATTTATGTGTTATGTTTATGTTCAAAACTGTTGGTTGAGTTTATGTTGTTGGAATGACTATGAACATGATGATGTTGTTGGTTGATGCCACTGTTGAATTGATGTTGTTAAGGTTGATGAGTTTAATCCTTAAAACGCACTGATAATTGATTTAGGAGGATTAACTGATTAAACTCTGAAAATTTGTTAAAACTCGGTCTCTATTCCTGCCCAGAACAGCACTGTCGCGCAATGAGCACGACCGTGCTGAACAGGGAGCACGACCGTGCTCCCAGTTGAATTCTGGGTAGATGGCCGCGCTGTTTAGCACGGCCGTACTGGACAAAAAGCACGACCATGCTGCTGAGCACGACCGTGTTCATTAAGAAGCACGACCGTGCTTCACTTAAAGAGGAGCACGCCCCTCACGTGCTTAAGCACGACCGTGCTGGGTTACGAGCACGACCGTGCTCAACCCACTGGGACAGAACCGAATTAAAGGACTTAAGGGGGTTTAAAACCCCATTCCCAAATGATGATTAATTGATTAGACAACCTGGTTGATAATACTAGAAAAAATTAAAGATAACGAGATGGTGAGGTGTTAAGTCGATACCCTTTTGGGTGCCGCAAGCTGATGAGATGTGCCTTGGTGCTTTTTGGCCAAGGAAGCCTTGACCCCGCGGTTTGGGTTTAAGGTGTTGATGTTGCTGTGTACCTTGGTGGCCGAGGGTTTGCCCCAGGTACTGCGGTTGATTCCGCTTAAGTCATCAGGTAGATTCCGCGAGGCAAGTTGTTGCGGTTAATTCCGCTATTACCTTCGGTCGATTCCGTTGGAGTTATGGAGGTGGTGTTGCCGTTGTTGTTGTGTTGCATACGCATTGCATCGGAGATGTTGTTTAGGGATGTTCGACATAGGGGAGGTCGTCCTAGAGTACGGCGATCTGGCCATCCACTGTTGGAGAAGATTTTCCTAGCGCCCCCGTGACGAGGCATTCGTTGGTTTGATGCGTTGGCTATCCAAGGAGTAGATTCTCCGGCGTTGAGTAGATTCTCAATGTGGATATTTAACTCCGAAGTCATTCATCCCGAGTTTAGTGGATCCACATGCATTGTTGGTTTAGCGGAGTAGGACTGCATCGCACTGCATAGCATAATGATGATGTTGATGTTTGGTGTAATGTCACTGTGTTTACTGTTTACTTTACTTCCTACTTCTTGCTGTATATGATTACATGAACTTACTCCCCATGTTTGTTTGTGTTTGGCCTGATTCGCACCTTGCAGAGGATGACGAGCAGCCCGGAGAGGAGTGACTCTGAGGAGCCGCCACTCATAGTAGGGCTAGTTTGTGTTATGTTAGTTTTCAGTTGTAATTCCGTGGGTGTTTATCCCGGAACGGTTATACCAGCTCTGTAGGTGACATCGGGGTTCGGATATTTATATTGGTTTGTTATGTTTAAAACTCATTTCTTTTTCCGCGTTGTAAACAGTTCATGTGGGACTTTTCTACCCATGGACAATTGTTTTAATTATTTCAATAATAATTGCATTTTTTTCCTTTAATTGTTTCTAAATTAAATGGCTTATAACATGCGGGGTAGAAGGGTGTCACATTTAGTGGTATCAGAGCAGTTCGACCTTGTTCGGACGTGGTATGAGTCTGTTGTGAGTCTGTTGTGTGACTCTTGTGTGGATTGTCTATACTTGGTATAGATAATGATCCTTTAAGTTAGTTGCCGGTAGCTTTTACTCGCTAAGTTCTGTATTAAAGGCTGTTTTGGGCATGTACCGGGACTAATGGCCGGTAGAGGACGCAATGATCAGGCAATCTCTGACGCGTTGGCACTTCTGGCCAATGCTATCGGGCAGGTCAACCCTAACAACGGTGGGCCAGCTGAGTTCCAGGGACTAGATAAGTTCCAGAGGAACAACCCTCCGTCGTTCAAGGGAGCGTACGACCCAGAGGGAGCTTTGTTGTGGCTGAGGGAGACAGAGAAGATCTTCCTGGCGATGGACTGCAATGATCAGCAGAAGCTTATCTTCGCCACCTTCATGTTGACTGAAGAGGCGGAGCACTGGTGGGATAACTGCTGGCAGAGGATGCAGGTAGAGGGCACAGCGGTGACTTGGGCTGTGTGCAGGCAGAGGTTTCTGGAGAAGTATTTTCCAGCAGATATCAGGGACAAGAAAGAGATGGAATTCTTGTCCTTGAGGCAGGGGTCGCTATCAGTCAGTGACTATGCGGCTAAGTTTGAGGAGCTGGCTAGGTACTACAGTCCTTATCAGCATGAGACGGGCGATCGCTCCAAGTGTGTGAAGTTTGAAGCGGGACTCCGGCCTGAGATCAAACAGGCCATCAGTTACTAGGAGATCTGAGTTTTTCCGATTCTGGTCAACAAGTGTCGGATTTACGAGGATGCTAGTCAGTTCAGAGCTGCCAGTTCCAGGGGATCGGATAATCAGAGTGGCAAGAGGACTGATCAGAGGGATAAGGGCAAGCAGAGGTATGCCCCGACGGGCAAGGACTTCAAGCAGAGTGGCAGGAAGCCCCAGTTTCAGCAGAGTAGCTTCAGGGGTGGGTTTTCTGATGCCCCTAGAGCTATGAGGTGTGGGAAGTGTGGAGCATAGGACCACTATTCGTCCCAGTGCAAGGAAACACAGGTCATCTGCTTCAAGTGTGGCAAACCAGGACACATCAGCCGCGAGTGTGATAGAGCTAAGGCTGAGCCTCCCAGCACTAGCAAGAATCAGAAGTCCCAGGCCAACAGACTGAAGACCACTGGAAGAGTCTTTACTCTTAGTGGAGCCGAAGCCTCCGAGTCTGATGACTTGATCCAAGGTACGTGTTTAATTTATGGAACTCAATTAACTGTATTGTATGATTCGGGTGCTACTCACTCGTTCATATCGCATAATAGGGTCAAGAGTCTTAATTTGCCTGTTACCTTCCTTGAGTTTGATTTGTTGGTTTCTACACCTACAAATAAACCTGTTTCCACTTCGTATGCATGCAAGAACTGTCATATTGTTATAAATGATAAAACTTTTGTTGCCGATCTTGTATGTTTACCTTTGAAAGCCCTGGACATTATTCTGGGTATGGACTGGTTATCTTTCAACCATGTCCTTCTGAATTGCTTTGATAAAACCCTGGTTTTTGGAACTCCAAAGGAGTCTAAAAATCCAGACCTTCTCTCTGCCAACCAAGTACGAGCTTCGATGAGAGACGAAGCCTAAGTATACATGATGTTAGCTTCCCTGGATTTAGAGAGCAGCCCTCCTGATGTCGCCAGCTTGCCGGTTGTGCGAGAATTTCCTGAAGTGTTTCCGGGGGATGTTTATAACTTACCCCCAGAGAGAGATGTTGAGTTTACCATAGACTTAGTGCCTGGCACCGTGTTGTTGGTGAAGAAGAAGGATGGTAGTATAAGGTTGTATGTCGACTTTCGACAACTCAACAAGGTGACAATAAAGAATCGGTATCCCCTTCCTAGGAATGATGATCTTATGGACCAGTTGATGGGCGCTTGCGTTTTTTCAAAGATAGATTTGAGGTCAGGGTACCATCAGATTCGGGTTAAGTTTGAGGACATCCCGAAGACAGCGTTTAGGATGCGATATGGTCACTATGAGTACTTGGTTATGCCTTTCGGTGTGACCAATGCTCCTGCGGTCTTCATGGACTACATGAACAAGACCTTTCACCCTTACTTGGATAAGTTTGTGGTGGTGTTTATAGATGACATCTTAGTGTACTCCAAGAGTAAGGAGGAACATGAGGAACACCTGAGGGTTGTCTTGCAGACCCTTAGGGAGAAGCAGTTGTACGCTAAGTTGTCTAAGTGTGAGTTCTGGTTAGAGGAAGTGAGCTTCTTAGGACATGTCATCTCTAAGGGTGGCATAGCAGTGGACCCAGCTAAGGTAGAGACGGTGCTCCAGTGTGAAGTGCCAAAGTCTGTGACCGAGATTAGGAGTTTCTTGGGGTTAGCCGGGTATTATAGGCGGTTTATAGAAGGTTTCTCTAAGATAGCTTTACCCTTAACCTGTCTCACCAAGAAGGGACAGTTGTTTGTGTGGGACTCTAAGTGTGAAGAGAGTTTCCAAACCCTTAAGAATAGGTTGACATCAGCACCAGTGTTAGTTTTGCCAGACCTAGTGAACCCTTCGTAGTTTACTGCGATGCTTCTAAGCAAGGGTTAGGTGGTGTGTTGATGCAGAATGGTAAGGTAGTCGCTTATGCTTCTAGGCAGTTGAAAACCTATGAGAAGAACTACCCTACCCATGACCTAGAGTTAGGAGCTGTGGTATTTGCCTTAAAGATCTGGAGGCATTACCTGTACGGAGCGAGGTTTGAGGTTTTTAGTGATCATAAGAGTCTGAAATATCTCTTTGATCAAAAGGAGTTGAATATGAGGCAGCGTAGGTGGATGGAGTTTTTAAAGGATTATGACTTCGAGCTGACCTATCACCTAGGAAAGGCCAATGTAGTGGCCGATGCCTTGAGTAGGAAGACACTGCATGTCTCCGCTTTGATGGTTAGGGAGATGGATCTGATTGAGGAGTTTAGAGACCTTAGTCTAGCTTGTGAGTTTACCCCTAAGAGTATCAGGCTTGGTACTTTGAAGGTTACCAATAGTCTGATGGATCAGATTAGAGAGGGTTAGAAGTTAGATAAGTATCTCTTAGACCAGCGAGTGTTACTCGCTCAGGGTAGAGACCTAAGTTTTAAGGATGGCAGTGATGGTATCTTGAGGTTCAAAGATAGAGTTTGTGTGCCAGAGGTTCCTGAGCTTAGGAAGTTGATCTTAGAAGAAGGTCATAGGAGTGGATTAGTGTGCACCCAGGTGCCACTAAGATGCATCAGGACCTTAAGAGAATGTTTTTGTGGCC
Source organism: Echinosophora koreensis (assembly GCA_035048595.1). Taxonomy (NCBI): domain Eukaryota; kingdom Viridiplantae; phylum Streptophyta; class Magnoliopsida; order Fabales; family Fabaceae; genus Echinosophora; species Echinosophora koreensis. The sequence goes on along the minus strand of JAPCYP010000061.1, from coordinate 1,661,752 downwards.
TGGGATGAAAAAGGATGTAGCTGAGTTTGTATATGCGTGCTTAGTCTGTCAGAAGGCTAAGATCGAGCATCAAAGGCCTTCGGGTAAGTTGCAACCCCTGAGTATCCCAGAATGGAAATGGGATAGCATCTCCATGGATTTTGTGTCTGGACTCCCTAGGACTCCAGCTGGTTTTGAGGCGATTTGGGTTGTTGTGGATAGACTGACTAAGTCTACCCATTTTTTTCCTATGAACATGGAGTATCCGTTAGAGAAGTTGGCTAAGTTGTACATCAAAGAGATAGTTAGGCTTCATGGTGTACCCTCTAGCGTAGTTTCAGATAGAGACCCGAGGTTTACCTCTAGGTTTTGGAATAGTTTGCAAGAGGCTTTAGGGACAAAGCTTAGGTTGAGTTCAGCGTATCACCCACAGACTGATGGGCAGTCTGAGAGGACCATCCAGTCCTTAGAGGACTTGTTGAGGGCTTGTGTGTTAGAACAGTCAGGAAGTTGGGACAAGTTTTTGCCCCTAATAGAGTTCACCTATAACAACAGTTTCCATTCCAGCATTGGGATGGCGCCTTATGAGGCTCTGTATGGGAGGAGATGTAGGACACCTTTGTGTTGGAGTGAACCTAGTGATAGTGTGGTGCTAGGGCCAGAGATAGTCCAGGAAACAACAGAAAAGATTAGGTTGGTTCAGGAAAAGATGAGAGTTGCACAGAGTAGGCAGAAGAGCTACCATGATAAAAGGAGGAAGGTGCTCGAATTCCAGGAAGGCGATCATCTATTCTTGAGATTTACCCCGACGACTGGGGTTGGTAGAGTGATGAAGGCGAGGAAACTTACTCCGAGGTTCATTGGTCCTTACCAAATCCTCAAAAGAGTCGGCGAAGTCGCCTACCAAATAGCCTTACCCCCGTTCTTGTCAAAACTCCACAATGTTTTTCATGCGTCTCAACTCAGGAAGTACATTCATGACCCTAGTCACGTGATAGTACTCGATGCCATACAGTTAAAAGAGAACCTGACGTTTGAGGTGTTACCTCTTCGAGTCAAGGATAGGAGGCTGAAGCAGCTAAGAGGCAAGGAAATTCCTTTGGTTAAAGTGGTTTGGAGTGGGGCAACTGAGGAAAGTGCTACCTGGGAGATGGAGAGCAAGATGATGGAAGCGTACCCGCATCTTTTCCCTTGAGGTACGTGTAAATTTCGAGGACGAAATTTTTATAAGGGGGTGGAATTGTAACACCTTGTTTTTCAGAATTAATTTTATTTAACTGAGTTTTATTAAGTTTGATTTATCGTTCAAGGGCTTTGTGGGATTTTTGGTTAAAAGTCCCTTTCTGGTATATGAGCACGCCCGTGCTCATTAGCCAGCAAGCCCGTGCTTAAAGTCAGAAGCGTGTTTCTGATTTTAAGTTGAGCACGACCGTGCTCAACAGGGAGGACGCCCGTGCTCAACGCGTGGACCACGTCTCGTTGACGTTAAGTAGAGCACGACCGTGCTCAAGGGTGAGCACGACCGTGCTCAGGTCCGAACGTTATAAACGTGAGCAGAGTCGAGGGTTTAACAGATTACCCTACTTTTGGTGTATTGCAGCAGCCGTAGTGCGGCCAGTATGAGCCGTTTCTGTTTTTCCTCCATCTTGATTAATCTTTGAACGTTGGGAACTCTTGGGGGATCGTTGGTCATCTACGTTTATTACCTAGGTAACGTTTCTTTCCCTATCTTAGTTTCCTTTTCCATTATTGTGAATCAGGAACTAACCTTTGGTATTTTGTTGATCCAAGGTTCGTTTCGGTGTGAGTTGCTGCAAGGGGAGGAACCGGTTCGTTGTTTGGGACGTCGTTAGAGCTACCTTCAATCCAGGTATGGGGAGAAGGGTAGTGTGATCATAGGCTCGGGGTTAGAGTAGAGTAAAGGGGTCCCCATGGCTCCGGTTTTGTTGTATGATTGACTGTTTATTATGAATGATTGGTTGATTATTCTGACAACATGTTAGTGATTATTTATGTGTTATGTTTATGTTCAAAACTGTTGGTTGAGTTTATGTTGTTGGAATGACTATGAACATGATGATGTTGTTGGTTGATGCCACTGTTGAATTGATGTTGTTAAGGTTGATGAGTTTAATCCTTAAAACGCACTGATAATTGATTTAGGAGGATTAACTGATTAAACTCTGAAAATTTGTTAAAACTCAGTCTCTATTCCTGGCCAGAACAGCACTGTCGCAGAACAGCACTGTCGCGCGATGAGCACGACCGTGCTCCCAGTTGAATTCTGGGTAGATGGCCGCGCTGTTCAGCCCGGCCGTGCGGGACAAAGAGCACGACCGTGCTGCTGAGCACGACCGAGTTCAATAAGAAGCACGACCGTGCTTCACTTAAAGAGGAGCACGCCCCTCACGTGCTTAAGCACGACCGTGCTGGGTTACGAGCACGACCGTGCTCAACCCACTGGGACAGAACCGAATTAAAGGACTTAAGGGGTTTTAAACCCCATCCCCAATGATGATTAATTGATTAGACAACCTGGTTGATAATACTAGAAATAATTAAAGATAACGAGATGGTGAGGTGTTAAGTCGATACCCTTTTGGGTGCTGCAAGCTGATGAGCTGTGCCTTGGTGCTTTTTGGCCAAGGAAGCCTTGACCCCGCGGTTTGGGTTTAAGGTGTTGATGTTGCTGTGTACCTTGGTGGCCGAGGGTTTGCCCTAGGTACTGCGGTTGATTCCGCTTAAGTCCTCAGGTAGATTCCGCTAGGCAAGTTGTTGCGGTTAATTCCGCTATTACCTTCGGTCGATTCTGTTGGAGTTATGGAGGTGGTGTTGCCGTTGTTGTTGTGTTGCATACGCATTGCATCGGAGATGTTGTTTAGGGATGTTCGACATAGGGGAGGTCGTCCTAGAGTACGGCGATCCGGCCATCCACTGTTGGAGAAGATTTTCCTAGCGCCCCCGTGACGAGGCATTCGTTGGTTTGATGCGTTGGCTATCCAAGGAGTAGATTCTCCGGCGTTGAGTAGATTCTCAATGTGGATATTTAACTCCGAAGTCGTTCATCCCGAGTTTAGTGGATCCACATGCATTGTTGGTTTAGCGGAGTAGGACTGCATCGCACTATATAGCATAATGATGATGTTGATGTTTGGTGTAATGTCGCTGTGTTTACTGTTTACTTTACTTCCTACTTCTTGCTGTATATGATTACATGAACTTACTCCCCATGTTTGTTTGTGTTTGGCCTGATTGGCACCTTGCAGAGTATGACGAGCAGCCCGGAGAGGAGTGACTCTGAGGAGTCGCCACTCATAGTAGGGCTAGTTTGTGTTATGTTAGTTTTCAGTTGTAATTCCGTGGGTGTATATCCCGGAACGGTTATACCTGCACTGTAGGTGACATCGGGGTTCGGATATTTATATTGGTTTGTTATGTTTAAAACTCATTTCTTTTTCCGCGTTGTAAACGGTTCATGTGGGACTTTTCTACCCATGGACAATTGTTTTAATTATTTCAATAATAATTGCATGTTTTCCTTTAACTGTTTCTAAATTAAATGGCTTATAACATGCGGGGTAGAAGGGTGTCACAGTGGAGACCCTTGGTAACTGCTATTTCTCAAGCCAAGGATCTTACCACCTTGACTATGGATGAACTTCTTGGTACACTCACTGTTCATGAGCAAGAACTTGGAGATGAATTCACAACAAAGAAGGGCAAGTCAATTGCTCTGAAGGCTGATCAAAAGTCGTCAAAAGCTTCTAAAGCTTTGAAGGCAGACAAGTCATCCAGTGATGCTGACCTGTCTGAACCCGAGGATTCTGAAAGTGATGAAGAATTATCTCTCCTAACCAGAAAGATAAAGCTTCTTTTACAGAAAAAGAAGTTCAGAAAGGATAAGCCATTCAGAAAGTTCAACAAGGTCAAGAACTTCAAAGAATCCACTTCAACAGACAAGAACTCAATTGTCTGCTATGAGTGCAAGAAGCCAGGTCACATCAAAGCAAAATGTCCTCAACTCAAGAAAGCCCCTTTTAAGAAGTTCTTCAAAAGGAGAAAGAAAGGGATGATGGCTACTTGGGAAGATCTGGAGTCAACATCCTCTGATGAAGAGACAGAGGAAGAAGCTAATCTCTGTCTGATGGCCAACACTGATTCAGATTCAGATAATGAGGTACATCCTAACTATGAGGAATTACTTGATGCTTATGAGGAATTGCTGGAGGAATCCAACTGCTTATCTAAGGCTTTCAAATCCCTCAAGAGAGATCATGTTAAGCTCCTCAGTGAGCATAAACAAAAATCTCAAGAGTGTGAGAAATTTTCCAAAGAGAACAGTGAGTTGAAGACTGAAAAGTCTGATGAAGCTAAGATCTCTAGTGATACATCACAATCTGAAGAAGTTGAAAAATTTCAACAAAAAGTGGAAGAGCTCACTTCTGATCTTGCCAAATTTGTTAATGGTAGAGATAATCTGACCAAGCTGCTTGGCTGTCAGAGGCACTCCCTTAACAAAGAAGGTATTGGATATGTCCATCAGACACATCATAAAGTATTAACTAAAAACTCTGAAGTGTCTGCTACATCTACTTCTATTAAATCCATACCTGTCTGTAATTTTTGTGGAATGACTGGACATGTTATGTCTAAGTGTCTTCATAAGAAAAGAAGGAAGTCTTCACAGACTCCTAGAACTAACAGAAAAATAATCTCTGTTGCAGATGTCCTCAACAGCACAAAGAAAACACCACTGCTGGTACCTGGACAGTGGTTGCTCGCGACATATGACAGGAGAAAGGTCTATGTTCTTAGACCTCCAACTTAAGAAAGGAGGACATGTAGCATTTGGTGGAAATCAGAAAGGGAAGGTTATAGGAATTGGTACTATTGGTGGTAAACCTCCTCTTCCCTCTATATCTAATGTTCTTATGGTTAAAGGATTAAAACACAATTTGCTTAGCATAAGTCAATTATGTGACAGTGGATTTGATGTCTCCTTTACCAAGGATTTATGTATAGTTAAAGATCTCAGTGGCAAAACCCTCTTTTCAGCTAAAAGGCAACAAAATCTGTATAAGATTGAACTGACTGATCTCTCAGATCAAAGTGTAAACCTGTCTGATGTCTAAAGAGGATGAAAGATGGTTATGGCATAAGAAACTAGGACATGCTAGTATGAAACTAATTTCAAAATTAAAAAGGGATAATCTTGTGAGAGGATTGCCTGATATTAGTTTTAAGAAAGATGTTTTGTGTGATGCATGTTAGAGAGGTAAACAAGTAAAATCAAGTTTCAAATCTAAAAACCAAGTATCAACCTCTAGACCTCTTCAGTTGTTACACATGGATCTGTTTGGACCAGTTAGTATTGCTAGCTTGGCTGGAAGAAAATATGGATTTGTCATAGTTGATGAATATTCTAGATATACATGGGTACTCTTCTTAACCCACAAGGATGAATCTTTTAAGGCTTTCTCAGTATTCTGTAAGAGAGTACAAAATGAGCAGGGTTTCTGTATTTCTACTCTTAGAAGTGACCATGGGGGAGAATTTGAAAATGAGCAGTTTAGACAGTTCTGTGAGGAGAATGGAATCTCTCACAATTTCTCTGCACCTAGAACTCCTCAACAAAATGGAGTGGTTGAGAGAAAGAACAGATCTCTGCAAGAGATGGCTAGATCTATGCTCAATGAGAATAATCTCCCTAAGTACTTCTGGGCAGAACCAGTAAACACAGCTTGTTATGTACAAAACAGAATACTCATTAGGCCTTTTCTAAAGAAGACACCCTATGAATTGTGGAAAGGAAAAAGCCCCAACATTTCTTACTTCCATGCATTTGGTTGTGAGTGCTTCATTCTAAATACCAAGGATCAACTTGGAAATTTTGACTCTAAAACAGACAAAGGTATCTTTTTAGGATATTCTGAAATGTCTAAAGCTTTCAGAATTTATAATTCCAGAACATCTGTTATTGAAGAATCTGTTCATTTCAAATTTAATGATAACTTAAAGACTGATAAGGAATTATCAGATCTAGAAGATGATCTTGCAGGTCTTGATATAAACAAGTTAGAAAATCAACAACATGACTTAACCAAATCAGAACCTGAAGCTGAACCAGACAGACAAGTGGAGCAGACAAGTCAACAGACAAGTCAAGATCTTCATGATAATCTTCAAAGAGACTGGAAATTCAAAACTCATCATCCTAAGGATCTCATTATTGGAAATCCCTCAGAAGGAGTGAGAACCAGATCTACTTTAAGAGAATCAAGCAATGTGGCCTTCATGTCAGAAATAGAGCAAAAGCACATTGAAGAAGCTCTTGATGATGAAAGCTGGATTCTTGCTATGCAAGAAGAACTCAACCAGTTCACCAGAAATGATGTTTGGACACTTGTCTCCAGGCCCAAAAACAAATCTGTCATTGGAACAAGATGGGTCTTTAGAAACAAGTTGGATGAGGATGGCAAAGTTGTCAGAAATAAGGCAAGGTTAGTAGCTCAAGGCTATAACCAACAAGAAGGTATTGACTATACTGAAACTTTTGCACCTGTAGCTAGAATAGAAGCTATTCGCATTCTAATGTCATATGCTGCACAATATCAAATCACTCTTTTTCAAATGGATGTGAAAAGTGCTTTTCTCAATGGAATAATTGGAAGAAGAAGTATATGTTAAACAACCCCCTGGTTTTGAGGATACTGATAAACCAGATCATGTTTTTAAACTTAAAAAGGCATTATATGGTTTAAAACAAGCACCTAGGGCATGGTATGATAAATTAAGTTCTTTTCTCATGCATAATGGTTTTACTAGAGGACAAGTAGATACTACTCTGTTTAAGAAAAGTTCTAAAGAGAACTTCATTATAGTCCAAATATATGTTGATGATATTATTTTTGGAGCAACTAATGAAAAGCTGTGCAAGGACTTTTCAAAGCTGATGCAAGCAGAATTTAAGATGAGCATGATGGGAGAGTTAAAGTTCTTCCTTGGTTTACAAATCAAACAGACAAGTGATGGAATCTACATTCATCAACAAAAGTATATCAAGGAAATGCTTAAGAAGTGCAAAATGGAAAGTGCTAAACTTATTAAAACTCCCATGGAAACCAATGCAAAATTAAGTAAAGATGATGAAGGTAAAAAAGTAAACCAAACTGTCTACAGAGGTATGATTGGATCTCTACTATACTTAACTTCAAGCAGACCTGATATTCAATTTAGTGTCTGTATGTGTGCTAGATTTCAATCTGACCCAAGAGAATCTCATCTTAAAGCTGTTAAAAGAATATTTAGATATTTGCTTGGGACTACTAATCTTGGTTTGCTATTTTTGAGAACTAAAGAATACAGATTAGTGGGATTCTGTGATGCTGTCTTTGCTGGAAACAGAATAGAGAGGAAAAGCACCAGTGGAGGATGCCACTTCATTGGAGCAAATTTAGTCTCTTGGTCAAGCAAAAGACAGACAACGATTGCTCTATCTACTGCTGAAGCAGAGTACATCTTAGCTGCTAGTTGTTGCTCTCAACTTTTATGGGTAAAACATCAACTTGAAGATAACTCTATTTTTGAGCATAATATACCTGTATGGTGTGATAACTCTAGTGCTATTTGCTTAACTAAAAATCCAATTCAGCATTCTAAGGTTCCGAAAAGCATCTTTAATATTAAGTTTGTTAAAACTGAAAATCAATGGGCTGATATTTTCACTAAACCTCTAGTAGAAGAAAGATTTTTATTTATTAGAGATAATTTAAACATGCATTGCATTGTTGAATGAAATGTCTGAGTTTTTGAACTATCTATGCTACCTGTCTTATAGCTTTATATCACCTGTCCGTGATTACCTGTCTGACTCTGCTGAGTCACTTTGTTGAACCTCAACAGTTTTGTTAAAATGGTTATTATTTATTTAATATCATTCACTAATCTGAAGCTAATCATGGGCACGACAGTTTTTATCTCGAAACCATGTTTTATTTATGTCTTAAGTGGGCGCTACAGTTCCCCACATAAATTGTGCTGTTTTGAATTAAAAATGTTTTATTTCTTTCTCCTGCCTTTATTGCTATAAAAGGCAATCTTTCAGAAAGGTTTAAACTTTATCTTTTTCAAAATCCCTAAAGTCTTTCTATCTTCGTCCTCTCCTCTCTCAAACCCTTCACTCTTCTAAAACCCTCGTAACCTCTTCTCTGAAAAATGGCATCTTCAAAGCGTCTGTCCTCAAAAGAAATTGCTGAGCAATATGAGATGAGAGTAGCTGATGTTGAGAAGATTCTTCCTGGTAAGACTGTTGATCTTCAACAGATGAAGAAATGGGGTATGGATGTCACTGAGGAGTTGGAATACTCTAAGTGGACTGCCTTCTTTGATATCAAGGAGCTTGTTCATCCCGAGCTTGTCAGAGACTTCTGGAGGAATGCTGTGGTCATCACCAGTGTGCTTGATGGAACCAAGAGCTTTAAGGCTCAAATGTCATCTGACAAAACCCTCCTTTTCCCTATTGGATCTTTGGAGTTAGCAACAAGATGTCCAAGGATTGGAACTGCCTTCAGACCTGACTGGGAAGATCAGGTAGGAGCTGAAAGTGTGAACATTGCTGTGTATGGAGTTCCCAACCCTGAGAACAAGAAGCCTGTCAGCATGGTGCCCAAGTGTAGGTTCTTGCACAAGTTGCTGCTGGAGTGTGTGCTGCCAAGAAAAGGATCACGAGACAGTGTGACCAAGATGGATAGATTTGCTCTCTACCACTTGATTCACAAAATCAAGATAGACATCAATGATCTCATCTACATGTATATTGAGTCTCTGATCAGAAGGACCAACATGCAGACCTATCCCTATGGAATGCTGTTGACAAGAGTATTCAGGAACAAGCTGTTTGTTCCAACTGATGTTCACTTTGTGGACATGTCTCTTCCCATAGACAAGAAGGTCCTGTCTATGATGGGGATTGAAGGAATCCCTCTGGAGGATGAAGAAGAAGAAGCCTGCTGCTGAGTAGAAGCAGAAAGAGAAATTAGAAGAACCAGTGGATTCTACTGGTGAATCAGAAGTTCCAATCTCTGAGAGAATCTGGAAACCTGCTGGAAAGGTGGCCAGACAAGACCAGAAGCCTGAGGAACCCTCAACTTCTGAAGAATCTGCTGAGACAGTTGAGCCTCTCAGTTTCAAGCTGAAGAAACCCTCTCCCAAGAGGAAGACAAGTGAGGATAGGAAATCTGGTGTTGCTCCTGCACAACCCAGTAAAAAGAGAAGACTGGTGAAGACATTTACCAAGGTCAGACAAGTGGAGTCTGAACCTAATAAAGAGGAAGCATCTGCTCAGGGGGAGCAGACATCTCCACCCTTAGAGGAGCCAAAGGAGAAGAAACCTCTTGATTTGGGAATCATTCCCAAAAAAATAAGGTCAGGCTACCCTATGCCTTTAGTGGCCATTGCTGGAAGGGAAGAAATCCCTGCAGAAGAACCTGCTGCTACTGCTGCTGTAACTTCTGTTGAACTGACAGTTGATCATCCTGAAGCTACTGCTTTGTCCCCTTCAAGGAAGAAGACAAGACTTTCCCTTCACCAAGGTATCCCCAGTTCTGTTGCTTCCTCCCCTTCTGCCCTTTTTTTATACCTTTGTCAGTTGCCTCCACTTTCCATTCACCTGTCTCTTCTCACCCAACCCAAACATCTTTTGATGTTGTGTCTGATATATGTCAGTACACAGTTGTTCACAGGGACTCAACTCCCAAAGAACAATCTGGCATATCATCAAGACTGTTTGTGAGTGGTCTGCAATCTCTGATGACTGCAAGTGTCTTTAACTTATCTATCATTCCTTCTCCTCCTCCTCACATTCTGAACCCATGTAGGGAGATTTTCTTCTATCCCCTATAGTTCTGTTCATTAGAACATTGGAAGGATCTCACTATCCTGCCTCTGTTGTAATGTTACCTTCTAGGTCTAGGTATTTCTTTCTCTTAGTCACAGGGTCAAATTCGTTTTTCTGTCATATAGACTCTCTCTTACCCTTACCTCCATCTGTCTTAGCTAATCAATCTCTTCCCCCTCCCAATCAAATTAGAGTCACTCGTCTGTCTCTATGTGAAGGACTCTCATGTGTCTTTCCTTCACTTGATACTGACCTAGTCATAATCAAACCTTTGTTTAAATTAGCTTTTCTTCCTTTCTTTTATTTTAGAACCATTCATCAGTACATCTTTCCCCGTGTCTCCTCACCCTTCTCTGTACCTAAGGCACCCCCAGTATTAGCCTTACCCTGGTATCCAAACCTGTCAGCTGCTTCAATCAGCCTGTCTTCAGAAGCCTCCTCTTCTCAGATGGTGGATTTAAATAGCTTCAATCTGCTTAAAGATGAGCTAGAAGAAGTCAGAAGACAATTGGATGAAGAAAGGCATGCTAGGCTGCTGTTAGAAAAGAAAGTTGATTCTTTGTATCTTTCTTTTAATCAGTCTTGGTAGATGTTTTTGTAGAAACTGCCTTGTAAATGAGAAGCTTATGATAAATGAAAATCAGTTTTTACTTTATCTCTTTTCTCTTTACTGTTTTCTGTCTGTCCCTTTTTGTTGTTGACAAAAGGGGGAGAAAAATGTAAGATGATTAAGATAAGTAAGTGTTAAGTTAAGTGTCAAATATGGAGAAAATATAAGGTGGTTCAGATAAAGTTAAAATTGAACTTTTGATCTCTGATATTTGTTTTGAACTTAAGCTGCTGCATATTTCTCTGAAATTGTTATTTGAACTCAAATGCACCTGTCTGCACGTATAGAAAATCTCAACCTGTCTATATTCTGTTATTCTCTAAGTTGATATTTTCTAAGGTTTATTAAATCATCTGAATGTTTGTCATCATCAAAAAGGGGGAGATTGTTAAGTCTCTGAAATGTCTGTGTGCATTTCCCTAAGTTTTGATGAAAACTAAACATTGGTTAATGATTTAATTAACCTACTTTGTGGTTGCTAACCTGTCTACTTAGTGTACAGATCCGAAAAATAGCAAAACTCACCTGTCAGTCTACTTAAGTAACAACCTGTCCGGATAAGCAAAAAGTCAACCTGTCTGCTGACTAGGATTGTTGACTTTCTACAAATTGGTTTCAACCTGTCTCTGTCTCATACTCGTCTAAGGTTCTTTGTTAAGAACTCGAAGTACATGAAGCTTTTGGAAGCTGTCCCCTCATGCAGATACTTTGAATCTCTCTCACGCTTATCAAGAAACTCAGAGGATTTCTCTCTCAAGCAACCTAGGAAGTCAGAGACAAACTTCCAGTTAAAGAATGTTTCCAACATGCTTTATTCCCTAGTACTTTCGGTTATTACACAAGAAGGGAAATGTACTCTGCAAAGTACAAAAGCATACTGCACAACTCTGATTTGGCTACTGCACGTTGCATAAAGCCATGATCCTTCATGTTAGAGTACAACCAACGTCTTCATTGCATTAATGGCTGCCCAGAACGACTATATTGCATTTAATGAAGCTCTGCTTGAAGCCATCGTTGCAAGGAATGTCTCTAACGGATATTAAATGTTTGAAGGCTATAAATACATAAGTCATTGAAGATGAACACATCAGAGATTACAAAGCATTAAAGAGCCATTACTCTGTTCATTTATTCTATCTGTATTCTTCAATGATTTGAAGTTATTACGCAGACTTTCCTAAGCTTTACATTTAAACCACTCTCTGAGTGTTAGTGAAAGATCTGTCTGTCTGAAATTGTATTTATTACAAACCAAATCTCTTAAACAAATCTGAGTGAGCCTGAAGAGGCTAGGTGTGCAAAGAATACTTGTCTTGGAGCCTGAAGAGGCTAGGTGTACAAACAATGCTTGGAGTCTGTAACCTGATCAGTTATAGTGGATAAATCTTGGTGCTGCCAAGGACTGGACGTAGCTCTTTCTGTTAAAGAGTGAACCAGGATAAATCATTGTGTTAATCTCTCCTCCCTTAAACTCTTTAGTTGTTTTGATTATATATCATCTGCATTCTAACTAAGGGGTTAAAAGTATTTTTATCAAGCTTATTTTCATCTGTATGCTTGTGTGGTTTTCTATGAAAATACAACAGACAGGTGACCTGTCTGTGTAACTTATTTTACACCTGTCCGAACCTAGCTTCTGTGTGTGAAAAGTTTTCAACTTTATTTTAATTTCTGATAAACACAATTCAACCCCCCTTCTCGTGTTTATAGTTGTCTATTTCAGTTTTATCCACTATAACTGATCAGGTTACAGACTCAAAGTATTGTTTGCACACCTAGCCTCTTCAGGCTCCAAGACAAGTATTCTTTGCACACCTAGCCTCTTCAGGCTCACTCAAATTTGTTTGAGAAATTTGGTTTGTAATAAATACAACTTTAGACAGACAGATCTTTCACTGACACTCAGAGAGTGGTTTGAATGTAAAGCTTAGGAAAGTATATGTAATAACTTCAAATGATTGAAGAATACAGATAGAAAGAATGAACAGAGTAATGACTCTTTAATGCTTTGTAATCTCTGATATGTTCATCTTCAATGACTTCTGTATTTATAGCCTTCAAACATTTAATATCCGTTAGAGACATTCCTTGCAATGATGGCTTCAAGCAGAGCTTCATTAAATGCAATAGAGTCGTTTTGGGCAGCCATTAATGCAATGGAAACCTTGGTTGTACTCTAACATGAAGGATCATGGCTTTATGCATCGAGCAGTAGCCAAATCAGAGTTGTGCAGAATGCTTTTGTACTTTGCAGAGTATATTTCCCTTCTTGTATAATAACCGAGAGTACTAGGGAATAAAGCATGTTGGAAACATTCTTTAACTGGAAGTTTGTCTCTGACTTCCTAGGTTGCTTGAGAGAGTAACCTTATGAATTTCTTGATAAGCGTGAGAGAGAGATTCAGAGTCTTCTGCATGAGGGGACAGCTTCCAAAAGCTTTGTGTACTCGAGTTCTTAACAAAGAACCTTAGACTAGTATGAGAGCAGGGCAGAGACAGGTTGAAACCAATTTGTAGAAAGTCAACAATCCTAGTCAGCAGACATGTTGACTTTTGCTTATCCAGATAGGTTGTTATTCAAGTGGACAAACAGGTGAGTTTTGCTATTTTCTGATCTGTACAGTAAGTAGACAGGTTAGCAACCACAAAGTAGGTTAATTTAAATCATTAACCAATGTTTAGTTTTCATCAAAACTTTGAGAAATGCACACATACATTTTAGAGACTTAACAGGTTGTACTCTAACATGAAGGATCATGGTTTTATGCATCGTGCAATAGCCAAATCAGAGTTGTGCAGAATACTTTTGTACTTTGTAGAACATATTTCCTTTTTCATGTAATAACTAAGAATACTAGGGAATAAAGCATGTTGGAAACATTCTTTAACTGGATGTTATCTCTGATTTCCAAGGTTGCTTGTGAGAATGACCTTCTGAGCCTCTTGATAAGCGTGAGAGAGAGTTTCAGAGTCTTCTATATGAGGGGACAGATTCCAAAAGCTTTTTGTACTCGAGTTCCCCATTGAAGAACCTTAGACGAGTATGAGAACATAACAGAGACAAGTTGAAACTAAATTGCAGAAAGTCAATAATCCTAGTCAGTAGACATGTTGACTTTTTGCTTATCTAGACAGGTTGTCATTTATGTGGGCAGACATGTGAGTCTTACTATTTTGATCTGCACACTAAGTAGACAGGTTAGCAACCAATATGTAGGTTAATTAAATCATTATCCAATGTTTAGTTTTCATCAAAACTTAGGGAAATGCACATCAGACATTTAGAGACTTAACAGTTCTCTAATGTAGTTTTGAGTATTTGGTCACTGTATAGCGGCACGTGTCAATAGTGGATCTGTGGACTATAGTCAGCTGTCTTTTTTTAAAAATTTATTAATTATTTAATTATTATTAATTGATTAGTTAAATAACCTATTAATTATTGTCTTTCATTCTTGGTTCTTTTCCTTTTCTGCTAACTATTGAATATACGAATCCAACTGTTGCACACAATAGTATTATTTTATATTTTAAAAAAATAGTATATTTAATATTGTTAGGTTGAAATCATTTATAAAAAAACTATTACAAAAATAATTATCTAACGGATGTACACAGGCAACTACATTAGTTGTATTAATTTTTCAATCAAAATATTATCATTGCCCTCTGATGATAGACCCAACTCTTTCCCCAATTTCAGTAATTTTTCAGTTGATCTCCTACTGGCTACTGCTAGTAGCTAGTAATCTATATCTATATCTATATCTATGTATAATACATTTGTGAACCAACTCAAAGTGGAAACTTCCACATGTTGATCTCTAGAGCCTTCACTCATCACATGTGGCAACACCAGAAGCTTTCCCTCCTTTTTTTGCTTGTGTGTCGCAATGTGGTTGATTTGAAAACTAATTATAGTAATTATAGTAACGGTCATAATTTGATCAGATTTGCAGTGGGATCAATTTATTGCTAATTGATATAATTTGCAATAAAATTATTGACAATAATGATTGTAATATACCATTTAAGTAATACAATCCTCAATAGAACCAGTGCATTTATCTCTCCAAAATTAAACACATATTATAATATACCATTTAAGTAATACAATCATATTTAAAGACTAATTGGTCGACAATTTAAAATAAAAACTAATTCAAATTTAAATTTAAATTTCCAAATATGCTCAAGTTAAATGGTAATTCAATATTGATATGATTTCTGATTTCAAAAATCCAAAATTTAATTGTGATTTTAAATAATAAGTTCTTTATTATAAGTTCTTTATTATTATTATTATTATTATTATTATTATTATTGTTATTATTATTATTTAATTTAATGTCTTTAAATACATTAAATTACGTTATTTAATATTAAATTTTAAATAATCTAAATGTGCATGTTTCAAATTCAATTTGATTGAATTGAAATTATTGTGAAAAATTCTATCAATGGAAAGTTTTCAAATTTTATTTGAATATGAAAATCTGGTTTGATTGATATTTATTGGTCATTTATTTGTTATTAATATAGATTTGTGATCTTTTCTTAGCCTATATATATATTGTGATTTGTGACAATGAGCCTTCATTATTTGCAAGAAGAATTTCAATTGGCAATTTTCAATGAGGCATGGAATAGCTAGGTTTATCATGTTTGTCTGAGTGGGAGGTAGAACATCAGAGATGTTTGCAGTTGGGCTCCTTCCCGCAGCCCTTCAGGTAGATTTCACACATTCAATCTTTGATGCTTTGCAGTCAATTGTATTTTTTTTCCTTATTGGAAATATATTTATTGGGTTTTTTTAATATAGACTGTCCTAAGATAATATGCTAATTATTTTGGGTATATCAAGTTAATCACATAATTAATTATAGTAAATTATGATAATTAATTATATATTAATTAATAAAATAATGGATTTAATACATCCAAATTGAGTACTCCAAATTTTATGAGAATTGCATGGTAAATTTAAGGTATTTTGAGTGTAATACTTTTAATAGTTGAGATTCTATTTACAATTTATTAAATAATATTTTTTTATTAAATAATATTTTCAATTTGAACCAACTGCCATGTATATTAAATAATATTTTTGTTGTTGTAATTCTGACCATACTTTTCTTTTTTGATTCTTTGATTTTTATCTAATTCTTGAAATCATTATAATTTACTTTTGTTTTTTAAAGATGATATCATAAGTATTTTCATTCAAATAATCTTTTAATAAATAACAATGATGAGATTCATATCATGACCACAAAGAAGGAGCCTTAAGAAATTAAGATTAGAGAGAAGTCGCATACTATGCTCCCTACACAAGTCCTCATTTTGTGAGTAGATATTTTCTTTTTGGACTTTATCTTTTTCTATTTTCTATGTATTCTGTTTTTATAATGATCCATGATTAATTTCTCATTGAAAATATGATACTATAAAATTATAAGGTGGCTCAACTTCCTTTAGAATAAAGTCCTAATGAATGAAAACCTTCTTTTTTGCTAGGCTTGCTTGTAAAGAATCATAGTTCTCAAGTTCAGTTGTCCAACCAACGTATTATGTGCCGGACAATGATTTTAATACAGTGGAGCCTTCTACGTATGTTTGCTAAGCGTAGTTAGTATAGAGAATAACAAAAACATATTGACATGTTTAGGTGAAATATTTCTTTAACTTTCATTAAAATGTATCATATTTCGAGTTATAATTTGAAATTTTCATACAATTTTTTATCTTAAAAATGCCTTTCATAATTTACTACGTGTGATATTTAGACTAGGATTACAATTTCAAAATAAAAAAGAATCAATTTCAAAGTTTATGTTTAAATAAATTTGATTGTATATTAAAATGATATCTTTTTAATTAAATTTACTTTTTGAAAATGTATACATCTTTTAAATTTATTTTATTAGGAAAACATAAATGTTTATATAAACGTTTATTGTCCAACATCTTTTTATAATGATGTATTTATTTGTTTTTCATTAGAAATTGAATACCAATTTAGGATAAAAAAAGGTTTCATCATATTATTGGAGGTAATTATAAATATAATTATTATAATATCATTAACATTATTGATTATAATTATAAGAATTTTACAATCAATGACTTTAAGTAAATGATTATCGTTCCAGATATAAATTTAAATAATTTGAAATAAAAATCGGAATGAAATGTTACGAATTGATTAACATTTATATGAATGGAAGGGGTATATCTATTTTTTATATCAATTTGTGAAGGGATTTAGGTCTTTCTTCCTTTAAATATCAATTATTGAATTGTAATTGTAAAATTTTCATAAAAGTTTTGCTCATAGAAATGCCTATAATAATATACTACTTGTGATATTTAGGCTAGAATTACAATTTCAAAATAAATAAAAAATTCAAAGCTTCTGTTTAAATAAATTTGATTTTATATTAAAATGACATCTTTTTAATTAAATTACTTTCTAAAAATGTATACATCTTTTAAATTTATTTTATTAAGAAAACATTTATGTTTATATAAATGTCTATTGTCTAGAATCTTTTTATAATGATGTATTTATTTGTTTTTTTTTTATTATAAATTGAATACCAATTTAGAAACGTAAGGTTTCATCATATTATTGGAGGTAATTATAAATATAATTATTATAATAACACTAACATTAATTATTATAGTTATAGTTATAATAATTTTACAATAAATGACATTAAGTAAATAATTATCGTTCTAGATTTAAATTTAAATAATTTGAAAAGGAAATCGAACGAAAAGTTACGAATTGATTAACATTTATATGAATTAAAAGGGTATATCCATTTTTATATAAATTTGTGAAGGGATTTAGGTCTTTCTTCCCTTAATATCAATTATTGAATTGTAATTCATTAATATATTTTTTTTTAAATGGTTAACTCGCACCGTGAAAAGAGGAGAAATAAATAGACTAAAATTTCAAAAGAGAATAATAATAAAAAATATGAAAGATGACTATATTTTCTAAAAATGTTTAATTTACATGGGAAAAATAAACTTTTTAATCGACTGTGTTGACAAAATAACTTTTTAACAATTTTTGATATATAATTCAGTACAAAAAATTTTAAACCAAAAAACGTAAAATCAATAATTACAATTTTTTTGTATGAAATTCTAAAAAATTAAAATATTCCCCATGCATGGCACGTAGGACTGGCAAAATAATCCATGGATCCATTATCCATCCAGTCCATCCATGGAAAAATTCATCCGATCCATCCATTTATGGAAAAAAAAATTAGTAAATGGATGGGTTGGTTTGGATTAATTTTTTAATGGATGGTTAATGATCCATCCAATTTTTTTAAAAATCCATTGGACCAAAAAAGAAAAATGTAATTGATCAGTTTTAATCCACTTAATTTTTTAAAATCATTTTTTACAAAAATAAAAAAAATGAAATCACAAGATTAGAAGCCAAACTTCACTGATACCAACTTTTAATCGGTGATAAAGCCAAGAATCAGTAAGTACCAGTTTGTTTTAGATTTTACACCCTCAAATTCCCGTTTGCTTCCATTTTAATCACTTTTTCAACTTTAGTTTTTATTTGGATAGAAAACAAGGTGAGTAAAAGTGTGTTGAGGTGAGTCCAAAATTGATTCTAGTGAAAGTTGACACCTACAAGCTTTTCGGTTTGGGTTTGAAACGGAGAATGAGTTTTTACCTTATTACCCTCATCATTTTTGTTTCTCTTTACTCTCCTCAACTCATCTCATCTGTCTGCAGCAGCGTCTTCTCATCTCCATATGCAGCAATGTTTCGTCTTCTCCGTTTGCAGCAACATTTCGTCTTCTCTCCTTAGCATCGTTTGAAAGGTTGCAGCTTTCATCTGCTGCTCCAAGTTAGACTTGTGGATTTGCTCACATATATATATTTCCCCAAGCATCTAAATATCTCCAACTTTGTACCTTGGTTTGGATTTATTGTTGTGGATTCATGTTTTCATGTATGAATATGATAGCAATTCTTATTCGGCTTGTCATACAAGGAAATCTTAGGGGTTTTTGTTCTGCTTGCAATCGCTGGTTCATGAGAAAAAATATAGGAACTAGGAAGCGAAGTGAATAGTATTGATGCCCTTTTTAGTAATTTTATCTCAAAAATGATTCTACTTTATTCTATCCAAACAAAAAACAATTCTCATAAAGTTAGCAATAGGTAATTGGTCATAGATTGTGTATCCTTTTGATTTTAGTAATAGTAATAGGTAATATATATATCATTATTTATTTTATTTTATTTTATTTATTTTAAAGGTTATAAAAAGTACTTAATTATAAAAATATTTTTGTAGATGGATGAGGAATACTATGTTAAAATAATTATAAAATTATTTAATTTTTAAAATAGTTTTAATGGATGGGTTGGATATCCATCCATATAAAAATACCTAATGGATGGTTGGATTGTTTTTTATTAAATGGATCATGGATGGATTTGATTTTTTTAATATATTTTTAATGGATCAAAATGGATTGATGGATTATTTTTATCCAATCTATTATAATCCGAATTAAAATCCATCCGATCCATCCATTTGTCACCCTTAATTTGGCACGGGTCCGTTCACTAGTATATTACTCCCTCCGGTCCTTATTATAAGAGGCAAATGACTACTTTTTTTTGGTCCAAAATATAAGAGACATGCATGTATTTTGACAAATATTAAATGCTCATTTCCAATTTTACCCTTATTTATAATAGGGTTTGTATTTACGAGACAGTGCAACTTTCAATACAAGTAGGTTTGTTCATTAATTATTGAAGGGTTAAATTTGTAAATTGATATGAATATTAATTACAAATAACTTATTTCAATGCATTTCCTTGGTCTGTATGTTTTAGGGTTTTGCCTCTTATATATAGGACCAGAGGGAGTATTACATTGACGAATATTGGAATCAGCTAAAGACAAACCTGACAGTCCAGAAGAAGCAAAGCTCCGAACACGCTCCTCAAGAGTCTGACATCGGCTCTTGAACTCCAGTAGATTTCGACTCAAGTCCGAGACTTCCTTTTTCATTCAACTCCGAAGTAGTCTCCGATTTGGAGCGTTTCCTCCCAACACGCCTACAAGAACGAGAGGCAAGCCGGCCCCTGTTGACCACGTATCCGCTACCTCCTTCTTAGAACTTGTCGAGCCAGCTTCGGAAGGAGAGAAGTCACCGAGGAGGATGAACGAATTTCTTTAAAGAGTTTGTACCTTGGAGGACGACAGATTAAGGGCATCAGTAGCGAAGGTGGGAGGACACTAGTCCCCTTTTTGGCTTTCTGATCACCCTCATTTTTTCGCTGCAATATCTAATCTTATCTAATAATACAAAAATTGAAATTGAAATATACAACAGAAAAAGACTTTGTCAATGTCTAATAATCTGCAATAGCCTATGAACAAAGTTAGCGTCATTGCTTGGAAGTTGCAATCTGAAACAAATTTAATCACTACTGGAACCTACCTTTCCTCCACAGTCTGCTGAAAATCCATTCAAGAAACAAGCTTGAAGGCCGGGACACCAGGTACACCGTTCAGAAATTTTGAGAACAAGCATGCTATAAGGAAATTAACATAAAACCAAGAAATTAACCCTTCTAAAAACACAAATGGCAAGTATGTTCAATAACATGCTTATAAAAAAAAAAGTATGTTCGATAACATAGGAAGAGTTTCCTACTCAGCTCATTGCAAGGGATCAGGATTCTATATATCTTGTTCTTGAATTATAAGAGTCTTAGAGAGATAAAAACACAATTTCTTTTAAATAAACTAGTAGCAATTTTGGTGAGTTGTATAACAAAATTTGTGCTATCTCGATCTACGTACTAGGATGATCCTGATACAGAAGAAAATCCAAATTCCATTGCAAGAAGCGATAATATTTTGAGACTCTTGATCTTAATTAAGCTCATAATTAAACATGAAGTTAAGTTAATTAGAGCAAGGTTTTAAAATGCGGTTATGGTTGTAATCATATTGCGGTTTTGAGACTATCAAAATAACGTCGCGGCCTCTATTGCGATTTTGGACCCATATTTTGACATCCTTAGAGAGAGGACATCGAGAAACCTCCGGAGCAACATGCATTCTAATTGCTGACATTGCCAACAGGCGTCCATTTCTTGATAAAATTTCTTCATAAAAGCTGTGATTTAAATTCATAATAATCATACCATGTTGAGTATAAGTTGAAAACACTGGATGTTAGACAATCAGATGAACAAGAAGTTGTGGCTTCCTAGCTTTTTGCTCATTCAAAGAAAAATTACCTACAAGAAATCAGAAATGCATGCAGCCTTGGAGTTGGACAGCATTTTATTTAGGACTTGAGGCTAAAAAACCAAGTTCCTCAGCCAACACATCGATATCTTCATCACCTTCATCAAATCCTAGCAGATCTTCTTCAGTACCCTCGTTCAAAAAGTCTTCCCAAAATGCTTCATCAATGACTTTATTATCTCTACTTTCAAGTTCATCAATTCCTTTCTGCCGTAGATGCGTTCCACTTTGTTCCTTCATATTCATAGCAAGGTCCAGATCAATGTATTCCTGCTGTTCAAGTTTAATGAAAGCTGAGCACTCTTCAACATAACCTAATTCAGGTACTTCAACAATATTACTACTAGTCCCTTGATCAATAGTTCTCCTTCTTTTCTTAGAAATAGCTTCCTCCAGCTCCTTTCTCCATTCCTTTTGTTGAGCCAGTTGTTGCATGAAGTTGGGATTCTGCATTGCCCTTGCCAAGAAGTTCATCATCTGTTGTTGTTTCTGCTCAGTCTTTTTAAGCCTACTTTCCATTGATTGAAGGTGGCTTCTAGTATTCTGCTGTTGTTGTCTAAGTTTCACCAGCTCCATCATGAGAACTTGCTTGTCACGCCTCAACCGATCAATTTCTCCATCTAATCCAAACCTTCCCACTTCAACACAAGGGTCTACAGCTTGCTGTGCAGCATGAGGTTGTTGAGTTGTCTTCCTCCTCCTTATGTTTTTCAAAAGATGCCTTTGTCCTCTAAGAAAACCATCATTAGCAAACTCCCACCTATCTGGATCAACCTTTCTAAACCCCTACAGTAATATCAAATTCTTTCTTCACGTTCAAATCCATAATATATACCTAACTGTTGCAATAATGGTAATTTAGATACGTGAACATGAGCAAACTCTAAAGAAACCCTTTCAAGTGCTATATATACAAGGAAGATAAAAGATTCATACACACCGACATGTCATGTAAAATTCTTGCATATATAGATATAGCATCACTGTAGACAATAAAGGCGCAAATCAACAGTGTGTTACATAATTTAATATTGTAATCTTTGTTCTTTTTCTATTTCAAGTCATTGAACAAGAGTTAAGTTATTTGAACACAAATTTTTGATACCGTATGTAACACGATATATGTTTATCCCTATCTCTCACTTACTTTTTATCTTTTTTGTATACACGCTTATAAAAAATACACTAAAAAACAAAAGGGGACACTTTAACAAAAATCATTCCTCTTAAACAAACAGGTCGAATATGTCAATAACAAGAGAACTCAATAAATAAACCGATAAAATGGGACCAATCAAATCTACCAACTATCATAAATTCATAATGAAACAAGAAATGAAGATAGAAGAATTGTAGCACTTTCTAGCTAGCTGCAACTTTCTTATAGTTGAATTAAAAGTCCTATCCTCGTGTTCTTGTACACTATTCAACTTATGATTACTGCATCATCATAAGTAAGGCAGTAAGAAACAAGAATAAAATCACCTCTTGATTATTATATGAACAAACTCTAAAGCAACCCCCTTTCAAGTGTTAATATATATAAGCAAGATAATTGATCCATATATAAAATTCTTGCATATATAGATATAGCATCACTGCAGACAATAAAGGCGCAAATCAACAGTGTGTTATGTAATTTAATATTGTAATCTTTTTTCTTTTTCTATTTCAAGACATTAAACAAACAGAATGTCAACACAAAGAGAACTCAATAAATAAAATGATAAAATGGGACCAATCAAATCTACCAACTATAATAAACAAACAATAAATGAAGATAGAAGAAATTCTAGCACATTCTAGCTGCAACTTTCACGTGAATGAAGATAAGGTTATAGTTTAAGTAAAGGTCCTTTCCACATGTTCTTGTACACTATTAAACTTAAGATTACTGCATCATCAGTATAAAATCTCATCTTGGTTACTGAAGAACAAAAAGAGAATATATGTGTATATACTCACATAGGTGTTAAGCTGTCTTACAAAGCTAGAGAAGTTGTTGTGCTTGAAGTATCTAGGGAGAAGACTCATGGAAAACGCTTGGGGGTCCCACACAACGAAGCTGTTGTTCCCTCTGCTCCAAGAAATTATCTGATTAGTGGAACCATCTTCAACGATGTCATATGTTTTAGTGAGGAATGGTGGAGGACCACTTTCATGGAGCCCCTCCATCGGTTGGGGAACAACCACATGCTGCTGCTGTTGATCGGAACCGTGAGGATCCATAATATAAAGCAGACTTTTTGATCTGGGTTTGTTTCTTTCTTCCTAAAAAATGATGGGTTTGGCTTTGATTTTGAACTTGTGAAGCTCTCAACAAACCATAGCAGCCTAACCTGGTCAATGTCAAGAGTCAACTATTCATGGACGGTTAGATTAAGATCAGATACTAGTTCTGCAAAGAACTATAGCTCAAAGAATGAGACCTGATGGTACACACAGAGAGACCGTGTGTGAATTCAGAGAAAGTGGGCCTGAGAAGTGAGTGCAAGTTTATGAGGGTATGCAGACTGGGGACAGAAGCTGCTGGATGGATGGAGCGATGTGAAAGCAGGAGAGAGAAGTTGTGGTGTTTGTTGGGTTTTGTTCAATGTATAAATAGCAGCTGATGCTTTTCTTCTTTCCCTCTCTACCTTTTTTTTTTTTTTTTTTCCTTTTTACGGAAGATATGATTTGGGGATGGTGAGGTGCAGCAGAAATCCAGTACCGCATATATTTCTCTTTTGGGAAACTTGTTTGCAATGCACTGTTGATAGTTTTTCTCTGCGTTTTTCCAAAATAAAACAAGACAAAAGGAAAAATAATAATACATTAAAATAAACATTTTTTTTTCTTGTTTAGTTCTTTTTGGCAACCACAACATAAAAGTTTAGGGCAGTGTCGGGTATGTGCTTTATAATAAAACGATTTTTCTAATATATAAAACTTTGCATATTTTTAGAAAGGCTAAATTACACTTTTGTTCCCCAAATTGTTATTAAATGTTCAATTTGGTCCCCAAGTTTTTAAAATGTTCATTTTGGTCCTCTAATTCCTTAAACTTGTTCAAATAGGTCCTTCCGTCAAGTTGACTAACGGTGACGTCAAGTTGACTAAGGGACGACAATGAACATTTTAAAAACTTGAGGACCAAATTGAACATTTTAAAACAATTTGGGGACCAAAATGAACATCTTAGAACAATTTGGGGGACCAAAATGAATATTTTAAAACAATTTGGGGACCAAAATGAACATTAAAATATTAAACTTAATGCCATGTGTCATTAGGTTTGACGTCGCCGTTAGTCAACTTGACGGAAGGACCTATTTGAACAAGTTTAACAAATTAGGGGACCAAAATGAACATTTTAAAAACTTGGGGACCAAATTGAACATTTAATAACAATTTGGGGACCAAAAGTGTAATTTAGCCTTTTAGAAATTAAAAATAGAAATATTGTATTGAAAATTGTATATTTAACTCATTAAAAGTTTAAAAGCTAATATTTCTAATACAATATTTCTATTTTATGATTTCTTAACATGTGCAAAGTTGCACATGTTAGAAAAATCCATAATAAAATAAGTCATCAGACAAATATCTTGCCGGATATTTAGAGAGAAGTTTTTAGACTAATTTAGATTTCTATTTTATTTTTATTATATATTGTCCTTCTATTTAAATAATCTGATTTTGTTTTCCTCGATGAAAAAAGAGTATAAGATCAGGAATTTTTTTTTTTTGATCAACATAAAGATCAGGAATTACATTGAAGAGTAATGATATTTGGACATAAAAATGGTGTCCAATATTGTATTAAAGTACTTCTCCCTACTAATTTATTATTTTCTTACCACTCACAAGACATTTATAAGCTCTATTGTGTCTATATAATGTGTCCAAATTGTGTGTTCAAATATCTTTACTCTTTCTTGAAAGAGTGGAGAAGATGTCATATAGTTAAAGTTGCTAAAGTTGTTAAAGTCATATATCCGACACACCTGGGTTGACCCACTACAGGTTGATCATAAAATGAGTCAATCCATCTCGGCTCATGAGACACCCTGATGTCCCATTAAAAAAAAAAACCTAATTAACTAAGTTTTAATCTGGTTATTAACGTTAGCGCGCTTTATTACAATAAAAAATATTACAATATTAAAACTATAAAATTTAAAACCATGTAAACATGCACAACAGTAGAGACACGATAAATATATATACATAATGTATACAATCATCTACACAAGTACATAAGGTCCCCTCCATGGAACCATGATCACCTAAACAAACTATACATATACTGGTAAAAGAAAAAGTATAAACACTGGTTACAGAAACAACAGATAGAGAGAAAGGTCCTAAACCTACCCAGCCCACCTCTCAACAAAATACATCAAAATATGAAAAGGCTCACAGAGGCACTCCAATCCTATAGACATATCCGACAATCCACATCCTCAATGGTGTGGGTATCTGGAACTACCCTCACCCTCACCGAACCGGCATCGGTAAACTCCAACCCTCGGCTCCTATACAGACTCGTCGCTGCTCATCACGACTCGGCGACGATGGTGTCCATATATAGTCTGTACGCACCTTCTCCTACTACCTCTGTCCGCCATGCTAACTCTTCTCATGGCCTATGAGTTATCCACCATATTCCACATGTCATCAGGAAACTCCCGCTGACATGGTGGATACCACGTCTCAAAGAATGGTAAGCGTTGGGTGGTAAGCGTTGGGTGATACGATATGGGCCGATGATAGTGAAGTACGGACCTCCTCCAAGACGTATGTACAGACTGAATGGGCAGACATAGATTGTAACACCCCGTTTTTCGTAAGTGTTTTTATAAAGCTGGTTTTTTTTTAAGTTAAAAGTGTTGGTTAAGGGCTAAGTGGGATTTTGTCTTAAAAGTTCCTTTTTGATACATGAGCACGCCCATGCTCAATAGTGAGCACGCCCGTGCTCAATGCACTGACCGCGTCTCGGTGACGCTAAGTTGAGCACGACCGTGCTCAGGTTCGAGCTATATAGGTTTGGCACAGATCCCAAGGGTTAACGTGAAACCCTCTTTTGTGTTGGAAGCTGTCACCAGTTTCGGCCAGAGTGATCTCTTTCCCTACTTCCACTAAAATCAACCCATTTCTGGAGTTTTGGAAGCCATTGGGATCCCCCCTATGAGTCTTGTTGGTTTAGAGGTAATGGTCACTTCCCCTCTCTTCAGTTTCTTTCTTGTTTTGTTAAAGAAACTGACCAAGTGTGTTTTTGGTTAACCAAGGCTTAGCTTTGGAGTGAGCCGCTTGAAGTTTCGGGACCGGTTTGCCATTTGGGACAGTTGCTAGAGCGACCTTCAATCCAGGTATGGGGAGAAGGGAATTGTACTCATTAGGCAGTGGGGGTAGAGTAAAGTAAAAGGGTCCCCATGACCCCAGTTGGTTATATGTGTTTGTATGATTATATGTCAGTTTGATTGGTTGTGATAAATGTTCTTGGTATATGTATTATTACTAAATTGGGTTGTTATAAAATCGATGCCATGATTATCTTTGTTGGTATGTTGGATTGGGTGACTGATTTATGGCTGTTGTGATGATGAATTTTGGACCCTAAAACACGTTGTTAACTGACTAGGACTAATGAATTAAGAACCTAAGAATTTGGCTATGAATTTGGTTATTGTTCCTGCCTAGAACAGCACTGTCGCGCGATGAGCACGACCGTACTGAACAGGGAGCACGACCGTGCTCCCAGTTGAATTCTGGAAAATGGCCGCGCTGTTTAGCACGATCGTCTAGGACAAAGAGCACGACCGTGCTGCCGAGAACGATCATGCTCAACAGGAAGCACGACCGTGCTTCACTTAAGGGGTAGCACGCCCTTCACGTGTTCAAGCACGACCTTGCTGGGTTTAAGCACGACCGTGCTGACCCCTCCTGGACAGAAACAGAATTAAAGGACTTAAGGGGTTTCAAACCCTTTTTCCCCACGGTTTGGGTCTAAGGTTACGTTGAGGTTGATGTTGATGTCTTGGGAGCTTCATGGCCCAAGCAAGGAGGTGGTTGAGATTGTTTGTTGTTGTGTCATTTGCATATAGCATTGGAGTTGTTGATGGGGGAGGTTCGACATAGGAGAGATCGCCCGAGAGTACGGTGATCTGGCCATCCACAGTAGGTCACCCGATGGTTTGGCGACCGCGTCCCCCGTGATGAGGCATCCACGGTTTGATGCGTTGGCTATCCATGGGGTTCACCCAAGGTTTGGTGAACTGCCGGTGTTGGTGCTTCTATGACCAATACGGATATGTAACTCCAAAGTCGTTCACCCTGCGTTAGTTTGGATCCACATGCATAGTTGGAGTAGTGGAGTAGTGTTGCATTGCACTGCATAGCATACTGATGATGATGATGTTGATAAGTGATATATATATATATATATATATATGTGTGTGTGTGTGTGTGTGTGTGTGTGTGTGTGTGTTGATGATGCTGCTATGCTGGTTGTTTACCTTGCTTCCTATTCCCATGCTGTATATGTTTACATGAATCTTACTCCCCGTTATTTGTTTGTGTTTGGCCTGATCGGCATTTTGCAGAGGATGACGAGTAGCCCGGAGAGGAGTGACTCTGAGGAGTCGCCACTCATTGTAGGGTTGTTCTTGAGTTTAGATAGTTTGTTTTTCAGTTGTATTCTGATGATATATTTTCCGGAACGGTTATACCAGCTCTGAGTTGTGACATTGGGGTTGGGTAGTTGTTTATTATGTTATTAGTTTTAAACTTGGTTTCTTTTCCGCATTGTAACTGGTTCATGTGGGACTTTTCTACCCATGGGCAAGTGTTGCATTTTATTTAGTAAAATGCATGTTTCTTTTTAAATTATTTTTATATTAAATGGTTTATAACATGTGGGGTAGAAGCGTGTCATATTTAGTGGTATCAGAGCAGTTCGGCCCTGTCCAGACGTGGTATGAGTTTGTTGTGAGTCTGTTGTGTGCTCTTGTTTGGATTGTCTATACTTGTTATAGATAATGATGTTTTAAGTTAGTTTCCTGTAGCTTTTACTCGCTTGAGTTCTGTACTAAGGATTGTTTTTGATGGCCGGTAGAGGACGCAACGATCAGCTAATTGCAGATGCATTGGCACTTCTTGCCAATGCTATTGGACAGGTCAACCCTAACAACAATGGTGGGCCAGCTGAGTTCCAGGGACTGGATAAGTTCCAGAGGAATAACCCTCCGTCGTTCAAGGGAGCGTATGATCCGGAAGGAGCTTTGCTATGGTTGAGGGAGACTGAGAAG
This sequence comes from Echinosophora koreensis, assembly GCA_035048595.1. Lineage (NCBI taxonomy): Eukaryota > Viridiplantae > Streptophyta > Magnoliopsida > Fabales > Fabaceae > Echinosophora > Echinosophora koreensis. Next base: position 1,633,652 of record JAPCYP010000061.1, on the reverse strand, counting down.
ATCTTCCGAGCCATGGATTGCAACGATCAGCAGAAGCTCATCTTTGCTACCTTCATGCTGACTGAGGAGGCAGAGCATTGGTAGGATAACTGCAGGCAGAGGATGCAGGCTGAGGGCATAGCGGTTACATGAGCTATGTTCAGACAGAGGTTTCTAGAGAAGTACTTTCCGGCAGATATCAGGGACAAGAAAGAGATGGAGTTCTTGTCTTTGAGGCAGGGGTCGCTGTCAGTCTGTGACTATGCGGCCAAGTTTGAGGAGCTGGCGAGGTACTACACTCCTTACCAGAATGAGACAGATGATCGTTCCAAGTGTGTGAAGTTTGAGGCTGGACTCCGACCTGAGATCAAGCAGGCCATCAGCTACCAGGAGATCAGAGTTTTCCCTATTCTAGTCAACAAGTGCAGGATCTATGAGGATGTCAGTCAGTTCAGAGTTGCTAGCTCCAAGGGATCGAATAGTCAGAGTGGTAAGAGGACTGATCAGAGAGACAAGGATAAGAAGAGGTATGCTCCGACCGGCAAGGATTTCAAGCAGAGTGGCAAGAAGCCACAGTTTCAACAGGATGGGTTGAGGGGCGGGTTCTCGAATGCCTCTAGACCCATGAGATGCAGCAAGTGTGGTGCTGCGGATCACTACTCGTCTCAGTGCAAGGAGACGCAGGTTATCTGCTTCAGATGTGGCAAGCCAGGGCATATCAGCCGTGAGTGCGAAGAAGCAAAGGCAGAGCCTCCCAGCGCTAGCAAGAATCAGAAGTCCCAGGCCAACAGACTGAAGACCACTGGAAGAGTCTTTACTCTTAGTGGAGCTGAAGCCTCCGAGTCTGATGACTTGATCCAAGGTACATGTTTTATTGATGGAACTCAATTGACTGTATTGTATGATTCGGGTGCTACTCACTCGTTTATATCGCATGATAAGGTCAAGAGTCTTGAATTGCCTGTTACTTTTCTTGAGTTTGATTTGTTGGTTTCTACACCCATAAATAAACCTGTTTCTACTTCTTATGCATGCAAGAACTGTCATATAGTTATAAACGATAAAACCTTCATTGCTGATCTTGTATGCTTGCCTTTGAAAGACCTAGATATTATTCTAGGCATGGACTGGTTATCTTCCAACCATGTCCTCCTGAACTGTTTTGATAAAACCTTGATTTTTGGAACTCCAAAGGAGTCTAAGTATCCGGACCTTCTCTCTGCCAGCCAAGTTCAAGCTTCGATGAGAGACGAAGCCCAAGTATACATGATGTTAGCTTCCTTGGAAGTATAGAGCAGCCCTCCTGATGTTGCCAGCGCGCCTGTTGTGCAGGAATTTCCTGAAGTGTTTTCGGGGGATGTTTATAACTTACCCCCAGAGAAAGATGTTGAGTTTACCATAGACTTAGTGCTTAGCACCGGGCCAATCTCCATAGCACCCTATAGAATGTCCCCTCTAGAGCTAGCTAAGTTGAAGGAACAGTTGGAGGACCTAATGAAGAAGCAGTTCATTAGGCCTAGTGTGTCTCCGTGGGGAGCACTTGTGTTGTTGGTGAAGAAGAAAGATGGTAGTATGAGGTTGTGTGTCGATTATCGGCAACTCAACAAGGTGACCATAAAGAATCGGTATCCCCTCCCTAGGATTGATGATCTTATGGACCAATTGATGGGCGCCTGCGTCTTTTCAAAGATAGATTTGAGGTTAGAGTACCATCAGATTTGGGTTAAGTCTGAGGACATCCCGAAGACAGCATTTAGGACGCGATATGGTCACTATGAGTACTTGGTTATGCCCTTTGGTGTGACCAATGCTCCTGCGGTCTTCATGGACTACATGAACAAGACCTTTCACCCTTACTTGGATAAGTTCGTGGTGGTGTTTATAGATGACATCTTAGTGTACTCCAAGAGCAAGGAGGAACATGAGGAATTCTTGAGGGTTGTCTTGCAGACCCTTAAGGAAAAGCAGTTGTACGCTAAGTTGTCTAAGTGCGAGTTCTGGTTAGTGGAAGTGAGCTTCTTAAGACATGTCATCTCTAAGAGTGGCATATTAGTGGACCTAGCTAAGGTTGAGACGGTGCTCCAGTGGGAAGCACCAAAGTCTTTAACCGAGATTAGGAGTTTCTTGGGGTTAGCCGGGTATTATAGGTGGTTCGTAGAAGGTTTCTCTAAGATAGCTTTACCCTTAACCCGTCTTACCAAGAAGGGACAATTGTTTGTGTGGGACTCTAAGTGTGAAGAGAGTTTCCAAACCCTTAAGGATAGGTTGACATCAGCACCAGTGTTAGTTTTGCCAGATCCTAGTGAACCCCCCGTAGTTTACTGCGATTCTTCTAAGTAAGGGTTAGGTGGTGTGCTGATGTAGAATGGTAAGGTAGTTGCTTATGCTTCTAGGTAGTTAAAAACCCATGAGAAGAACTACCCTACCCATGACCTAGAGTTAGTAGTTGTGGTATTTGCCTTAAATATTTGGAGGCATTGCCTGTATGGAGCGAGGTTTGAAGTTTTTAGTGATAATAAGAGTTTGAAGTACCTCTTTGATCAAAAGGAGTTGAATATGAGGCAACGTAGGTGGATGGAGTTTTTAAAGGACTATGACTTCGAGCTGACCTATCACCCAGGAAAGGCCAATGTGGTGGCCGATGCCTTGAGTAGGAAAACCTTGCACGCCTCCGCTTTGATGGTCAAGGAGATGGATCTGATTGAAGAGTTTAAAGACCTTAGTCTAGCTTGTGAGTTTACCCTTAAGAGTATTAGGCTTGGAACCTTGAAGGTTACTAACAGTCTGATGAATCAGATTAGAGAGGGTCAGAAGTTAGATAAGTTTCTCTTAGACTAGCGAGAGTTGCTCGCTCAGGGTAGAGACTTAAGTTTTAAGGATGGAAGTGATGGCATCTTGAGGTTCAAGGATAGAGTTTGTGTACCTGATGTTCCTGAGCTTAGGAAGTTGATCCTTGAAGAAGGACATAGGAGTGGACTAAGTGTGCACCCAGGTGCCACTCAGATGTATCAGGACCTTAAGAGGATGTTTTAGTGGCCTAGGATGAAAAAGGATGTACCTGAGTTTGTGTATGCGTGCTTAGTTTGTCAGAAGGCCAAGATAGAGCATCAAAGGCCTTCGGGTAAGTTGCAACCTTTGAGTATCCCAGAATGGAAATGGGATAGCATCCCCATGGATTTTGTGACTGGACTCCCTAGGACTCCAGCTAGTGTTGAGGCTATATGGGTTGTTGTGGATAGACTGACTAAGTCTGCCCATTTCATTCCGATGAATATGGAGTATCCATTGGAAAAGTTGGCTAAGCTGTACATCAAAGAGATAGTTAGGCTTCATGGTGTACCCTCTAGCATACTTTCAGATAGAGACCCGAGGTTTACCTCTAGGTTTTGGAATAGTTTACAAGAGGCTTTAGGGACAAAGCTTAGGCTTAGTTCAGCTTACCACCCACAGATTGATGGGCAGTCTGAGCGGACCATCCAGTCCTTAGAGGACTTGTTTAGGCCTTATGTGTTAGAACAGTCAGGAAGTTGGGGCAAGTTTTTGCCCCTGATAGAGTTCACCTACAACAACAGCTTTCACTCCAGTATTGGGATAGCACCTTATGAGGCTCTTTATGGGAGGAGATGTAGGACACCATTGTGTTGGAGTGAGCCTAGTGATAGTGTGGTGCTAGGGCCAGAGATAGTCCAGGAAACAACAGAAAAGAACAGGTTGGTTCAGGAAAAGATGAGAGTTGCACAGAGGAGGAAAAAGAGCTATCATGATAAAAGGAGGAAAGCGCTCGAATTCTAGGAAGGCGATCATGTATTCTTGAGGGTTACCCCGACGAATGGGATTGGTAGAATGATGAAAGCGAGGAAACTTACTCCGAGGTTCATTGGTCCTTACCAAATCCTCAAAAGAGTCGGCGAAGTCGCCTACCAAATAGCCTTGCCACCGTTTTTGTCAAACCTCCACAATGTTTTCCATGTGTCTCAACTCAGAATGTACATCCATGACCTTAGTCACGTGATAGTTCCCGACACAGTACAGTTGAAGGAGAACTTGACATTTGAGGTGGTACCCCTTCGAGTCGAGGTCAGGAATGTGAAGCAACTAAGAGGTAAAGAGATTCCCTTGGTCAAAGTAGTTTGGAGTGGGGCAACTAAGAAAAGCGCTACCTGGGAGCTCGAGAGCAAGATGATGGAGGCGTACCCGCATCTTTTCGTTTGAGGTATGTAGAAATTTTGAGGACGAAATTTTTATAAGGGGGTGGAATTGTAACACCCCATTTTTTGTAAGTGTTTTTATAAAGCTGGTTTTTTTTTTTTTTTTTAAGTTAAAAGTGTTGGTTAAGGGCTAAGTGGGATTTTGTCTTAAAAGTCCCTTTCTGGTACATGAGCACGCCCGTGCTCATTAGCCAGCACGCCCGTGCTTAAAGTCAGTAGTGTGTTTCTGATTTTAAGTTGAGCACGCCCGTGCTCAATGCACTGACCGTGTCTCGGTGACGCTAAGTTGAGCATGACCGTGCTCAGGTCCGAGCTATATAGGTTTGGCACAGAGCTCGAGGGTTAATGTGAAACCCTATTTTGTGTTGGCAGCCGTCACCAGTTTCGGCCAGAGTGATCTCTTTCCCTACTTCCACTAAACTCAACCCATTTCTGGAGTTTTGGAAGCCATTGGGAGCCCCCTGTGAGTCTTGTTGGTTTAGAGGTAATGGTCCTTTCCCCTCTCTTCAGTTTCTTTCTTGTTTTGTTAGAGAAACTGACCAAGTGTATTTTTGGTTAACCAAGGCTTAGCTTTGGAGTGAGCCGCTTGAAGTTTCGGGACCGGTTTACCATTTGGGACAGTTGCTAGAGCGACCTTCAATCCAGGTATAGGGAGAAGGGAATTGTACTCATTAGGCAGTAGGGTTAGAGTAAGGTAAAGGGGTCCCCATCACCCCGGTTGGTTATATGTGTTTGTATGATTATATGTCAGTTTGATTAGTTGTGATAAATGTTCTTGGTATATGTATTATTACTAGATTGGGTTGTTATAAAATCGATGCCATGATTATCTTTGTTGGCATGTTGGATTGGGTGACTGATTTATGGTTGTTGTGATGATGAATTTTTGGACCCTAAAACACGTTGTCCACTGACTAGGACTAATGAATTAAGAACCTAAGAATTTGACTATGAATCGGTTATTGTTCCTGCCCAGAACAGCACTGTCGCGCGATGAGCACGACCGTGCTGAATAGGGAGCACGACCGTGCTCCCAGTTGAATTCTGGAAAATGGTCGCGCTGTTTAGCACGGCCGTGCAGGACAAAGAGCACGATCGTTCTGCTGAGTACGACCGTGCTCAACAGGAAGCACGACCGTGCTTCACTTAAGGGGCAGCACGCCCTTCACGTGTTCAAGCACGACCATGCTGGGGTTTAAGAGCGATCGTGCTGATCCCTCTTGGACAGAAACAGAATTAAAGGACTTAAGGGGTTTCAAACCCCTTTTCTCCAATGATGATAAGTTGAGATAGTTAATCAAAGATGAAGATTAGATAACCCGGTTAATGATTATCTAAGATGATTAAGATGATAAGATGTTAAGTCGGTATCCGTTGGGTTACCGCATGTTGATAAGTTAAAGTCTTGGGTGCTTATTGACTTAAGCATGTTGAGTTGAACCTTGGTGCTTATTGGCCAAGAGAGCCTTGACCCCACGGTTTGGGTCTAAGGTTACGTTGAGGTTGATGTTGAAGTCTTGGGAGCTTCATGGCCCAAGCAGGGAGGTGGTTGAGATTGTTTGTTGATGTGTCATTTGCATATAGCATTGGAGTTGTTGATGGGGGAGGTTCGACATAGGGGAGATCACCCGAGAGTACGGTGATCTGCCCATCCATGGTAGGTCACCCGATGGTTTGGTGACCGCGGGCCCCCATGATGAGGCATCCACGGTTTGATGCGTTGGCTATCCATGGGGTTCACCCAAGGTTTGGTAAACTGCCGGTGTTGGTGCTTCTATGGCCAATACGGATATGTAACTCCAAAGTCGTTCATCCTGAGTTAGTTTGGATCCACATGCATAGTTGGAGTAGTGGAGTAGTGTTGCATTGCACTGCATAGTAGACTGATGATGATGATGTTGATGAGTGATATATATGTATATATATATATATATGTATATATATGTTGATGATGCTGCTATGTTGGTTGTTTACCTTGCTTCTTATTCCCATGTTGTATATGTTTACATGAATCTTACTCCCCGTTATTTGTTTGTGTTTGGCCTGATCGGCATTTTGCAGAGGATGACGAGCAGCCCGGAGAGGAGTGACTCTAAGGACCCGCCACTCATTGTAGGGTCATTCTTGAGTTTAGATAGTTTGTTTTTCAGTTGTATTCCGATGACATATTTTCCGAAACGGTTATACCATCTCTGAGTTGTGACATCGGGGTTAGGTAGTTGTTTATTATGTTTATTAGATGTAAACTTGGTTTCTTTTCCGCATTGTAACTGGTTCATGTGGGACTTTTCTACCCATGGCAAGTGTTGCATTTTATTTAGTAAAACGCATGTTTCTTTTTAAATTGTTTTTATATTAAATGGTTTATAACATGCGGGGTAGAAGGGTGTCACATAGATAATGAAGAACTGCGAGTGGTCGACCTACCACTCATCAGCATCATGGTATACTATCTCTATGTCACCAAGGATCGGGCGCCTGGGTGGGATCCTTTACAAGTAATGCGGCTGTCTGTAATCCTGCCACACTCTCATCCCAGTCCAGCTGCTGTTGCTCATCTATGGTATATGAACATACACAGGAAGATAGAGAAGAGGGAGATAAGCAACGGAACATAGCCATAAAAAGGGGATGAAGACACATAAAATAGCATATTATACACACAACACATACAATACAAGCAACAAACATCCACTGAGTCACACCAACACAATACATCCTCAAGACTTAACTCTCAAATAATTCCTCTAAGGAGTCTCACTCATATGCATGTCGGTCGATATCTCTCATAGGACTCATCCCCATGACATTCTTCTTACAGAGCCTCACTGCTCAGAGAACGTTAGTTAGTTTGTCCAGGTAACCCTTCCGCTCGTCATGACCCATAAGAGTGCATCCCCTTATGAGCTAAACTCCAATATGGGTGTCTAGGTCGCCTCAGAACATCCACCTGCGACGTGTATACTTAGGTTGAAGTTGGGAAAACCAAGCTATATTGGGTTACACGACACATTAGGATCTACCTGATATTCACTGTGAACATCCCAAATCCGATTCGAACTTCCCTAAGGTCTCTTCACAGATCGGCCCTTCCGTAATCCGTACTCGCACTCGAGTACAACTATCCCCGTATGTCTGCCAGTCATACAACTGATGCCCATACATACATCCACAATCTCACAACGGATCCCCATACATCCCCGTCCTCAAAGCCACAATCTCAAGGCATTACCATGGTGTTTGTTAGAAATAATGTAAATAAATAGGATGATTTCATAGTATCATGTAAATATAGAAAATAGGATAGCATTAATATTTTGTATTAATTATGATTCATTATAAATAGTAGAGCTCCAATGTGTAACACACACGAATTCTATCATTCTTTTGCCCTCTTGTTTACTCTCTTTCTCAACATGGTATCTAGAGCCTAACAAGAAGCAACCCTAATCCGTGCCTATCTGGTGGACCTACTGCCCATCAGTGAAAATTTCTCTTCAAAATCGTGTTCTCCTTCCGGTTTTGCACCCTGTTTGGTAGCCGTGTTCCCCTTCCGGCATCCCTTCTTGTCCAGCCAACCTCTGCCACTAATTGTCTACTGCCGTCCGGCCACCGTCCGCCGTCGTTTGACACCATCTCGGGCCGACAACCCAACCGTTCGAATCACCGGCCGTCAATCTGTGCAACCATCCAAACCTTGCCTCCAGACTCCGCCGGACGTGCCCCCATGCGCCGTTCACCTCCTTGTTTCTCAGCCGCAGGTGCCTCACTATCAGTCGCGCATGACGGTGTTTCCAGTAGCGGTTCCGATTGCTGTTTACTACGCCAGAATCATCGATCATCCTTTGTCCCATATCTGTCCTCAGTTTGTGATTTGGTGCCTCATCACTCATCCTTTTTGCACGGACAGCATTCTTGGGACTTGTTTCTCTCTCTTTTCCGCCCAAACATGGTTTCTGTCAGTACCACACGACCCACCTATGAAGATTTTTTGAGGTGGTTCGATGAATGCCAACCCTCGGGTCTCACTACTCCATTGGCAGCCTATTTTGATTTCTTGAAGTGGTTGCAGGAGCACTCGGCCTTATGTGTGACCCCCTCTACCCCGCATGTATTCATAAAGCATAAAAGAGACATAAAGGAAAAGAACACATGCATATACATTATAATGATAAAAACCGGGTAGAGGCTACCGCATTGTAACATAACTTTTCAAATGCAGAAATTATAAAATATGTTTAAAAGAAAAACATTACATAAACATAACGTAAAAGAAACCCAACCCTAATGTCACATTACAGAGCTGGTATAACCAATCCGAAAAACAACTCGGATAAACAACGAAAACTAAACATAAACTAAACTACGAGTAGCGGCTCCTTAGAGTCACTCCTCAGCAAGCTGCTCACTGTCCTCTGTATATCCAAAAAGATACATGCAAGCAAACAACGAAAGACGGGGAGTAAGAACCATATATATATAAACATAACGGCAACAGGATAGTTGGCAAGATGAACATACAACACATAGCAATCATAACATAAATTATCATACCAACACAACAAGTATATCACAACATATCACATACATTAATCATATAATGCAATGTGACTCACTTCTCCGAATGCATGTGGATCCATCTATACCGGGCATACAACTTTAGAGTTACATATCCACATTGGCCAATAAACACCAACGCCGACAATCCCCAACACAGGTGGACCACTTGGATAGCCGACGCACTTTACTCTTGGATGCGCCACCACGGGTGTACATGATCCCCTCATCGGATGAATCACCGCGGACGACCAGATCGCCTTACTCTCAGACGACCTCCTCTAACTGTCGTACCTCCCCTAAAACTTCATACATGATGCATGCATACAATCAACAATCGTTTGACCACCACCTCCATCAACACCATTTATTATGGCTTCACGTCTTTGGTCAATAAGCACCAAAGTTAACATCATCTTTAATCTTTTAACTTCAACAACACTCTGGCCTTTAAGCATTATAGCTCAACACCTCGACTACTCGGCTATTGAGGCCCCCTTGCCCACTAGGCTACCAAGGTTCAACATCAACAACACCTTGACAACTCGGCTATCAAGGCCCCCTTGGCCACTCGGCTACCAAGGTACAACGTCAACAACAGTATCTTCTCACTTTAGTTATTAACACTCTGGCTCTTAAGCATCAAATCTCAACACCTTGACCATTAAGCATCAAGGACCCATTGGCCACTCAGCTACTAAGGTACATTATTATCTTTAAGTTATCTAACTCATCTTTACTTTGTTTGGTGTCTTCTTTCATTATTTGGATAATTGGGGTGAAACACCCCTGTTTCAGCTTTCTGTATTCTATTCTGATCAGGGAAGTATGGGTGTGCTGAACTCAATAGTCAAGCACGATCGTTCTGACTATTGAGCACGGGCGTGCTTAAGCAGCATGCCCTTTAGAAATTCAAACTGGAGCATGGGCATGCTCCCTGTTAAGCACGGCCGTGCTCAGTGGAGCGTGGTCGTACTGTTTCTGGGAGTAGGGTTGAAGAACCCTTCCCAAGTTCTTGGTACATTCAAGGATCATTCCTATTGGCTTTTAACTACCCACTAGTCTTCAGTTTCATTATTCTTAATTAATTCAATGTCTTACACTTATGCGGAATTAATCCTTTAATCACAGCTTCGTTATTAATGTCCCTAGAACACTCACTAATCAATCTTAGGTGATGTGACCAAGCATTGATCACTAAGCATTTTAGGATCTTCTTTGATCTAATTGTTTCAAAATTAGAGATCAAACACAATTCAAGCACAATTAATATGAATCTTGTTCTTCAAGTGAAGAATCAAGAGAAACAAAAAGGAGTAGAAGAGAAGAACAATTGATATATGACTAGAAAGTAAATTGCAAGAATTAAAGTGCAAGAATTATAGAACAAAAGTCTAAAATGGAATAGGAAGAAGATGAAGGGGAAGGAGCCACAATTGAATCATCTTTGAGAAGAAGATTGAATTGATAAGCCAAAGGAGGATTCACCACTTGAATATGAAAATTCAAGATAAGAATCAATGGTTCAACTCATGAAACAAGAAGAGGAGAACTCTCAACTCTCTCTAGAAATCTCAAGTGTGAGAAAACTTATCAATTGTATTCAAAACTTGAAAAATGAATTACATGAAACCTATTTATAGATTAGCAAAAGCGCTCATCTTACTTAAGGTACAAGCTAGTTTACTTAAGGTGCAAGCTAGCTTACTTAATGTTCAAGCTAGCTTTCCTCTACAACCCAAGTGTGGGCTTTGTTTTGGGCCTAATGTTTCCTACTCTTATGCCATGTTGTCCTAATTGCCCAATAGGCCCAAATCCTAAATTATTCCTAAGTGCTTTTTGAATAAGCACTTCTATTACAAAAACTCTACTCTATACAAGGGTCCTAATTCCTACCTTTATTACATGAACTCTACTCTATACAAGGGTCCTAGGTCCTATCCCTAACTAGGTGGTCAATGGCTCAATGCATAAGAGGTTTAAGATGAAGCCCTCTTCATAAGGTTGCCTCTTCAAAAGGTTGCCTATGAGTCCTATCCAAAACTTGTACAACCCTAAAAACTATGACATATCTTTCTAAACAAAGCCACACACACACACACACACACACAAAAGAGGGCACCTACCATAGGATTGAAGTAACGAGCAAAACTATTATTAATGAAGTATACCAAATAACCAAAATAAAGCAGAATATAGTATTAAGGAAATCAAAACAAGATAAAGCAAACAAAAATAAATTTTTTTTTATTAATTAAAAGAAAGGGGTAAAACAAATAAGTTAAAATTTACTAAGAATTTGCACAATCAATTATAACAGGCTTGACTCTCTAAAAAAAATCCCCAGTGGAGTCGCCATCTGTCGCGACCGAAAATCGCGGCAAGGACGGCGATAAATAGAGATTTCAAGAAAAGTGCAGAGTCGCCACCAATTTTATTTAATTTAGGAAAAATTGGAAAACCTTTAAAAATGGTCTTTGAAACCAAATTGAGTTCGGGAGTCGATTACGAGTAGGGAAGGTGTTAAGCACCCTACATCGCCCATTCTATGAATGGTACCTTTAATAAATTGCACAAAATTAATAACTTTTAAATTATTTATTTTACCCCAAAAAATTTTACACGAATAAAGAGATTACTAATTAATATTTACCCTAAAGAGGTTGAACATGACACATAAGTCCATAGGTTAACCTCAATTCTAAGAGATTGAACATGAAACTGTTCATAGAGCAATCCCTAAGTAACATTAATTCAAAATTAAATTACATAATTAGTTATTTGATAAAATAAAATGCTGTGAGAAAGAGATTTCGTTTCATGATTTTCTAACTTTAAATTATTTTGCTTCTAATTATTAAATGTTAAAAAAAAGATCGTAGGCAAGGTTGAACATGGCACACAAGTCCGTAGGGCAACCTTAATTCTAAGGGATTGAACATGGCACTGAAGTCCACATGGCATCCCTAATAACACAAATTCAATTATTTTTAATTAGCTAAATAAAAAATAAATAAATAAGGGAAAATAGTTTTGATTTGATAGAATATTTAATCCCGCTCCTACGTATTCCCCGCTGCGATGAGAAATTCAAATGATGGTTTGGTTTTGATTTTTATGAAAAGATTTTTAATTTAAAAAAGATTTTTTTTATTTTTTATTTTTTTTATTTTTTAATTTCTAAATATTGAAGTGTCCTAAACGAGATAGAACATGACACATACGTCCACAGAGCGATCTCAAATCGAATCTAACGAATTGAGTGTGATACATTTCACAAAGCAATCCCAAAATTATTTATAAATGTTCATTTTTATTTTTGTCATTATGATCCCTTTTTAATTAAATGAAGCTTATTTAGTTTGGGCATCCAATTAGCCCAAGAATACAACTCAATTTCTCAAGAAAGGAAACAAAAAAAAGACAAAATAATAACAATAATAAAAACAAAAAGAAAAAAGATCATATTAATCCCCAAAAACTCATTCAATGTATCAGTACACTAACCAACACAGTGTGAAAGAAAATAAGGGACTGAGAAATGAGAACAGAAAGAGAGAAAACCCAAAGGACCAAAGGTCCTTCACTTGTGTGGCGCAGCACTGAGAGAGGGAGCAGGGGCAGCGGTGTTTTTGGCTCTGGACGACGGTGCAGCTTGCGGAGGCGGCGCTAGTAGAGGTGGGTGGCACGACTACTGTTATGATGTTGTGCGGTGGAGTGGCGGCTGAGACAATGGTGAAATGGTTACAGCGTACAGGAACTTGTCTATCCAGGAGCGGTGATGGCGTTGCGATGGTAAGGTGGTTGCTGGCCTGGTGCGTTCTTTGGTTGCAGCGACGACTTACTACAGTGGTGATGAAGGTGCTTTTGGTTGTGGGAAAAAAAAAAAGGAATGGAGGTGATGGGGAGAAGAGTGATGAAGAGGGGTTTCTGGACGGAGGAACTGGATGAGTGTATTTTCTGAAGGTGGCTGTCATGTTTTTGTGGTGGGAGATGGACTGATGGTGTTACGTATGATAAAGGATGGGAAAGAGTGGAGGCTAGGTTTTTTTGTAGTCCCCCTTGTATGTGCTGCTACCACCATTATATAGAACATGTGATGATTTCAATAATAATGTACACATCATCAATTCAAATCATTTTTTGATGTAAAAAAAATCAATTCAAATCACCTTTATTATTAATCAAATCTGCATAATTGATTTCATTAAATCAGATATCCATAATTTATTTCCCTTTTAAATTTTCAAATTATTTTAAAGGAAACAAATCATTTTTACTATATGCAAGCTCAGCCATTTATTTTTCTTTCAAAACTTCTTTTAATGTTTTCCCTTTTTTCTGAATTTATTTCAAAAACGCTACTTTTTTGTATGGTTTTTTATTTTTTTTCATTTTTTATTTTTGGATTTTTGAAAATTTTGGTAAAAATGTAAAAAGGACCCGGTCAAAATGGGTTGTTCACGGTTGCCCCTCTTTACTTGTTGCTTACTAGAAATCATGAAGAGTAGTGACTCTTTATGTCATCATATTAAGGAACGAGTAAAGAAAAAGAACACACATTTTGTCCGGGAATGCATGCGACTATACAAAGAGATTAAATGCAAATGATGCAGACACAACAACAAATTGCAGGAAATTAAAAGTGTGATAGGCCTCTAATCTCGGAAAGTAAATGACAGAAAATTAAAATTGCAGTGAGCCTCTGATCCCGAAAATTAAATAACAGAAATTTAAAGTGCAGTGGGCCTCTGATCCCGAAAAGTAAATTTGCTGCGGGCCTCTGATCCCGAAGATTAAAAGACAGAAGTTTAAGAGTGCAATGGGCCTCTGATCCCGAAAACTAAAAGTGCGGTGGCCCTCTGATCCCGAAAATTAAATGACAGAAAATTAAAGTGCATTGGGCCTCTGATCCCGAAAAATAAAAGTACGATGGGCCTCTGATCCCAAAAAGTAGATATGCAGCGGGCCTCTGATCCCGAAAATTAAATTACAGAAATTTAAAAGTGTAATGGGCCTTTGATCCCGAAAATTAAAAGTGCAGCGAGCCTCAGAGCTCGAAAAATAAATTTGTATTGGGCCTCAGATCTCAAAAAAAATAAATTTGTAATACGCCTTGCGCATATTTTTGTTTTTTTTTTTTCTTGTTTTTTAAAATGAATTGGGCGATGACCTATGCAGTGGGCCTTGAGCCAAAACAAGTGAGCCATGAGCCATAAAAAGAGACTTTTGAGTCAGAAAATTTTTATGATTGGGCTATGACCCGAGAATGCAATGGACCTTGAGTCAAAACAAGTAAGCCATATGCCTTAAAAATACACCTTTGAGTCAAAAAAAAAAAATTATGCTTGGGCTATGACCCGAGAATGCAATGGACCTTCAGCACAAAATAAAATTTTTTTTTTAGTGGGCCATGAGCCAAAATTTTATGAAAAAGGGCCTTGAGCCAAAAACGATGAATAAGGCCATGAGCCAAATGCTTTTTTAGTTGGCCTTGGAGTCTGGAAGAAATGAGTCTTTTCACAGAATTACAACTTTTCTTTCTTTCTTTTTCCTTTTTCTTTTTCCTCTTTTTTTTTTTTTTTTATGAAAACCTTCACACTTGCAAACCAACTTGACAAAAAAACTCACACAAGAGAAAATTTAGGCATGAAAAGAGACCTTTCATATAAATTGAACCTGGTGCTTCTTAAAAAGTATCCACCAATCAAACATGCATTTGGACACTTCACGGCTTCTTATCCACTTAGAGTCAGACCTTATTCTTGTTGCCAATGTAGCATCTTAGACACCACTTGTATTCACCAAGCATCAAATTGAAAATCAAGCTACCTTATAATATCGATTGCTCCATGAGAACATCATCTAGCACTGCCACTCAATATATTTGAACTTTTTGTGACTTCAATGGTCCCTCGAGAGATTGCCATTAGATTGTTGAACCATACTGTTGGACCTATATTCAGTTATCCTGAAGCATTACCTAATGAACATCCATGGAATTGCAAGTGTCTCAAGAAGAAGATTGGTTAGAGACATTCTTTAAAGACTTTGAAAGCTTGACTGCCAGGAATAGAGAAGAGAAAGAAAATCAAATGGGTGTTGCTCCAAGTGAGTTCCTTTGATGGTCCTGAATCAAGATTTACTTATTGATGTGACCCTATGACAGCCAAAACAAAATTGCCCCAGTTTAGGGTTGAATTAAGCACAAGGGAAGCATTTGCCCTAGTGTAAGGCTGAATCGATCAACGAGAAAAATTACCCCAGTGTAGGGCCAATTAAAAATTTCCCCAGTTTGGGATTGAATCAAGTGTAGGGGCGTATTCAACCAAGAGTGCCTTAACAAGGAGTCGGGTAGAGAGTTGTCCCTATGTAAATCCTTCTTAATATTTTTTTTCTTTTGCCCTAACTTTTGCTTAGACAGCGCTTTTGGGTTTTCAGCCTAACGGGCTATTTTTCTTTTCTTTTCTTCTCTTTTTTCTAATTTATTTTTTCTTCTTCTTTTTTTTTTATGGAAAAAAAAAAATTCAAAAAGAAAGTGTAAATGCCTTGTCTCAAGATTAAGACTTTATGAAAATATGAGCAACCCTTCATTGATCCGAATGGACTTTTGAAAGCTTGTAACGTGGCCATGGTTAAGGGTTGAGAAACAAAAGGTATAATTGGCTCAAACAAGTATTTAAGGGTGAATGAGACCAAGGATCTTTCAATTCTCTTACATCACCATGAGCATTGCTTGCCTTATCTTGCACCCAAAAACTTCTTCTTTCCCTTTTTTTTTTATTCAATTTTCAATCCAACTATGTACTTTGCAAATATACCTCCTTTTTCCTTTTTTTTTTTTTTTTTTTGTTTAGGCTCATCGTCATCTCCTTCACATTTTCTTCTTTTCCTTCACTTATTGTTATTGCAAGCAACCTTTCAGTACGAGCCCTATTGTAGGGATGATCATGGTCCAGGGTTATTAGAAATAATTTTCAAGGCCCAAAAGGGGTAGCAAGGGATAATGATTTTTATGAAGGATAGAGAAAGATGGCCAATCTTCATTTCAAATCTTGGTTACTCAAATCTCATAAAGAATTAATCCTGAGACAAAACCAATCAATGGTGAAAACCACACCTTCATTTATTTGCTCCCAATTTTTGATTTTTTAAATTTTTCTCTCTCTATTTTTTTTTTGAAGACGGGATTTAGGAACTTCTACCCGTCATTGTACATATTTGTCACAACACAGAGATCAACCAAGGGGTCTAAAATTAGTCACAAAACTTTTATTCTAGGATAAGGAAAACCATGCGGGGCCATTACAATAAAACTCCAAGACAAACCAAACATAGGAAACATTATGATCAAACAATCTTTATGTGGCAATCATGTCTCTTAAATATCTGTTCTATCCATTTGCTCAATGATTCTTTACCACAGGACTGTTGGGTGGTGGATCATCGATTACAATTAGAACTCCATCATCTTGAATAAGTAGTTAACTGCAGATTGGGAACCATGCTGGAAATGGAGGTTCCCTTGAAAACCCAGACACCTTGAAATGGAGATTCCCTTGAAAACCCAGACACCTTTGAAATCAGTTGTGATTTCCACAAAATCTCAAACAGCTTGATATTGGGGATCGAGAGTCTCGGCCTCGGAAGAGGGTAGTAGGCTTCAGCTTGGACAATGATGCTTTTTCCTTTGAGATCTGAGCCTTAGTGATGGTCTTCAATCTTCCAAGGCTTAATTGGTATCAACTTTTCTTGAAAGCACAAGGATTCAATTTATCCGCAAAAGAGTCGTGATTTTTTTTAAAACAAAAAAAAAAAAATTGACATGCAAAGGCAAAATTGAGATGCAGGAAATGATTTTTTTTTTCTTTTGATTAACACATAACAAAGATAATGCACAAGGTGCAAGCAAAAATTTATTTTTATTGTTTTTAGAGATGATGCACAAGGTGCACAAAAATCGCATGAGATGCAAGGAGGGAAAATTTTATGTATTTTTTTTTTAAAGAAAGAAGAGAAAAATGAAAAGTTTTTTTATTTTAATTTTTGATTGACACAGAAAAATGCATAAGATGCAATAAAGAGATTTTTTTTTTTTTTTAAAGAAAGATGCTCCCTTTGTGTCCTAGAATGGTTGGAAATACCTTAAGTCAAGGCTCTACCTTGGGCAGCCAATAAGTTGAACTATTAGTGCAAATTTTACGGTGGATCTAGAATTCTAAAGGTCATGATCCCCAGATTGTCCCTGTCTCGAAAGGCAAGGACCCAACTCATGACCCTAGCCACAAGTAGGGATAAACCCTGACAGGATGACTAGTCCATGATACCAGTAACAATCTGAGTGATGACTCAACAAATATCAGAGGGGCACCAGGCCGATCAATGACAATGCTGAGACACCACCTAGTCCTAAGTTATCACAAACTCGGGTATAGAGCTAAAACTGTGTGCAACAAGTGACAATGCAGTATGTGGAGGGAGCATCCAAAACTTATACAACCCTAAAACCTACGACATATCTTACTAAACAAAGCCACATATATTTACACAAAAAAGAGGCCATGTACCCTAGGATTGAAGTAACGAGCAAAACTATCATCAATGAAGTATACCAAATAACCAAAATAAAGCAGAATATAGTATTAAGGAAATCAAAACAAGATAAAGCAAACAAAAATAAACTTTTTATTTTATTAAAAAAATTAAAAGAAAGGGGTAAAACGAATAAGTTAAAATTTACTAAGAATTTGCACAATCAATTATAATAGGCTTGACTCTCTGAAAAAAACTCCCCAGTGGAGTTGCCATCTGTCGTGACCGAAAATCGCGGCTAGGACGACGATAAATAGAGATTTCAAGAAAAGTGCAGAGTCGCCACCAATTTTATTTAATTTAAGAAAAATTGGAAAACCTTTAAAAATGGTCTTTGAAACCAAATTGAGTTCGGGAGTCGATTACGAGTAGGGAAGATGTTAAACACCCTACATCGCCCATTCTATGAATGGTACCTTGAATTAATTGCACAAAATTAATAACTTTTAAATTATTTATTTTACCCCAAAAAATTTTACACGAATAAAGAAATTACTAATTAATATTTTCCCTAAAGAGGTTGAACATGACACATAAGTCCATAGGGCAACCTCAATTCTAAGAGATTGAACATGAAACTGTTCACAGAGCAATCCCTAAGTAACATTAATTCAAAATTAAATTAAATAATTAGTTATTTGATAAAATAAAATGCGAGAAAGAGATTTCGTTTCATGATTTTCTAACTTTAAATTATTTTGCTTCTAATTATTAAATGTTAAAAAAGAGATCGTAGGCAAGGTTGAACACAGCACACAAGTCCGTAGGGCAACCTTAATTCTAAGGGATTGAACATGGCACTGAAGTCCACAGAGCATCCCTAAATAACACAAATTCAATTATTTTTAATTAGCTAAATTAAAAAAAAAACAAAAATAAGGGAAAATAGCTTTGGCTAGACAGAATATTTAATCCCGATCCTACGTATTCCCCGCTGCGATGAGAAATTCAAATGATGGTATGGTTTTGATTTTTATGAAAATATTTTTTTATTTAAAAAAAGAGTTTTTTAATTTTTTAATTTTTTAATTTCTAAATATTGAAGTGTCCTAAACGAGATATTCGTACGTCCACAAAGCAATCTCGAATCGAATATAAGGAATTGAGTGTGATACATTTCACAAAGCAATCCCAAAATTATTTATAAATGTTCATTTTTATTTTTGTCATTATGATCCCTTTTTAATTAAATGAAGCTTATTTAGTTTGGGCAACCAATTAGCCCAAGAATACAACTCAATTTCTGCAAGAGAGGGAAAAAAAGACAAAATAATAATAATAATAAAAAGAAAAAGAAAAAGAAAAAGAAAAAAAAGATCATATTAATCCTCAAAAACTCATTCAATGTATCAGTACACTAACTAACACAATGTGAAAGAAAATAAGGGACTGAGAAATGAGAACATAAAGAGAGAAAACCAAAGGTCCTTCACCCGTGTGGCGCAGCACTGAGAGAGGGAGCAGGGGCAGGGGTGTTTTTGGCTCGGGACGACGGTGCAGCTTAAGGAGGCGGCATTGGTAGAGATGGGTGGCGCGACTATTGATATGACGTTGTGCGGCGGAGTGGCGGCTGAGACAGCGGTGAGATGGTTACAGCGTATAGGAACTTGTCTATCTAGGAGCGATGACAGCGTCGCAGTGGTAAGGTGGTTGCTGGCCTAGTGCGTTCTGTGGTTGCATCGACGACTTACTGCAGTGGTGATGAAGGTGCTTTTGGTTGTGGAAAAAAAAAGGAATGGAGATGATGAGGAGAAGAGTGATGAAGAGGGATTTCTGGAAGGAGGAACTGGGTGAGTGTATTTTCTGAAGGTGGCTGTCATGTTTTTATGGTGGGTGATGGACTGATGCTGTTACGTATGATAGAGGATGGAAAAGAGTGGAGGCTAGTTTTTTTTTGTAGTCCCCCTTGTATATGATGCTACCACCATTATATAGAACATGTGATGATTTCAATAATAATGTACCCATCATCAATTCAAATCATTTTTTGAAAAAAAAAAATCAATTCAAATCATCTTTATTATTAATCAAATCTGCATAATTGATTTCACTAAATCAGAAATCCATAATTTATTTCCCTTTTAAATTTTCAAATTATTTTAAAGGAAACAATCATTTTTACTATATGCATGCTCAGCCATTTATTTTTCTTTCAAAACTTCTTTTAATGTTTTCCCTCTTTTCTGAATTTATTTCAAAAACACTACTTTTTTGTATTATTTTTTTTTTCATTTTTTTTGGATTTTTGCAAATTTTGGTAAAAATGTAAAAGGGACCCGGTCAAAATGGGGAGTTCACAAGGATCGTTCCTATTGGCTTTTAACTACCCACTAGTCTTCAGTTTCATTATTCTTAAATAATTCAATGTCTTACACTTATGGGGAATTAATCCTTTAATCACAGCTTCGTGATTAATGTCCCTAGTACACTCACTAATCAATCTTAGGTGATGTGACCAAGCATTGATCACTAATCATTTTAGGATATTCTTTGATCTAATTGTTTCAAAATTAGAGATCAAACACAATTCAAGCACAATTAATATGAATCTTGTTCTTCAAGTGAAGAATCAAGAGAAACAAAAAGGAGTAGAAGAGAAGAACAATTGATACATGACAAGAAAGTAAATTGCAAGAATTAAAGAACAAAAGTCGAAAATGGAATAGGAAGAAGACGAAGGGGAAGGCGCCACAATTGAAACATCTTTGAGAAGAAGATTGAATTGATAAGCCAAAGGAGGATTCACCACTTGAATATGGAAATTCAAGATAAGAATCAATGGTTCAACTCATGAAACAAGAAGAGGAGAACTCTCAACTCTCTCTAGAAATCTCAAGTGTGAGAAAACTTATCAATTGTATTCAAAACTTGTAAAATGAATTACATGAAGCTTATTTATAGATGAGCAAAAGTGCTCATCTTACTTAAGGTGCAAGCTAGCTTACTTAATGTTCAAGCTAGCTCTTCTTTCCTCTACAACCCAAGTGTGGGCTTTGTTTTAGGCCTAATGTTTCCTACTCTTATTCCTTGTTGTCCTAATGGCCCAATAGGCCCAAATCCTAAACTATTCCTAAGTGCTTTTTGAATAAGCACTTCTATTACATAAACTATACTCTATATAAGGGTCCTAATCCCTACCTTTATTACATGAACTCTACTCAATACAAGGGTCCTAGGTTCAAGATGAAGCCCTCTTCATAAGGTTGCCTATGAGTCAAGTGATTGACCACCACCTTCTTCAATGTGTCTTGGACTCTTCTAAGCCTTGCCCTTGTCATGGGTCCATGTAGGTCTTCAATGCTAGGTCCTTGGCTTTGTGTGTCCATGCTCATATCATCCCCTCCTTCTTGAGGCACATTCGTCCACGAATTGTGTTGATCATCATCAGTGTCATTTTAAAAAAGACTTAGATCAGGCACATTAAACGTGGCACTCACATTATAATCCCCAGGGAGATCTGTTTTATATGCATTATCATTTATTTTCTCCAATACTTGGAAAGGTCCATCATCCCTTGGTAGGAGTTTGGACTTCCTTTGTAAAGGAAACCTCTCTTTTCTTAAGTGCACCCTTACCCAATCACCTGGTTTAAGTAGCACTTGTTTTCTTCCTTTATTTACTTGCCTTGCATTGTGCTCCCCTTGTTTTTCAATATTTAATTTTACTTGTTCATGGAGCTTTTTAACAAATTTGGCCTTGGCAAGCCCATCTTGATGCAACAAAGATTGTTCAATTGGTATTGGAAGCAAATCAAGTGGGGTTTGTGGATTAAAACCATAGACTATCTCAAAAGGAGAGTGCTTAGTAGTAGATGTTGCACACGGTTGTATGCAAACTCAATGAAAGGTAAGCACTCTTCCCAAGACTTTAGATTTTTCTTGAGGATGGTTCTTAGTAGAGTAGAAAGAGTCCTATTAATCATCTCGATTTGCCCATCTGTTTGTGGGTGGCAAGTAGTCGAAAAGAGTATTTTAGTCCCAAGCTTGCCCCACAAAGTTCTCCAAAAGCGGCTTAGAAAGTTTGTATCTCTATCGGATACAATGCTTCTAGGAATCCTATGTAGTCTAACTATTTCCTTAAAGAAAAGGTTGGCTACATGGCAAGCATCATCACTTTTGGGACATGGAATGAAATGGGCCATCTTGGAAAATCTATCCACAACCACAAATATTGAGTTATTCCCTCGCCTAGTCCTTGGTAATCCCAATACAAAATCCATAGAGATATCAATCCAAGGAGAAGAAGGACTAGGTAAGGGAGTGTACAACCCATGAGGCTTACTCTTTGACTTTGCTTTCAAACACTCAATGCATTTTTTACATAACTTCTGGACTTGAATTTTCATGTTTTACCAAAAGAAATGTTCATGCAAAACCTCTAAAGTCTTGTGAACACCGAAGTGCCCCATGAAGCCCCTTAATATGCTTCTCTTACCAATAACTCTCGAATAGAATGCCTTGGCACACAAAGTCTCTTGTCTTTAAAAAGGAATCCTTCACTTATGAAAAATCCTTTATGTGCCATGGACCCTATTTGAGTGTAAATTGTAGAGAAGTCCGAATCATTTACATACAATTCCTTTATGTGATCAAACCCAAGAAGTTTTGTTTCAAGAGTTGATAGTAAGGCATGTCTATGTGAAAGTGCATCCGCCACAACATTGCTTTTGCCTTGTTTATGTTTAATCAAATAAGGGAATTGTTCTATGAATTCTATCCATTTGGCATGTCTCTTGTTTAATTTACCTTGGCCCTTTAAGTGTTTTAATGATTCATGATCACTATGAATTACAAATTCCTTGGGCAAGAGATAGTGTTGCCAAACTTTGAGACTCCTTACTAGGGCATAAAGTTCTTTATCATAAGTTGAATAGTTCAAATATGCCCCAGCAAGTTTCTCAATAAAGTAAGCAATTGGGTGTCCTTCTTGAAGCAAAACAGCCTCAATGCCTACATTAGAAGCATCGCACTCTATCTCAAAAGATTTCACAAAATTAGGAAGCACGAGAATTGGTGCATTGGTCAATTTTTCCTTGAGTATATTGAAGGAGTTTTCTTGGCTTTGGCCCCAATGAAATGACACATTTTTCTTTAAGACCTCATTTAGATGACTTGCCAAAGTGCTTAAGTCTTTGACAAATCTTCTATAAAAACTTGCCAATCCATGGAAACTCCTAATATCTCCAACATTTTTAGGTGTTGGCCAACTTTGGATGGCCTTAATTTTCTCTTCATCTACATGTAGACCTTGTGCACTAATAACATAGCCCAAGAATACCACTTTGGTGGTGCAAAATGTGCATTTCTCAAGGTTGCCAAAGAGTTTTTCCATTCTTAATACTAACAAAACACATTACAAATGTTCATGATGGTCCTCAAGTGTTTTGCTATATATAAAGATATTATCAAAATAGACAACCACAAATTTACCAAGGAATTCCCTAAGGACATGATTCATGAGCCTCATGAATGTGTTTAGTGCATTAGTGAGTCCAAAGGGCATCACGAGCCATTCACAAAGTCCATACTTGGTTTTAAAAGCGGTTTTCCATTCATCCCCTTCTCTTATTCTTATTTGATGACAACCATATCTAAGGTCAATTTTTGAAAAGATTTGTGACCCATGTAGCTCATCCAATAAGTCATCTTACCTTGGGATTGGATGTCTATATTTGATGGTTATGTTATTAATGGATCTACAATCCGTGCACATTCTCCATGTACCTTCGTTTTTAGGTACTAAAATAACGGGCATTGCACATGGAGAAAGTGATTTTCTTATCCATTCTTTTTCCAATAATCCTTCAACTTGCCTTTGAATTTCTTTTGTTTCTTGTGGATTGCTCCTATAGGCCGGCCTATTAGGAAGAGATGCAGTAGGAATTAAGTCCATGTGATGATCAATACCCCTCATAGATGGCAAACCTTTAGGAAGCTCTTTTGGAAAAACATCTTTGAAATCATCTAAAAGAAACTCAAAGGGTTTTGCCAAAGAAAGAGATGGAGTAGAATTTTCATCATTATTTTTGGTGTAAAGTAAATATATTGGTTGATTGTCCAATAATATTTTCTTTACTTTTTTTTTCTTTTAGAAATTAGCATTCCTTGCCATCTATTTCTTTACCTTTATTTTTTCAAAAAAAAATTGCTGACTTGTGCCATTTGCCTTTTTCATATTCTTTTGTGGCACATTATTTTCTTTATTTATTTATTTTTGTTCTTTTCCACTCTTGACTTTTCTCTCAGGCTCCCTTTTCTCTCTCATTTTCTTTTGATACTCACAAATTTCTTTAGGAGAGAGGGGTACAAGAGTAATTTTTTTGTTGTGGTGCATGAAAGTAAATCTATTGGAAAGACCATCATGTATGACTTTCCTATCAAATTGCCATGGCCTTCCAAGCAATACATGCCCCGCCTCCATTGGCACCAGATCACACATCACTTCATCATGATAAGAGTTAATGGCAAAACTCAACAAGACTTGTTGGTTTACCAATTTTACCCTTTTCACTTAGCCATTGCAACTTGTATGGCCTAGGGTGTGGATTGGTTTTGAGACCAAGTTTGGTCACCAATCTTTGACTAGCTATATTGGTGCAAGATCATCCATCTATGATTAATGCACACAACTTTCCATACACCATGCACCTAGTGTGAAAAATATTATCTCTTTGGCTCCCATCCTCATCTTTAACCTTGACTCCTAAGAGTCTTCTCACCATTAATGAGTCTCCTTCAAGTGGTAGAACTTCATCTTCCCCACTCTCACTAGAAGACTCACTTGAAGAGGCACTTGTTACCTCTATTTCCTCATTAGTTCTAGAGATAATTGTTTTTTTATTGGGACATTGAGAAGCTTTATGTCCCTTACCCAAACATTTAAAGCATTTAATATCTCTAGATCTATTTGAAGAAGGGGTAGAAGTGGAAGGTTTCGAGTTAAAAAATGTGGCCTTTGATCCACTTTTACCAACAACTTCAAGTTGTTTTGATGAGTCACCCTCCTTCTTGGAATGATCCCTCCAAAATGAGTTGCTGTTGTTGAAGAAGGGTTTCTTGAAGAACTTCTTTATCTTGACTTGAGCTTCAACCTTGATTGCATGGTGCACCAAGTCCTCCAACTCAACATAGTTGTAAAGCTCTACCACATCTTGGATTTCTTGGTTGAGTCCTCCCAAGAACCTAGATATAGTTGCCTCTCTATCTTCTTCTATGTTTGCTCTAATCAAGATGACCTCCAACTCTTTGTAATATTCTTTTACACTCATACTTCCTTGTCTCAACCTTTGAAGCCTATGGTGTAAGTCTGTAGTATAGCTTGAAGGCACATATATTTTTCTCAAAACCCTCTTCATTTCTCTCCAAGTACTAATTGGTTCCTCATGATACCTTTTTCTTTCTTTACACAATTGATCCCACCAAATTAAAGCATAATCATGAAATTCTAGACTAGCTACTTTTACTTTCTTTTCTTCACCATAGTTGTAGCAAGAGAATATGCGTTCTAATTTGGTCTACGTTCATGTCTAGGTCTCTATCTGTCAAATCTAGGTCTATGTTCATTGTCTTCGGAATTTGAAGAGCCTCTATGTGAGTTGTTATGCCTTGATCCTTCTTTGTCCTCAAGTACTTCTAAACTTTCAAACAATCTTTCTGTGTTACTTGTCATTCTATCCAACTTCATATGCAAGTTCCTTGTTCTTGGTGATGATGTAGGAGAATCTTCAATTTCTTCTTCATATAGTGAAGCCATGGTACACTTATAATTTGAGAAATTACAATACAAATTCCAGAGAATTGAAAAGTACACAAATCAAATGAAGATTACACCAATAAGAACAATTACACCACCAAATATCAAAAGAATTAAGCATAATCCAACAAAGAACAAATACACTTCAAGAACAAGTGAAAGAAAAGAATTACAAGTCAAAAATGAATATTACAAGGACCTCACCACTCACTCACCATTCACTCAAAGATTGCCACTTGTGTATATCACTCAATGTCTACTTTTTCATGATGATTTCTCTCTTGTCTCTTTCCACTCAAGAGTTTCCTCCTCAAGGGATCTACAAGTTGAAACAAGATCTCAACAATTAGTCTCTATTAAACAAATGACAAATCAGCCAATAGGCAATCCATTCAAAGAGGTCAAGAATTTTGAAAACAACTAATACAAAACTAATGAAGTTTATAAGACAAGCAAGAAAAGTTCAAGAAGAATTGCACACTCAAATTGATGTGAAGAAGACAAGTTGAAAAAATTCAACAAAGAGTAATTCAAATTTAATCAAAGTGTTGGTGAACAATTAATGATTAATGTGAAATGTGCTACACCAATTTGTGAAGGATCAATACAAATACAAGCATGTGAAATGGTGACAAGTCTTTTATCTTTGCTGGAATTTTCCAGAATTTGCACTTTTGCCCCAAAACTTTGTATATTTACGGTTTTGGCCCACTTTTTCTTTTTACACTAGTTTTTTTTTTTTTTAATTTCAGCCACTTGACTTTTGCTAATTATAATTTCACATCAATTACACTTAATTTTCGAATTTACAAAAAGATCCTTCAATCATGAATAAATTTGAACATAATTGGTATAATACTTGGAAATATGAACAATTCAAGTAGTGTAAAATAATTTCCAAGTGAAGGAGCACAAATCAGGTAATTAGAGACCTAGATCTTTCATTCAAGTGGATGATAAACACATCATTTCCACAACTTAAATTTCATGAAGATCTATTAGGTTCTAAAAATTTGAAATCATTAAAGCACTTTTGATTAAAATTTGAATCAATCTTACTATTGTGAATTGAAATTTGAATTTGAATTTCGCAATTGTTCAAATTCACAAAGTAAGGCAAATAGATCTATGCTTGAATTTTCATGAATCAACCAAAATCACATGAGATCAAATACCTCGTGCTAAAGTGGTGCCTAAAATGTGTAGTGAAAATGTGGAGGGAAAAAAAAAATTCACCAAAAATTCAAGCAAGATCAATTCAAACACATTTCAAATTCTAGATCCATGACTACAATTGGATTCAAATTACTTTTCATCATCTAATTCTTGTGGTAAATGGCGCCACTACACATGAAGATTTCATCATGAAATTGGCTCCAAATCAAAGATCATCATATAATTTGAAAAAAAAAATTGATAAACAATTCAAAACAATTGAAGATCAAAGATCTAGCTCTAGATACTACATGATGTGACCAAGCATTGATCACTAAGCATTTTAGGATCTTCTTTGATCTGATTGTTTCAAAATTAGAGATCAAACACAATCCAAGCACAATTGATATGAATCTTGTTCTTCAAGTGAAGAATCAAGAGAAAAAAAAAGGAGTAGAAGAGAAGAACAATTGATATATGACTAGAAAGTAAATTGCAAGAAGTAAATTGCAAGAATTAAAGAACAAAAGTAGAAAATGGAATAGGAAGAAGATGAAGGGGAAGCCGCCACAATTGAATCATCTTTGAGTAGAAGATTGAATTGATAAGCCAAAGGAGGATTCACTACTTGAATATGGAAATTCAAGATAAGAATCAATGGTTCAACTCATGAATCAAGAAGAGGAGAATTCTCAACTATCTCTAGAAATCTCAAGTGTGAGAAAACGTATCAATTGTATTCAAAACTTGTAAAATGAATTGCATGAAGCCTATTTATAGATGAGCAATAGTGCTCATCTTACTTAAGGTGCAAGCTAGCTTACTTAAGGTTCAAGCTAGCGCCTCTTTCCTGTACAACCCAAATGTGGGCTTTGTTTTGGGCCTGATGTTTCCTACTCTTATGCCAGGTTGTCCTAATGGCCCAATAGGCCCAAATCCTAAACTATTCCTAAGTGCTTTTTGAATAAGCACTTCTATTACATAAACTCTACTCTATACAAGGGTCCTAATCCCTACCTTTATTACATGAACTCTACTCTATACAAGGGTCTTAGGTCCTATCCCTAACTAGGTGGTCAATGGCTCAATGCATAAGAGGTTCAAGATGAAGCCCTCTTCATAAGGTTGCCTATGAGTCAAGTGATTGACCACCACCTTCTTCAATGTGTCTTGGACTTTTCTAAGCCTTGCCCTTGTCATGGGTCCATGTAGGTCTTCAATGCTAGGTACTTGGCTTTGTGTGTCCATGCTCATATCACTTGGGTCTTTAACTAAGCCATTTGATCATAATCTCGCTTCTCATACTATAGTCATGTCTTACATCATTAACAAGCCCTATTAATTAATTAGAGACTTATTAACATCATTGTTGGCATTAACATCCTCAACAATCAACACTCATTCAAAGCACAACATTATCATCATCATTATAACAGCATTCTCATCAAACAGCATCATCATCATCATCATCATAAGATTCATTACATCATCAACATCATACATAAATAGGCATACCAATTATCAATTGAATCATACAATCATAATGAACAGGATAACAATATACGATAGCATACAATAACAATTAGACATTTAGCATGCAACCGG
Organism: Echinosophora koreensis; assembly: GCA_035048595.1. Classification (NCBI taxonomy): domain Eukaryota; kingdom Viridiplantae; phylum Streptophyta; class Magnoliopsida; order Fabales; family Fabaceae; genus Echinosophora; species Echinosophora koreensis. Next base: position 1,605,804 of record JAPCYP010000061.1, on the reverse strand, counting down.
GTCATGGGTTAACCCTCTTCTTACGCTACCCCATAGCCTACATGTTCATACTAGCTCTTCTCCCCATACCTGGTATGAAGATTCCCAAACAACAACGACACGGGCAAACTAGACTCGTTCCCTCGAGCGGCTCGATGAGTTCCTCAAGCCTTGGTCAAACAAGAAGAGAACAACCAATTAGTCTCTAGATCTAATAATAGAAAAGAGATTAAGAGAGAGGGATGACATCGTTACCTTAAACGACACTAGCGCATACGACTTCTCTTCCAAACGGACTCAAGATCACCAAGAACTTGAAAGGGTTCAAGGAAAGGAAAAGAGAAGAGGTTTCTGTCACACTAGGATTTCCCAATGGGCCAAAATAGGATTTCACACGAAAACCCTCGCTCACTACCCTCTATTTATAAACTCTGACCTGAGCACGACAGTGCTCCCTCTATGCAAGGCCGTGCTTAACGTGAACAAGGGGTCGTGCTCGCTTAAGCACGTTAGACAAAAACAACGTCAACGAGCGCATTGAGCACGACCATGCTCCCCACCAAGCACCGCCGTACTTGTGGCCCTGATAGCCACCAAGCACGCTCCTAAGCACGGGCGTACTGATACATGAGCACGGCCGTGCTCATGCATCAGAAAGGGATTTCTTACTTGAAAAGTCCCACTTAGCCCTTGACAACACTCCTAAGGCCATACTTAACATCTAAAGTACACACAAGCACCTAAAGGCTTAACACGAAAAACGGGGTGTTGTAATTCCACCCCTCTTATAAAAATTCCGTCCTCAAAATTTCTACCACTTTGATTGGTTAAACTTTCACCAATTAGGCACATACCTTGGGTTAAGACCACGGACTCGGAGGCTCCAGCTCCACTAAGAGAATAGACTCTCCCAGTGGTCTTCAGTCGATTGACTTGGGGCCTCTGATCCTTGCTAGCGCTCTGCGGATCTAACTTCGCTCCTCCACACTCCCGGCTGATGTGGCCATACTTGCCACACTTGAAGCAGATGATTGTCCGTCTCCTTGCATTGTCTGGTGTAGTGATCTTTTCCACATTTGCCACATCTGGTAGGCCTAGGAACAAATGAATCCCAGTCCTTAGACTTGCTTGTTGAAAACTGTGATTCCTTGCTACTCTGCTTGATGTCCTGGTCGACTGGAGCTAGCCACTGCCTTACCTCGTCCGTCTGATCATTCTTCTTACTGCTCTGAACTTATGAATTCTTACGGCTTGCTACCCTGGACTTGTAGGCATCCTCAAAGATCTTATTTCACCAAGACGGAAAAGACTTGGATCTCTTGATAACTGATAACTTGCTTGATTTCTGGGCGCATGACCATCCTCGAACTTCATGCACTTGGAGCGGTCGTCGTTCACGTGCTGGTAGATCGTGTAGTAGCGAGCAAGCTCCTCAAACTTCACAGCATACTCTCCCACAGACATGCTTCCTTGCTTCAGAGCCAGAAACTCCATCTCCTTCTTATCGCGGATGTCAACTGGAAAGTACTTCTCCAAAAACCTGCCTTTGAAGGCATCCCACGTAACTACTGTCCCTTCAGTTTCCAAACACTGGCGGCAATTCTCCCACCAATGCTCAGTCTCCTCCGTCAGCATGAAGTTTCCAAAGATGACTTTCTGATTGTTGTTGCATCCCATAGCCTGGAAGATCTTCTCGATCTCCCGCACCCACTAAAGAGCACCTTCAGGGTCATAAGCTCCGTTGAAAGAAAGCGGATTGTTCTGCTGGAACTTGTCCAAACCCTGAAACTCAGCCGATCCATTGTTGTTGTTATTCTGGGTCTGGCCAATAGCAGTGGCAAGTATTGCCAAAGCATTGGCGATAGCCTGGTTGTTCCTACCTCTTCCTGCCATTGGTTCCTGTACTTGCCCAAAACAACTATCAAATACAGGAAACTCACCAGGAAAGACTAACGGTTCTTAAAACTAAAGCATCATTACCTATAAATATAGACAATTCAAACAAGAGCACATAGAAGACTCGCAACAGACTCATACCACGGCCTAATAGGACAGACCTGCTTTGATACCACTAAATGTGAACCTTCTACCCCGCATGTATTCATAAAGCATAAAAGAGACATAAAGGAAAAGAATACATGCATATATATTATAATGATAAAAACCGGGCAGAGGCTGCCGCATTGTAACATAACTTTTCAAACGTGGAAAATATAAAACATGTTTAAAAGAAAAACATAACATAAACATAACGTTAAAGAAACCCAACCCAGATGTCACATTACAGAGCTGGTATAACCAATCCGATAAACAACTCGGATAAAAAACTGAAACGAAACATAAACTAAACTACGAGTAGCGGCCCCTCAGAGTCACTCCTCAGCAAGCTGCTGACCGTCCTCTGCATATCCAAAAAGATACATGCAAGCAAACAACGAAAGACGGACAGTAAGAACCATATATATAAACATAACGGCAACAGGATAGTTGGCAAGATGAACATACAACACATAACAATCATAACATAAATCATCATACCAACACAACAAGTATATCACAACATATCACATACATCAATCATATAATGCAATGTGACTCACTACTCTGAATGCATGTGGATCCATCTATACTGGGCATACGACTTTGGAGTTACATATCCACATTAGCCAATAAGCACCAACGCTGGCAGTCCCGAACACAGGTGGACCCCTTGGATAGCCGATATACCTTACTCCCGGATGCGCCACCACGGCTGTACATGATCCTATCATCGGACGAATCACCGCGGGCGGCCAGATCGCCTTACTCTCGGACGACCTCCCCTAACAACTTCATGCTTGATGTATGCATACAATCAACAATCATTTGACCACCACCTCCATCAACACCATTTATTATGGCTTAACGTCTTTGGCCAATAAGCACCAAAGTTAACATCATCTTTAATCTTTTAACTTTAACAACACTCTGGCCATTAAGCACCAGAGCTCAACACCTCGACCACTCATCTATCGAGGTCCTCTTAGCCACTAGGCTACCAAGGTTCAACATCAACAACATAGCTTTAACATAGCTTTATCATACATATTTACTCTCACATCACCATCCACATCAGTTTTCAATATTATAATTCCATTAATTTGTTTTAACATATCATCGGTAACTTAGTTCATGACACACCATCATACTTCAACAATATTTAAGACATTCATACATCTAACTCATATTTCATCATCATCATCATACAACTTAATATATACTATTAATACTTAAACCATAAACTCATTTTATGAGCAACAACTCAAAGAGAACTCAAGGGAATAAAAAAAAATTGAATCAATTATTTATAACCTTAACAATGCCGTCTAATACCGTTGCCTTGCCGCTATATGGAATCAACACTTCAAATTTTTTTTTTAAACAAAATCGAAATTAAGTCGTAATAACCTTTGTCTTAGACCTCGTCTGGGTTCGAGATTCAACTACAAATGTTATCAACACTTAATTCCTCTTTCTGGACTTTGTAACCTAAGTTCTGATACCAACTTTGTCATGACCCGAATTTCATAGCCATGACCGGCCGAAAGGAAAAGCCTCAACCTTCCCCTTCGCAGTCTTACAAGCATACACAAAATTTGTCTCATCCAAAGTAAAAGATTACATTCATTAATTACAACATAATGAATATAATACATCAGAGTGACTAACAACACAAAGACTTACAAAGTCCTTCTTAAATAAATAAATAAAAAAGGGTACAATCCCTCAAGCTATCCACATGGCATCCAAGGCTCCTAGCGGCTTAGCAAATACCTGTAGCTGAAATATTAAACGTGGGGTGAGTCCATTGACTCAGCGAGGGAGTTTCCCCCTAACACATGCAATCACACAAAGTCAAGGGTGAAATGAAGTCACACACTCGGGCAAGCACTAAATCAAATAAATAGATAAATATTTTTCTTCTACACATCACAAACATCTTTACAAATGAAATTGCTCTTATAAACTAGTAAAATATTGTATGGACATCTTGTCCCTCAAGAGAGTACTTGTGGAATGGCTTGCACATATCTTTTCTCATTACTCTTGTACCACACATAAGGGGATACATATCATATTACATACATCGAATCTTTGGGTTGTTCACTCAAGGTCTCCCCCCCCCCCTCCCTGACGGTTTTAATTTAGTACCCCAGAGAGATAAAACGTAGCTTCATACTTTAATGCTTCATGTCTTCCAACCTAGAGATATAAAACTTGAACATCCTCAGGTTCATTGAGTAATTCGGAGAAGAGTGAAGTCATTGATTCTGACAGAAGTCTAGACACATCTTGATATGATCAGACGTTTCTTGATCTGAGTCTTGAATGAAGATCTAGTCTGTAATCTTGATCCATCTTCTTTCATCTTTCTTTAGAAGATTTGTGTTTGAAATCTGTTGTTGCTTCGAGGAGCATTTGATCAGTGTATAGCTTTTAGATGACTTCTTGATCTTCCTTCTATCAAACTAAGAAGCGAGATAGAAAACTTGAGTAGATCAATCTTTGACATAGTCTTCTTACGAACAACTGATTGAGTTGATGATGTGCTATCATCATCTTTCAATCTTGCAGATGCTAGATTAGGAGTGACATTTTGTCTTCTTGCTTCGAACTGCTTATCACTGAGTCTTATTGCTTCTTGCTACTTAATACTTTAGAGACAAGGAGTCTGAGATATGATATTGGCCTTAGTTTTAGCTTGAGTCAATCTTCAGACGCATTACCCTTTGTTATGCCTTGAGATCATATTCTTTTGATCCTTTGGCTGGATTGTCTTGCTAAGACATTATTCACTTTTGGCACAACTTAAGTAGATGATTAGCAATGCTCACACAGTTCAATTAAAATCATTTGATTAATGTTAGGGTTCATCAAAACACACACGGACTAACCGAAGTATGAGTCAGACGCATGACAGAGTCAAACATATTGTGACTTAACACCGATGTCCCATTAAAGAACAAACCTAATTAACTAATCCTTAAGCTGTTTATTAATGTTAACGTGGATATACATTCGAAGATATTATAAGTTTGCGGAAGCAATAAAATTAAAATCATTTAAACATACACAGTGAAAGAAAAGATAAACGGCAACTATATACATAATATATACATCATGTCTCCATACTGTATAGTTGATCCCAACATAGGGATCGTAAACCTACCATCTATGCAACTGACTAGGTAAAAGAACAGTAAAACCGGTCACAAGAAAGACTGGTCATAGAAAAGATAACAAAAACCTAGAACAGACAGCATCTACCTGCTCACAAAGGCTCTCCCTAGCAGTTGCTACCGACTGACCATATCGCAGATGATATGGGTGTCTGGAACTACGCTCGCCCTCACCATAACGACGCCTATAAACTCTGTTTCCAACAGACTCGTCACTAATAATCACAACCCTCCAGCGACGGTTGTGATGCATCGTCAGCAGACTCCTTCCCCACGACCTCTCTGTAACAATCCAAGTCCGCTGCGAGCGTAGGTATGGTCTATCGGGTTCCACATATCCTATGCGAATTCCTGACGGTTGGGTGGGATCCAAAGCTTTGATAAAGGTAGCCGCTGAGAGATCCGATAAGAGTCGAGCATAGTGAAGAAAGGTCCTCCTCCGAGACGGACATAGATATTAACCGGGCCGACGTAACACATGAAGAATTGTGAGTGGTCGACCTACCACCCACGGTCATCATGGTATACGATCTCAACGTCCCCCAGGATCTGGACCCTCGTCGGAACCATCTACAAGTAGTGCATCTGACGATGCTCTAGTCCGATCACCATCGGCATACGGCTGCTACTCATCTGACGAACCAATACATACACAGAAAGAGAAAGAAAAGAAGATGGGAGATAAGAATCTCGGCACAACCATAAAAAGGGGATAGGGAAAACACAGTAAATAATACCATCACAAAGCAATCAACACACACAACAAACATCTCTCGAGTCATACCATCACAGTCAACCTCTATTATCCAACTACGATCAATCCTCTAAGGAGTCACACTCCCATGCATGTCGGTCGATCTCTCACACTAGGGATACTGAGCCCACGGACATTCTCTTTCTCTCTCGGGTCTATCTGTCGCCCAAAAAGTGTCAGTTGGTTTGTCCTGGTGACAGTTCTGCTCGTCGTGACCAATAAGGGTTCTTCCCTCTATGAGCTCAACTCCAATAGGGGTAACTTGGTCTCCTCGGAAGGTCCACCATAAACTGGAATACTCCTTGCCCAGATGTCGAGATAGTCGAGCACCAGCGGAGACGACGACACAATGGATTCAAACCATTGGCCACTGTTGTCAATCCGAACTAGGCTACATCCCCAAGGTTCCCTAAACCGTCCCACTTGCATTCCGTACCCGCACCCGGGTACACCAACCTCGTATGACTCCCAGTCACACGGCTCGCCACTTTGGCAAATATGCAATGCAACACAAACCTAAGTTGACATCGGTACTGTTACTCACTAACACGTATTAAGATGTACTCTACATCTATAACCTCAACTCGGTACCCATATACCGTTCTCATATCACATTCACAACCGTAGTCCCCTCAAGGTGTCAACTAGGGTTTCCAACAGCACAATAGACAATCAGACAACCTTAACGGCATCAACGCCAACATCATAGTATCATCATCTTCAACATCAAATAATAACTTAACATTATCAATAACAACATAACATCAATCATCATCATGCATATATAGCAAACATCGATTAGTGTGCCGTAACTAAATCCCGTGTAGTTTTAAAAGCATTTTCATTAGGGATACAGCATAATACACTATACTATGCTTGCCTCCCCGGCGTGTCAGATACTTTTTCCCCACGTTAGACAGTCGTAACGTAACATCAATGCCTCAAAATATGCGCCCCTCCCCGGTGCTCCGAAATTTTCCTTGAACGCAAGGATAGAGTCCCGACAATGTCATAAACCCTAAGCCAGAATCGAAGCAAGATTCACAAAACAAGGTAAATGACAATGTCGACATGTCGACGAGTTAGGGATTTAAGAATTACCTCCATTATTTAACGAATCGAAGGTATGTATATGACGTGCTCGTTGCCCTGAACACAGATATGTAGTCAGAATCGAAAACGGACGAGCGAATCTCCCAGACACTCGACTTTCTCTCTCTACACAACTCTGACCTCTCTCTACACAGGTTCTGGTTCGTGCTTCAAATGAGAGATGAGTGGCCATGCAAGGAGAGAAAAGGAAGAAATTGGGGGTAGGTGACAGCGATGGACGCTCAAGCGCCCATGCCCCCATGCTGAAGCGCTGTAGTGCTGGAGCGTTGGCTCTGCCATGCTTGAGCGCTGCATGTTGCTCAGCCACGTGTCATCCATTTTGACACGTGTTGCCATGTGTCACTCAACCTAGAATGCTTGAGCTTGGACATGCAGCGTTTGAGTGTTCTCACTGATGTCGATTACCCGATTTCGAGCGTTTCAATGCACTCTGAGTCCGGTTTAAGTCCGATTGACCTCAAACTTGATACACAGATTCATTAACACTTAACAAACAAGACTAAGCCATCACACACTCCTAATTCTTATCTGATTCCTTAATTGAGAAAACGGGATGTTACATTACTACCCCCCCCCCCCCCTAAATAAATTTCATCCCCGAAATTTAAATTAATTACCTGAAACAAATAGCTGTGGATACCGTTGTTGCATGTCCGCTTCCTGCTCCCATGCGGCATCCCCTGTAACAGCATCGTAAACAACATTAATCCATACAGGTAAAGCCTCGTACTCAAGATTTTCTCTTATCTGGATTGATTCGGGCTCTATTACGTGCAATGGATCAGGATGGTATCTATGAAGCTAAGATACATGAAAAACATCATGGATATTTGAAAGATTGGGCGGTAAGGCTATTTGATAGGCAACTGGACCAATTCGGCGAAGAATTTGAAAAGGTCCTATGAAACGAGGTGTAAGCTTTCTGGATATGATTGCCCTACCTATTCCAGTTCTTGGAGTGACCTTCATGAAAACATGGTCGCCTTCTTGGAATTCCAATGACCTTCTCCGCTTATCATTGTAGCTCTTCTGCCTATCAACTGCTGCTTTCATCTTCTCCCGAATTTTCTTAACTTGCTCAGTTGTCCGTTGTACCACCTCCGGTCCAATCAACTGACTCTCACCAGTTTCACACCAACAGAGCGGTGTCCTACACTTCCTTCCATACAGTGCTTCATACGGTGCCATGCCAATAATTGAATGGAAACTATTATTGTACGTAAACTCAATCAGTCGAAGAAATTCATCCCAACTTCCTGTGTGTTCCAGCAAACATGCTCTCGACAGATTTTCCAAAGATTGGATCATCCTTTCCGACTGTCCATCTGTCTGAGGATGATAAGTTGAACTCATACGTGGCTTAGTTCCCAATGAACTGTTTAATCTCTTCCAAACTTTGACATAAATATTGGATACCTGTCCGAAATTATACTCGATGGCACACCATGCAGTCTCACTACTTCTTTGATGTACAACTGGGTTAACCTTTCCAACTAAAACCTCTAATTGATTGGTAAGAAATGAGCACATTTCACTGACCTATCAATGATCACCTAGATGGCATCATACTTCTTTTGTGTCCTAGGCAAACCTGACACAAAGTCCATTGCAATGTTGTCCCATTTTCATTCTGGAATGTCTAAAGATTGCAATAATCTTTGCTATCTAACACACCAAGCAAGACTGGACATATTCCGCCACTTCTTTCTTCATTCCTGGCCACTAGAACATTCTCTTCAAATCCTAGTACATCTTTGTGGCTCCTGGATGAAAACTTAGCTTACTCTTGTGTGCTTCTTCCATCAGAACCTCGCTTAAACTCTACAAATTCTCCTGCTTCTATCTTCTTATTGACCTTTTGGAGATACTGGTCTTCTGCTTGCTTCTTCCATAGTAAGTCTAGGAATCCACTAGTAAAAGTGACCATTCCCAAACTTATCATATTCTGGGACAATTCCATAATCCCAAGATTCAATTCTCTGAATTGCTCGATCAATTCGAATTCTTTAACAACCATAGCAGATACTTGCAAAGATTTCCGACTTAATGCATCTGCTACGACGTTCGTTTTTCTAGGATGGTACAAGTACTTTAGACTCTTGTGATCACTGAACACAGTGAACTGAGCACCTTACAGATAGTATCTCCATATCTTCAACGCAAACACTACCGTGGCCAACTCTAAGTCATGCGTTGGGTAACTCCTCTCATGTATTCTTAACTGTCTAGAGGCATACGCCGCTACTTTTCCATTTTGCATGAGAACGCAACCTAGGCCCTGATGTGACACATCGCAGTACACATCAAACGGTGCTAACGGATCTAGCAAGACTAGCATTGGAGATGTTGTTAGCCTCCTTTTCAACTCCTGGAAACTAGCCTCGCACTCCTCGGTCCACTAAAACGCCTTTCCTTTTCTCGTTAATTGAGTCATCGGTAGCGCAATCTTCGAGAATCCTTCAATAAACCTCCTGTAATACCCTGCTAGTCCAAGAAAACTTCTAACCTCGCCCACTGTCTTAGGGCACTCCCAATTTACTACTGCTTCAACTTTAGCAGGATTTACAGCTACATTATCTTTGTTTATCACATGCCCCAAAAATTGTACTTCATCCAACCAAAATTTATACTTAGACAACTTGGCATTGAGTTGTCTGTCCCTTAATATTTGAAGTACAACCCGAAGATGCTCTGCATGTTCTTCTCTACACGAGGAGTAGATCATAATATCGTCGATAAACACCACGACAAATTTGTCCAAGTACGGTTTGAAGATCCGATTCATGTAGTCCATGAACACGGCTAGAGCATTAGTTACACCAAATGGCATAACAAGATACTCATAATGACCATACCGACTTTTGAAAGTAGTCTTCGGTATGTCATCTTCCTTCACTCTGATCTGATGGTATCTGGACCTCAGATCTATCTTTGAGAACACAGTTACTCCCCGCAACTGATCCATAAGATTGTCAATCCTCGGCAACGGGTACTTGTTCTTGATTGTTACCTTGTTCAATTGCCATTAATCTACACATAACCTTGAGCTTCCGTCCTTCTTCCTTACGAACAACACCGGAGCTCCCCATAACGAAACACTTGGCTAGATAAACTCCTTCTTAAGCATGTCGTCAAGTTACTTCTTAAGCTCTGCCAACTCTGTCGGGGACATTCGATAAGGTGTTATCGATATCAGTCATATCCCTGGTATGAGATCTATCGTAAACTATATCTCCCTCTTCGGTGGAAACCTTGGCACATCATCAGGGAAAACTTCAAGAAATTGCATACGACAAGCGGTGCTTCTGCTTTCGGAGACTCCTTGGCTTCCAAGGAAAACAACACCATGCAATCCTTCAGTCATCCTTCTTCCAATCTACTGTTATTGACCGGCAATAATCCAGATTGCTCGGAAAAACAAAGGGTTTTATTTGAACAGTCAAGCACTACATGGTTAGCCGAAAGCCAATCCATACCCGAGATAACGTCGATCTGCTGCATAGGCAGACAGACAAGGTCTACAACAAAAGTTCTATTTTCTAGAATCATAGGACAGTTACGACAAACAAACAGGGTTGTCAATGTATCTCCCATAGGGGTAGACACATTCAGATTATAAGGTAAAGACATAACAGGCAGTTTCAAATGATCAATGCACTCTAAGGAAATAAACGAATTCGTAGCCCCGAGTCAAACAACACAGATAAAAGCTTACCAAAAATGAGGCACTTACCCTGTATCAGATCAAGCTCTCAAATGGATTCAGATCCTCTCACGGAAAACACTCTCCCACTAGCTTGAGGTCTGCCTCCCTGTTGATTCCCAGTCTGAGCTCTTGTTCCGACTCCCTGAGCTCTTCCACCTTGCTGTGGAGGTTGAGTCCTCTCTGAATTGCCCTGAGTACAAAATCGGGCAATATGACCGATACTTCCACATTGAAAGCAGATTGCATTCAAGAACCGAGGACAATTCTTCATCAGATGTGGTCCTCCACACTTGAAGCATGTCCGGAAGCCTGACGCATTCTAGGTCGAACTTCTACCACTGGTGCCCACAGTTTGCTGGTTAGGGCGATTGTAAGGCCTTACCCTTGTCTGAAACCTTCCACCTCTGCCTTTCTGGTTAAAACCTCCTCTAGCGGGTCCACCACTTCGTTGCTGTGGTTGAACTGACTTGGCTCTGTCATGACTTTCTAGAGCTGTGCACTTCTCCACTATGGCTGGAAACTGATTCAGCTCCAGCGGTAGCATAGCCCTCTTCAGCTCAGGCCTCAACCCATCCTCAAACCTTCTGCATACCCACTCTTGATCTGGATGGATTTGGTAGTACTGAGAAAACTTCAACAGATCTTCAAATCTGATGGCGTACTCTCCGACAGACATGTTGCCTTACTTCAGGCTCATGAATTCTTTCTCCTTTTCATTCTTGATACTTTTCGGGAAATATTTTTCTAGAAATCACTCCTGAAACAACTCCCAGGTAATAACTTGCTCCTCAGCTTCAAGCAGTCTCTGCTTATTCTGCCACCAAGCTTCACCTGCTCCTACTAGCATGAACGCGGCATATGTGACCTTTCGCTCCTCGCGGTAGCACATTGTGACAAAGACTTTCTCTACCTCTTGCAGCCACTTCTCTGCCACCTCTGGATCATATTCTCCACCGAACTGAGGTGGATTACCCTTCATGAAGGCAGTCAATCCGCTTTCCATAGTTTCCTCTTATGCAACGGGCTATTGCTGCTGCCTCTCCTCTTACCTTCTCATGAACTGTGTATTTTTCTGAGTTTGTTGCAGTATAGCGGTTGCCAACTCCCTCATCACCCTCATGGTTTCATCGGTTTCACCGCAATTGGTTGTTCCCGAAGTACTTCCTTGGTTATCGGTAGCTGGGTTATTGGCAACTCTACCTCCACCAATTCTGGCCCTTCCACGACGTTCGTTTCCACGCACCATTTTAACTTCCTAAAAAATAACACATCAATACTCATCTGTAAGAAATATATTTTAATACATAAACAGATACATCCACTATATGTCTTACAAATGCAGGAAACAGTCATCCTCATACTTTAGGAATAACTCACATATCGTACCCTCAACCCTTTCTAGGCATAGCTGACATCCAATGTGGATTCAACTAACAGCGTTGGTAATTATCCTAATCCCATAGACGTCACTCCTAATCAGACTTAGTCCCACAGTCCAGTTTATAACCGAACTGCTCTGATACCACTGAAATGTGATGCCCGATGTCCCATTAAAGAACATTCCTAATTAGTTATTCCTTTATCCTTTTATTAGTGTTAACGCGCTTTATTACATGCGAAAATATTATATGTTTGTGGAAACATGAACAAGAAAACTTAAAACATTTAAAACATACACAGTATGACATGGACTACAGACTTCTCCCTCATGTTCCACCTGTCATCCGAGAACTCACGCTGACGTGGCGGATACCACATCTCTGTGAAAGGCAGTCATTGAGAAATCCGGTAAGATCCGAGCATAGTACAGAAAGGTCCTCCTCTGAGACGGACATAGATGTTGACCGGGCCGACATAACACCAGAAGAACTGTGAGTGGTCGACCAACCACCCACGTTCATCATGATATACGATCGTAATGTCCCCCAGGATCTGGACCCTCGGCGGAACCATCTACAGGTAGTGCATCTGACAATGCTCTGGTCCGATTGCCATCGGCATATGGTCGCTGCTCATCTGACGAACCGAGACATATAAAGAAAGAGAAAGAAAAGAAGAAGGGAGATCAGAATCTCGACACTACCATAAAACAGAGATACGGAAAACACAGCAAAGCATACTATCACACAACAGTCAACACATACAGCAAACATCTCTAGAGTCATATTGTCACAATCAACCTCGATTATCCAATTAGGATCAATCCTCTAAGGAGTCACACTCCTATGCATATCGGTCGATCTTTCACACTAGGGATACTGAACCCCCGAACATTCTCTTTCTCTCTTGATCTGTCACCCAGAGATTGTCAGTTGGTTTGTCCTGGTAACAGTTCCAATCATCGTCACCAATAAGGGTGCTTCCCCCTATGAGCTCAAATCCAATAGGGGTATCTTGGTCCCTCGGAAGGTCCACCATAGACTGGAACACTCCGGGCCCAGAAGTTGAGATAGTCGAGTACAAGCGGAGACCACGACACAATGGGTGCAAACCATTAGCCACTGTCGGTCAATATGAACCCGGCTACATCCCCAAGGTTCCCTAAACCGTCCCGCTAGCATTTTGTACCTGCACCCAGGTACACCAACCTCGCATGACTCCCAGTCACACGGCTCGCCACTTTGGCAAATATGCAATGCAACACAAACCTAAGTTTACACCGGCATTGTTACTCCCTTACATGCATTACGATGCACTCTGCATCCATAACCTCAACTTGTTACCCATATATCGTTCTTATATCACATTCACAATCGTAGTACCCTCAGGGTGTCAACTAGGGTTTCCAACAGCACAACAGACAATCAGACAACCTCAACGGCATCAACGCCAACATCATAATATCATCATCCTCAACATCAAATAATAACTTAACATTATCAATAACAACATAACATCAAGCATCATCATGCATATATAGCAAATAGCACGCGTCAAGCAACATCATAACCATAAACAACATAAAACAGTAAAACAGACAACCTCATCATATGCACGTAAAACAATAAAGTAAACCTAACATCAATAAGCATGCCGTAACTAAATCCCGTGTACTGTTTTAAAAGCATTTTCATTAGGGATTTAATTATCGCAAGCTATTCGACAACTAGTAGGGTCTAGGGCACCCAACGTATACAGCATAATACACTATACTATGCTTGCCTCCCCGGCGTGTCTGATACTTTCTCCCCACCTTAGACAGTCGTAACGTAACGTCAACACCTTGAAATCCGTGCCCCTCCAAAGAGAACAGCTGCTGCCTCGATTAGAAACGAGATCCCCGGTGCTCCGAAATTTTCCCTGAACACATGGATAGAGTCCCGACAATGTCATAAACCCTAATCTTGCAACAGTTTCACAGACAAAGCCAGAATCAAAGCAAGATTCACAAAACAAGGTAAATGATTGTAACATCCTGTTTTTAAATACACTGTCGTACAGGTAAAAATATAATTATTTATATTTTTATCTGAGACCAAGAAAATGATTTTGGATAAAATAAAATCATATTCATACTCTACCTTATGGTAGAGGGTTACGGTGAAATTTTGGGTTGAAAATTTAGACAGAAACCGGTCTGCACTTTCTCTGACAGTAAAATATTACTGAGCAGAAAACCTAATTTGACTCAAGAACGAAATGGTTAGATTTTATATCGCGTTTCCAACGACTTGGGTTATTTTGAAAATTTTCGCTCAGAAATGAAATATTATATTTTATTCGTGCGTAAAACCTAAATCGGGAAATCGACGGAATCGGAAACGGAACTGCAGAGACAGAACCGGACACCGGAGCTGAGTCATGGGGTGAGTCACCACCATGACTCACCAAGCATTTATGAAGCATTTAATGCAAGTAATCATGTCTTTTAGGTGAAATGACCAAAATACCCTTAACCTAACCTATCCTAGTTAAATGTTAACCATGGTTAAGGCAAGTCATGAACAAGTTGGCTTCTTCTTCCTCCTTTGTGGTGCAAAATTCAGCCAACCCCACCCTTCACCCATTCACCACACATTTTTCTCCTAGCCAATGACGAAGACTAAGCCTAGTTAGTATTATATTATATTTCTTAATCAAGCTTAAGTTATCATCCAACCATGGTTCACTCTTAAGCTTTAAACAAAACAATTTCACTCACTCACACACTCATTTACACGGCTGCCACACACATTCCCCACACTTAAACAAATTTCTATTTTCATTCTAAGCTTGTTCTTCACAAAACACAAAGAACCTCCATAGTGTTCTTGCTAAGTTTTTCATTTCTATTCAAGTTCTTCATCAAACTTCTTCATTACAAGGTGAGTATCATATTCCTCATCCTCTTAGTTTCATTAATCATCCATCAAACTTCCATTTTCATCATGTTTTCACAAATTCCAATTCCTAGATCTAGTTTTTCAAATAATTCTAGAAAATCATAGAAAAATCATTTTAATGAGAAATCAATTTCTAAGAACTCTATATGACTTCTATGTTGATCATCTAAGAGCATGGAAGCAAAATAATTTTCTTTCCTATTTTCCTTATATGGCCGAATCTATGTACTTGTAGGCAAAGGAGATTTTGTTCAATTTTTAACATAGATGAGTTTGGTTATAAGCTATCTAGGGTTTCTATATTCTAAATCCAAGAGAATAGAATCAAAAGAAATTTCTAGCCATGTTTTCTTCCCTTGGCCGAAACCCTAGATGTGGGGATAAATGAGTTTTTCTTCAATTTTTACTTGGATGATAACTTGTCTAAACTAGTTAAGGTCTCTAGGTTATAGATCCAAGAGTTTGTGAGCAAAAGAAATTTCTAACTAAATTTTGGTTCTCTTGGCCGAAAACCTAACCCATTTGGTTAGGGGATTTTGTTTCAAATTTTTAACTAGTAACACTTGATATATGTTAGTTAATACTCTAGTAACTAGGATCCAAAAGATGGAATTGAGAAAATAACCCTAGCCCTATTTTTGAGTCATGGACGAACCTAGCCTTTTTGGTCAAGGATGAATATTGTTTAATTAATTCATTTTTATGTTGATTTGGTTGAAGGTTAATTGATAATCGTGGTGTAGTAACGAGGATCAGAAAGTTCGTGAATCCGGTGATAAGTTCAGGTGGGGGAAAGAGTCATCCTGTCGTTAGAATGGATAAGTAGTATATTTTATAATAATGGTGTAGGGCGACCTAAACCCTACTAGTGGTTGAGTAATCGACAATACCAAAATCACATTGGAAACCTTTCTGTAATACCAATGATGATTTGGGGATTGTAGGTTTATCGCCATTAGGATAATGTTATAATATTGGAGGATGTCTGACTTGTTTATTATTAAATGGTTTGTGATACCCTGGTTGAGGTATTCTACTGCATGTGATGTTTTATTTTGTTGTTTGAATATTTTATGAGTATTGTATTATGCATCATCTGCTTGGTTTGATAATATGCTTAGTTGGTTTTTAAGTAAAGATATGTGTTGTTCGGAGATATTTTGTTTGGGTGAGAGATTGAATGCGACTTAGAGGTGCCTAGCCTAAATTTAATATTTTATAGATGAGATGTGACATAGAATGCGAGTTGAGGCTATGATGGAAGCTTGAGGCATTAGGTTGTTATTGATGCGAGTCAGTGAGAATCATATGTTTGCATTGTTGTTCACAACCATGTGTTTGGAATACACGAGGTCCGAAGTTCTCGCTAGACCGTTCCAACTTAGATATTAGGTTGTGCAGCTATAGTGTCAATGCTTTTCATGAGCACCCTCAGGAGTGGACAGGGTGTGCACCGGGTAAAATGTACAGCTACAGTGTCATTGCTTTGCATGAGCATTCTCACCATGGAAGAGATTAAGCACCGGGATTTAGGAATGCGTCGCTTGGACGACTAACTGACATTCCCAACGAGGGATGTGTGAAAGGATTAATAGTGGCCACGTCAGCATAAAGGTTAGATTGCATGAGTTTGAGGGTAGAGGATGATATCGCAAAGTAAGGATGATTGTTGATTTTGAGTGATGTGTGTCTGTGACTATTGTTATATTATATGCTATGATTTTTTTCCACTTTTGATGATAGAACTGTTTCTTATCCCCCATTTTCTGTATTTGGTATATATTTTATGATGTGATCGTATGAGAAGATCCGGTGGAGGAACTAGTTACTGAGGAGCTGGATGGGACTCCATATGAACCAGATGCGGGAAGACGAGATGTGAATTCGGGTGGTCGAGTTTAAGAAGTTTATGGCCAGTGTGTCTTAAGACGTCTTATATTTCCGCAAATATTAGTTTGTTTAAATATGCACCTTCAAGGGATCCTACTGCTGGGATACCCTAGATAGTGTTTTGGTACTCTGATGCATAAACATCTGGTTTGTATGTATGTTATAGATGGTGTGATGGTTTAATTTTTCACACGCAGTATGTTTATAGCTAAGTTTTAATTTTTATGTATTTCGGCATATACGTTTAACGTTAAGCGCACGATTAATAAATTAATTAATGATGTTTTAATCTAATGGCACAACGGGGCACAACGAGGTGTCTCAATGACAATGTCGACGTGTCGACGAGTTAGGGATTCGAGCATTACCTCCACTGTTTGATGAATCAAAGGTATGTATATGACGTGCTCAATGCCCTGAACGCAGATATGTAGTCGAAATCGAAAACGGACGAGTGAATCTACCGAAAACTCAACTTTCTCTCTCTACACAGCTCTGACCTTTCTCTACACGGGTTCTGGTTCATGCTTCAAATGAGAGATGAGTGGCCATTCATGGAGAGAAAAGGAAAAAAGTGGGGGTGGATGACAGTGCTGGGCGCCAGAGCGCCCATGCCCCCCCCCCCCCCCCCCACCCCCCCCACACGCTTGAGCGCTATGAGCGTTGGCTCTGCCATGCTGGAGCACTACATGCTGTTCAACCATGTGTCATCCATTTTGCCACGTGTCACTCAACCCATAACGCTTGAGCGCTAGACATGCAGCGTTTGAGCGTTCTCACTGTATGTGACAGTTAATTCTTGTCTGATTCCTTAATCGAGAAAATAGGATGTTACAAGTAACACCGTTAATTTCAATGTATGTGACAGTTATAGAATGACTGAATAGTTGAGTTGACACATCTAGGACCAAATTGAATCCAAATAAGTAGAAAAAAGACCAAATCAAAATTTTAGTCCTTCTTCCCGAATGTGTCTTCTTCACCAATGGTTCTTCTTCCCAGGGGTTGTAACATCCATGGGTGACCCTTCTCGAACCCAGTACAAAGTTGCAGCTAAAAAATACTCAAAATTCACACGGAACTCATTTTCTCCATCAACCGGCCATTGAAAATCAACATAAAAATCACTAAGGAGCATTTTTTTCATTGAGTTTCTTGGTAGAGAGTAAAGGAAGAACTTTCCTCAGTAGAAACCATTCTTTCCTTGTATTTGCATTTCTTCATTCATCCTCACCACACATCTTCTCTCCATTTTTCTAGCTTTCTCCCCTTCCTGTTTCAAACCCATTTTCCCCTAAGTCACCACACTCTACCACATTTCACCCAACAGCTGTCGTGCGATCAACCAAATCTGGGCATCTCCATGCCACACTAGTCACTGAGTTAGAGAAGGATCATCCACAACAGTCTGCAACCCTTGCGGAAGAAAATCTATTAGGGAAGAAGACACATTGGTGATGAATTGCTAAAAATTCGATTTGGTCTCTTATCTTTTTATTTATATTCAATTTGGTCCTTTTATGTGGTTCTTACACATATCATCACATGAAAGACGTTTTAACTCAGTTTCTCATATCACCACTTAGGCTAAAATTAACGACGTTAATAATATAGGTGACGAAAATGGTAACTTTGACTAAAATTTCATAGTTAGAGGACTAAAATAAATCTTTTTAAAAATAGAGGACCAAAATGAATCAAAAATTAAAATAAAGGACCCAAAGTTTAATTTAGCCTTTATATTATATATCAACTAGCTAGGTCTAACTAATGACTTATTAATTGAATTAGTGACCCGTTAACGCAGTAACTCGAGCATGACCTATTCGGGTTTATGACTATGTTTGTAGGACTCACTCATGGTGCACTGGTGTACTACCCAAGTGGCAAAACTTGGGCCATTCAATTTGGCACATGGTGATTTGACTTTTAAAAGGTTTTTGAAATTGGTCAATTGGTAAAAAACCACTTATGTATTGGCACATGGTGATTTGACTTTTAAAAGGTTTTTGAAATTGGTCAATTGGTAAAAACCACTTATGTATTTGCAAAAAAAGTATATAGTACTTTTGTATTTGCATAAAGACCCTATTTTTAATTAATTAATATGAAAAACAATTTTTTTTATGAAAAAGAAAACACCATCTGCTTCCCTAAGGTCGCCGTCGGCGCCCCGGTGACCGGTGACCGGCGACCCGCGGTGGTCTGGCGGCCGACGGTCTGCGGTCCGCGAGCGATGGCAGTCCGGCAAGAGCCACATGAGATGCAAAATGGAATTTCAAATCCCTAAATTTTAGGTGGTTTTTGAAAATCCTTAAATTTAGCTTCAACAAAATACCCCTAAAAATCCCTTCATTTTTGAAATTCTTCATATTTGATATCCAAACAATGAATTTTACACTAATGCATTTTAATAACTCTCCATAAATATTTTACCCTCTTAAATTCCCTCATCCAAACACACCATTAGTGCTAATTAGTTAAAAAAATCTTTATTCTAATAAACATGAAATTCGCATATACAAAAAGTTCAGGTACTAAACTACAAAATACACTAAATATACACTTTGACTATACATAGCATGTGTTTATTTTAAATTGTGTTGAACACCAACTCCCATTTAAATTTCCGTTCAAAGAAAGCTCTAATATTGAACTTTAGAAAAAAAGTGAGAAACTGTGTCTTGAGAAGCCGATTTTTCTCTTTTGCGTTAAACAAAATATAAGACAAATTGCACTAATAAAATTTTGAAAAGCCTAGCCACGCATTTTGATAATTTGACCAACTCAAGTGATAAATTGAATCGATTGTGTTTTGCCACTTCGGTGGTCCACCTTACAAGAAACCTCATTCATATATTTAATGATTTCGATTTGTAGAAACAAAAGTGGGGAGCCTGAGTGTCTCTTTGGCACCACAAAGGGGCAGACACGTGCAAGCACATACACAGGAAAGCAATGAAAATAGGAACGGGATCGAATATACCCGACACACCAAGAAAACTCAAGAAATCATGGCATGGGAGGTGAAGGTCCCATATCTTTTATTTTTTACTTTTTCTTTGGTTTTTTCTGGAGCACTTATTTGACTTGTCTAATTTAACTTTGAAATTAAATAATTAGACAAAACTTGACTAGATGCTTTCCTTGTCATATAATTAGAGTAGTGATATTCGGACACCCGGGTGCGACACCAAATTTCGACACCCGGGGTACTGTAGCGCTACAGTAGAGTTTTTTTTTTTTTTTTTTTTTACAAATTTTGACTTTTTTTATAAAAAAAAAATTAGTTTTTTTAAATACTAACATTTTTTGTTAATCCAGTGCAAATATTTGGTTAATTCAATTCATTCTATATGAGATATATCTCATATAGAATGGTTGAAGCATCAGAGTTACCGATTAACCACAGAATACACTGAATTAACCAACCATTTTCAAAGGATTAACCACGTGTTTTTGTTTTAAAAAAAAGTCGAAATTTGTCCCAAAAAAAAAAAAGATCCATTAACCATATAATAAACTGAATTAACCAGAAATTTGCATGTGATTAATCAAATATTTACATGGTTGTGAAAAATGATTGTTGAAGCATCAGGATAATCGATTAACCACAGAATACACTGAATTAACCAACTATTTTCAAAGGATTAACCACGTGTTTTTGTTTTAAAAAAAAAAGTCGAAATTTGTCCCAAAAAAAAAAAGACCCATTAACCATATAATAAAATGAATTAACCAGAATTTTTCATGTGATTAATCAAATATTTACATGGTTGTGAAAAATGATTGTAAGCTTCAGGATAATCGATTAACCACAGAATACACTGAATTGACCAATCATTTTCAAAGGATTAACCACGTGTTTTGGTTTTAAAAAAAGTCGAAATTTGTCCAAAAAAAAACCCATTAACCATATAATAAACTGAATTAACCAGATATTTGTACGTAATTAACCAAAAATATTAGTATTCAAAAAAACTAAATTTTTATTTTTAAACAAAAAAGGCAAAATTTAAAAAAAAAAAAAAAAAAGTGCTACAATAGCACTATAGTACGTCACTGTAGCGCTACAGTGTTTTGGTGTCACACCCGGGTGTCAATCCGGGGTGTCCGAATAAAATTACTCTATAATTAGGACTTCTAATCTCAGTATCTCACTCAACCAACAGCTTATAAATCACCAACAACTGGGAAAGTTTGCCAGCTTCAGCTTTTGGTAGAACTCATCCGGTCAATGATACATTGATACGTGGCTGGTCATAGCAGATCAAACAAATACGTTTCTAAAATTGTAACCGCCAAGTCACAATCGCTAATTTTAATAATGGTTAAATATGTTTTTAGTTATTATTTTTTTTTACAAAAGTTCGGTTTTAGTTTTTTCATTTGAAAAATATATTTTTTAGTCTCTTATTTTTTAAAATGTGTCAGAAATGATCTCTATAACATATTTCCGTTTGAAAAATGGGAGACTAAAACCGAATTTTTATGAAAAAAAAAAAGAAGGACTAAATATGTGTGGTTGTCAAAATTAAGGGACTAAAAATATTGGTATAGGGACCACTTCCGACACATTTTAAAAAATAGCAACTAAAACTGAATTATTTTAAAAATGAGGGACTAAAATTATATTTAACCATGAATATCGTTAATTGGACACTAAAATACCAACTTATATTATGGTTATGACCTTATGGCAAACATCGTGTCGTTCTTATGGTTCCTTCTAAGATGAGGTAACAAGTAAGTCCCTCACTATGAGGGAGCAAAAATGAGTCCTTGAATTTATTATTAAAATAATTGGATGGCCAAGATTATTTATCTGAAACTGGTAATATAGGTTTTCCTAATAATTGTTTAACAGTCCCTGATATTTTATGAATTGCAATTTTATCCTAACCAAGTACAAAGCTCGTCCCCCCAACTTTCTCCCTCCCTCCCTTTGATCTTTTTTTTGGGGTATCGGTTATGACAAGGTTTACAATGATGGCGGCGTAGTCGCTAGAAGTTCGAAGAGCGAAACGGTGCCGTCGATCTGGTGGCAGAAATGGGACTATAGGAGCAGATGTGCGTATTCACTATAGTTATGTGTGGTCTGTGGATATGGTTGTACTGAGATATTTTTCAGATCTGAGTAAATACTTTAATTAAGTAGCTAATTTGGTGAAAGTTTTGATCTTGTTGTTGATAAGATATGTTTGTATATGGATTTAAAACGAAAATGGTCCCTCACTGGCTGCCATGGAAGTTGCGCAAGAACCTCAGCACTATCCGAAGAACCATGTGTGGGTAGGGATGAGTGACTGACAAAAAACATAAATGCGACATTAATAATAGATTAACTATATATAAAAGACACTAGCTACACAAATTTACTATTAGCCTAGCGAATAGCACTTAAGCTTCACATCGCAAAGTCGCAGGTTCGAAACCCAATTCAGCACTTTACACTCTATTTTCGTTTTATTTTGAAACACGGACTCATAATAAAAAAACCAAACTTTGCGAGCATGAGGATCGAATCGAACCCATTACAAGAATGTCATCATAAATAAAGAACCGAGGCTGCCAACCACTGGGACACTCAGAGAACGAATACTTTTGCGGCACACTTATTTTAATTTAAAGTTAAAATAATGTATATATGTCATCTTCTACCTCCAACAGGGTTATAATAACCCGTTTTACAGAAAATGAATTCCCACTCCACTGCGTAAACGCCGCCTCATCGCAAAGCCACAAACCACCGCACCTTGATCACTGCAACCAGCCATCTCCCTCTGTGTCCTTTTGCTTCATTGTAATTGAATCGTTTTTCATTTTCACTATAGGGAAGGTGATGCGAGAATAAGGAAAGCCCCTAAGTTTATGATTTCAGCTCCTCCGATGGTAAAGCTTTGACCTTTTCCGTTATGTGTTTTTGGGGTGCCTATTTTGTTCCCTTCATGATGGCGGCTGTGGAAGGAAATCAAGCTTAAGCAGAAAGTGTGAAGAGAAAAATGAACAAGGACTTTGCTGCAAATAATAAAGTAAAAAAGGACAACCATGTAAAGTTTAAATTTATAAATATACCAATGAAATGACCTATTACAACAGATCATTTTTGCTCCCTCACAATGAAAGACTTGCTCACTCCCTTATATTAGAAGGCACCCGTTCTTGTCTCCCTGTTTTTTTTTCCTCTCTACCTATCAATTCTATTATCGATGGCGATTTTTGGTTTGTGGGGTTTCGCTCCAAAAAGTGTTGGCTCCCAATCCGAAGTTTCTACGTGTTGGGAGCAAAATATAAATTTTGTTCCAACAAAAAATTATGTAAAAGTAAATGTCAAGAAGGTTTCTTTCCTTTCATAAATAAAAAATAAAAATTCAAGGAGGTTTCTTCACCCTTAGAAAACATGCCTTTTGGGTATCGTATAAGCACGTATACACCATCGCAGAGCTTGCAGATCCAAATCCTGTAATCCGTTCTACTTTACAGGAGCAAGAAAAATGCAATAAGACAACACTGCATTGTAAACAATGATTCCAAAGATTGCCATCGTTTAAACTAGAGAATAGAGATTTCAATGCATCCATCAGATGCATCACCACATTCATCTTTGGTTGCTAGGACTCATTTTAGCATGCAAAAAAAGTATACAATTTTTCGTCCAATTAGGAAGAAACTTCACATAGAGAATATCAAATGGCAGACGACAGCTGAAAGAACAAATTGCTTACATTGATAGAACTTCCTCTAGTTGCTAAATATCTACACACAATTTCTGATTAACATAGAAAGCAATTATCACTTGTAACAATCAATCCACATCTACTTCATGCTGAGCTGAGGAATTCAAAATATGCACTTCCCATTGTGATGCCAGAAACAAGTGGCATTGCATTTGCAGAAGCTTGATTCTATTCACATCGACGACAGATTGACGTGGAGAGAGCAAGCCATGATTGTTGCACAACGCCTATGGACTTATACAAAATCATTGCGACACTTCCCCGGAACCCTTTTCTCTTTCCAGTCACCTATAGGGTCATCTGTTGTTTCATCGATTAGTATCTTCTCGTCCTCCTCAATAAGATCAGCAACAACGAGGGGCATGATGCAAAAGTGCATGCATAATCGAGTTTCAAGATGAGGCATTGGGCCCTTAATAGTACTACCTCCGAACTCAATTATAAGCAAAAATAACTAATTTCACACTTATTAAGGAAGTTAGTTAATTTAGTTTAATTATCTTGATTTATGTAAAATAAAAAATAAAAAAAGTTATAATTACTAAACTACCCTTTAATTGTCTTGAGAATGTGCAGTGCTCTTGAAAAAGTAAAAGGAGAATTGATTTGATTGATTAATTTTTTTGATTTTTGGAATACTTACATTAAATAGAGTTGAGTCAGTTAGATTTTACTTATATTTGAGTCCAAAAAATATAGTTACTTTTTTGTTTATAATTAAGTCCAGCGAGAGTATCTCTTTTCTAGAAGCATATTATAGTTAAAAAAATATTGGAGTAGATTAGCTTCAACCAAGGATGAGTCGTGGAGTCGGGAGAGAAAGCAAGGCAGGTGAGTAGTGGTTCGATGAAAACGATAAAGTAGTGGTCCGTGTTAAGGTTGGAGAGTGGTAGCAGTGAGTGGTGATTCAATCAGTGATGGAGGAGGAAGAGAGAAGCAATGAACGGAGAGACAAAAAAAGTGGGATACAAGAACATGATTCTTGTCACATAGCTGAATATAAGTTGGCACTTGACATGTTAGAAACTATAAAATTTAACTGACGCCCATTAAAATCTAATTCAATCTGAATATCCATACCTTGTAATCCAAAAAAGAAAAATTATCTCAAACATGTGCTCACCTCACGTTTAAACTAAAGAACTTCCCATTTCATAAGCATATACCAAATCCAAAATTTACGAACTACAACCTTTTCCTACAAAATATCGTAATCAAGAGTTCTGTCTCCCCTAAAAATCTAAAATCCGAAGATATTGACCCAACATCACTTTTCTGTATCACAATCTTTCTATGATCACAACCATGAATTTCGTTAGCAAACGTTCCCTCTTACACTTTTATGAATGGTTTTTCTATCATGTGTCCATAGAAAAGTTTAGGAACACAAAAAATAGAAAAAAAAAAAAAAAAAAAAGGAAGTTTTCATGAAAAAAATTACTCAAGACAATAAATATTCCCTTTCAAATAAATATTTTTCTTGGATTCCTAAACCGGAGCCCATAGACACACAATAGAAAAACTGTTTTATGAATTCCAAATATCCAATGTAGCCAACGCTCATTAGATTACAATAACATACTATCACGCGTTTATTCTTTCCCTTGTTCTGATAATAGTACTTATACATTGTAATTTTTAGACGGCCCTGGAAATATTACACTGTGTAAAACATCAAAGTTAACACCTACAATAACATAAAGACAAACATCTTTAACATAGGACACCCTTATTTATTATTGTTTTTCAACCCTTATTTTTAGCAGCAAAACCTGTCCTTTTCATCCCATCTTATGCAGCAGCATCAACGGGTTGGTTCGCAACATCCTTTTCCACAAAAGTTTTGACATATTGCTCTCTGCACATTGAAAACAGAGTATAAATTCAATAAAAAAGCCTCTTGATTGTCCACTCCACTGGTCACTGAACTCATAGAATAACTCATACCTTGCAGGCAGATGATCATGTGGGCGATTGTATGGAGTCCAAACAGGTTCACCAACAAAAAATCGCAATGCCTGTATATTAATAATTGAAAACACATGCCGATATCAGTGGTCCCTTTGAAATGTATATTCATGCACATAAAATAAGTTTAAGCATGTAGAAGGTAGACTAGTTTTAGCAAAAGTTAATAGTAAAAGAGAACCTGAAAATGCACATCAATTGATTTAAGGTAACAAAAAAGTTTTCCAATATATCATATCTCAAGTTACACCTTCATTTTAACATATCTAAAAGAATATGACTAACAAAAAGGTTAACAATCAGATGCCAAAGATTATTAAAAAAATATCAATCAGATGCCTAACACCAATTAAAATAGAAGAACCCGATATTAGACTCACAAAAAGGCCTTCCTCCAAAAAGGGCACAGGGAAATATAGTAAGCTACACGATGTTCATGTTCCCACAAAATGGGACAGAGGACGGGGAAAAATTCGAGGGATAGAAATTCTCTTTAGCAACAACAAAAGGAGCAGTACAACTACTATATGTAACATGTAACAAGTAATGCTAGCCACACACACATCCATACATATGCACAATTTTAGCCATGTGATTAAAGTTGGCCCCAGCAAAACTTCTACAGGCCTACACTATGATTCAGCCACCTAATAGGGAAGTGAGGTGATGTGAGTAAATGGGAATGTGAAGCAAGCATTTTCCACATGTAATCAATACCTTAATGTAGTTGTTCTCATCTAGTGTAAAGCGATGATAAATTCCAGCAGGTAAGATGATCATTCCCCCTTTCTTTACCCATACACGAATCCAAGCATCATTGTGATCCCTTACATCAAAATAACCTTTTAAAAAAAAGTAAATATTAGCAACTTGAGATGATAGGGAACGTATGACGACAATCGAAATAGAGCAAAAGATGATACCAAATAGAAAAAAATCCAATAACTATAAATTTTTTTTTTTTGGGGGGGGGGGGAGTTAATATGGTAATATATATTCTTAAATATTAGTCTGTTTGACCATGAACCTCAATACCCAATAATCGGAAACTGCACAGCTAGGGACTATTAAAGCCATAAGTAGATAACATAAATAACTAGTTTTTTTTTTTTTTTTGACGGAATAAATAACTAGTTATAATGGGCATAAGAAGCTAAATGAAATATGTTCTTTTTATACAGATGTTTATAAAGCACTTCCCTAAATTTCCATTTTTGAGAGAAGCATAGAAGATAAACAAAAATACCACTTCCAGCAGCACAAAAGCGGATCTCCTCATCAGTATGAAGGTGTTCTTCGAAGAAGCTTTTGATCTTCTCTTCATAGTTTGGCAACTTTTCTGGGCACACCTCACAAACATCCTGTAGAAAAAATGTGCCTCGGGTCAATTTATTAAACAACTGTAAGGATAGACAGAATATCAAGAAACAGATATCTGACAAAGCAAATGCATTATTTAAATGTCAAAATCAAAAATAAAATTTGTGTTATCACTTCTGATAAATAATTGCTTCATATAAGTCATGATTAACCAATATCACGCATTTGCATATTGTTGATATTTCTCTGCAGACACAATTGGCATGGTGTAATAGATAGGAATCAAGTCTAAATGGACACAAAATAAATGATAAAAAGGCAAGTTTAAATGAATATCAGTATAACAAACCATGTAATTATAACCACGTTCTTCACGAATCTTTTTCAGCTCTGGATCTGTTTCATGGTTATCAGCATCTAAGCGCCAGCTAAGGACTCCAAGTTCTGCATTGTTAACATGATAAAACCCAAAATCAGGATGTAAACCCAGAAATCTACAGATAAAAATAGCCAATACATCCTGCAGAGAAGCTTACCAGCAAGTTGGTCCAATGACACAAACTCCTTGGGATCTTTGTGATGGGGAAGTCTTTGATCTTCATTACTATCATCCATGTACCATGCTTGAATGACTTCCTCTCGGGGATCCTGTGAAAAGTTGCATTTGAAGAGTTACTCGTCTTATTTTTCCATGACTTCAGGATGTGGAACTCACAAACACAATCCTCTCCACAAGCAAAATAGTAGTAGCAGTAGTAGTACTAGTAGAGCACATCTAACTAATAGACAATTTGAGCAAAAAGACCAACAAAAAATGTACTAGTACTTGCAAAGTAATCAATCTGTTTCACATAAAAAACTGGCTTTAATACATCATCACACCACTCTCATAAAAACAAGTAAGGAAGATTTGAACTATGCACCATCTGCCATTGGACATTTGACAAAGAAATTCATTCTTTAGAAAGAATGAGTGTTTTGCATCCAATTCTATCACCCAGCCCATTCTCCAACTTATCCACCCTACTTTACATAACACCCTAGGCTTAAATAAAGTCCAATAAACCCAAAAGCGTTAGGGACAACAAAAAAAAACAGAATAGTTTTACAAATTAGGTTCAAACACAGGCCAGAATCAAATTTCTCTGACTCCAATAAAAAATTTCTACTCTATATTTGGCCTCTTCAGTCGACAGCAGAAGTAAAGGCAGCTCTCTCCCCCTTGCCCCGTAAAAGAAATCTATTGCTTCAAGAGTAACGCTACTACGCACACATCTAAAGCATCACTTCCCTTCAACCAAATATCAAACTTTTTGACCAACAATCTACTTATAATTAACAAGGTGTTTGAGGCAGGTAATGTGATTAAGTATAGGTAGTTAAGTGGTTAACGACAGATAAATCTATTTGTTGAATAAGTATGAAAATTGGTTAATGGAAGTGATGTACATGACGTGTGTATTAAGACTTATTCTTGCTTCAAAACAAACCTATGAGGAAGAGCGAAGGACCATGAACCAAAGCAACATCTTTCAAAATAAATTTTAAAAAGAAAAAGAAAACAGAGTTCAGCTTTCACCCAGATAACTGTTTTAGGAGTAGTTTAATTTAATTTAATGTTGCCCCTTTACAGAGAGTTATGCCCCAAGCTCAACACAGAAGCAGCAGATAAATAACCAACAAGTTTTAACGCAAAAAAAAAAAAAAAAAAAAAAATCAACAACAACAACAACCCTCCCATGTAGCAGAACTTCATGTAGCAATTTCAAAGATAAGTCTCAACAAACACAACCCTCCCATGTTATCAATAAATAAATAAATTCTTCATGTTATGAAACAAGCGATACAAGAGATTAGATAAGCTTGTTTATCAAAAAAAAAAAAAAGGGGGAGAGAGATTAGATAAGCAGAGGGAAATAAAAAATTTAACAATTTCCTCATGAGATGAACAAAGACGAAATTAAGAGGAATACCTTGTTGGAGGAAACCATGGTTAATATTTGGAAATTCTGCAGCGTGAAATATGCTTCGTGGTTGTGACGCGATTTTTATAAGAAAAATATAAATATAAGATAAGAAGAAAAGGAGCTCCAGTAAGAATAAGAGAAGGAGCACCAACCATAAGAAATTACGCGTTTGACTAAGATGCCCCTTTGTCCAGGTTAAATGAATCCGGACAACGTTGACAGGGGATTGGACCTTGGGGTCTGCCAGTCGGCTAGGATCGATTTTGGAACATAGAAATCATAAAAAAATTATGTCAAATGAAATTACTAAGTATTATTTGAAAAAAAAACCAATAAATAAAAAATTAATAATATAAAAAATAGAATAAAAATATATTAAATTTTATACATGCGGTTTGATTTGGATTGGTTCGGTTTAAGAAAAGAAATCCAAAATTCGATCCGATCCGATCCAATCGATTTTCACAAAACAAAATCCAAAATTATCCAATAAATATTGGTTTTGTTTAGTTTTCGGTTTTTTTGGATCGATTTTTGGTTTTATTTTGGATCGGTTTGGATATGAACACTCCAAGATTGGGGTAGGGGTGGCAATTTTCGCCTAATCCCTTGATCCCGGGGGACTGGCCCATTTGGGGTGCTGCGGGGACCATACCCCAGTTCTGCGAGGTCCTCGTCCCAAGAAGATTACGTAATTAAACTAGGGGAGTAGGGAATGTGCTTGGCGTGATAAGGGGTTTTAAGGTCTTTTACCGATTGAGGTGAAAGAAGAACATTATTTTATTTATTGGAGTAGATTATGGAAATTATATATTTTTTAGAAAATTATATATTAAAAACTTTGAATTGTAAATCATAATTATTGGATCTCTATTATACTTAACTTCTAGCAGACCTGATATTCAATTTAGTTTTTGTATGTGTTTTAGATTCCGATATGATCCTAGAGATTCCATCTTAAGGCTGTAAAAAGAATATTCAAATATTTGCTTATGACAACTAATCTTGGTTTACTGTATTTAAGAATACATGTTAGTTGGTTTCTGTGATGCTGACTTTGCTGGAGACAGAATTGAGAGAAAAAGCACTAATGAAGGATGTCACTTCATTGGAGGAAGTAGGAGCAGGATACATCTCTGCTGCAAGTTGCTGCTCACATCTCTTATGGGTAAAACATCAACTTGAAGATTACTGTATATTTGAGCATAATATCTCTGTGTGGTGTGATAATTCAAGTGTTTTTAATTTGTCTAAAAACCCATACAATATTCTAAGGCTAAGTATACAGAAATTAAGCATCATTTTATAAGGGATTATGTTCAAAAAGTTGTTTTGATATTAAGTTTGTTAAAACTGAAAATCAATGGGCTGATATCTTCCCAAAACCCTTAGCAGATGATAGGTTTAAATATATTAGAGACAATCTGAACATGCATTGCATTGTTGAGTACCATGTCTGATAACCTATCTGATGTATATGCTTAACCTGTCTAATGAATGTTGCATGACCTGTCTATAGTACCTATTTGACCTTGAGGAGTCATACTTGTATGAACTCCACAATTTTTGCTTAAATGGTTATTATTCGTTAATGCCATTTAACTATCTGAGGCTAATCATGTACATAGCAGTTAATCTTTTTGAAACCATGTTCCTAATAAGTGTCTTAGTGCACTTTGTTTTCCCCTAAAGTTTTGTGCTGTTTTTAGCATTAAAATTGTCTTTTTCTCTCCTGCATTTACATCTATAAAAGGTCAAATCATCAGAAAGCTTTATTCTTTACGCTTTCAAAACCCCTATCTTCTACAAAAACCTCTTAAGCTATCTCTTCTCTCTAAAAAAAACCATCAAATCGTCTCTAACCCTAAAACCTTCTACAATGGCACCCAAGAAAAACCTCATTATTGCTAAAATTGCTGAAATGTATGAGATGTGAGTAGAAGATGTAGAAAAGATAGTGGCTGGAAAGGTGGTAGATCTTGAATCCATGAAGAAATGGGGAATGGACGTGATTGAGGAAACTAAATACTCCAAGTGAATACCCTTCTTCGCCATGAAGGAGTTGGTGCACCCCAAGTTGGTCAAGGATTTCTAGAATAGTGCTTCCTCTGCTAGTCCAGAAATGATTTGCTGAAGGAGATCAGAGGAATTGTGCTGGGTCAGTCCTTCAAGTTTAACCTCAACACCATCGAAACAACAATAAACAACCCAAGGATTGGTGATGGGTAAAAAGACGAGTGGGAAGATCAAGTGGGTTATGAATCCATCAACATCACCTTATATGGTGTTCCCAACCCACCAAACTACAAGTCTGCCAACCTCTTGCCTAAATGCAGATTTCTGCTGAAGCTTCTGCAAGAGTGTGTGATGCCCAGGAAGGGATCTAGAGACAATGTCTCTAAGATGGACAAGTTTGCTCTCTACCACTTGATCTATAGGATCATGGCTGATCTGAATGATTCAAGCATCTGGAGTCCATGATCAAAAGACCTAACATGTCCACCTTCCCTTATGGGATGTTTCTGACAAGGCTGTTCAGAAACAAGTTGTTTGTCCCTGGTGATGGTGCCTTTGTGGACATAGCTTTGCCTCTAGACAAGAAGACCTTGTCTATGATGAAGATTCTTGACATTACCTTAGCTGTATCTGAACAAGCTGCTAAGGAGAAGAAGAAAGTCCTTGCTGAGTTAGCAAACGAGTCTAAGATTCCTATCTCATAAAGCATTTGGAAATCTCCTGGAAAGGTATCTATACAAGATGAGAGACTTCATCTGAAAAAGCCCTTTGTCTCTATTGAGACCGCTGAGTGAGAAGCCTCTCTTGTTCAGAAGGAGAAAGCTCTCTCCCAAGTGGAAATTGACCGAGGAAGTTGCTGAGGTTGAGTCTACTCAACCAACAAAGAAGAGGAGGCTGAAAATGCCTCTTCTGATGCCAACAAGTCTTGTCTGAGCAAAGTAGGGAGGAAGTACTTGCTCAGGGGGAGCAAATGAAGAAACCTTTGGAGGAGCCCAAGGAGAAACAAGCTTTGTTTCTGGGTATGGTACCCAAGAGGAAGAGATCAAGAGTACCTGCTACACTTGTTGCCGAACCTTCTGCTATTGCTGCTGCAGTTGGAGGATATGTGTAGAGGCACAGACAACAACCTGTACCCTTTGCTGGATCCAAACAACCTTCCCTGGCCGAGGAAGAAGCTAAGGATGTCGAGAACTCATCAGCTTTGCAAGTGTCTGTACCCTCACTTCCATAACAAGGTATAACCCAACCATTAGTCTCTTTTCCACCACCTCTAGCTCATGCCATGCCTCCCACCTTACCTATGTCTTCACACATAACCCAAATGATGCAGCGTACATGATGGAACGGACAAGGATTCAACAACTTGTTGATTCAATGAATACCCAAGAGGTTGATGACACGAAAATTTAGAAAAATTCTCAGATTTTATTAAATTCCAATCTACCTCTAATGAAGGCTAATATATATATATATATATATATATAAGTGTCAACAAAAACCCTAAAACAGAAACAAAAGAAATACCAAAAGGTCCTTACATAACAAAATTGCAAAAATAACCCTAAACTGCAGAGTAAGTTACCAAGTGAGCGATTCACCACCTTAGTCTGACCATCGGTCTATGAATGGTAAGCATTAGTGAAGTTGAGCATAGTGATAGCCGATCGCCATAGACTCCGACAAAAATGACTGAGGAAATGAGTATCACGGTCAGAAACAATGGAAGTGGGTAGCTCGTGCAGACGATAGGTCTACCAAAATAAATGTTAGGCTACATAACAACATCTATGGTGCGCTTACTGGGCATGAAGTGCACCATTTTGGAGAACCGATCAACAACAACAAAAATTGAGTCTTTACCACGCTTTGTACGCGGGAGGCCAAGCACGAAATCCATACTAATATCTGCCTAAGACTGAGTAGGTATTCTTGGTAGGAAAACTGAATTGCTTCTTGTTTCTATTCTTTATGATGAATCTTCTAAATTTCCTCACAAGCAATCCCATGTCTTCTTCTTCGGATTCTTTATCTTCATTAAGGTCTTCATCTTCATCACTTTCTATTGGTTCTTTGGAGACATGAGCCTTGAGTGAGAGTCCTTTCTTCTTTTTCTCCTTATCTTCATGGCTTTTCAATCTATTAAGTTCCAATTCATGTTCTTTGAACTTGCCAAATAGAGTAGCAATCTGCATGGTGTCTAGATCCTTTGCTTCAGCAATTCCAGTAATTTTTGGTTTCCATTCACGACTCATCTTGTTAATTTGTTTTTCATTTGAGATAGAATGTCTAAGTCCTTCTAGCTGGTTCACAATGTGTGTAAACCTCTTTTGCAACTCATCTATCTCCTCACCATTCTTCATGTGAAAGAGTTCAAATTCATGAACTAGTGCATTCATCCTTGTTCTCTTTACATCATTGGTTCCTTCATGAGTGAGTTGGAGAGTATCCCACATTTGCTTTGCTATTTTGCAGTTGGAGACCCTGAAAAACTCATCATAATTCAAGGAAGTTGTTATAATATTCTTTGCCTTAGCATTATAACCAACTTTTTTCTTATTATCATCATTCCAATCATCTCTTGGTTTATTCTAATTATTTCCCTTATCGTCAAGAATAAATGGAACATAGGGACCATTTTTAACAGCATCTAATACGTCTAAACCAGCAGCCTCAATAAAGATAAGCATTCTCTCTTTCCAATACATGTATTGGCTACCATTAAAGGCAGGAGGTCTAAAGAGGGAAGCGCCATCATCCAGGATGTCATGTGTAGCCATCTCTTGAAGCTATTAAGCTTTGTAACAAGAGACTTAGCCCTAATGCCTCTTGTTGGTAATGGCTACAATCTCAAGAGTGGGGTGAATTGAGAGATTAAAAACTTTTTCAGTAAATTCAACCAAAACAGAGTTTTCTTAAAGAAAATTGGTCTTCACTTAAATTTAATTTTCAAGATTCAGGTTGTTAAACAAGTAATGATGATAGCAAAGAGAACAAACAAGTATATGTAAACTTAACACAAGATTACAGATTAAAGATTCAGCTTAAGAGCACTTAAACCATATTAACATCACACACATGATATGACAAATATATGAAGTTTAGGGATGAAAAGAATGCGCAAACCAATTTATCCTGGTTCAACCACCTCCTCTGGTAAGCCTACATCCAGTCCCACACCTTTGTGGTTTTCTCCACTATAATCAGCAATTACAATATCCAATTACAGCAATACAAGGATAACCTCCTTGCACAAGAACTTTCCAAAAAGCACACTAACTTTTCTACCCAAGGATCCCTTCTATCCTTGTCAAACCTAAGAGATACCCTCTCTTAATCTCAGTAATTCGTAGAAAGAATGAAAGTAAACAAGACTCTAAATTGTACAAATTGAAGCTCTAATGAATATCATACTTTTTCTCTCAAAGATGAAGCTCAAAGGAAACTTGATTTTTTGAGTTTGTAAATTCAGAGTGAGTAAGTTATTGAAAAATGTTTCTATGAGGTCCTTATATAGTGATTTTAAGAAATAGATCTGTTGGACAAATCATAGAAGTTGTTACAAGTGAAACAGATTTAGTTTTGAAAAATTGATACGAAATAATGTGTAGTGCATATGTGTATTAACAGTTTTTGAACTTTTGTAAAGCGCGTACACAGATTACGTTCTTTGTACATTTGTGTATTAAACTGAAATTTTAACTTTTGCAAACATGTACACAGATTACTATCTTTGTACATCTGTGTATTAAAGTGGTTTTTGAACTCCAGAACATGCGTACACAAATTAGCATTCTTGTACACATGTGTATCTCTTGCCCTATTCTTGAATACACAGATTATTACATTGCATACATCGATGTATATTAGAACACCAACCCAGATCATTCCAGAATTCTATACACAGATTGTGTACATCGATTATACATAAAAGCACAAGTTCTGAAGTATCTGGATTGTTCTATACACAGGTGTATGGTTTTGTACATCTGTGTACTCTTGATAATTTTCAGGAGACAGCTTCGATACACATGTGTACAACACGCATGTACCTGGTTTTCACTTGTATTTTGAAAAATCAACTGAACATACACATGTGTACAACATACGTGTACAGAAAGGTTTTTCACTTGTAATTTGAAATTTAACTAATCATACACATGTGTACAATACAGGTGTATATTTTCACTTAATTTCTTATTTCAATTAACATATTTTGAAAAACCTTTTAATTGAAAAACTCATTTAATTAAACTTTAGAAAATTTAGTTTTTCCTTAATTTTCCAAGAGCTTCACTTAAGAGATTGGCATGCTATCCTTACAAATAGCATCTAAGAACTTAATGATCTTCATTCAATCTTGGTCTTGATGCATTGTTCCATGTCAACTCCTTTGAATCTTTGAATCTCATAAACTCCTTTGATCTTTGACATTGCTCTATTTGATTCTTTGACTTTCCTCATCATGAGTGAACTTGCAAACACTTGAACACAGCGTATAATCAAATTAAAAAGACTCATGCAATAATTCACATTGTTTATCATACATCAAAACCTCAAAAGGGCTTAGTCTTACAATTCGCGAAAATGTGACCAATAGAACAGGCATATGCTTGATCTCTGACCGCCACCAAAGGATTAAAACTTCTATGGCAAATCCCCACCTTGGTTGGCAACTCTCGAATACTAACCATGTATAATGCATCAGACATATCACCAAGATGTCGCATCGCCTCCTCGTCTTCCTTGCTCTGTCCAACCATCTAGACGTTGCCCATCGCAGCATCGCCACTCCCCTGCTTTTCCGTCCTGTTTCCTAACCATTGTCATTTTCCTCTCTCGTGAACATAAAACAGGTGAACGTAAAACACCAGAAGGTGTATTGTTTTGTTGCTGTACAAGTGAGTTTTAGCTTAGTGTTCTATGATTTGGGCCATTTATTTTGTTTTTTATTTTATTTTATTTTTCCTAAACAAAAGATGGAAAAATAAAATAAAGAAAATCCCTTTATAATAAAAAACTAAAAAAAAGAAGTAAAAAGCTCTTTAAAATAAAAAATAAAATAAAGATTTTATTTGCTTTAAATAAAAGGGTCTTTTTATAAAAATTAAAAAAATCTAACCAACCAATCAAACATTTTTCTAGAAGAACTATGTAGCTTTGAATTTCCCTTTGCACCCGGGAATACATAGGAGCAGAATTAATCATTCCGTCAAGATAAAATTAAAATTTTCCTAATTTTTGTGTTCATTTTATTTTTATTCTTTTTTTTTTTTGGGTAAAATTAATATTTTTAAAAGTTATTAAGAGTTTGCACAATTAATTTAAGGTACCATCTTAGGACGGGCGATGTAGGGTTCTAACACCTTCCCTACTCGTAACAGACTCCCGGACCCAAATCTCAATTTTTTTTAAAAGACCAGTTTCCTTTAACAAATGGTTTTTCCAATGTTTTTCCCCAAATAAAATATTGGTGGCAACTCCTACTCTTATTTTTTCCATCGCGGCGCCCGGACGGGACGGTTGCGACAGCTGGCGACTCCACTGGGGACTTTTTGAGAGTCAAGCCTATTATAGTTAGTTGTGCAAAATTTTAATAACTTTTAGTTGTTTGTTTTACCCATTTTACATTATAAATATTGTTTATTTCTTTATTCTACATGTATATATTCTTACAATTTTCCATGTTAATTCTAGGGTAGATCTTAACTTTTAGGGTTGTATAGGTTTGTATGCTCTCTCCACACACTACACTTACACATTGAGCACACACTTATGAGTGAGGCCCTATATCCGGGTCTTGGTAACCCAAAGATTAAGAAAGAGGTTGTGTAGTGGTAGCCATTTTGGGATATACAACCTATCTGGGTATCATGAAAACCTCGGCTAGAGTGTAACCTTTTCTATGATGTCCCATGGCTGGTAGATCTCCTACTGTCTTGGTCAACATCATGAATTTGGATCTTAGCTCTAATGGCCAAAGAATATTGGAATTGTAGAACCACCTTATGGGAGGTCATCGATTAAAGATCCATAACCCATTAGGATAGAGTCCAATGAGGTCACCCAATTTAGGACACAAAGGGAGTGTACTTTCTCCTTACCTTGTTTTTAATTATGCATACAATTCACCATTAATTATTTTTCTACAACCTAATACCTTTGGACGAGACGTTCTAGGAATGGTTAGTTAAATATTTATCATTTAAAACCTTTGAACAAGACGTTCTAGGAATGATTAAATAAACTATGTTCACACTTAACACCTTGGAACGAGACGTTCTAGGAATGGTTAAGCAATTATTTTCACGACCAAGTGCATTTGAACGAGACGTTCTAAGAATATTCACCAAACTAAGACATTTGAACGAGACGTTCTAAGAATAATTAATCAATCTTCATTTGATCATGTGGTACAAATACCAGTTTAATTAATAGTTGCCATGCATGATTTCATGAAAGGTAAAATAATCAATATAACGAGAAAACCGCTACACCCTTATCGTACTCGATCACAAGCCAAAATCATGGATGAACAAGAGCAAGCTCAGAAGTTCGTAGAATATATGGGTCAACTCAAAGAACAGGTGGTTCAAATAATGGAGATGATGCAAGCCATGCAAAAAGAAAAGAACATGGGATGAGAATCCTTCAGCCTCCACTGAAAAACAGCCAGTCGTACCTCTTCTCACTCAAGGCTTCAACCAACAAAGGGTCATGATGCCCCTCACTTTTTACCCGAGCAATCAAACTCATCATTCATTTGACTCGAACAATCCCCCATATGGCCTTCCTCAAGGATTTGTACCACCAGTGGCTCATGGCCCACAAGAAGGTAACCCAAGCTCCCAGAATACCACCCAGGCACAAACCAATGCAGTTGAAATGCCACAAACCATCAACTCACCAGAAGGTAACACCCTATTAGTAGTGCCTTCTGCAAACCTGAACACTCCACCATTCACCCTCCATGTTGGTGCTAATGGGACCCTGCTGGCACAAAACTTCGGGCCCCAATATATTCCTCCAAGAACCTATGGGAAATTCCTTTGAATCAGTCGGGTGAGAATCCTTAATCCAAAGAGAAGTTGGAAATTCTAGAAGAAAGACTGCGAGCTATTGAAGGGCTAAATAGTTATGGTCTTCGGACCGCCTCAGAATTTTGTCTGGTACAAAATGTTGTAATCCCGCCAAAATTCAAGGTGCCTGATTTTGACAAATACAAGGGAATCACTTGTCCTAAAAACCACTTGATCATGTACGTCAGGAAGATGGCATCGCATGCCCATGATGATAAACTCTTGATTCACTTCTTCTAAGACAGCTTGACTGGGGCAGCTTCAAATTGGTACACACACCATGAGCGGGCCCACATTCGATCTTTCAAGGATCTAGCAGATGCATTCTTGAAACAATACAAGTACAACATTGACATGGCTCCCGATAGAATGCAATTGCAAAGTATGTCAAAAAAGAATACAGAAACTTTCAAAGAATATGCCCAACGATGGAAGGAAAAGTGGAGCCCCCATTAGATGAGAAAGAAATTGTAGCAATGTTCATTGATACACTTCAGTCACCCTTCTATGACAGAATGGTTAGAAGCATGTCATCAAACTTTTCTGACATGGTTATAATCGGAGAACAAATTGAAAGTGGGATGAGAAGTGGTAAGATTGTTGAAAGTTCTGTGGTGGCTGTTGAAATAAAGAAAGCTCCATTTGTCATAAAGAAGGAAGGAGAGACGCATACTGCGGCGTCAAAGCAGAAGATTCCTAAGCGTTGAGTATCAAACCAAATTCCTGTCCACTCCCAACCATCTTTTCAAAACACCTACATCCCATATTATCCACCACATCAACAGCCTAACCATCCATATATAGCCGCCACCTCACAAATTCCATCCCAACTTTATCCTATGATGATATCATACTAGCCATCATATCCTACCCAGCATCAAACCTTTCCCACTGTACCACCTCAACAAAAGCCAAAACCTATGCAGTTTGACCCAATACCTATTACTTACACTGAGCTATTACCAAGCCTCATCAACAAATCTTTGTTGGTCCTAGTCCCCCTAAGGTAGTACAACCCCTATACCCAAAATGGTTTGACCTAAATGCTAAGTGTGATTATCATTCAGGAGTGATTGGCCATTCGACTGAAAATTGCAAGACCTTAAAGTACAAAGTGCAAGATCTAATCAATGCAAATTTGCTGAGTGTCCAACAAGATTCTCCTAATGTAGGAGGTTCTGGAGTCAACGCCATAGAAGGCACTGTGAAGCATGACCTTTGATTCTTGTTAGAGTAATTCATTAATGTTAATCCTTTAGCCCTGCCTAAGGCT
Organism: Echinosophora koreensis; assembly: GCA_035048595.1. NCBI lineage: Eukaryota > Viridiplantae > Streptophyta > Magnoliopsida > Fabales > Fabaceae > Echinosophora > Echinosophora koreensis. The sequence continues at coordinate 1,566,464 of JAPCYP010000061.1, read as the reverse complement.
TTAGGTAATCTTGAATAATGGGCTTACTTGTTTCTATTTCAGTATGAATAAATGAATGCATTAAGTTTCCTTGATGTCTCTCCATCTTTTGACTTTACCTTACTTTAGCCTTATCTTTTCATTTCTCCTGAAGTTATCCAGTTATCCAGATTTGAAAATGATTCTCTTAAAAACAAAAAAAATAAAAAAAATAAAAAAAGAAAAAAGAAAAAAGAAAAAAGAAAAAAGAAAAAAGAAAAAAGAAAAAAGAAAAAAGAAAAAAGAAGGTATGTGCTAGCATCTCATCATATGATTTTGATCACCCCATTAATCAAGTTGACAATAGAAAAAATCCTCATCGACTTATATGATCAACTGAGCCGAAAGCATCAAATGAATATTTTTGCAACGACTGAGGCAATCCAAAGGTACCTTTAGTGAAGTAGAGATACTCTCCTTGAAGATGAAAAGCCCACAGATTAAAGTTAGATGCTTAAAAAATGAAAGGAAAAAAAAAGGAAAATAATAGGAAAGAGAGCGACCACTTATTCAATTTGGTAAGTACTATTATTTTTGTCTTTTCATTAAAAAAAATTGAAAATTAAAAATCATGATTTGAAATGAAGAATGGCCATGTTTCTCTATCCTTGACATATAAGCATTATCCGTTGTTACCCCTTTTGAGCCTGAAAGAATTATTTTTTAAAGAACCTTGGGCAAGGATCACCCCTACACTGGGGCTAATTTGAGTTAAATACGGATTGTTGAAAATTAAAAAAAAAAAAAAGAAAAAGAAGAAAGGAAAGAAAATGAATAAATAAGCTCACAACAAAGCCAAATGGAAAAGAAAGAAAATCGAGAAGTGAGCAAAGAAAAAAAAATATTGATACAAGTGGTTGATGCAAAGTAAGAAGAAGGATCCTTGACCCTTTCAACCCACAAACACTCATTTGGGCCTCATTCCTTTTCTTTCATACCCCTTAACATTGGCCACATTACAAGCTTAAAAAAAAGTCCATTCTGATCAACAAAAGATTGTTATCATTTTCATCAATTTTAATTTTGAGACAAAGAAAATATGTGCTCTTTAATACATCGCTCTTGAAAATATAATAAAAATAAATAAATAAAAGAGAGAAGAAAATGGCTCGCTGGGCTGAAAACCTGAAAGGGCGGTCCAGGCAAAAATTAGAGCGTCCCGATGAAAAGATCCATCGAAGAGACTAACTGGGGCAGTTTGAATTTAAAGATAGATCACGAAGTACCCCGATAAATTAAGAATGGGGCAAGTCATATCTTTTGAAGCTGATTGAAGTGGTGCTCGAGACCAATTGACGAAATGTAAACTTCAAACTGGGGCAGTTTGAATTTAAAGGCAGATCATGAAATGCTCCCAATACATGAAGACTGGGAAACTAATATCCTTGGAAACTTATTAAAGTGGTGCTCGAGATCATATGCATGAGAGGCTAGCACTAATCATCCTAAAGAGTATCATTTGAAGAAATGCAAACTTCACATCCTCATCGTTCCCTTATAAAGACATCTCCAACCCCAATATCATTATTTTTCTCGCATCCTTATCACCTTTCACATATTATTATCACATTTTCACTCTCCATCATTTTCTGGTACCCCCTCTTATTGCCATTTACCATGGACTCAACATGCATTTTTCATACTGGAGTGTGAAATAAGTGTCAATAGTAACATTTTCTCTCAAGATATCAAAGGTCATGGAAAGCATAACTATCTCTTAACAAGGGGCAACGATAAAAAAAGGGCAATCAGGCACTTTCATCAGTTGGGATCATCATACCTCTGGTAAGAAGCAAAGCATCAATAAAACATGCAAATGACTTGTCAAATCAGCAAGTTTCGCTCTAGTTCATCCAAGATTTGGCTATGGTCAAAACTCAAAACCTTAAGGGGCCAATGATAAAATGTGATTAAAAAAAAAATAAAAAAATAAAAAAATAAAAAAATAAAAAATAAAAATCAAGCTTTACAAAATGTCTCTTGCATCATGCACTGTTGCAACATTTCAAAAGTAAAACTCAACATCATTGCATCACACTTGGGCATAGGGACCATAAGTTGTATTTCAGTTAGCTTTAGATGGCATAGGGCCTCTTAAGCTTTCTTTTGCTTTTATTCGGCTTTAACGAGCATAGGGCTCATAAGCTGTCTTTGTTAGCTTTAGTTGGCATAGGGCCTCTTAAGCTTTCTTTTGTTTTTGTTAAGCTTTAACGAGCAAAGGGCTCATAAGCTGTCTTTGTTAGCTTTAGCAGGGATAGGGCCTCGTAAGCTTTCATCTTCTTTTCAAGCTCCTGCGGAAACCATCTCCGTGAGCTTCTTTCCAAGTTCCTGCTGATACCGTCTCCGTGAACTTGTTTTATCTTTCCTTTCAAGCTCCTGCGGAAATCGTCTCCGTGAGCTTCTTTTCAAGTTCCCGCGGATACCGTCTCTGTGAACTTGTCTTATATTTCCTTTTGAGCTCCTGCGGAAACCATATCCATGAGCTTCTTTTCAAGTTCCTGCGGATACCGTCTCCGTGAACTTGTTGTATCTTTCTTTTCGAGCTGATGATAACCAAATGGAAGGTTGCCTTGGAATGATCTTTTTAGTTGAATTTTAAACAAGTTAAAATTGTAATCACTTTTGTAACCAAAATAAAGTGAAGAAAGAAACAAAGATGGATGAGAAAGGAATGATGTAGGTGCCACAAACAAGGATGTTTGATAAGCCAAATGATGTTCGCCACAAGAATCTTGGATTCTTGATAAGAACTTAGCTTGGTTCAACCAAGAACCTTGGAGAAAAATATTCTCACAATATGGATTTGATCCAAAATAACATCAAAGTTGTATTTCATCATATTTGGACTTGTTACATATAGGCATGAAGCTGCCACAAATTGTCTTACACAAAGTCCTCATAAGATTCCATTATTCCATAACCCCCTAATAACTATACCACTAATTAGTGTAATAGATTTTTTTACTACAAACAATTAAGTGGCTGCCTAATATTAACTCTCCTACTTAAACCAAATAATAAAATGACTCATAACTAAAAAGGAGTTACTTTAGGCATGCAAGCCAAAAGATTCCCTCCAAACAAGACTGACAAACTCGTGTAAAAATTTGTTCATAATTGCCACCATTATTTTCACCATGATAGAAGCCGAATCTGGTCAAGAGGCATGAAATAAGTTTTGTAGAAAATTTCCTTAGCTTTCCAACTCACCAAAGAATGCATCAATCGGGGATCCGTAGCTCAAGATACAGCCAAAACAAGTCAACTGGTTCATCAATAATGAAAATAAATTTTCATCAAAAATCAATTTGGCCTTAGATTGTACATCATTCTTGGTTTGCATCATTCCCTCCCTCTTGAAGAGAATTTGACCTCGAATTTATTGCCTTTGGGAATCGTGTTCATCCTCCGGGTTCAAACACAATTTTTTTGAATCCATGGGGCACCTCTCTTGCAATTACTTCTTCAACTTCCTTCAAAATAGAATCATCATCTCTAGGCAAAGATATGAACATCACCTTGATTTATTATATAAAGACAATCTCAATTTTTTTGTCAACCTTTGCCTCATTCTTTTTCTGTTGCTCTTTGCTTTTTGTGGTTTGTCCTTCACTATTCTTTTCTTCGTGACCTAGGGGAGAAATGTTAGAAGAAGTAGAAGAATCCCAACATTTGATTCCACAAACTAATCTAGAAGAAGGTATTAGAGTAAAAGATGGCCATGACTTCCCAAGTGAATTTGAAGACTTATTTTCGACTTTAGGGATAGGCCATGCTCTAATTGTCTTCATCTCCTTATATTCCTCTTGCAATTCAACTCCAATTGATTTTTGGCATTCTTCATTTGGAATCACATCTTCAATTTCAGTGAATGATCCAGAGGCTTACTTGGAGTGGGAGTTAAAAATAGAACAAGTCTTTGATTGTAATTCTTACAATGAAAAAAACAAGGTGAAGGTGGCAGCCCTTGAATTCAAAGAATATGCCCTTGTGTGGTGGGACCAATTACAAAAAGAGAGGAGAAGAGTTGGAGAGGAGCCCATTGATACTTGGGAAGAAATGAAAATTGTCATGAGGAGGAGGTTTGTCCCAAATCATTATCAAAGGGACATTCACAACAAATTACAAAGGCTTACCCAAGGGACCAAAAGCATTGATGAGTATTTCAAGGAGATGGAGATGGCCTTACTGAGGTCAAATTTTCAAGAAGATAGGGAGGCTACCATGGCAAGGTTCTTACATGGCTTGAATCAAAATATTCAAGACATAGTGGAGTTACAAAATTATGTGGAGCTTGAAGATTTGGTTCAACAAGTAATTAAGGTGGAGCAACAAATTAAGAGGAGGAAGACCAAATATTCTTCTTCATCGTCTTCCAAATTCCCATCCTCAAATTGGAAGGATAAGCAAAAGAAGGAGGGTACACCAACTAAAGAAGACGTGAGCACCTCTCAAGGTAAGAAACCAATGGAGCCAACTTTTAGGAGCCGTGATGTGAAATGCTTCAAATGCCTAGGCCATGGACACATAGCATCCCAATGTCCAACAAAGAGAACCATGGTGACCATGAATGGTGAAGTGGTATCACAATCCAAGGCTTCAAGTAAGGAGGAAAGTGAAGAAGATGTGCACATGCCGGATGGTGATTTACTTATGGTGAGGAGGCTTTTTGGGAGCCAAGTGAAAGATCATGAAGCAAGCCAAAGGGAGAATATCTTTCATTCTAGATGTCTAATTCAAGGGAATGTATGTTCTCTAATCATTGATAGTGGAAGTTGTGCCAATCTTGTGAGCACTAGATTAGTGTCCAAATTAAATCTTGTAACTAAGGCACATCCAAGACCATATAGGCTTCAATGGTTAAGTGAGGTAGGAGAAATGGTGGTGAACAAACAAGCGGAGGTTCCATTCTCAATTGGGAAGTATAAAGATTGTGTACTTTGTGATGTGGTGCCTATGGAGGCAAGCCATATGTTGTTGGGAAGGCCTTGGCAATATGACAAGAAGGCCATCCATGATGGGTTCTCCAATAAGTTCACTTTCATGCATCAAGACCGAAAGGTCATACTTTCTCCCTTATCTCCAAAGCAAGTTAGTGAGGAGTTTTCATGGCTTGGCTAGTTTTTATAGGAGGTTTTTTAAGGACTTTAGCACCTTGGCTGCACCTCTTAATGAAATTGTCAAAAAGAATGTTGGGTTCAAATGAGGGGAGAAACAAGAACATGCCTTTAAAGAACTTAAGGAAAAACTCACCCATGCACTAATACTTGCTTTGCCTAATTTTGCTAAATCTTTTGAAATTGAATGTGATGCTTCTAATGTTGGTGTTGGGGCTGTTTTGATGCAAGAAGGGCATCCAATTGCTTATTTTAGTGAGAAATTAAGTGGAGCTGCCCTTAATTATCCCACCTATGATAAGAAATTGTATGCCTTAGTAAGAGCTTTGCAAACTTGGTAACACTATCTTTTGCCCAAAGAATTTGTGATTCATAGTGACCATGAGTCTTTGAAATATTTGAAAGGACAAGGAAAGTTAAATAAAAGACATGCCAAGTGGGTTGAATTTCTTGAACGATTTTCATATATGGTAAAACACAAAAAGGGTAAGGCCAATGTTGTGGCGGATGCACTTTCAAGAAGATATTCCTTACTTTCTACCCTTGAAACAAAATTGTTTGGTCTTGAATGCATTAAAGATTTGTATAAGCATGATAAGGATTTTTCAAATATCTATGCTAATTGTGTGCATTCAGCCCAAAATGGGTACTTTAGGCACCAAGGATTGTTTTTTTTAAAGAAAAGAGATTGTGTGTACCAAAAAGTTCCATAAGGGATTTGCTTGTGAAAGAAGCGCATGAAGGGGGTTTAATGGGGGCATTTTGGGGTTCAAAAGGCTTTAGACATGTTGCATGAACATTTTCATTGGCCACACGTGAAACATGATGTGCAAAAATTTTGTGAAAAATGCATTGTTTGTAAAAAGTCAAAGTCTAAAGTGATGCCTCATGGTCTTTCTATTCCTGATTTTCCTTGGATTGGTTTGTCAATGGATTTTGTTATGGGCTACCTAGGACAAAGAATGGTAAAGATTCAGTTTTTGTTGTGGTGGATAGATTTTCCAAGATGGCTCATTTTATTCCATGTAAGAAAATTGATGATGCTTGTCATGTTGCAGATTTGTTTTTCAAAGAGGTGGTGAGACTTCATGGTCTCCCAAGGAGTATTGTTAGTGATAGGGACACCAAGTTCCTAAGTCACTTTTGGAGGACTTTGTGGGGAAAGCTAGGTACCAAGCTTCTCTTCTCCACTACTTGCCATCCTCAAACGGATGGACAAACTGAAGTTGTGAATAGGATACTTTCTTCCATTTTAAGGGTTGTAATTAAAAAAAAAACATTAAGTCTTGGGAGGAGTGTTTGCCTCATGTGGAATTTGCTTATAATAGGGCAGTTCATAGCACTACTAAATATTCACCTTTTGAGGTTGTTTATGGTTTTAATCCTTTAACTCCTCTTGATTTATTGCCATTGCCTAACTCTTCAATTTTAAAGCATAAGGATGGTAAGGCTAATGCTGAATATGTGAGGAAGTTACATAAGCAAGCGAAAGTCCAAATTGAAAAGAGGACCAAAAGCTATGCAAGACAAGCCAACACAACCCAATTTTGTCCGGTCTATTTTTAATCAATTAATAAAATGGAATAGACAGGAAAAAAAAATATAAGATAAAAAAACTGATAAAATAAAAAAAGGATAATGGTGGTTTGAATTAGTTTGATAAATGGTGATAAAGATCATTCAAATTAGAGTTAGTTTTTTAGATAGGAGGAGATAATAAACACTTTTCTGATAGCATAAAGATTATGATAATGATATCTTTTATGATAATATGCTAATCTGATCTTGTATCTTGTTACTTCAATTGAGGAATTTGGTTACTCTATAAATAACAGGTTCTGATTTGTGCTTGGGAGAAGGTTCTCTGATTTTTTTTTTTTTTTAAAAAAGGTTTCTTCTCCATTTACTCAATAATCTTCTTCCTCTTTCCTCTATTTCTATATACTTGCTCCATCAGATATCCGAAACACTAAGTCCTCATTCTTTCGCTAACAGTGTGCTTGTGTTGCCTTCACCGACCTGCTCAGCCGCTGCAGTTTGAATGCCGTTCAGCTTCGCCACCACCGTGCGCCACCATAGAGTAGCCAAACCGGACCACCATCTCCTGCATGAATCTGCCTATAGTAGCGGCTGTCACGACCACAATCAAATCCACCAACACAACAACTGCCGCGATCCACCGTGTAGCCTGTAGCTTGTAGAGCTGCGAACACCACTCTCCAAACGCTGCAACGTCCTCACCGCCACGGGCATCACCGCCGTGCGCCGCTGTTCCAACATCATTTGTACCCACATTGCTCCGCCATGTCCAGATGTCGCATTGCCTCCTCATCTTCCTTGCTCCGTCCAACCATCTAGACGTTGCCCATCGCAGCACCACCACTCCCCTGCATCTCCAACATGTTTCCTAACCATTGTCATTTTCCTCTCTTGTGAACGTAAAACACCAAAAGGTGTATTGTTTTGTTGCTGTACAAGTGAGTTTTAGCTTAGTGTGCTACGATTTGGGCCATTTATTTTTTTATTTATTTTATTTTATTTTTCCTAAACAAAAGGTGAAAAAAAATCCCTTTATAATAAAAAACTAAAAAAAAAAAAAAGTAAAAAGCTCTTTCAAATAAAAAGTAAAATAAAGATTTTCTTTGCTTTAAATAAAAAGGGTCTTTTTATAAAAATTAAAAAAATCTAACCAACCAATCAAACATTTTTCTAGAAGAACTACGTAGCTTTGAATTTCCCATTGTACACGAGAATACGTAGGAGAGGAATTAATCACTCTGTCAAGCTAAAATTAAAATTTTCCTAATCTTTGTGTTCATTTTATTTTTATTCTTTTTTTTTTTGGGTAAAATTAATATTTTTAAAAGTTATTAAGAGTTTGCACAATTAATTTAAGGTACGGTCTTAGGATGGGCGGTGTAGGGTGCTAACACCTTCCCTACTCGTAAGAGACTCCCGGACCCAAATCTCAATTTTTTTTTTTAAAAGACCAGTTTCCTTTAACAAATGGTTTTTCCAACGTTTTTCCCCAAATAAAATATTGGTGGTGACTCCTACTCTTATTTTTTCATCGCGGTGCCCGAACAGGACGGCTGCGACAGAGGCAAAATGATATTTACCAATTTTACCTTCTCCAATGATATTTCCTTTCCGATTACCTCCGAAGGTAACCCAGCCACCATCCTTATGGTTAAGGTCTTGGAACATACACCTTTCTCCCGTCATGTGACGTGAGCAACCACTGTCCAAGTACCAGGATGTGTGTTTCTTTCCTGTTGTTAAGCAAATCTGCAACAGGTATAATCTTATCTTTAGGTACCCAGATTGACTTGGGTCCTTTCTTGTTAGTAGTCATTGGACGGGCATGTTTGACATGCTTGTGATGTATGCATCTAGATGTTATATGTCTACCTTTACCACATACTTTACAGTAAGTGTTGGACGGGTTTGGTTTAGGCTTAACATGTTGTGTTTGAGCTTTTGAAGCTTTATTGTGTGTGTATGAAATTGACTTTTTATGAGATGCTTCATGCTTCTCTTTGTTATAACCAAGGCCAGACTTATCATGAGGTGACCTAGAGTACCTTAAAATTAAACTTAGTTTATTTGAGCCACCTACAAATTTAGACAGAGTGTCTGTCAGATATGTCACATCTTGTTTCAATTTTGCAACTTCACAAGGAACATTGAGCTCACACTTGAGTTTGTTAGTTAGACTGACATTCTCTTATTTTAGTTTGTTATTTTCATTTTCAAGACTTAGTTTTTCCATGCAAACCCTATCATATTCTTTAGATAGTTTTGAAAATCTCTTTTTGAGACTTCTATACTCATGAGACAGAATAGATGAGTTGTGTAATAATTCATCAAAAGCATCTTGAAGGATCGATGGGTCAGAATCCATTACCTCAGCATCAGTGTATTCACTTTCTGGTGATGTATCAGCCATGAGGCAGATATTTGCCTCTTCCTCAACTTCATTTTCTTCATCAGATGAAGACAGATCCAGATCCTCCCAAGTAACCATCAAGCCCTTCTTCTTTTTGAAGAACTTCTTTTTGTCCTTCAGATCTGGGCAGTCAGCTTTGAAATGACCAGGCTTCTTGCATTCGAAGCACAGAGGTGGACCTTTTTCTTCGGAGTCTGATTTCTCCGTGAGGAACTTGTTGTTGAACTGCTTCCTTCTGAAGCCACCTTTCTTTCTCCATATATGTTGAATCTTTCTGGAGATGAAAGACAGTTCATCCTCATCAGACCCTTCATCACTGTCAGAAGGTTCTGTTTCATCTAAGGATTCCTCAGCTTTAAGAACTTTGGATGACTAGCCTTCTTTGCCTTTAGGGCAACAGATTTTCCTTTTCTGGAACTCTCTTCTTCATTGAGCTCAAGCTCATGAACTTTCAGAGATCCAAGAAGTTCCTCCAGGGTGAGAGTATTGAGGTTCTTTGCTTCCTGAATAGCAGTGACCTTAGGTCTCCACTGTTTATGTAAGCTCCTCAAAATTTTTCTGACATGATCTCTATTCTCATATGTTTTTCCAAGAGATCTAAGACTGTTGGTGATGGTTTGGAATCTTCCAAACATTTGATCTATGGATTCATGTTCAGCCATTGTAAATAACTCATACTGATGAACCAGCATGCTTATCTTTGATTCCTTGACTTGGGATGACCCTTCATGAGCTAGGGCAAGAGTATCCGATATTTCCTTAGCAGTGTTACAGCTATGGACTTTATCATGCTCAGATATAGTGATAGCACACATCAAGTAGTGCTTAGCTTTCAGATTGAGTTGATGTTGAGTTTTCTGCTCGAGTCCATTGAGCTCTAGGAATAGTTGCTTCAGCATCACCTCTTGGCTCAGTGTAGCCAGTTTCAATCAGCTCCCAGATAGCCACATTTTGTGCATCAAGTAAAGCCATCATTCTCTTTTTCCAGTGGTCATAATCACTACCATCAAAGAGAGGAGGTCTATTGATTGCTTGTCCTTCTGTATCCATGCCTGTTGGATTGTACTCCCTCAACACTTGTTAGATGCTCAACCTTTTCGAGGATGAGCTCTGATACCAACTGAAGTTGACACAGGGAAACACAAGAGAGGGGGGTTGAATTGTGTTTCTTAACAGTTTTTCGAAAAAGCCTTTTCTCAAATCTTTCACAAGCAAAACAGTAAAAACAACACACAAATAGAAAAACCTTTTTAAAGAGTTAACAAATTTAGATTTAAAAACCCCACAGTTAGTATAATAAAAAACTGTAAAAGATAAGGGTTAGAAGATTCACACAAGTTTTTTTTATCCTGATTTACTCTCTTCCAACCAAGAGCTACGTCCAGTCCCTTCTACCTGAAGGTTTTCTCCACTATTCTCCAAATAGATTACAAGTATTCAACACCTCTTCAGGCTACAAGTATTCTTTCTCTACCAAGCCTCTTCAGGCTCTAAGTCTAACAAAGAGATTTAAGATCTTGATCTAAGAACTCATTATGTGTGAGAATATGAAAGTTTAAGATCAGTAAGGTTTACAAGTAAACTTGTTTACAAATTCAGCAGAGATTTTGCAATTTGATATCAGAGCTTGTGTATGTTATGTCTCTGAGGTTCTTCCAGTATTTATATAAGAAGAGCTTTGCTTTGTTGAACTTCTTCAATGGTCTTCAAGATAAATCCGTTTAGACATAGCATTAAATGCTTGGACCCGTTGAGACTGATAACTTGATATGCTTCATGGAGAAATGCTCTTGTTTATCAGAGGAATGCTCAAAGTAGAGCCGTCACTTCCCTGTTGTACCAAAGGTTGTATTCTGACTTTCCTTCTTTGTACTTGACTTGAACTTTACAGCAGTGTAGTTGACAGAGTATAAAGGTTTATGTTTTCAATGGTACTATATTCTTTTATCCAAGAGACAGAGAGTTTACAAATGAGGCATCACGGGAAAGAAACATATATTCTCTTGAATTAATATTCAATCATTTGAAATAAATACGTTTATCCTTAGACGGGTTCACGTTTTTAAAACTTGTGGACGCGCAGGTCTTTGGACGTGCAAGATTAACTTATCAGTAAGACGGGCTCGTCTACTGATACTGCATCTAGAGACTTTTGTCTAGTTCCAAGTATTGGACTCGCTATACTCAATAGCTCGTCGACTGATGTGGCAAATAGTGAGACTACTCGTCTATTAACAAGTCTTTGGGCTTGTTATTTTTATGAAGGTTATTTCAAAGTCTCGTCTACTTGACAATACTTTGCCATACAAATTTAACCTTTTTGTTAACATCAAAACTTAAGAGATTATTTAATCCAAAACCACTTTGGTTCTAACATGTACTCCCTCAACAGGTCGACTAGCCTGCTTATGAAATCCTCCGGCAACAATCACTACTACAGAAAGGGGATTTGATAGCGCTTTTTTTTGGCCTTTAGTAGCGCTTTTAAGCGCTATCTATTTACTCGCTGCTGAAGGTGGGAGAGATTCAATAGCGCTTAAAAAAGCGCTACTGAAAGTAGGAATAGGCAGCGCTTCCTTGATAAAGCGCTGTCTAAAGTTAGAAATAATGCATTCTGTTGTATACTTTAAACAGCGCTTTCTCAAGGAAGCGCTACCTAAAGTTTTAAATAGATAGCGCTTTCTGAAACAAGCGCTGTCTTATATATAACTTTAGGCAGCGTTTTTTCAAGAAAGCGCTACCTATTCCCCCCCTTTTTTTTTTTAATTATTCACTTTTGTTTTTCTATATTTCCCACCTGCACTCAACAATTCACATCAACACTGCATTAATTACTACATACAACCTATAATACCAAGCCCACCTAAAAAACATGAGAACAACCTAGCTACTGTGATGTAAAAATCAATCACCAAAACATATATAGAAATCTCATGCAGCAGCTTAAAAATCATAGTATGCAAAAATCCAGTAAACACCCCATCCAACATCATGGCAGCTGCAAACCATCCCTTAGCAATTCACAGCAACACTGCATTTAGTTACATCACATACACACACTTTGAAAATGTACAAAGCTTAGTAAGCATATATAAATCAAACCAAATATCAAAATCATGCATATAACCAATTAAGTAATATATACTTTAACACAATTCACAGTAACGCTTACACATAACCAATTCTAATATTTAAGTCCATAAACCAAAAGGTCGCTAACCTACACTAGACAATTACCATGCATACTAACAATATGTATACCAAGCTAATCAACACACTAGTAATTCTAAACAATTTGTGCATGCGGCTTCCATCTTCTGCTTGATCGCACAAAATCCTTGCTGTCGGCCTGCATAAGATACACAGACACAGATCACTTGCACATACACACAAGTCTAACAATATAAGAGAGACACTAGCTAGCATAATATCAGAGTATGTCGTACCCTTTAATTGTTGATAAATTTCATAACCACATAACGACACCACTCGTCTTTAAGTTGAGTAAGTTGATCATCAGAGTATGTGATGCATTTACATTCAGGAAAATACTGCAAAATGAAAATTAAATCGAATTAGAATGATCAAATCTGAGTATTTAAACTATATAAGCTAGAACTGAAATTGAATACCGTGGTTGGGATTTGCATTTGGTTCTGAATGATGATATCCTTGATAAATTTCAGAATGTAGTAGCCACAATCGTTGTCGTTCGGTTGACGGGGGCACTATAAAACCAAAAATAATAAATTAATTCTTTTAATTTTTTTAATTTAAATTAAATAATTGCATAAGAATTTTCTTAAATACCATTATAGATATCCATTTAGTCGTCTTGGATGATTTAGAAATTCGAGACTTGCCTCCATTTAATCCACGATGAATTAGCAAAGCCCTGAGTGCAAAATCAAACAATTTCATTGAAGTACAGGTTTCGAACCAACATATATATGAAGATAACAATAAATGCATTTATATACTTACTGATTGTACGTATCCCTCATTTTTTTGTGATTGTTAAAATGCATATGCAAGGGATCTAAATAGTATACAGTGTCCTCTTTGGGATTGATCACTAACAATACCCAATGACCCCTACAAAAATGTTGATCAGTTAGGAAATCTTAAGCAGCTAATCACATCTCATAAACGTTACTATCGTTAATTAAATTAAATGACTCACACTACATTGCAAGGTGACAAAAACAAGGTCTCATCCTCTGGCTTTGCCAATGCAAAACGTTCAGCTACATACCCTTTTATTTCCACAGCGTCAAACTGCATATGTGTTCGGTGTGGGCATAGAAACACAAACCTCCGAGTCCGTTCTTCTGGGATTAGTATCTCTCGATACAAGTACCTTAAATTAAAACATGTATACAAGAAATGAAAAAGATAAAAACTCAAACTGAAAAAGCAGGACAACAGAAAAAAAGAATTCCATAGAAATAGATATGTAATAGAAACAAAGAAATGAAATTTAAGCTAAAGCAAGCCTGCCACCGAGAGTTTAAATAACAAACTCAATTTTCATCTTCCTCCATCTCTAAACTACCCATCATGAGAGTTTAAATAACAAACTCAATTTTATCAAACTCAATTCTTAGCATTCAAAAAAGATAACCACCAGAGATCAGTATCAATAACAAACTCAATTTTCATCAAACTCAAAGTTGTATATGTTGTTTACTTCAAAGTTTGATGTAGTACCTGAGATATACGCTAATAACAGTCTGTGACAACCATTCATGATTGAGAATTTCTCCAATCTCGGCACCTTCACCACCGAGCTCTAATGTGTGCTCATAACCCAGAATATGCAGTAAATGATAATGGATCACTTACAACTACGAGGTGGCTTGGCCATGCCACATAGGTACCTATTGCCTGCTCCACTGTCATCACATCTGCATTCACAAGTGGTACAGGCAATGGTGCATCGCCCTCAACGGCAAACTCAACCACAACTTTTACATGACCTGGAGATATTGGTAGGTTGTGCAGTGTGCCACCTGATTCGTTATAGACGGTCCCCCTAGCAACCATGCGATGAGTTGGGCTTGACAAATATAGGTTGCATGCATTATTGCCCTAAACCAATGATAAACAAAATATTAATATGTAAACAGTTAATGTAATACGTACACGTAAGGAAAACGATTAATGTAATGATTATTGCCTCGGGTGGCACAAGAGTGCAACTATCTCTGGCACTATGTGGGGTAGGGGTAGGTAAATCAGGCTCATGCCCCTCCACTGGTTCCTTGTCCTGCTTGCTGTTTTTCAATTCCTGGACTTCTTTAAACAGTTGGTTGACCATCCTCTTCAATTCTATTGTTTCTTCTTGTTTTGCGCGCTTTTGTGATCCGAAGATAGTTTTCTGAGTGACACCAAAACCCACACCCCTATAGCGACCAGAATACTCTCTGGCAAGTAAGGCCCGGGCAAGGATGTCTTCACGACAACCACCATCTGTTATCTCCCCCTGTGATACAGCCTGTGTTAGGGTCTCCTGAAACACAAATATTATTGACAAAGATGTTAAACATAATTATCATAAGAAAATAACAAATGAAAATGTTAATTAATGCTATCATACTTACAATTCTTTCAGCCACTTCCCTAGTGGGGGGGTGGTCAATCACTCCCTCCTCGTTTCTACGGCCTTCCATCCACAAAATATGACGTTCAATTGAATCAACTTCTGGATCTTTACCCGCCTCCAACAGCTGTACATTTAAACAAACAAATTAAAATTCATCATCTTGCTAAGAAAGAAACCAAAACATGTGTTAAATAAACCAAGTTATAATTAAGGATATTATAAATACCATATCTTCTTCAATGCCAGCATACCCCTTAACCCCTCCTTTGAAAGGGTAGTCAGGATCTAACGCTCTTTGCCTATTTTCTTCGCTTATTCTCTATATAGACACAGAAATATATCAATTTGACCTTTGTCAGAATCAATAAGGCATATAATCATAAAGGCATATAAATATGTATTGCTACCGTCCTATATTCATATCAAAAAAAGGTTTCATACTCCCATTCATTTGTTACAAATGCTAATACTATATCATACTCATTGTCTTTATAATGGAGTTGTTCATTTGCATTACAGTTAGAACCTAATATCTCCATGGTGCTCAATCATACATGACAAAAGTAGTTGGGTGCAAGTTGATGTTATTGAGTACCAATATGGACTTCAAAGCACAATCCCATCAATGAAACAAATGGTAAGAGAACCATAAAAGAAAGCCCAGTCTAGATTGTCTAGCATGTATACAAGTTATAAGGATATTGTACATACCAAAAATTCCTCATCTCCTGTGCATTTTGCTACAAAAGCTATCCAATCTTCCATGCTTATAAAATCTTTATATTCTGGTGGAGGCTCACGTCTGACATTCCCGTTGTCGTCTCTAAGGTACTCTCTCGTCAAGTTTGTCCGAAATGTCCGGTGCATTTTTCCGGCACGCTGAATTAGAGTACTCCGCCGGGTCTCATCAACCTCAAAAGTCATCTGCAACAACAATATAAACAAAATCTCAGAGTATAAGTATGTCTACATATGAAAGAAACAGCATAACTAACTCTTGTTAATTAATTTACCTGTACATCACGCCAGATCTCATCTTTGAGATCCTTCAAAGCTCGACTCCTCCAACTCTTGCAAGTAATAGGGATTGTTTGCCGCACTTTTGACCCAATGTAACTAATCAGGTCTCTACCATTTCTACCAATGGGCTAACCCTTAACATTCCATTTAACCTAATAAAAATTGATTAAGTGTATAAATTTAGATAACAAACAATTAATAGAATGAAACAATTAATTAGATTAATTATTAAGTATTTTACCATAATTTTTGGTCCTCCTTTACTCCTCTGGCGGATAATCTTCTTCTTAAAGGTTGGCCCACGACGCCTCACCTTTCGTGTGGCCTCCTCAGCACTATCATGATCACTAGGAGGATGATCGCTGGGAGATGCCATTTACCTGCAACAAAATTAAACACACAAGTAAAAAACGTCAATTCATAATCATGATAGTTTACTTAGAGAAATTCATGGATATAAATTTAAATTACCAAGAAATTTAAAAAACACAATCCCTACATACATGTTTTAAGTCAATCTTTTCCTTTTCCTTGATGGATTGAGACTTGCGCGTCCCTTATTGGTACGAAATATTGGAAGGAACCAATGTCCCTCATCATGATCATTTCTAATATACATATCATCCTCTCTAGTTGGATTAGCCTCATGTGATTGTGACGTTCCGAAGAAAGGGTCATCCTCAATATTAGCATCTTCATGTGCTTCATCATCAATCTCATTAACAATTTTTTTGTTAGTCAATAGAACAATGGACCAATTTGTATCAGCTGGATCGGTGACATAGAACACTTGTTGAGCTTGCGATGCTAAAATAAAAGGCTCATCTTTATACCCCACCTTATTGAAATCCACCCGCATGAACCCCAACTCATCCATTTGTACACCGTTATTATTGTCAACCCACTTACATTGGAGCACAGGCACCCGAAACATTGTGTAATCCAACTCCCATATGCGTTCAATGACCCCGAAGTACGACATATTCGCGTATATGGGGTTTCTGTCTTTTGCACTTGAGATATGCATGGATTGAGCTATAAGAGTCACCCCGCTATTTTGCATTGTACTCCGATCATCTTGTTCTTTTGTATAGAATGTGTACCCATTCATCAAATAACCTGTGTAAGAGAAAACATGTATAGTTGGACCTTTCGCTAACCACCTCAATCTTTCTGAAATCGAGGTAGGATTTACAGCAAACTCTGCAGAAATGTGATCTTTTAGCCAAGTTATAAAACATCGATTGTGCTCTCTTGTTAACCAATTTTGACTCTTATTTGGGTACGAACTCTTAAGTATGTCCTTGTGTTTTACAACATATAACTCAACCTCATCGGCGTTCTGTAGAACATACAAGTGTGCTTGCTCCCATTCTTTCCTTTGTATAGTCAATATTTCAGTTCCAGAAATCCCCTGCCCTGCGGTTCTTCCTGCGTGACGAGACTTTGGCAGACCTACGGAATATTCAACATTGGATAGGTAGTCAGTACAGAATTCAACAGCTTCTTCGACTATGTACCGTTCAACGATACAACCCTCTGGTCGTGATCGATTTTTAACATAACCTTTTAATATCTTCATATAACGCTCAAACGGGTACATCCATCTCATATAAGCTGGCCCACACAATTGTGTCTCTCTAACCAGATGAACAGTCAGATGAACCATGATGTCAAAGAATGAAGGTGGGAAATACATCTCAAGCTCACACAAAGTCACAACAATTTCTCTTTGCAACGCTGGCAACTTTCCAGGGTCAATCACTCTACTGCAAATTGCCTTAAAGAAGAAACAAAGTTTAGTTAAGGTATGCCGCACTTTGTTAGGTAAAATGGACCGTATACCGATGGGTAGCAAATTTTCCATGAGAACATGACAATCATGGGACTTTAAACCCTTTAACTTGAGGTCTTTCATCGATACGAGGTTCATAATGTTTGAAGAGTACCCCTCTGGAACCTTAACTCCATGAAGAAACTTACAAAAAGCAACTTTCTCTTTTCTAGATAGAGTATGAGCAGCCGGAGGTAAATATGTATTTTTTCCCTTCTTTACCGGTCTCAATTCTCGTCTCAATCCCATACTAACCAAGTCCAGCCTTGCATTAATGCCATCTTTAGTCTTCCCTGGCACATTGAGTAAGGTGCCAATAACACTATCAAATACATTTTTTTCAACATGCATTACATCAATGAAGTGTCTTACGTATAATGACTTCCAATATGGCAGCTCAAAGAAAATCGACCTTTTCTTCCACCCTCGTGTGACAAGCTCTCCCGCAAAAGGTTTCCCAAATTCAATACTCAAATCTTTTACCTTTTCATACAGTTGCGCACCCGTCAGCGGCAAAGGAGCTACACGTTCTTCTGTATTCCCATTGAATGCCTTTCTCCATGACCGATAATGATGACTTGAATGCAAAAATCTACGATGCCCAAGGAACACATTCTTTTTTCCATGTTCCAACCGCATCCAATCCGTGTTATCTTCACATATAGGGCATGCACACTGACCTTTGATACTGTATCCTGACAAATTACCATATGCCGGAAAATCATTAATTGTGCCGAAGATCATAGTCCTTAGGGTGAATCTTTCTTCTCTATACCCATCATACACCTCTACACCTGTCTCCCACATTTGCTTCAAGTCTTCAATTAAAGGAGCCAAGTATATGTTGATATCATTTCCTGGTTGTTTGGGCCCAGAAATTAACAAAGACAACATCATATATTTGCGCTTCATGCATAGCCATGGAGGTTGGTTATAAATCACCAAAATCACAGGCCATGTACTATGAGAGCTACTCTGAACACCATGCGGGTTAAATCCGTCAGTAGACAATGCAAGTCGTAGATTTCTTGGTTCTTGCCCGAAATCAGGATAATCATGATTAATTCGTTTCCATTGAGGAGAATCAGCCGGGTGCCGCAGCTTGCCATCTTTAATCCTTTCATCCTCATGCCATGTCAAGTGTCTTGCATCTTCTGAACTACGGTACATGCGCCTAAATCTGGGAATTATGGGAAAATACCATAGAACCTTCTCTAGAGCTGATTCTTTCTTCTTATACCGTGAGGCATTACATTTAGGACACGTCTTTAACGATGCATATTCATTCCGAAAATAAAATGCAATCGTTAGGACAAGCGTGTATCCTCTCATAGCTCATGCCAATAGAGCGTAACATTTGTTTAGCCTCGTATGTCCGACTAGGAAGCACATTATCCTCCGGCAACATATCTTTCAATAGTGTGAGTAAGTCGGTAAAGCTCTTATCAGTCCATCCATTGCCCGATTTCATGTTATACAACTTTAACATCGCCGACAATCTTGTGAATTTAGTACAACCCTCATACAACGGTTTCTCAGCATCACTTGTCAACTTCTCAAACATTTGAGGACAATCACGAAGATCTTCTTCGACCACGCTTGCCATCTCTTCAAAACGGTCGGCATCATATGTGTTTGTACCAATGTCATTTGGCGTATATCTCCCACTATTCCCTATAACACCAGAATCACCTCTTGTCTCACCATGCATTGTCCAACAAGTATAACTTTGATCAATTCCATTGCACACTAAATGTCCTTCCAACTCAGCTACACTAACTCGTCTTGTATAAAAACAACTTAAACAAGGACATACAACTCTACTAGGGTTTTCTGCATGCCCAACTGCAAACCTAATAAAATCTTGCACTCCGTCCTTATATTCCTTCGACAAACGATTGGCGAACATCCACTTCCGATCCATATTTTCACGATCTACCACAATTATTTTGAGTTTGAACAGGAAACTAAGGTTAATGCATGTCTATACCGATAAAAATAAACATGTCTAATTATACAACTAAAGGCTAGACTAGCTGTTCAACAAGGTGGCTCATCCCACAGGAATTTGACTGCCCTGATTCACGATCTTAAACGGTTGAGAGACCAAAAGTCTGATCTTGATTCATAGCATGGAACATGATGAATTCCCACTACGTACCACATTGCAATTTTCTTGTTCTAATCTCTATTCCTGCAATTATTTATTTTAAATTAAAAAACAATACTGGTCTAAGTTTATGCACGCAATCTCTCACAACTGAGATGATGCACTATATATTATCCCAATGTCTGTCAGAGGTGCTAATAGGAACATTCTACTACGAATAAAGATTGATTTAAAAAATGAACTATCAAATACTAGAATAATTTATTATGACCTTTGTTACCTATGTACTTCTATGATAACACACACAGTCACAGGAGGACAATCCTAAGCAATGTTTTCGTTTGTGCAGTTGTTTAAGCTTGTTAATTTAAAACGATTGAGGATAAACACAACACAATGCTACCACCAATTACATATTAAGCAGCAGGGGAAAACTAGATATTACATAGCCACCATGTGCATCACTACAGAAACACAAATCACAATTTTGACTTGCCATAAAAATGCAATCATATGAACCATTTATTGCAGTCCAAAAGCAAAATAGCAGCAGCCAAAGAGAACAGAAAAAACAGAACCATAGGTCCAACCAGCAACAAAGTCCCACCCAATATCTTAATCGCATTCTACAAACAAAACACAAGTTGAGGTACAAACTTCACATCTCACTCTGATTTGGGAGGAAAATGAAATCGAAGAAAGGAATAACAACCAATATAGCCAAATGTCATTTGTTAATAACAATGTTCAACCACAAGTTGCTGATACAAACTTCACATCTCACTCTGATTTGTAATAAAGGAAAAGACAAAAAATAAAAGAACAGAGTGAGGATTTTACGAACCTTTCCAGACACTGATTTTGAGGGCTTCTTTGTTGAGGTACCTCTGCCGTTGCGCGCTGGATGCGAGGTGGAGAGAGGGGCTGCCGTTGCTGGACGCGAGGCGGAGAGAGGTGCTGCCGTTGCTGGACGCGAGGCAGAGAGAGGTGCTGCCGTTTCTGAACAGAGGCGCGACGCTAGGCTTACACAGGTGGCGCAAGCAGTGAGGGCGGCGGTAGCGACGACGGTTGAGGGTTTGGTGGCGGTGGAGAGGAGGGTGGTGATGTTGGGAGGGTTAGAGGCGTGAATGAGCTTGTTTCCGAGAGGGTTCTGTACGTGGGAGGGTTCAAAGAGAGAGGGTCGCGCGAAACAAATTTTAGAGAACAAAGAAAAAGCGTGGGAGGGATTAAGTTTTAGGGAAAGGAATAGGTAGCGCTTGTTCAGGAAAGCGCTATCTATTTATATTATAAAGATAGCACTTTCTTGAGAAAGCGCTATCTATTCCAACCCAAAAACTTTTAACAGCGTTTCCTTAAGAAAACGCTACCTTAAGGTTTAACTATGATAGCGCTTCATCAAGAAAGCGCTATTAAAAGTGTTCCGCCTCTTTTTACACAGCGTTTCTCAATAAAGCGCTATTGAATGTGCGCTATCTAAGCCCTTTTCTGTAGTAGTGAATGCACTAACGTAGGTTATCCTTTTGTCTTTTTATGTTTCCAAATTGACTTCTTCCAATGGGTTCTTTGTCTTCACCGCGTGTTCTCTTTCTTTTTGCGGTGATTCTTTGAATCCTAGAGGTACGTCATCAATCACGCAATCATGCAACACGTCGCTGTGAGCGCATACTGCCTTATTAGCCACGTAGGACGACAGTCGAGTCAATTAGCTCTCAAAGACTTCCATTCTTGGCCTCCATTAGGCCGATTAGCCTCGGCCTCCTTGCTATCGGTCGTGATTCCTTTGTCGGCCCTTGTTGACAACTGGATGCAGTATTGATCACATACGCAGGCTTCCAATGTATCCTTGTTGAACCCTTCGTCGGCCGCATTCATTGGCCTGACATTTGGATTATATATCTTGAAATCGACATGCAGATGTTGCATGTAACATGGGCTATCGTCGGCTTCAGTTATCTCCAGATTGCCATCGGCGTTCCAAAGAACCATCTTCTGATGAAGAGATGATGGTATGGCGCCGACATCATGGATCTAGTCTCTCCCAAACAACATATTATAACTTGTTTTGGACGGAATTACCACAAATAAAGTGGGTCTAGAGACAGATCCTACATGAACGTGAATTATTGCTAGCCCGTCGGATGGTGACACTTTTCCAGCGAAATCAGTGACAGCCATATTGGTTGGGATCAAGACAACCTCATCTTTCCCAATCTCTTGAACATAGTTCTGGGGATCAAATTGATCATTGCGCCACCATCGACCAAAATTCGATGAGTAGACCTGCCTTTGACTAAAGCTTTTATGTGTAGTGGCCGAAGGTGGGCCTTCATCTCTTCTGTTGGCGGCTCGAACTACATGGCGGTTTCGACCAATGAGATGTTGTTCTCAACCAAGAAAAGTAAATCTTCATACAAATTTTCTAGCTCCTCTTCATCCTCTTCGGTGTAGCCAATTTCCTGTCGAGCTTCAAACTTAGCTGGAAGTATCGAGACGAAATTGATTCCCCTCATAGATGTTATGATCTCATCTAAGTCTTCATCGAGACCAACATCTAAATCAAACTGCTCATCATCATCCAAACCCAGTGGATCGTTGGGATCATCTAGTGCCGCGATCACTTCTTCGGGTGTGAGCTCAGACAGCTTGCCTTTGCCCTTTTTGTTAGATGGTTCTGCAGCTTTTTTTCCCCTCGGCTTATCTTGAATCATGGTTTCTTCCGAAGGTGTCGAGCTTGACTCAGATGATTCCTTAACCACAATGATCTTCATCTTTTGGTCCTTTTGAGGGACTTTCTCGACTACCAAGCAATCGGTTTCTGATGCCTGTTCTCTGATGACTATATCTTTGGCGGCCTCATTAATTCTTTTGGCCTACCGAAGTCTTTGCAGTATTCTTTTCTAGGTTCTCGACAATACTCAATTGGAGGGCCCTTCCCTTTTCTGTTTTGGTGATAACCTCCTCTAAGTGTTTTCAGAGTAGTAATGTAGAGCCTTTTTCTGGAACCTGCTCTGGAGTTCTGCCGATTACTGGCCTTGACGTCCTACTTGGCTCATCTCTTCCTCCTCTACCCTATTTTAGTGTTGGGGCTTGGAGCTTAGGTCTTTCGGCATCACAAGCTTTTTTCAACCACTTGTCGATAGCCACATTTGCCGAAGGAACCCTCATTTTACCGTTGCTACCTAATTCTTTGCCCTCTGGGGCGGTTCGACCAACCGTCCTCCAGATTTCATTTTTGGTCGTGAATATGTTCACCCGATTGCTGGAAAGCGTACTCCCTGTCAAAATACTATGTTCTTCTGGCCGCTCGGCTAGCACGTCGTTCTGTAGTGGCTTCACTATAAACCGACTGACACCTAGGGCACATTCTCGGCTTACCCTTCTGCTTCTTTCTTTCAATAAAGTGTTCTAGCGATTCCCCTGCTTTTAAATAGATATCCATAGCACCTTCCATGTTGATGTCAGCTCCTTCAGGTATGTCCTTGACATTCACCACATTCACCATGTTGATTGGGAATGTGGCCTTACTTTTATCCTCAATAGTTTTGCGCCTGACCCGCCTTTCACCACCTGCTGCTTTTGTCCACAGCTTGTTTTCACAGCTTTCCCCGCAAACTCTCTTGACAAAGTGCTCCAAAGACTCACCTTCTTCCGGCCAAAAAGTAATCATTTTTTTTTTGCCAGAATCAGCACCTTCAAGAATTTTTGCAGTTTCCGCTACCTTTACCATAGCACTCAGAAAGGAAGTCATTTCACCCTTACCAACTTTTGACTTTGCTCGCCATTCTCCACCGGGTGGTCGTGTCCACAATAGAGTTTCGTGGTACTCTCCTGCTCTTACCGGCTTATGAAGATCGACAGCATGAACCAGGTCAGCATCTATCTCCTTGGAGACGTGATCCGTATGAACAATGTTCACCATGTTAATAGGCCAAACTCCCACGAGACCTACATTCATCTGGAAAATATCAATATCAAATTTCATGACCATCCTAGCCTTTTCTACAAACATGAGCCTTCCTTCGTTTATAGCTTTCTGAACAATATCCTTGAAACGAACACAATCATTAGTTATATGACAAAAATTATGATGAAATTTACAATATTTACAGTCTTTAATCTCGTCAGACTTTATAAGCCTATGATCGTCTGATGGTTTGAACTGTCCGTCTTTCAGCAATAAATCAAAGATTTGTTTAGCCTTCGTGGTGTTGAAGGTATAAGTATTCCTATTTATGTATCCTATCTTCTCTTTGCTGCGTGTCGGCTTGAGAGGGCCATTCTGCTGTTCGGCCAAGCATACGTTTGTTTAGATGTCGCTACCCTCTTCATCGAATTACTCTATTTCGATGTATGTGACTCTTTCTTTCTGAAACAACTTCTTCTGTTTCTGGAATTTTTCAGCCCTCAGTTGTTCTATTTGGCAAACTTTGTCCGCTGGCTGAGTCATATCCACAAATTGTTGATTGACCAATTTCTTCCTTATGTGACAGTCGAGGCCGGCTGCGGCGATCTTGACTATTTCAGATTCCGGAATAGGCGTGAAGCACCTACTTTTCATTTGTCGGAATCAGGCGAGGTAATCAGATACAGGCTCATTGGGGATCCTTTTAATGCTGAACAAATTGGTGAGCCCGACCTTCAATTCGCCCCTGAAGAATTGGTCGTGGAAATTGCACTCCAACTGGGACCAAGTATGGATTGAATTGGGACTCAGTGTTGAGAACCACGTAAACACGTTCTTTGTAAAAGAACTTGGAAAATATCTCATCTTGAGATATTCATTAGAAGCTAATTCTCCCATTTCGATGGTATATCGGGTGATGTACTGGACTGATGATTCTCTATCTTCTCCAGAGAATTTTGAAAGTATGGGGACCTTAACTCCCCTGGGCAGTTCCACTTGTCGGATCCACTCTAGAAATTTCGAAACCAAGTAAGGTTGTTTGATGATCGATTTTTTGTTAGATATTTTATTTCAAAATAACTATTTTTGAAACCTGCATAACTGTAACAGTCTTCAGGTCAAATGGAATTCCTTTATTAGCTGAAGCACATTGGGAAACAGAAATAGGTTATCTGATCATAATGCTTGATCATCGTGTTCTTTACTTGCTCACGATTACTTATGCTGAAGTATTAGAGGGAGAATCTTGTAATCCTTCTACATCAATAGCAGCCTCTTAAGAAGCACCTAGTAGGAGAACTATTAGTAGATGTTGGAATATTAAAAGAAGTTTCAAAGTAACAAGGAAGAGATAGTAGTTTACCTTTGGGAGCAGTCTTGGGGGCACTCTTAGGAGGTTTTGGTTTCTTAACAGAAATAGGAAGAGGGTTAAGAGCTAGTTGATTTGATGCTTCTCTAGTAACTAGCTGAGTTAAGTAACTGGAGATAGAAGCAGGAAAAATCTTTTTTGGAATTGAAGGCTAGCAGTTTGGGAAAACAGATGTTTCTCCAGAAATTCTATCAAACGAGGCATAGGTGAAGTTGTACATCTTCCGTATGTTCAAAGTGATTAATTCTGAGATATCTTTATCCAAGAGAGTTGGCTTGCTGAAAGAGGTCACCATAGATTGATAGGCTAAATGAATATGTTGGATTAGTCCAAACTGTCGAGCCAGTAAATGAGGATAGTAAAACTCGACTGATGTCTTATTATGGTGAGCGTTGGGTTTCACTCCATACATCAAATCCCTAGCTGTCAATGCATTACTCCAATTGGAGATTATGTCATGAATAAACTGAGTGCCATTGGAAGCATCATGCTTTATTCTTGCCCAGATAGGGCCATGAGGTTCGTCAACCAATGGATAGAATTCCTTGGCATGGCATGAAGAGTTCACAAACAATTTGGAAGAAATGTCAAATGCTTATTGTTTGGAGGTGGGAGATGATTGAAGAGCTTGGCCTAAGGAAATTGGAGCCGATCGATGATGATGATGCAGTCTTATGTGAGAGAGAAATGAATTCTGGGAAATAATGGGTAATCCACAGTTATAGGGACCAAAGAGGACCTGGGATGTTTTCTAGCTTCTCATTTTCTTCAACCGATTCACCAAGCTAAAAAGGCCTTTGTACAAGAGTGACAAAAAAAGAGAGCCCAAGGCTAAGCTTTTACCCGAGGTAATCAAAGAAACATAATAGGATAATTCCTACAGAACGACTATTGATTTTGTACATACAAAGTATTTGCACAACCAATATAAGAGAAACGCGTTGTGTTCATTGTCTAATACATTACCTTTAGACTTGGCATTGCAAAAATGAAATTAGACTAGGTAGTAGTGGCTTTGGAAAATTGTATTTTCAACGCCTCACTTGGAAGATGATAAAGTGAGGGAGTTCATCTCCAGTAACAGGAAGCCTAATGATTGCGGTCACATCTAGCAAAGTAGGGCTCATAACACCAAAAGGAAAGAAGAAACCATCGATAGATGTAGACCGTCATGCTGGGACAACATAATAATGTCATAAATCCCCCATTCCTTTTGGTTCTCACCTCGACTGGCCGAAAATCAAGCTAGCCAATTGGTATATTGTACGATTGGGTGAGGCCTTGTGCGTAGATTACTAGTGCATTTAGCAATGGAATACAACCAAAGCCTAAGCTTTGATACCACTTGATGACAACCAAAGGATGGGTTGCCTTTGGAGATGATCTTATGGTTGAATTTTATAAAACCAAGTTGGATATCAAGTTTAAGTTCAATTCAAAAGAAGAAGAAAAAAATAAAAATGGAAGAAGAAAAGGAATGGAATGGCGCCACAAACCAAGGTGGTTTGATAAGCCAAGTGATGTTTGTAAGACCCAATGACATAGAGATTTTGATATATGACAAAT
Organism: Echinosophora koreensis; assembly: GCA_035048595.1. Taxonomy (NCBI): domain Eukaryota; kingdom Viridiplantae; phylum Streptophyta; class Magnoliopsida; order Fabales; family Fabaceae; genus Echinosophora; species Echinosophora koreensis. Next base: position 1,539,972 of record JAPCYP010000061.1, on the reverse strand, counting down.
ATACAATTTAATGTGTGTGCAAGTGTTTTAGTATCAAGTTACAAAGACAGGTATCAAGCTGTAAAGTATCAAGCTCTGTAAGCAACTAAAGGAGAATATCCAAAGAAGAACTTGAAGAGCTCAAGGAACAACAAGCAAGGACAAACATCAAGGAGTCATCAAGACAAGAGCTTAAAGAAGAAATTAGAATTAAGTCTTAGATGATTTGTAAGAGAAGAAATCTCTTATTCACAAATAGCTCAGTTGAAATGATGCATGAAGAAAATCAATTTTCATAACCTGCATTAAAAAGGAATAAGTTTTAATGAAAATGATTTTTGGAAGTTAAGTAAATTCTCTGTCAGTACAGCCATGTATTAAATGGATTTATACCATTTCCTGTAACTGACAAGTGAATATAAAGTTCTTAATATTCAGTACATAGATGTACTACACCTATGAATAACATGAAATCAGATCAGTTATAAATGGTTAACTGAATACAGGCCTGTACATATGCTATGTACTCGTGTATTCAAGTTTCTGGAAAAATCTGATGTTCATTAATACATAGATGTACTGAATGGGTGTACTGATGGTACTGATGGATTAACCAAGATCAAGTTTTTAAAGAACTCGTACAGCCATGTATTACACAGGTGTACAGAAACTTTCAGTATGTAAAATGGTTAATACATCCCTGTACTCAACCCCTGTCCAAGAACTTGAATCAGTTTAACTGATTCTGATATCAGACCCAAATCTGTTTGGACTGATCCACAACGGTTACAACTTGTTTTCTATATAGAGTGGGATCAAGAGAATACTGATATCATATCAGAAACACACGAAATCAATTTGAGAGATCAATTGTGAAAATCATTCGTCATCTTTCTTGAGCTTATTGTGAAAAGAGTGTTTCATCTCATTAAGAGCTTCAATTTGTATATTCAACTTTTGAGAGTTAGAAATCAATTTTTCTGTTCTATTACATTGTAAGAGAGAGGGAGTCTCTCTGTGCGATTAGGGTGAGGAATCCTAAGGAAGTACATTGAGGCTTTTTCACAAGAGGTGTGGTATCCTAGAAGTGAAAGAAGTGCTCTGTGGTGTAAAGGTTTTTCAAGCTACCTGGCTAAAGCTTGCTGTGTTAGTGTGCGAAATCCCACATGTGGAGTGGGGACTGGATGTAGGTCACAGTGGTGGTGACTGAACCAGGATAAATCTGGTTGTGTGGTATTCCTAAACTCAAAGCTCTTTAATTTCTGTATTGCGCATAAAACTGAGTTTTTGATATACATTGTTACAATACTGTTTCTGTTATAATCTGAAATACCTGATTGAACATTGTGCAAACTGCAATCTAATCTGTGTTGTTCAAATCTGATCTTAAGGCTCAATATCTGAACTGATTTGCATATAACTGTTCTTGAATTGCAAGGCTTAAAACTCAATCATATACAATCTATTCTTGTTTCTTAAAGATTGAATTGTATGCTATAAAACCTGGTTGTTAAAGTTGAGAACTTGATCTGTTTAATTTGAATTGAAACCAGAAGTATTATTGCAATCAATCTTGAGTTATTAATTGTTCAAAACTGAGTTGATTAAAACTGAAACTGAAACTGAAACTGATATATTGTAACTTCAGTTGCTGACTGATTAAGGCCTGTACCTAATACCTGTATTATCTGTTCTGAATCTTAAAAAGCCCTTTCTTAATCTGTTAAAGATCCTGAGGCAAATCTGTTTTGAAAAGGAAGTTTTTGAAAAGGAAGAATTTTTGAAAACTCAATTCACCCCCCCTCTTGAGTCTTTGAAGCCAAAACAACAATTGGCATCAGAGCTAAACTCTTAAGTTTGGCTTAACAGCTTTAAGAGTATGGCTTCCAATGACTGCTTAAATGAAGGGGCTTCCCTTGCACGCCCTCCTGCCTTCAATGGATCTGAGTATATCTATTGGAAGGAAAGAATGGTAATCTTTCTTGAGGCAGCTGGTGTTGACATATGGGATGCAGTAGAAAATGGACCATTTGTCCCCTCTACTATGGATGCTAATGGTGCTCCAAGAAATAAGCCTAAAGTTGAATGGAATGAGGATGATAAGAAAAGAATTCAATATAATGCACGTGCTAAGAACATTATAACATCTGCTTTGAGCCGTGATGAGTTTTTCAGGGTTTCAAACTGCAAGACAGCAAAGGAGATGTGGGACACATTGCAAGTAACACATGAAGGAACCACTGATGTCAAAAGAGCAAGAATGAACACTCTCACACATGAGTATGAGCTGTTCAGAATGAAGCAAGGAGAACCAATGAGTGAAATGCAAAAGAGATTCACACATATTGTTAATCAACTTGCTGGTCTTGGTAAAGCTATATCAAATGAGGATCAAATCAACAAAGTAATGAGATGCCTAAGTAGAGAATGGCAGCCTAAAGTCACTGCAATTTCAGAATCAAGAGATCTGTCTTCAATGACAATTGCAACACTGTTTGGCAAGCTGCAAGAACATGAACTAGAGCTGAACAGATTGAATGAAAGTGAAGAAACTGATAAAAAGAAAAAGGGATTGGCTCTGAAATCACAAGCCAGAGAAGTAGAAGACAGTGATGATGATGACTCAGTACAAGAGGCAGAATCTGAAGAAGAGATGGGAATGTTAGTCAGAAAATTCAAGAAGTTCCTAAAGAAGAAAGGAAGCTTCAAAAGAAAGCCTTCAACTTTTCCCAAAAGAAACTTCAGCAAAAGTGACAACTCTTCCAACAACATCACATGCTATGAATGTGGAAAGGCTGGCCACATAAAGGTTGATTGTCCAAAACTGCAAAAGAAGGATAAAATTGAAAAGTTTGATTCAAAGGACAAGAAGTGGAGAAAGCCAAGAAAGGCCTATATTGCTTGGGATGATAATGATGTAGATTCCACTGATGAATCTGAATCTGAGGAGGCAAACTTGTGCTTGATGGCCAGCAATGATAGTGATTCAGAAAGTGAGGTAAATTCTGATTCTCAACCTACTTTTGAGGAATTACAAGATGCATTTGATGAGTTGCATACTGAATATCTTAAGATTGCAAAACAACTTATCTCTTCTAGAAAAATAATTGCTAAACAATGTGATGAATATGCATGCTTGAAAATGAAAGAAAGAGAACTAGATGCTAGGAATAAAGTCTTGATTGCATCTACCTCTAACTGTTCTAAGTGCTGCTCACTGTCCAAAGAGGTTGAAAAACTGAAAAATGACTTAGCAAGATTCACAAATGGTAGAGATAACTTAGAAGCATTGTTAGGACAGCAAAAGTGTGTTTATGATAAGGCTGGAATAGGCTATGAACCTGAGATACATGAGAAATCTTTTAAAAAGTTTTTTGCTGCACCTAAGACATCAAAAACACCATTTGTTAGATGCTATTTTTGTGCCAGGAAAGGTCATACTGCTACAACATGCCATTACAGAATTTCTGCATATAACAAGTCTAAGAATGTGTGGGTTCCAAAAGGAACTTTTGATGGAACTAACCCAAAAGGACCCAAACAGTTTTGGGTACCTAAGACACAAACATGAATTCTGTTTTGTAGGTGTGTTGGAAGGCCAAGAATGTGAAATGGTACCTTGATAGTGGCTGTTCCAAACACATGACAGGAGACAAAAGCAAGTTCATCACACTCACTCCAAAATCAAGTGGAAGTGTTACCTATGGAGACAACAATAAAGGAAGGATACTTGGCATTGGCAACATTGGAAGTGACTCAACAACAATCATTGAGGATGTACTCTATGTTGAGGGACTTAAACACAATCTACTAAGTATAAGTCAACTATGTGACAAAGGCTTTAAGGTAAAATTCAATTCCAATAGTTGCTTGATAGAAAATCAGAATGATGCAAATCTGAAATTGAATGGAAATAGGATAGATAACATCTACATGCTTGATTTAGACAATATCTCTTCAAACACTGCATGCTGTCTTATTTCAAAAGAAGAAGAGAATTGGCTTTGGCATAGAAGAATTGCACACATTCACATGAACCACTTGAATAAACTGATTTCTAAAGATCTTGTAATTGGTTTGCCTAAACCGAAATTTGTGAAAGATGGATTATGTGATGCATGTCAAAAAGGAAAACAAGTTAAGGTCTCTTTCAAACCTAAAAACATGGTTTCAACAAATAGACCCTTGCAACTTTTGCACATGGATTTATTTGGTCCATCAAGAACCAAAAGTTTTGGTGGAAACTTGTATGCCTTAGTAATAGTAGATGATTACTCTAGATACACATGGACATACTTTCTATCTTATAAGAGTAATGCATTTGCTGCATTTAAAAGAATGGCTAAAATTGTGCAAAATGAAAAAGACATGAAAATTGTCTCTATAAGAAGTGATCATGGGGGAGAGTTTCAAAATGAAGTGTTTGAAAACTTTTGTGATGAGCATGGCATTCAACATAATTTTTCAGCTCCTAGAACTCCACAACAAAATGGAGTAGTGGAAAGAAGAATAGATCATTGGAGGAGATTGCTAGAACTATGTTGAATGACTCTAGCCTACCAAAACAATTTTGGGCAGATGCTGTGAACACAGCCTGCTATGTTTTAAATAGAGTTTTGATAAGGCCTATATTAAAGAAAACCCCTTATGAACTTTATAGAGGAAGAAAACCAGACATTGCACATCTTCATGTCTTTGGTTGTAAGTGCTTTGTACTTAATAATGGAAAGGATAACCTTGGAAAGTTTGATGCAAAGGCTGATGAAGGAATTTTCCTAGGCTATTCTCTAACTAGTAAAGCATTTAGAATCTATAACAAGAGAACTGAAACCATTGAGGAATCTGTGCATGTTACATTTGATGAGTCTAACCCCAAAAGGTTGGGAAAGGATATTGTTATTGATGATCTTGCAGATTCAATTGAGAAAACTATCTTAGAAGAGCAACAAGGCAATGAAGGAAATGAAAGCTCCAAAGGAGAGATGCTGTAGCAGGAGCAAACAGAACAGCAGCCTGACTTACCAAAGGAATGGAGGACTGTCAGAAATCATCCAATTGATAACATCATTGGTGAAATTACAAAGGGGGTAACTACTAGACAATCTCTTAGAAATGCATGTAATCATATGGCATTTGTGTCTCAAGTAGAACCTAAGAATATAGATGATGCTATAACTGATGAACATTGGATGATGGCTATGCATGATGAATTAAACCAGTTTGAAAGAAATCAAGTATGGAACCTAGTGCCTAAACCCAAGAATAGTCAGTAATAGGTACAAAATGGGTTTTTAGGAACAAACTAGATGAAAATGGCATAATTGTGAGGAACAAAGCTAGGTTGGTAGCCAAAGGGTATAATCAAGAGGAAGGCATAGACTATGATGAAACATATGCACCAGTAGCAAGATTAGAAGCTATAAGAATGCTACTTGCTTATGCTTGCATAATGGGATTTAAATTGTATCAAATGGATGTAAAGAGTGCTTTCTTAAATGGAGTTATTCAAGAAGAGGTATATGTTAATCAACCACCTGGTTTTGAGAATAATGAATTGCCTAACCATGTTTATAAACTATCTAAAGCTTTGTATGGCTTAAAACAAGCTCCTAGAGCTTGGTATGAAAGGTTAAGCAATTTTCTAATTGAAAAAGGTTTCAAAAGAGGTAAAGTTGACACAACTTTGTTCACTAAGAAGAAGGCACACAGCATTTTACTTGTACAAATTTATGTGGATGACATAATTTTTGGTGCTACTAATGAGCATTTGTGCAATGAGTTTGCAAGTCTTATGCAGAATGAGTTTGAGATGTCAATGATGGGTGAACTGAACTTTTTCCTTGGACTGCAAATAAAGCAAACAGAAAATTGAATCTTCATTAGCCAAACCAAATATTGCAAAGAGTTGATCAAGAAGTTTGGCATGGAAAATGCAAAGGAGATGGCAACTCCAATGAGTACTGCTTGTTATCTGGACAAGGATGAACAAGGTAAACCTGTTGATATTTCAAAATACAGAGGTATGATAGGCTCATTACTTTATCTTACTGCTAGTAGGCCAGATATTATGTTGAGTGTATGCATGTGTGCTAGGTATCAAGCAAATCCTAAAGAATCACACCTAACAGCGGTTAAAAGGATAATTAAATATCTGTTAGGAACAAAAGACATGGGATTATGGTATCCTAAGGGAGCTACATGTACTTTAATTGGTTACTCAGACTCTGATTTTGCTGGTTGCAAACTAGATAGAAAGAGTACAAGTGGAACATGCCATTTACTAGGGAATTCATTAGTTTCATGGTTTAGTAAAAAGTAATCTAGTGTGGCTCTATCCACTACTGAGGCTGAATATGTAGCAGCTGGTAGCTGCTGTGCACAAGTCTTATGGATGAAACAACAATTCGTTGTGGTGTGCAACTAGACCAAGTTCCCATTAAATGTGATAACACAAGTGCAATTAACCTAACTAAGAATCCCATAATGCACTCTAGAACCAAACACATAGAAATCAGACATCATTTCATTAGAGATCATGTTCAAAGTGGAGAAATTGTGATTGAATATGTTGATACAACAAAGCAACTTGCTGATATTTTTACTAAGCCTTTGAACAAGGAAAGCTGCTTTTTCATTAGAAGAGAATTAGGCATAATTGACCAATCCTATATCTGATCTCTGTTGAAAGTGTTTGTATGTTTAAATCTCTGTGTAAATATGCCTTGTGATTGTATGATTTGCATCTGGAATGATCTATCTGTATGTGGTTAGAAGAGAGTTTCAGCTAAAATTAGATTGATCAGGTACATCTATGTACTTAACCCATGTACGTGTATAAAAACTGGAAATTTGTTTTATACATGGGTGTGATCAATAGCTGTATAGAGGATCAGGAATGAATCCCCTGTGTTTTGGTCTGATACATCCCTGTGATACACCGATGTATTAAAAACACTGAAACACAATTCCTGAATGTCATAAGTATACTGAGGTGTACTACAGGCATGTTTGTTAAATCTGAGAAAGTCAGAATGCAAATCTTTAATACTTGGGTGTATCACACCCCTGTACGCAAACGTTATAAAGCCTGGTATTTGAATTCCATTTTATTTCAAAATTTCAAATCCTCTCAAACTCACTCTCTCTTCACTTAATTCGTAACCCTAGCAGAGCTAAACCTCAGACATTTCTTTTCCCCTTTCTAAACCCTAACATGGCAAGAACCAAGAACACTGGTCCTTCACCCTCAAAAGCTGCTGAAAAGAAGAGAAAAGAGATGGAAATGTGGAAATCAGCTGAGAAGAAGAAGGGAGCAGAAACCTCTAAGACCCCTGAGAAGAAGAGAAAAGGGATGGAAACCCCAAAGAAGGCTGAAAAGAAGAAAAAGGAAGTAGGGACTTCCAAAGCTGCAAAGAAGAGCAAAGGAAAGGAAGTTGAGTCTCACGTTGAGACAGAAGTTGCAGAGAATGGGGCTCCTACATCTTTCATGGAAAATGATGTTCTTCTCCAAAGGTATTCCCTCACTGATAATCAGAAAGAGTTTTTTAGACAAAATTTCAAGGATAGAGGAATCCTAGAACCTTGGATAATTGACTTTAAGTATTTTGATGATAATTCCTTCAATTTCACTGAGATATTAATCTGTCAAAAAGTCAAGGAATTTCTAGAAACACAAGTTGATTACTATCCATTTCTGGTTAAGATCTTTTACTCAAATTTTGAGATGAATGCTAATGGAATTAGCTCTTAAGTTAAAGGAATAAAGATCAAAATGTCATTAGAGGAATTTAGCAACCTTGCAAATTTACTTTTTTATGGACCTAGTATTGCTGGAAATGGTCCACAAGCTGAATGGTATGATGAATATGATAGGGAAATGGCTAGAGTAGACTTAGTTCTCTCTGATGAGCCTGAAGGTAGAGTTACCTACACTAGTATGATAAGTGTAGAGGATAGGCTTCTGCATTATGTGGTTTGTAGAATTCTGATTCCAAGAGGAGGAAATCACTCCCTACTGCAGAATTATGATTTAATGCTAATGTGGGCAATGCTGAATGAAAAACAAATAAGTTGGGGATATTGTGTTGCTGCTCACATGCTAGAATGCAGGAAAAACAAGATGATGCTTGCATACCCTGCACTGGTCTGCAAAATCCTAGCCCACTTTAATGTTTCTTTTGATGGAGAAGAAAAGAAAATTGGAAGAAAAGGAACTCACAAGTTTGGTGAAGAAATTGTGAGCAAAATGAGACTGAAAAGGGAAGATGGAAGATGGATAAGGAAAGCTGGAAACAAGGGAGCAACTATAGCTGAACCATCTGATGCACAAGGAAGTGCTGCATCTGAATTTGCTCAACAAATACTGGTTATGCTGAGAAACATGGATGGCAGACAAATCAAGAGACACACAGTGCAACTGAATGCATTAACAAGTCTGAACAGGAGGATGACTAAACTGGAAAAGAGTGTTGATTAGATCAAAGAAGCATTAGGAATTGAATTTCCTAACCCTGCACCTCCTGCACCTGAACCAGAAAACTTCAACATTGCTGAACTGGCAAGAGCTGCTGTGGAGGAAGCTGAGCAACAAAATGAAGACACCTCTGCTGAACCATCACTTCAAGGCCAAGGAGACAATTAGTTCTAGGAGTTCTTAGGACTTAGAACTTATTTTGATTTGTTTTTGAAAGGCTAAATGCCTTGGTCTGTAATGATTTGTTGGATTCTGTTCTTAATTCACCTGCACTTTCCCTCTATTATGAACCTGTTTTGTTTAAAATGCTCTGCTATGGTTGAATTTCTTTTCTATTGATTTGAATGGTTATTTCTTTACCTTTTTGATAATGCCAAAAGGGGGAGAAAAATATAGAGAGAGGAAACAAATTAATGCACATGTTGAGGGGGAGCTTACATGATTCAGGGGGAGTTATCATATATAAATATTCTGATAAATATTCTGATATGCTTTGATACCATTTGACAAAAACACTAAGCTTCTGCTATACTTACACTCTGATTTAAGAATTTGTTAAAAGGTTTGTCATAATCAAAGGGGGAGTTTGTAAGACTCAATGACATAGAGATTTTGATATATGACAAATATACAATTTAATGTGTGTGCAAGTGTTTTAGTATCAAGTTACAAAGACAGGTATCAAGCTGTAAAGTATCAAGCTCTGTAAGCAATTAAAGGAGAATATCCAAAGAAGAACTTGAAGAGCTCAAGGAACAACAAGCAAGGACAAACATTAAGGAGTCATCAAGACAAGAGCTTAAAGAAGAAATTAGAATTAAGTCTTAGATGATTTGTAAGAGAAGAAATCTCTTATTCACAAATAGCTCAGTTGAAATGATGCATGAAGAAAATCAATTTTCATAACCTGCATTAAAAAGGAATAAGTTTTAATGAAAATGATTTTTGGAAGTTAAGTAAATTCTCTGTCAGTACAGCCATGTATTAAATGGATTTATACCATTTCCTGTAACTGACAAGTGAATATAAAGTTCTTAATATTCAGTACATAGATGTACTACACCTATGAATAACATGAAATCAGATCAGTTATAAATGGTTAACTGAATACAGGCCTGTACATATGCTATGTACTCGTGTATTCAAGTTTCTGGAAAAATCTGATGTTCATTAATACATAGATGTACTGAATGGGTGTACTGATGGTACTAATGGATTAACCAAGATCAAGTTTTTAAAGAACTCGTACAGCCATGTATTACACAGGTGTACAGAAACTTTCAGTATGTAAAATGGTTAATACATCCTGTACTCAACCCCTGTCCAAGAACTTGAATCAGTTTAACTGATTCTGATATCAGACCCAAATCTGTTTGGACTGATTCAAAACGGTTACAACTTGTTTTCTATATAAAGTGGGATCAATAGAATACTGATATCATATCAGAAACACACGAAATCAATTTGAGAGATCAATTGTGAAAATCATTCATCATCTTTCTTGAGCTTATTGTGAAAAGAGTGTTTCATCTCATTAAGAGCTTCAATTTGTATATTCAACTTTTGAGAGTTAGAAATCAATTTTTCTGTTCTATTACATTGTAAGAGAGAGGGAGTCTCTCTGTGTGATTAGGATGAGGAATCCTAAGGAAGTACATTGAGGCTTTTTCACAAGAGGTGTGGTATCCTAGAAGTGAAAGAAGTGCTCTGTGGTGTAAAGGTTTTTCAAGCTACCTGGCTAAAGCTTGCTGTGTTAGTGTGTGAAATCCCACATGTGGAGTGGGGACTGGATGTAGGTCACAGTGGTGGTGACTGAACCAAGATAAATCTGGTTGTGTGGTATTCCTAAACTCAAAGCTCTTTAATTTCTGTATTGCGCATAAAACTGAGTTTTTGATATACATTGTTACAATACTGTTTCTGTTATAATCTGAAATACCTGATTGAACATTGTGCAAACTGCAATCTAATCTGTGTTGTTCAAATCTGATCTTAAGGCTCAATATCTGAACTGATTTGCATATAACTGTTCTTGAATTGCAAGGCTTAAAACTCAATCATATACAATCTATTCTTGTTTCTTAAAGATTGAATTGTATGCTATAAAACCTGGTTGTTAAAGTTGAGAACTTGATCTGTTTAATTTGAATTGAAACCAGAAGTATTATTGCAATCAATCTTGAGTTATTAATTGTTCAAAACTGAGTTGATTAAAACTGAAACTGAAACTGAAACTGATATATTGTAACTTCAGTTGCTGACTGATTAAGGCCTGTACCTAATACCTGTATTATCTGTTCTGAATCTTAGAAAGCCCTTTCTTAATCTGTTAAAGATCCTGAGGCAAATCTGTTTTGAAAAGTAAGTTTTTGAAAAGGAAGAATTTTTGAAAACTCAATTCACCCCCCCTCTTGAGTCTTTGAAGCCAAAACAACAATGTTCGCCACAAGAATCTTGGATTCTTGATAAGAACTAGTTGGCTCAACCAAGAACCATGGAGAAACAATATTTCTCACCAAAATTGAATTTGACCCACAATGAACATCCAAGTTACATTCCCAAGTGTTTTAGGCGTCATTTACATAGTAGTGTGGCTGAGTACTTTTGGCTCACACTTAGTCTTCCAAAAGATTCCAAAACCCCCACATAACTAGCCTAATCATGACTAGCTTGACACTCAAATTAATTCAGCCCCACACTTAATCACCCCCCCCCCCCAATGTCTCTCTCTCCTTTCATTATGTGGTAGTTACACTTGCTTCTCAAATTAAAAGTGTAACCCCCCATAATTTAAACAAAACATAAAAAACCTAATAATTCAAAATGAAGTTACTTTTGGTATGAAAACCAAAAAGATCCCTCCCCTATGCCTAAAGAACTCGTGTAGAATAGGAACATGGTGGGCTTGATCCATTTGTAACTCTTAACAAGTTTGGACCCACTTAATTAACCCATTACACTTATTGAATTAAAAGAACAACAATTAAAAATGGGCCTCTTCTCAAAGTGCACGCCCCTCTTCAAGCTTCTTCTAGTTGGATGAGCAATGTTATTAATTTGGGCTCATTGTCTTCACGATTTGGACTTGGGCTTTCTTCCATTAAAAGAGACACCATTTGATTTAGAGCTTGTTGGGCCTTTTTGGTTCTAGCTCTTGTCATGGGCCCACCAAGTCCTTGGATGGATTCTTGATCCATGATAGTGACGGTCTCCATTGGGCTCATATCAGCAATGGAATACAATCAAAGGTGATGAGCAACTCAAAGCGTTTTGGGTACAAGAAATGGTCCAAGAAAAGTTGTCCTTCTTTGATATCTAAAGTACAAGGGTTCATTATTTGGAAGTTCAAATGGAATCTATGGTTATAGAGGTAGATTTTTGTTCTTTATCAACCAAAGAAGTTGTGTTGTTGGAAGAAGAGGAAACAAGACGATGAAGAGACGTCACCATAGGAATGGCTTTGGTTCTTGGAATCAGATTTGGAAGACATGTTTGAGATGAAAAATTTAGGGATATGCAGAGTTTAAGCAAGATGAAGAAGTTGATAGAAACATTGAATCAATTGTCGGTGGGGTTCGACTGATTTTAAAGAAAATATTTGGAATTCAAAAGAGTTTGGTTAAAAGAATAGATTTTATTATTGTAAAATTAAAATCTTTTGTTGTAATTCCCTCGGGGATAATAGGAAGTAGTTGCACACAAAGCTCGAGGAAGTAATTGTTACATCACTTCATCTTCATGATGGTCTTTTTGCTGAAGGATGCAAGGGGGCAAATGTTAACACTTGAAAATAATTATTCAGCTAATGGCTGGTTTGGATAATTAATCGATTCACGAGAAGTCGGTATTGGTAGTGAGCTGAAAGTTTATCAGTGAGCCGATTGCCAAGGAAAACAGATTTAGTCAAGGCATATAAAGAGTTATTAATGTTTTGTCGAATAAAGGAGTTAGTTGATAAAGGCTCGGCTGAACATTATCTTAATTGGATTGATAAAAGAATTTTGAATGAAGAATTGGTTGAAATATTATCATTAACCAAGATTCCTAGATTTTGGAAGTGGCTAGAGCTTCATATAAAAGAAGATCAGATGAACTTTGGATGATAATAGAATAGGGGAAAGTTTACTAACGATGTGAAGAAATAAGTGCCGTGAAATTAAGATTCTGTTAAGACGTGGAGAAGTTAGCTGAGTTAATGTATGTTATCACCCGAAATAAATTCTAAATAAGCAGGCCGAGATAACAGCTAGCTGAGGGCGATTAGCCAAGTAAAAGGATAGGCGCCGATGGAGAAAGGGGTACATTCGGCTGAGAGATGGGTTGGGCCTTGCTGATGGGCCAAGTTTTGAAAGACATAAGTGGGTTAAAGCGTGATGGACCGCGAGTTGCTGGAAGGAGTCATAGGAACGTACAAGGCTAATGAAGGAAGCTGTTACCAATGTATGCCACAAAACATGCCGAGAAAATAGGAGTTGAGCTGTTGAGGAGTAGCCGTTGTGGCCATAGCGGTTGAGAGACATGGGCAGCTGAGTTGAGGATAGTTGCATGTATTTAGGGAGCTTAGCCAATTAGAAAGGGGTTGTTAATGGTTAGATTTAGCCTATAAATACCCATTGAACTTACTGTTGAAGACACACGACAAAATCCAATATAACTTTTAAGCTTTGCTTATTTCCACTTACCTTTACTTTCAGCTCTTTATTGATTCTACTTCTACTTAGTGCTATTTAATTTATACAAGCTTATTTCTTAGCCGATTAAGTCCTTTTTCATTAGTTCTTAGCCTTTTCTTGTTCACATTGTTACCAAATGCTTTCTTTAGTGAGTTTGGGAACCCTTTGCTAGAAGTTGGATTTTACTTCTAGTTAAAATCGCCTGACCCTTATTAAAATCCATACGTGATTCTCGTGTGATTTCCAGATCAGCTGATAACATATTTTTCAAGTTAAACAAATTTGGCATGCCCGGTAGGACCCTCATAGGTGAACTAATTGAGAAGTTTCTATCTCCCGGTTCAGATCATCATTAGCGTATGCACCTAAGGTCCGGCAAGAACCTTAACAGTATGGATCCAAGTCAATCGAGCAAGAAGAACGGAACCAAGAAGACATCAGAGGGGACTCCACAGCCTACTCTACGGATGCCAACTACTCCAGTAGGTACCTCGACATCCTCAACCTTAACTGCTACCCCTGGGGTAGAAAGCTATGATCAGCCACAGCCGATAATAATGACCACATCATTTATTCGGGACCAGATTGATCAGGGGATGAATGATTGGATGTACCAGATGTCAAGGCAACTTTCAGAGATCGTGAAACCTTGGTGCATAATAAATTTCATTTTGTTAGAGAAACTGAGAAAAGACAATCCAATACGGGTGAGGCTTCGGCCTATTCGGCTGTAGTTGGCACTCCCAACTCAGGCTGGACCACAACCAATGGTCCAGCCGAGTCTTGGCATGCCGCAAGTGGTTCCAATGTACCAGCCTCCAAACCCAGACAGTGTGTAGGAAACTTACAATTTGGGCAGGTACAAGTGCCCAGGAGGCCTCCCCAGGCGCCTAACTGTGGTATGTGCTAGTCCACAGGTGGCCATGGCCGGGGGCACCATTTACTCGGCTGCAGCAGGCCCTACTAGGTACATTGCCGATTATGTCAGAGAGTTGCCTTGGTCCAATATCCCTCCTGCTCTAGTAGGAACTCCTGAAGGTTTTTCTTATGGGCAGACTATTCCGGTCAGAATGGATCAGCCATGGGTTAATGTACCCCAAGTGACCCCATTCCAGCCGATGCCAAAGTCATGGATGAATAATCACCCATACCCAGGAAATAACCAGGGGGCAATCCCCATCCAGGAACAACAATATCAGATGCCCTATCACTAGGGGGTGCACCCGCCAGGCCTATTAGACCTGTCCAGCCACCAGCACCAAATCATGCAAGTGACAGGGCTCCTCAACTAATAGACCCAGAAATGATAGCCGAGACAATGAGGAGACACTTTGGAATCTAGCTAAGGTTGCTGGATAGGCCTGTGTACAAAAAGCCCTATCCTGAATAGGTGGATAGGATGATGCCTCTACCTAGGGGATTCAAGACTCCTGACTTTACTACCTTCTCAGGGAGGATGGTAAATCCACTATGGAGCACATCGGGAGGTTTACCGCCCAGTGTGGGGAAGCCAATCAAAACGAGTTTTATAAGCTCCAGCTATTCCCTTTGTCCTTGACTGGAGCAGCATTTACTTGGTACTCTGCCCTAGCTCCTAACTCTTTTCAAAACTAGACTGACATGGAGCGATGTTTCCATGATAGATTCTATATGCCTTAGCCAGATGTGACTATGGCTGACATAATGAATCTGAGTTAGTTAGTGGATGAACCAGTGGCTGATTATTTGGAAAGGTTCAGGAAATTAAGGAGCAAATGTGATGTGCAACTCCCTGAGGCTGAATATTCTTCTATGGCTACTAGCAACATGCATCCTCAGCTTAGGGAGAAGCTAGTAGGACAGGATTGCATTGCTCTAAGTCAGTTAGCTTCTAGGGCCTCCAGAATTGAGCAATACATCCTGGAAAAGGAAAGAAGGAGGTCTAACAGGAATAGAGGACCTCACCTAATCAGTGTAATTGATGTTGTGGATTCGGACTATCTGTCAGATGATTCATCCGAGCAATCGGCAGACATCATATCTGCTGAGATATTAAGACATCATGGTTGCTACCATATTCCTGCCCAGCTTTGAGACCCCCCAAATGGAAGGAGCTGCAGACTTCTGAGAGCAGGTTGGAATACTCGTTTGACATTTCTAAGGTAGACCAAATATTTGATAATCTCCTGAAGGACCAACAGATTAAGCTGAATGAAGGACACCAAAATCCTCCAGGTGAGGAATTGAAGGGACAGAAATATTGTAAGTGGCATGATTCTTAAACTCATGCTACTATCAACTGTATAGTGTTCAGAAAGGCTATACAAAGAGCTATGAAAGAAGGAAGGTTTAAACTAGCCGAAAAGGAGATGACTGCCATCACCGATCCATTCCCCTCAACTGGGGTTAATATGGTTTCCTTTTCCGGGGAGACAGTATCTAGCTCACCATCCAAAAGATGGAAACAGCCGATACATCGCCAATGGAGACAAAGGGGAGTGTTTGATGAGCCAAATGGGGTTGGAAGAGCTCTGGCTGTGTCTGATCAGTACAAAACAATAGATCAGAAATCATCTGTGTTCGATAGACTGAAAAGACCCCAGATGAATAAGAAGGAGGATGTCAAGAAAGATGCATCAGCTGAATATAATAGGCCCACAGTGTTGAGCAGGTTGGAAAGGACTCAGCCAATGAGACAAACTGGAGCCAAACAGCATTCTGCGGATTATGAGGTATTTAAAGGCCCAAATGGGAAGACCATTTTGGTCCCAAAAGACTGGGTAGATGAGGCCAAGCCCATAATATTTGGTAGGTTGGACTTCTCAGGTGTGAGAAGGATTTTGAAAGGACAAAAAATCCTGTACTCGGGTGTGGGGAAGCAACAAAGAAGGCTCCAGGAAGGAACGTAGGAAGAAATGTAGCCGATAAGTATGATGATACTTCGGCTAATGGAAGGCTACCTATAATAAACGAGACTCCTATACCAAATAAAGGTAAAGGAGTAGCTCGTTTGATGTGGAAAAAGGCATGACTACACTAAAGATTACTGTAAAGAATGAGGAAACCATCAGGCCCCAACGTTTGGTTAAACCACCAGCAAAGGTGGAAAAGGAACACTGGTTCATCAACAAGTATGCAAAAGGGAAAGATCCAGTGGTAAAGGAACCATTGGTTAAGACAAGGACTCAGAAAAGAAGGGCCCAAAGGAATAAGTCAGTACAACGAATGAAACAAACCTTGGCCATGTTAACCGAGGCAAAAAAGAATTGATCGTGCTGAGATCACATCTCCTAGGATAGCCGAGATCCTAGAGGCTGCTTTTGGGTAACCAAAAGGAGAAACGACTGCTGAGGAGAGAAAGCAAGAACCGGTGCAGTCAGGAAACCAAGATTGTTTGGGAAAGGAAGAGCATGATTTCCAGGAGATGATTAATGAGTTGGAGACAGCCGAATTGGAAGAGGTACCAATCATAACAGCAGAGGAACAAGTGCCTCTAACAGTCAAGGAAATGGAGCAGGAGCTCAGGAGAGACGTTCTATTAGAAGATTCTATGTTGGATTTCATACTGGGAGAAGACAGAGACCAACCTTTGGCTGACACCAACGTGGTAGGGATGATCTCGAGTGAGTTCTTGGCTAGGCAGGAGCAACCTGAGAAATTGGAAGGTGATGTGTTTGTTGAAGAAGTTGAGTGGGCTGTGTTAGCTCCCATTCCAGAAGAACCCAAAATGGAGTTTCCGAAACCAACAGGGGAGATGACCATCCACCTCAAACCCCTGTACATCAGGGCTTAGGTTAATGGTAAGCTTGTTAGCCGAATCTTGGTGGATGGAGGAGCAGTGCTAAACATAATGCCTTCAACCACAATGAAGAAGCTAGGAAGAACTAAGCAAGATCTGATCCCCACTAATATGAAAATGGCTAATTTTACAGGGGATGCCACAACTGCCTTAGGAATTTTGGTAGCCGATATCAGAAGCAAAACCTTGAGCTCTGCCTTCTTTGTGGTAGATTCTAAATCCACTTACTCAATATTGCTGGGAAGGGATTGGATTCATTCCAGTCAGTGTGTGCCTTCCACTCTACATCAAATGCTAATGTTTTGGGATGGAGACAAGGTAGAGTCAGTGCCAGCCGATAAGAATCCTTTTACAGCTGACGTCACAATGGCTGAGGCTATATTCTATTCCCCCCGTCTAGAACCTATAACCATCCCTGAAGGATATGAAGAACGATCATGGGAATCTTGCAACTTGCTGTCAGAATTCAAACCAACTTACAGCCTCTACAATTGTTTTTAGATGAATAACAAGACTCAAGTAATTGAGGACTTGAGACACAGGCTGACATCCTTGGAAGTTGAACAAAGGGTTGGTGCGGCCATGTCCATGGAGTTAGAAGAGATCCAGGAAGAAGAATGCTCTGCTAACATGCTTAGGGGGCATGAGCTTGAGGAAAGGTGGGAGTCCCCAATCAACAGGAAGATTCCTACCTTTTCATCTAAGGATCCTTTGCTTGATGTCAACCTAGGAACTGAGCAGGAGCCTAGAATGGCAAGAATAAGTGGTTTGCTGAGTGAGGAAGAAAGAAATCGACTGATCTATCTGGTAAAGAAGTACAAAGACTGTTTTGCATGGGACTACCATGAAATGCCAGGACTTTATAGAGAGTTGGTAGAACATCGGTTGCCGATTAAAGAGGGATTCAAGCCTCATAAGCAAGCTGCAAGAAGGTTCAGTCCAGAATTAATGCCAAAGATTAAAGAAGAGATGGAACGGCTACTTAAAGCAGGGTTTATTCGTACGACCAAATATGTAGAATGGTTGTCGAACATTGTTCCTGTAATTAAGAAATGTGGAAAGGTTAGGATTTATACTGACTATAGGAATTTAAATCTTGCCATTCCCAAAGACGATTATGTAATGCCCATAGTTAACATGCTTGTTGATTCTGTAGCCAAAAATGGCATTCTAACATTAATGGATGGATATTCTGGATATAATCAAATATTCATAGCCGAGGAAGGAGCATAATTCTTATGGGATCATGGAATAAACTCCAGAAAGTAAAGTACTATCCAAAGTTGGAGAAACCAAAGGGGGCCTGCTACATTATCCATTTTTTCATTATTTTGAAGCCGAGTTATTAGGGTAAAAAGGCTTCTATATAAGCAAGAAAGAAAGAGGGTGCCAAGAGCTAAAAGCCTGCCTGAGGTAATCAAAGAAACAAAGTGGGAGATTTCTAGAACTACTGCTATTGAGCTGGAACAAATGAAGTATTTGTAGAACCAATATAGTAGAAACGCTTGGTGTTCACCTTCCGAAATTTGGTGAGAGGTTTTTGCATTTGCTGTCAAGAAGTTAGAATAAGAGGTAGTGTTCTTGGAAAAATTCACTTTCAGTGCTGGGCAAGAAAGTTCAAGCAAAGAAGGGATATCATCTCTAATCACTAGAAGACTTGTAACGGCTGCTACATCTAGAAGGGTAGGGCTCATGATGCACGAAGGAAGAATAAACCCATTTACAGAGGTGGACTAGAAGCCGAGAAAGCTGAATAGGAGATCAAGGTTGAGAGGAATGTCATGTTGAGAAAGCATGATGATGTCGTAATTTCCCCATGCTTTCCAATTCTCGCCTTGGCTAGTCGAAACGCGTTTTTGCCAATCAATATATTGAGGAGTAGGGCGAGGCCATGTCCGAAGATCAGTAAGGCATTTGTTGATGGAGTACCAGTCAGAAGTGATTGGAAGCTCGAAATGTGGTGGTCGAGGTATATTTTGCCCTCGTAGATATCTGAGGTGCATGGGGATATGGTGAAAGAATTCATGAGGGGAGCAAGGACTGGCAAACCTAAATCTTGATCTTGGTCCATTGGGTGAGAAACGCTGAAAGCAAAATCAGATGATGACGATGAAGAATCATCATCTCCATAAGAATAGGTTTTGTTTTGGGAATCGGATATGTCAGACTTGGTGCAAGTACTGGAGTGGGCACGACACTCAAGGAAAACTAGTTACATTTCACCAGCTTCTCGAAATCAGCTGAGAAATGTAAAAGGGCAATTGTTATCACCCAAAATAAATTCTAAATAAGTAGGCCGAGATAACGGCTTGTTGAGGGTGATTAGTCGAGGACAAGGATAGCCGATGGAGAAAGGAGCACATTTGGCTAAGAGATGGGTTAGGCCTTGCTGATGGGCCAGGTTTTGAAAGACATAAGTGGATTAAAGCACGATGGGCCGTGAGCTGCTGGAAGGAGCCATAGGAGAACGTGTAAGGCTGATGAAAGAAGCTGTTACCAACGAATGCCACAAAACATGCCGAGAAAATAGGAGTTGAGTTGTTGAGGGGTAGCCGTTGTGGCCATAACGATTAAGAGATGTGGGCAGCTGAGTTGAGGATAGTTGCATGTATTTAGGGAGCTTAGCCAATTAGAAAGGGATTGTTAATGGTTAGATTTAGCCTATAAATACCCATTGTACTTACTGTTGAAGACACACGACAAAATCCAATACAACTTTTAAGCTTTGCTTATTTCCACCTGCCTTTACTTTCAGCTCTTTATTGATTCTGCTTTTACTTAGTGCTATTTAATTTACACAAGCTTATTTCTTAGCCGATTAAGTCCTTTTTCTTTAGTTCTTAGCATTTTCTTGTTCACCTTGTTACCAAACGCTTTCTTTAGTAAGTTTGGGAACCTTTGCTAGAAGTTGGATTTTACTTCTAGTTCAAATCGCCTGACCCTTATTAAAATCCGTATGTGATTCTCGACTGATTTCCAGATCGGCTGATAACATATTTTTCTCGTTAAGCAGTGTGTTAATGATTTTTTTTTTGGATAATTGCTACTATATGCAGTTTTGTCAGCCATGATGTCGAGTTAATTACTGATTTTAAGTGAGTAGTAGCCAACACAAATGGTATTGTAAGTAACCGAATTGTAGGCTTATAAATGCAAGTTATACGCACAATGTAAATAGAAATCCATCAATCAATACAACTTACATTTTCTTGCACATTTTACTTTTATGTTTCTTTACTTTTCTGCAAACTTAGTCAATTCAACCTCACTTTTTTATATTAAATACTCTTTGGAGTAGTTTAGGAACCCACAACTAAGAAACAAAATCTCTTTCTTAACATAATCGACCGATAAAGGAACCATTGAAAACGAATTAGCACCAATTCGTACGATAATAGCCACCTACAAATATAAATTGATCCGTTTGGTTCTGTAGGGAAGGGATTTGTGGTTCAGGTGCTTCATGCTTCAATTAGGCATTTATGTCACTGAGGGACAAACGTTGCATAAACTTAACACAGATCAAAATAGCATCATATTACACAAACATATAAACTTAACATATATGATGTAACACTACAAGCTGGTAATAGGTGAACATACATTGCTCATACTTGTTTAACAGCTTCATCTCAATACGTAATATGGCTTTAGGTTCATAGACAAGTCTTCTCTTGTACAGAACTTCATAATTTAATACTGATGACATCCAACAAAATCTTTACATTTTGCCTCAACCATATATATATATGCCTGTGTATCATTAAAGCCCTTAATGAGCTGCCAGCGGCATGCCCAACTTCTCAGTGAAGCTCTTAATGTATTCTTGTCTAGCAGGGTGATCTTCCTGTGGTCGATTATATGCTGTCCACACTGGTTCCCCCGTAAACAACCTCATTAGCTGCACATAACAAAACAGTCTTATGAAATCAAGAATAGCCATTGTTGAATTGGATGGTTTTAGGTAGGAAAAAAGGAAAAGAAATAATGGAGAATCAAAATAATATAAGATTGATATTAATCTGATATGATGTTTATGTGTTGAGATGATTACAAAAGACAATGCTAATAGTTTTATTTATATTAAATGTAGAATCTTATTTGCTATTTCTAATCAAATAGAAACACAAATCATAAAATATAAATTAAAAATAAATCCTAAGAGATCATTAATTAGGACAAAAAAGTATAAAAAAATATACTATCAGATATTTCTCAGATCTTCTAATAACATTAAATCTTGATCTGCTCTAACAACGTAAAAATTCATTTGCTTTGTTCTTCCCTATCTCCAAAATCATGCTTTGATCATGAGACTTGATGGCTATGAAGCACCCACACGGACACGGGACACGACACGGACACCGACAATGTCCAAAACATAGGACACTGCGACACGGTTATATATATATATATGTGTGTGTGTGTTAAATCAAATAAAATTAAATATAAGCATCATTTAAAGATCTAAATTGGAAATCAAGATTTATATATTTATCATCTGATGAGATAACTTGTTAAGTATTACTTTTTTTCCTATGATAACGAGTCTCATAAAAAAATAATGAGACATCATAATACATTTTGAGTACTTTGTTTTTTTTACAAGTGGAGGTGCAAGTAAAAAACGGAGACTGACGGAAGGTGCATATATAAGGAGGAAGTAAAAAGTCGTTTACTGAAATGGAAGAAACGGCAATGAAAATAGTTTTATTCTTTACTTTTTTTATTATTTAAAAGTTACAATTTATATTTTATTTTAAAAAAAAAAAAATTGAAATGTGTCCATGAGGTGTGCAAGGCACATAAAGAAGCGTCGGCAAAGTGTCCGGAAAGTGTCCGAGCCAAAAAAAAAAATTTTAAATTAGATACTTGACAAGAAGTGTCAGACACGTATCGTGTCGGTGTCGAACAAGTGTCGGTGTCGGAGGCGTATCCGACACTCAGACACCCCAAAAGCTAGGAGTGTTTGTGCTTCATGATGGTGGTGGTTAGCATAAGAAGCTTTCATACCTTGACATAGTTACTTGTATCAAGAGTGAATCTATGGTAGATTCCAGCAGGCAGAATTATAAGATCGCCTGCCTTAATCCAAATGCGAATCCAGCGATCACCCTTGTCTCGCACATCAAAGTATCCACTTCCTTCCAAACAATAACGAATCTCTTCATCCTGATGAATATGCTCGGTGTAGAAGTTCTTCAACTTCTCTTCATAATTTTCCACTTTTTCTGGGCATAAATCAAGCAGATCCTACAGCATATTCAAATAAAAAGATATTGAACATGAAAACATATGCCACTAATGCTCAGAAGGCCAGAACTTACATAAATGGTCAACTTTATCATATTCATATAGGTCTGCCAAACATCAGCAAACTTGAAAGTTGACATTCAGTTTCAAATGATGGGAAAATTTTACACATGGTACAACATTAAGTTGAAAATGTGAAATGCCAAATCTCTAAATAGGCAAGGATTTTTTATGGCAGGTTTCGTAGTTGTGCTAGTAAAAAATAGAAGAAAATCTCGTGGTAAGGAAAATTTAGCTGCTAAATTTTGCGTATAATGTTCCTCTGTAACTGAATAATAAGTAGCCTTTAGCATCCATATCTGTAATCAGAAGACAATTTATATATTATTTAGCACCAAGATCTTAATAACATATTTCATCGAAAAGCACAGTTTTCCCATTTTAAATCTTAAACAACATATTTATTTATTCCAATTCGAATTTTCTCAAGAAGCTAAGTTCTATCCTGCTTTGATGATAAAGACAAACTTTCAAAAGAAACAGTAAACTTTGAAGCTAATACAAGCCATTTAAACATGACCATGTTATTCTTGTTCCCCTTTCCCAGCTAAATTAAAACCTAAATTTATAAGTGATATGCAAGTTTTGAAGTAGAAACATCTTGACAGAACCAAGATATAGATAATACTTTTCAAGCACAGGCAACCAGGCAGAAACAGGACAAGAAAGTGTCAGAGGAAGGAACTTTCATATAAAGATAAACTAGTTTGGTTTTTTACTTGTTTTCTCTAATTTTCAGTTTGTGATTAGGTGGTTTTTACTTCTCGCAAAAAAGCCAGTATTGTTGGTTTTTGTGTTTCACCTAATACTTATGCCTAGTTAGTTCAATAAAATTCTTCCTATTGGAAAAATGAAAAAGAACATTTTGATGCTTTAGTTCAAGACAAAAAGAATAAAATTAAAGAAATTAATTAAAAAAAGTAGTACAATATTACCATGTAATTGTATCCCCTGGTTTTTATTTTTATTTTGTTTAAGACTTTTAAATTTGAAAACACAAACATCATTTAAAGGTGTGTGATGCACAGATATATTATGTGTGATTATGTTTTGTACTTTTAGTTGTTGAAAATAACAAATTAAAATAGCAACAAATAAGTGTTTGTTTATTATTTAAAATGAAAATCCATAGCATTTTTTGTTTGGGTTTTCTAAATGTGAGAAAGTCAATATCATTAAAAGTTTTTAAATTTTATTTTGCAGTTATTATTCAAGTACTTAAATATGGAATACTAACATTTAAAAATAAAGGTGAATATTGTGAGATATAACGGCAAAGACGCTGTATTGGAAATATATATGGAGGTCGATAATTGAGAGGGGGTCATCAAAGGATGGGTAATCGAGAAGAGAGGTGAAGTCAATGAAGTTAGCGGTGTAGACATCTCTTATCTTAATTATTTTATTCAACTTGATCCTCTAAGTTTTAGTTGTGTGAAGTTAGTCCTCTATATTGATAAACATTAAAATTGTCAATTTTCAATTATAAACATTTTCTAACCAAATTAAAGAAGAAATTGATTTGAGAGGAAGCCAGTTCATTTCAATATACATGTCCACTTCCTGCTAGTAGGAATCAAAGTTCTTAAATCTGCAATCTAATCCATTCTTCTATCAATCCCATCGCAAAAACTTAGAAAGTATATTAATTAAAGGAGAAGTAAATCATTTGTTGCATGCCTAACTTTTTGAAGGAGAAGACCCACAAATTATGAGCCTTATACAATTTTGGTATAACGCGAGGCGAGGCCTATGGGCATGAAGAGTTCCCGACTCTTTCAGCCCTTGAAAACTGGGATTTCTGTTGCGTTTTCAGTTCTGGTGCTGATCTTTGGCATTGCTCCTAGATTTATCTTTGAAGTAGCAAATCCACCTCATTTCATACAATTCAATTATTCAATATCAGAACAATTAGTTATGATTCTTAAGTATTGTCTCTGATCAACCTGCAATCAGTTCAACAATTCACCATAATAATGAATGTCAAGAATAAACTGCCATAATATCATTACAACCTAAAAAGAAGAAATGCGTGACAAAGTACTGACAAAATTAGAACACCATTATTCTTAAACTATACTATATACAAATATTTCCAATGTCTCGATTCCTGCTATTAGTTGTGTATCCTCTACATGAATTAATGTATTTATCAATTACTGTACAATGAAAAATTTATAGTTATGACATATAGGCGCATCACAATTTTTCTTCTTATCAACTGAACGAAATTGTATTGATTGTAATAATCCAAGAAAAAGTTTCTAGATCCCAGCAAAATAAGACACTGACAGTTTTGGATTTTTACATGCCTTAGCAGGATTCAACACATTCACATTGTATCATTTTCTAGGATTTCATTCTCTTTACTTTGATATGGACCATCAAATTGTCTCCCAAAGGCTACATTCAATCAAGGAAAAACAATTAGTAAAAAAATGATAAAAATCAAAAGTTTTCAATTATTTCATACATCACAAAAAATGATAAAAATCATCAGGTCATTCTACAAATCCTTGAGCTCCTTAAAGATGCGCATCTACACAACACCTGAAATTGAAAGAAGAAAGAGGTAACGTAACTCATAACAGTAGAAGTAGAAAATAGGATTCGTGGGTTAAAAAAATGAGTTGAAGAGAGAGATGCAGAAATTCCACTGTTTTGCGAATGGAAGAACAATTGATGTAAGTCTTGCCACCTGCTAACACAGTGTAACTAACTTTTAGATACATGAGTGTAGGATATCATCGTTTATTTTCTTTAATGTCAGTGACAAAACTATGAAAATCAATTTAAAAAGAAAAATCATCCAATGAAATTTTATGATAAGTGATATCTGTTTGCATGAGAAAATTTCATATATTACTCAAAAGACATAATATAGTTATTAAACAGGAGTATTGAAGAGATCATTCATTCAATAAAAACAATCTTGAGACAGATTGGATTATAGAACATGAATCTAGATATTTTTTTTAATTCAATTTATTCATACTTTAGAGAACAGTAGTCCATTACTTTAGTCACTGGTTGATGACACTATTTTGCAAAACATTTAAAAACCTAGCTTTGGTTTGATCATAGGAAGATAGTATCACCGGTGCAAATCACTTGATATTAGTTTATGAGTATATATAAGCCCACTCTCTCAAGAGCACCCCAAACCAGAATAATGAATTAGTTCATCAGCCAATGGTTTCTCTGTTTTGCACCCAAAAAACTGAACTAATACTACCCATCTATGAGATATATCAAGATCTTAACTTTAAAAATTCAAACATCAGACAAACAACCACTCCCACGTTAAAGCCTATAAGTGTATGGAGAACACAACCCTTTGAGCAAAAACTCTTTTTCTCACACATTTAAAAATATAACATAATCATGTCACTCATAAAATGCACTAAAGAATTCAGAACTTGACATACTTTTACCACAGTATCTTACATGCATATCATCTCATCTAACCCAACCCATAATACATTATTGCACCTTTAAAATGGAGAAGCAATCAAAAAATCCTTATCTCTGCATTTTTGCTACAGTCTCAGAAGTTCAACGAAACTGTTTGTGGTCTATTTCACCCTTGAGTTGGTGATGGTCTGGTAGCTGAAAGATATCTCTATTTATACAACCCCCCACCCTGTAAACAAAATAAAATAAAATTGAAGAATGAACTTAAAAAAATAAAAGTTAGAATATGCAGGCTTCTTATATGAAAACCCCTTTGGAGGAGCTGGTCCCCATGCTATTCTTCTAGTGAGATATCCAACATTTCCTTACTTTGAAGCTATTCATTCTTTTGTAGCATAATCCAGCTTCTATTGTAATCACAAAAGAGAGGATAAGATAGGAATATTAAGAGAGAAAGTGCGAAGAAGAAATCTCCTGGATTACAGCTTAAAATTATTAGCAAATGCAAGACATTAAAATTTGTAGAAGCATTAGACCAAGTTATAATGTCAAATTTTACTCCTAGAGGATATTTTCTTACTCTATATATACTCTTAAAAAGGATATGGCTTGGATAGAGCCACAATCAATTGCAGATTAAAAGGTCCAAGAGTCAATTAATTTTGTAGTCTTACAGTTATAACAACCTTTACATGCGACTAAGAAAGGTAGGGATCTCCAATGCCAGGTGAGAGTGTTCATACGCAGATACACAAAAAAAAACCTACGCATATTTTAAGTTCCTTTTCCCCTCAAATCAACCATAAACCCTTAACACAATGTACCAACAGAACACCTCAAATCTAGACTTCTTTGTATTGAACCTGGCCGGATCTATGATGATTACAATTTGTTGTGCTATTTATATTTTCATTGTGTTACACATAGTTTGAACCAAAAAGTGAAGACAATAAAAGCAGAACAACCAACTCAAATAATTTTTATTTTTATATCACAAAAAAGTGAAGACAAATTCAAAAAAGGAAATTGTACCAGATAAATAATGCTCAATACATAAGCAGAAGCAGATAACAGCAAAGCAAAACGCAGTCCAACATCTGCAATAGCACCAAGAAGAATATTTGTCTTCAAAATTTGGAAATATTCTTGAAAGCATGTTGTCATGCAAAACACTAAATTAAAACACACCATTATCCAGCAAAAAAGAGGAAAACTCCATAGCACATTACTTTTGACAGTGTGAGTTACTGAATTTTTATTGAATCGGTTCAAAAAGACAAAAACATTTTTTTACTATCAATAAGCCAAAAATAAATTTAAAAAAGAATATTTGGTCAAGATTTAACTAAACAACTTGAAGCGAAAAAATTGATTAAGAAGAAAGAATGATGGAAAAACATACCAACATGGACAAAGGGCTTTAGGGCCATCGTTCAACTCCATCCCCGACAACCTCGGCAATGTCTAGTTTTGGGTTCCATTCCAAGCAATTCCACCAGGGGAGCACAATTTGAAAGAGGGAAAAAGATGGAAGAAGCATCACCCTCTTTATAGAAGTTGTTGTTTGCGAGGAGACAGATAATGTAATAATCACTTATATCTTATCTATTTATATCTGTAATTCTATATCTATACAGTCACATATAATGCTAACAAAAGATTCACTTTAACTACAGTTTTGAGAAGTCGATTAGCTTGTTTTTCCTCGTTTGTTTGTTCTGTGATTATCGATCCTGTTTGGGTCAAGATGTCTACGATATCGATGATGCCTTTCATGTTTGCAAGTACTTTTCAAAGGTTGTTCGTGTGTGTTTGCTTCCTTATGATAGAAGAATATTTAAAAATGAAGCTTGTTTAGTATTGACATATCGATCATTTCAACACCCAAAAAAAGTTTTTTTTAATTAAGATTAAAATGAGATAATAGGAAAAGACTCACCTTGTTGATGAACCTTTTGTGTTGTTCATCTTGTTTGGAGATCTCTCTCTCACTCTACCACAACTGTTAAATTTCGAAATCAACTTCCAATTCCAACAATTCCTTATTTATTGGTTTCAATCATGGCTTGGTTTATTTTTCGACCAATCAGATCCAGATCCTTGGACATGAAACCATCTCAAATCAAATAGAGAAATAAGATGTAAATGTATGTGCTCATATCTTCAATTTGTATTTAGATTTCTGATTCAGAGTCATGAGGGTTTACATCAGCATTGAACAAAGCACAATTTAAAAACCTAAGATTTCAGGTAACTACAATACTGTGTTTGAGTATGAACAGAAAAATTAACAAAATCGAAAATAAGAGGATAGGCTAACTTAGAAAGGATTTTTTTTTATACCCAGAAAACTCCAAAGCATGTAATGCAAAAACTAATGAAAGTCTCTGAAACGATAGTTTGTGAGTTGAAGAATAGTACCATAGAGGGAGAGAAGGAGTAGTGCAAAGAGGAAACAATGCTTGGAGTGGAAAGAGAAAAACAACACATGTTTGAAGTGCAAAAGAAAACCGTCATGGGAAAATAGAGGCGAAAATTGCCCAAACAACACACAAATTTACAAATTTGCCCCAACATTAGGTTACCAAATTACCCCTTACTAACCCAACCCAAGTTATTTTACAATAATGCCCCAGCCACCACCTTAACTCCTTACTAACCCAACCCAAGTGTTTTTATAATAATGCCCCAGCCACCACCTTCCTTTTAATAAGACTGTAATACTATCTAAATATTATCTTTTATTGTATAAAATAATAAAATTAGATGCTGCTAAATTTGATTTATCACAACATGATAAAAGAATACACGAGAAAAGAACTCCAGTACCACATATAACCGTTAAATTGTTTACTAATATGTGAAAAAAAATGAAATTATTTTTAATTTTATTCCTCCTGCATATTCTAGAAGCAACCAGCTAGCCATCACTTTCTTGTTCTATTTTCATTGTGTCATTTTTTCAGAGTAATATACTCTTTTTCTATGTATATATCAAGTGATGGACAACTTCATCCGGACCTTTTTGTTTCGTGTTTTACTTCTCTCTCTCTAACTCATTTTCTTTGGGTTGATCATCAACCCGCGACCCGTCCGAAAATGAACAAAACCGATTGATGACTTTGTGAAGTGGGTGGATTCGGTCAGGTCAACGGATTATCGGATTAAAAAATAGGTTTAGTATGGATACCAATGGGTGTGTTCGGTTTTGCAAAATTCAACCCATCGCCATCGGTAACTAAACCCGACTGAGGACACTAAAAAAAATTTGTTGCTTTCCTTCTGCCTCGGTGACGCCGTGACAGTGAGTGTCTCCCAGTCCCACCAAGTCACCATGGTCCCAAATCACCAGCTCCCTCACCTCACCTCTCCCTCACGTCCACCACAGCACCACCAAGAACCTCAGAGGCCAGATTTGCTTCTCCTTCCCCAGAACCTCACCTCACCTCCGAGTCGGAGCCAGATCTGCTTCTCCTTCCTCAAGAAC
The DNA here is from genome assembly GCA_035048595.1 of Echinosophora koreensis. Lineage (NCBI taxonomy): Eukaryota > Viridiplantae > Streptophyta > Magnoliopsida > Fabales > Fabaceae > Echinosophora > Echinosophora koreensis. Next base: position 1,510,855 of record JAPCYP010000061.1, on the reverse strand, counting down.
TAGTGCCGACAAATTGAAAGAAGAACAAGAACTGTGTAATGCCCCGTTTTCACGATCAATGCTTGAGGAAAAAATTAAGCATGTTTAAAGGCTTAATCAAGCTCCTTAAGTGCTAATAAGCTTATGTTTCAAATTTGAGGTCAATAGGACTTCAAGCGAGCTCAGAACGCAACGAAACGTGTGAAAGACGAGTACTGGCTTCAGGCTCCATGCTTGAACATGGAGTAACCCCATGTTCAAATGTTGGAACCCTGGGAGGTTGGCTTTCCGGACGCTCGAGCGTGGCATGGCCCCACACCAATGTTATGAAACTCGGACCAGACCGGTCGGTCAGACCGATTGGACTCTGAACCCATGGTTGGTTCAGTCACTATATTAGATCGAATAAGCAATCAAATCGGACCTGGCATTATCGAACTGCTGTTAAACCGGCTTGACCCACTAACTCAGATGACGGTTGAACCGTCCGCACGCGGCCCAAGAATCCTTCACTTCCGCGAGCACGACCCAAGATCCTACCGCTGTGCCAAACAACTTAGTTGTTAATAGTTTGATAAATATTTTATATATACTATATATTTATTATAAAATTTACAATACTGGTTCAACCGGTTTAACTAGTGACTCACTGGTTCGACCAATGACCCATCAACCCAGACATGTGTGGGACACGTGGCAACAAGGAAGCGACATGTGGTAGAGACGTGACAGACTGGAGTCCATGCTCTAGTGTGGGCACGCTTGAGCATGCATCTCCAACATGCTTTAGCGTGCACAGCAGAGACAAACCACCCAAGTTCTTTTCTTTCTTTCACTTTGCATGAAAATCTTTCTGTCTTCATTTTCGAAACTAGAGAGTTAGGGAGAGAGAAAGCTAGGTTGAGAGAGAAAGGTTGAGATTGTGGAAAATCAACCTGTCTGATTTCGATTCCTTCTTCGAATTTGCGATCAGGGCAACGAGTATATCATATACCTACCTTCTATTCGTCGATCGGCTGATGTGATGCTCAAATCCCTAACTCATCAACACGTCGACATTGTCGTTCTTCGTTGTTTCCTCATTCTTGCATGAATTCTAGCTTCGTTTATGGATTTATTGCAAGATTAGGGTTTGTGACAATGTCTAGATGTTATTTGTATGTTAGGGCAAATTTTGGATTTATTGCATGAGTTCTCTCTTCTCATTTTCTACTCTAGAACACAAAGCATAATGTCTCTCTTAATAGTTCTTTGTTCGAGTTTGAAACCAACTCCTAACCTAAAAAACATGTGACGCATAATTAATATCTAGTACATGATGTAACTTTCATCTAATATGCAGATGTGTAGAAATAGCCATTGCCATATACAGTCAGTTATATGTACCGAGGCCATGGGAACAGAAATATATACTCATCCCCATCTCTGATTTTCATACAAAATAATCAATTTTGAGCTCCACTGGTACAATCTCACGCTTGTCTCTTACAGCCAATAAGTCACTGTTATCACCATGCAGGCAAGCTTTCAAGAATGCAACTATAATTCCTCCAACAAACTTCCTCATGGGTTTCCTTGATTCTCCATTCTTGCATACACAATACGTAACTTTCCCTCTAATTCCCTTGGTATCATCATCTAGCATGTCAAAGTGGCCATAATCCTTGGCCACAAAATACCAAGCAGGCTTCTGGCATTCATTATAGAAGTCCTCATGGTTGACACCCTTTGGTGCACAAGGTGGAAACAAGGGATTCTTTTTCACTTCACCTAATCCAGAACCTATAATCATTGCTGCCATATCAAAATCAAATGAATGAGGAACATAAGTGAGAACTGGTGGGGGAGTTTGCTTTCCTCTGTCCATTCCATCAACTGGGTCTACTCCTATAATGGCTGAAAACTTGAGATCTGTGGTGATGTTTAATTTTCTCAGAGCAAGAGCAAAAGCTGTTTTACCTCCACGACTATGACCAGCAAGAGCTAACTTGCTAAAAGCTGGTCTTACATTTGGTGGAAGAAATTTGGAGAGTCCTTCAGATAGCCAATTTGTTATTGCAGCTGCAGACTTAATCTCGTCACTTGTATCAGGTCCAGCCACCGTATACAACTGTCAAATGCAAAGACAATTCAACCTTGTAATCAAACAACAGGGATTCTAACAGTTGGGAAAAGGGAGAGTAGATGTCATTATATGAAGTATTCAATGCAATAACATGCTATGCCAAAGCTCAACGCTTTTCCCTAAACCAAATTCAATTCAAGATTACTTTTGCCTATCAAGTTGCCATTGATTGGATTTTAATTAATATTTTTTTTAACAGTTTAGGGCCTTTTACCAATCTGTAATAGGGTGTGTTAGGTTAACAATCAACTGATAAGTGAAGCTGAACCCTCCTCCAATCCACTCAAAATTGTAAGGCTATTCCAATTAATAGAGAGATTGAGAAGACTGTCTCATCCCTATCATGTACACATTTTACATATAATACCAAATCTAGACAATGCCCATCAAAGGTAACCACCTGTTTAGTTTGTACGCTTAAGGTATTCGACATTTAGTTGGGTGCATGAAGACAGTGTTTAATGCCTAACTAAAGCTAGAACACCTTAAGCATACATAATAACCTAGTGTGTATCTTTGACGATCGATGGATGTCATTAGATTTGAAATCCCAAGTAATGCATATACAGTAAGGATCAATGCCTTTGTCTCCTCCTATTGTCTCATAATCTCATCTAATGGGAATAGAGTTTCTTGTGAATGGACTGGAGGGGGGACTCATCATTTCCAGCATTACATGGAATTCTAAACCTAGAGCCATGTCAATCAAAGGTATGCACTTGCTTATTATATATATATATATATATATATAAGGTTTTTTACATTAGGTATTAAACCAAATTCAAGATTATATTGTTAGACTTTTGCCTTTTACATTAGGTATTAGGGCCTTTTACTAATCTGTAATAGGGTGGTTAGGTTAACAATCAACTAATAAGTGAAGTTGAGTCCTCCTCCAATCCACTCAAAATTGTTAGACTATTCCCAATAAATAGAGAGATTGAAAAGACTGTCTCCCTATCATGTACACATTTTGCATGTAATACCAAATCTAGACAATGCCCATCAAAGGTAACCACCTGTTTAGTTTGTACGCTTAAGGTATTCGACATTTAGTTGGGTGCATGAAGACAGTGTTTAATGCCTAACTAAAGCTAGAACACCTTAAGCATACATAATAACCTAGTGTGTATCTTTGACGATCGATGGATGTCATTAGATTTGAAATCCCAAGTAATGCATATACAGTAAGGATCAATGCCTTTGTCTCCTCCTATTGTCTCATAATCTCATCTAATGGGAATAGAGTTTCTTGTGAATGGACTGGAGGGGGGACTCATCATTTCCAGCATTACATGGAATTCTAAATCTAGAGTCATGTCTATCAAAGGTATGCACTTGCTTATTATGTATATTAAGGTTTTCTAGATTAGGTATTAAAAAATAACAACATTGTGTAAATGTCTAAAATTTATTAAGCTAACTAATGGGCATGTTACCATTACCAAAGTGTACAACATAGATATATATGGAGAAGAGTAGCAGGGGATTTAACACTCAAGTGTGCATGAGGAGAGCACGAGTAAGGGAATGGATTTCTAACAACATGCCCACGTGGAAGGTTAGGGCAGGGAGTGGAGTCTGTTAGAGTAGCAGGTTAAAAGGGAAGGGTGGAAGTGGGAAGGGACAGGCAAGTTTTGAGTGTGGAGTAGATGGAAGGTTACAGGTCTCTCAAATGACCTGTGATATCTTTTACTTCTTTCCTCTGAGCTTTTGCTTTTCCTTTCTGGTGTAATGGCTTCCCAGGAGCTGGCTTCTCATTGAAAATAGTAACTAGAGAAGTTTCGTTTTTGGATATGCAATAAAATCAGAAATTTCATCATCAGTTCTATCAATAACATTGCCTGATATTTTAATTAGGCCTATTTCTAGTGCTGTATTGGAGCACAGAAAATGAGTGAAGCAAATGGAGAAAAACAAAGAGAAGCAAATAATAAAACAAGGGTGTGTAAGAAATTAATGTGAACAGAGGAACAACCTCCCTATTGGAAACAGCCGTAATCTATACAATGCAAAAGACAAAATAAAGTTATACTCAACAAGAAACAAAGAATTGATAATGACACCGGTCTAAAGGTTTAAGTTTCTCTAAGGTCTGCATTTATCCTCCCTTACCAATTAAGTTATGCCATCATAAACCAACACTGACATCGTCATCATGCTTTTCTACAAAATTATAATCCCAAACCTTTTGCCGAATAGGGGATTCAAATGAAATGGTGTCACAGGAGACCAAGACAGGCATGGACTCATTGAAATGCATATATTCTATTATTCTAGTAGTCATGTATTGTTAATTACACTATGCCAACCCTATCTCCAAATATACTAGAGCGAGTAACAAAAGCCACAGAAAGTGAAAACCCAAAGGTCTGGTTCAATGGAGATATTATCTTACATACAGTGGTTGAAGTTGAACTCTATAAATAGTTTAGAAAATTGATAAGTTGCACAGAGGTAGTGCAGCAACTACTCTAATATTTGGATCAGTGGGGATAGAAGACATTAACCATGAACATGATATGACAAACTAAGGAAATATCCATTAACTCTAGGACTAAATCCAGGCAAAACTTTCCATTTTCTAGTCAAAACACAATTCTTTTTATTGGTTACCAACTTACCATGCCTCTTTTGGGGGGATAGGGATGTGAAACATTAAACTCATACTCACCCTAGAAATCGCCAAAGAAAAATAAAATAAGGAAAAAAGTTTAACTATAGTTCAATAGGTACATTTGATGTTGTTTTCGAATAGGAAGAATACATGTGTAACATCTCATCAATAAAAATATAACAAGTGTAACCTTTGTTACATGTGTATTATTCCTATTGGAAAACAGCACTAAAAAGTACCAATCGAATAACACCTAAGTTTTGTCCATAAAATAATACAATAACTTAAATGTAAATAACACTGATCTGCTTCTTGCAAAAACAAATGTTTCTTGCGTTAGCGTGTCTGTCAAATGAGCACTAACCTGAGGAACAATGACAATGAAGCCATGAGAAGCAATATGTTGGATGAGCTGGGAGTAAAATGAAATAGAAAGAAGGTAGCCATGGAGGAACAGCAGAATTGGGAATTCTCCAGCTTCAAGAGGGTTGGCAATTAAGAGTGGTTTTGGTGGTGGAACTGAAAATAGAAAAAGTATATATAAGCCTTATTGAACTGAGCTTCATGCAATAATAATAATAATAACTAGAGTAACCAAAGGGTACCAGTGTAAGACTCAGATTCGACCCTTTGCAGCTCGGTGTTGTACTTGCCAGTGTCAAAGACATTATGCAGAGCAGTAGACGAATGAGAACACATGAATGATAACTGAGCTTCCCCCATGTTTTGCCTTTACCTGCAAGTGTAATTCTGCTGTAGGATCAGATGACAAACTTGTGGCCCTTATATAATGAAAAGAGATTTTTTATGTGACAGTGGATTTCAAAACTTGTGGTAAACCGGGTTATGTGCATATTGTAAAAATATTGCGGCGTATGTAAAATGCGTTGTTATGTGAAAAGTAAATTCGGAAAACTTTTTAGATAATTTTAATTTTTACAACCCATTTTTAAAGATGTTATTCATAAGGATAGAGATCATCTATCCGAAAATGGTTTCTTATTCCATGTTTCATCCATTTAGATTATGTTATGTTATTTAAAATGGATAAATTTATAATAAACAATATAATTAATTAATTTTCCATGTGGCAAAATCTAAGTGGATGGAATGGGGAATGAGACACCATTTTCGAACCATTTATCTTTATCCTATTCATAAAACTTATGTAAATGTAGGATATCTGTTGTTAGTTAAATGTCAAATTCAGAAGTATAAAATTTAAAAAAAAAAAATTTAGTATAAATAACAGGACTGTTATATAATCTTGTAGACTTTTGTTTTGCATTTTATTGCTTTTTTATTTTTGGTCATGGAATCTTTTTTTTAATCAAGATCTTTAAATAGATATATTTTTCGTTGGACTTCAGTATATAAAGGCCCAAATATATTTTTAAGCCTTCAGTGAGTAGGTTCAAGATGTATTTGTATTTCTATACGAAAAATTGGGACAGACGAAATTGTTTACTATCTCTTTAGTTTCACATGCGTAGACCAAGAATTCTTTCAAGAGTATGGGCTCCCTGAGACAATATTGTCCGAATAAACAATGGATCTATGGTGGGTCCAGACAAAGATGATGGATTTCACCTTCTACTGTTATTTCTGCAATAACCTTGTAATGTGTATTGATGATAAACCTACTTAAAAGAAATTGCTTTTTACACTTATGTTTTTACTTCCCACACCCTCAAATTTTTTAATTTTTTCCCCATAAATACCCTCCACTCTCATCTTACACCCCACCACCATCACCATTTCTCACACCCCCATGACCATTTCTCGCACCGGCCTTTCCATTGGCATCTTCACTCCACCCGTTCTAATACTCCACACTTTCGTTATTGCTGCCATTTTTGGAACACAGTACTCCTCGTTAATCAGGTTCGTTCGTTACTGATATGTTTAGGTTTATTACTTTTCAAAAACTATTTTCCAGAGCTAAGATTTATATGATCCAAAAATTAATCTCCAGAATTCATTATTTTAGTACCATATACTAATTTTCGGAATATGTAATACAAAACTTGATGTGTAACGAAATTTAATTTAGGAACATAGAAATTGGAATTCCGGAAATTAGCTTCTGAAATATGTAATACCCCGTTTTTCATTAAGTGCTTCTGTGTGTGCCTTGTTTGATTGGTTAAGCCTTAAGGTTTAGCTTAGAGTTGTTGTTGAGGGCTAAGTGGGATTTATAGGCTTAAAATCCCTTCCTGGTACCTGAGCACGGCCATGCTCATGTCCAGCACGCCCATGCTCAAGGCTGTGTCTTGTGACCGTTTGGATCACAAGCACGACCATGCTCAATAGGAAGCACGGTCGTGCAAGGGATTGGCGAGCACGCCCGTGCTCAATAGGGAGCACGACCATGCTCAATAGGGAGCACGACCGTGCTCGGCAAGTGACCGCGTCTCGCTGATGCTAAGTGAGCACGACCGTGCTTAGTGAGGAACACGACCGTGCTCAGATTTGGGTCTTTAAAAAGAGAACAGTAGCATGAGGGTTACCGTGTTAAACCTTACTTTGGCACATCGGGCAATCCTAGTGAAGCAGAAACCTCTTCTCTCTTCCTTCCCTTGAACCCTTTGAAGTTCTTAGTGTTCTTGCTCTAGTTTTGGGAGAGGAGTAGCGCGATAGTGTCGTTTAAGGTAACGTTGTCTTCCCTCTCTTAGTCTCTTTTCTATTATTTGATCTAGAGACTAATTGGTTATTCTCTTCTTGTTGGGCCAAGGCTTGGGGAACTCATCGAGCCGCTCGAGGGAACGTGTCTAGTTTGCCAACGTTATCATTTTGGGAATCTTCATACCAGGTATGGGGAGAAGGGCAAGTATATAGGTTATGGGGTAGCGTAAGATGAGGGTTAACCCATGACCCGTTTTGCATGGTAATTGTCTAACTATTGTTATATGTTATTGTATGATGTTATCTATCATGATGATATGCTTTCAATTCATGATAGTATGCCTATGTATGTATGATGTTATGGATGTGATGTATGCCATGATAATAATGTTGTTTTGATGATGAGACTGTTATGATAATGATGATGATGTTGTGCTCTTATGAGTGTTGATTGTTGAGGATGTTAATGCCAACAACGATGTTAAAAGATGTTAATGAATCTTTAATAGGATTGTTAATGACGTAACACATGAACATAGTATGAGAAGCGAGTTTATGATCATAGGGCTTAGTTAAAGACCCTAGGATTGATTAGTGAGTGTTCTAGGGACATTAATAATGAAGCTGTGGTTAAAGGATTAATTCCCCATAATGATAAGACATGAAGAACAGTTAAGGATAATGAAGCTAATGATCAAGACTTAGTTAAAAGCCAATAGGTTGAATCGGTGAATTGTCCCAGGGATTTGGGAAAGGATTTCTGACCCTTTCTACCAGATCAGTACGGCCACACTCAATTGAGCACGGTCGTGCTTAACAAGGAGCACGCCCGTGCTCCAATTGAATTCCAGGAAAGGGCGCGCTGCTTAAGCACGCCTGTGCTCAACAGTTAGCACGACCGTGCTTGACTGTGAACTCAGCACGCCTGTGCCGAATGGTGAGCACGCCCGTGCTACTTGTGCTGACCAGAACGCAGAAAGCTGGACATGGGTGGTTCGCCCCAGTTGTTCCTAATAATAATACAAGAAGACACCAAACAAAGTGAAGACAAGTTAAACAACTTAAAGGTTATAATGCACCTTGGTGGCCTAGTGTCCGCCCCAAGTGATGAGATGTTGTACCTTGGTAGCCTAGTGTCCGCTCCAAGTAATATGATGTTGTACCTTGGCAACCTAGTGTCCGCTCCATGTAAGACTAAGCCCTCATTGATGTTTTGATGTATGACAAACAAAGTGTATTTTGCATAAGCTTTTTGATATTGATTATATACTTATAGTGTGTTAAGTATTATGCAAGATCACTCATGAAAAAGAAAAGTCAAGGATCAAGGGATGCAAGGACAAGGACACAAAGTAATGGACAAGGAATAAAGCATCAAGCCATGAAGATTTCATTATTTAGATGCTATTGTAAAAATAGCACACTTGATTCCTTAGGTGAAGCACTTGAAATTTAAGAAGAAACTAATTTTTACAAAGGATAAACAAAATAGTTTTTCAAAAGAAAGGTTTTTCAAAAAGGGTTAATTGGATTAAGAAATTAAGTGTATTGTACATATGTGTTGTACACATGTGTATATAAACCTAAATTTCAAGTTTAAGAAAGAACCTTTCTGTACACAGGTGTCATACACATGTGTATGATAAGATGAGTTTTAAAAACAAAAGAAATCAGTCTGTACACATGTGTTGTACACCTGTGTATTCGAAACTGAGCTCTCAGGTCTGAAATTACGAATCTGTACACATGCGTTGTACACATGTGTATCAGTGTTATGTTTTGAAAAATATGAAGAATACATAGATGTACAAAAATGATACACCTGTGTATAGAACAACTCAAATATTTCAAAACGTGTTCTTCAATGATAAATCGATGTACACAACATGTGTATTGAGTTTTGGAATAATCTGGGTTGGTGTTCTAATGTACACCTGTGTACAAAGGTATACACATGTGTATTCAAGAACAAGGCAAGAGATACACACGTGTACAAATCTACACATCTGTGTATGCGTTTGAAAAAGCTGAAGACTTGGTTTAATACACAGATGTACAAAGAAGCTAATCTGTGTACGAGCTTTGAAAATGTCTGAAAAACACGAGTACACAGATGTAGTACACAGATTGATCTGTTACAACTTTGCAAAACTGATTTTTAATCACTTGTAACAACTTTTGTGATAAGACCCACGAATCTAAATCTTCAAATACCTATAAAAGGACTTCATATCAACACTTTTCATCATCTAATACATTATGAGAAGAGAAATTCGAAATATTCATTAGTGCTTCATCTTTGAGAGAAAAGTGTGATATTTCATAGAGCTTCAATTTGTATAATCAGACTATTAGAGTCTTTCTTCTACTCCTCAATTCTTACTGCAAATTAGTGTGATTAAGAGAGGGTATCTCTTAGGATTGATCAAGGATAGAAGGAATCCTTGGGTAACAAAATCAAGTGTGCTTTTGGGTATGTTCTTGAAGCAAGGAGGTTATCCTTGTGATTGCTGTAATTGGATATTGTAATTTCTGATTATAGTGGAGAAAACCACAGAGGTGTGGGACTGGATGTAGGCATACCAGAGGAGGTAGCTGAACCAGGATAAATCGGTTTGCGTGTTCTTCTCATCTCTAAACTCATATTTTTGATATATGCATATGTGTGATGTAAATGAGTCTTAAATGCTTGTTAACTTGAGTCTTTGATCTGCAACTTGTGTTAAAATTATTGTTTCTTTCTTGTAATCTTTCTTAACATCATTACTTGATTAAGAATCTGAATCTTGGGAATTAAAATTGAGTGAAAACCAATTTTCTTTAAGAAAACTCTGTTTTGCTTTAAATTGTTCAAAAAGTTTTCAATTTCTCAATTCACCCCCCCTCTTGAGATTGTAGCCATTACCAACACTCCAAGGGGGCCTTGATGCTTAATGGTCAAGGTGTTGAGGCTCTGTTGCTTTTTGGACAGAGTGTTGAGGCTCTGGTGCTTTTTGGCCAAAGTGTTGAGGGGGAGGTCGTTCGAGAGTAAGGCGATCTGGCCGTCCGCAGGATTCGTCCGAAAGGGGATCATGTATACATCGTGGTGGCGTATCTGAGAGTAAGGTGCATCGGCTATCCAAGGGGTCCACATATGGTTTGGTGGTCTGGCCCAGCGTTGGTGCTTCTATGGCCAATGTGGAAATGTAACTCCGAAGTCGTACGCCTGGTGTAGATGTATCCACATGCATTCGGAGTAGTGCTTCGCATTGCATTATATGATTGATGATTATATTGTTATACTGTGATGTGTTGTTGTGTTGGTATGATGACTATGTTATAGATGCTATGTTGCTATGTTTCTATGTGTTGTATGTTCATCTTGCCAACTATCCTGTTGCCGTTATGTTTATATATATGGTTCTTACTCCCCGTCTTTTGTTGTTGCTTTGCATGTACCCTTTTTGTGTTATGCAGAGGACGGTGAGCACTTGCTGAGGAGTGACTCTGAGGAGCCGCTTCTAGTAGTTAGTTTATGTTTAGTTTAGTTTGTTATCCGAGTTGTTTATCGAATTGGTTATACCAGCTCTGTAGTGTGACATCGGGGTTGGGTTCGTTTATGGTTTTCTTTTTATGTTATGTTTCCCTTATAAATATGTTTTGGTTATTTATGCGTTCTGTTACAATGCGGCAGTCTCTGCCCAGTTGTTAATATTATATATATTTGCATGTGTTCTCTCTCTTTATATCTGTGTTATCGCTTTTGAAATACATGTGGGGTAGAGGGTGTCACAGAATATACATGATTTTTTTTTTTTTTTTGCTATTCTGGTAATTAAAATCCAGAACTTATTATGGAAACTTTTGTACGTTCAAGAAACTAAATTCTGGAAAGTATAAAATGACTTCCGGAATACTAATTTTATTTTCCGGATTTTAGTTTCTGTAACATACACAAGTTTTAAGAGTTCTAAAATTAATGTTGTGTTCTGTTTTGTGATGATGCATTCTGTTTTAAGGTTGTGTTTTTTTGTGGATATGGAAGATTATTTTGCCAAGTTGTCCGAGGAAGTGAACATGCCAAGCAATGTGGGAATAGATGGAGAAGTAAGAATAATTTCCCAAGCACTTAATTGTACTAATCTTGATAAAAACTAATGTATTGTTATTTTTTTTTTTTCCAGAATCTTGTGAGCATAGAGATGTTGGATGGTCCACCTCTAAATGAGATTGTCGATTATAGTGATGCATTCACCACTATAGAGGTAGTTAAACGATTAAATATTATTCTTAAGTTATGACGATGTGAATTGTAACACCCTTCTCAGGCACTCCATTGTCTGTGACACTTTATAAGATAGAGTAAAGCGGAAAATAAATATTGTTGGAAAATATGGGTTTATTTTTTTCTTTTTCATTCTTGCAAATAGAAATATAAACAGTAAATTAAATAATACACTATTAATATCAACATAACATCTTCATATATCATTCAAGAGGTAGAAAGTCATAACCAAAGATAGAAACTAAAAATGGCAGAAATACAATCGCCAACAAAATACAACACAACTGAAATACATATAAAAGTATTGGACACGTAGCTCCACCAAAACTCTAGCCATAGACTTAAGGACTCATCATACTGGCCTACACAAAACTATGACGAGGTGTCATCCTCGTTCTTCGAGGTGAATCTCTCGAAGGGACTACAAAAGGCATTACTACTACAACTATCGAGGATGATACATCGTCATGTTGTGGGTGTACTTCTCAAGTCTTCTTTATACCGGCCACTAGGGAATTTGTCCATGAATCCGGACTATCTACCACTCAAGCTGGACGCGATGGTAGGATAATGTTGCCATCGTCTTCGCAGAACATAATTTAAAGCAGATAGTCATACAACACAGAAAATGAGGTGAGATCTCCATTATCATACAATGACAGATATGAAGAGGTACGACACGCACATACACACACACATATATATCGAAGTACAATAACAACATAAAGGCATGTCAGAACATTCATAAATTTCAAACAAACAATCATAGAACAAGGTCAACCTAGACATGAGACATCTAGTACTCGAGGAAGACTAAGACCCCTACACCTTGGTGCTTAAGAATGGTCGGAGGTAGTGGTTCGGAGGATTGTTCCAGATTGTACGAGTCTTGGGTAAATAATGCTACAATATTCTTAACATGCACACTAGGCTTTTTCGGGAACACCCTATACTAACCAGAATGTAATAGCGTCCAGTCGAGATTTGTAACGTCATGCCATATTATATGTAAACAGATAATTAAATAAAATAATTATCCTTTCATATCACTCAAGCCGGATGCGATGGTAGGATAGTGCTGCCATCGTCTTCGCAGAAAATAATTTAAAGTAAACAGCCAGAACAAGGTAAACCTAGACATGAGACATCTAGTACTCGAGGAAGACTATGAACCCTACACCTTGGTGCTTAAGAATGGTCGGAGATAGTGGTTCAGAGGATTGTTCCAGATTATTATACCAGCGTTGGGTAAATAATGCTACAACATTATTAACATTCACACTAGGCTTTTTCGGGAACACCCTACACTTACCAGAATGTAATAGCGTCTAGTTGAGATTGGTAACGTCACACGATATTACATGGAAATAGATAATTAAATAAAATAATTATCCATTCATATCATCATAAACTAAAATAAGTTAAAACTGCCACTTCTACTATCTATATAAACATTCTAAAACCTAGCAAAATCTCTAAATTACCCTGCTTAGAATTATGACACATGTTCTCATTGAGGTTAAATTTGTCACTTCAATCTATTTTCTATCTTCTTCAACGACACCTCCCCTCCCCACTCCTCCTTCCTTCTCCTTCTTCTTCTTCTTCTTCTTCTTCTTCACACAACTCTTTCTTTCTTCTTCTTCTTCATCCCTCTTGCAAAAGAGACCGCGAGATAGGCACAGGTTCTCATTTTCATTTTCTCTTCATTCTTTGTTTTTTTCGTTTTGTTCTAATTTATATGGACTTTGTTTTGCTATTGGGGTTAGGTTTCCAAATTTTGGGGATTTTGGTTAGTCTTAAAAATTTGTAGAACCCTATTTGATTTGCTCTGCAATACATCCATTATTTGATTTTGTCTGTAATAATCTACATGGTAATATCGAAGGCCGAAGAGTGGGCTTTTTTAAATGGCTGTGAAAGGAAAATTGTAAAGTGTGGGCTCAGCTTGGTCTCCCACGAGAAAACATGGTACGTATGCTCTTCTACCACCTCCATCCTATTCAAACATGGAATAGAAACTTGTGTGCATCACAGGCATAGCAACACCCCCCCCCCCCCCCCCCCCCAACAAAAAAAACCCCACCACGCACATGTTTTTTTTTTAATAATATACTGAATGTAATAATGAATCTAATGCCTTAAATTAATATGCGTTATCATTTTATTGATACTTATTACTTTCTTCATACATTGTTAGTTGTGTTAATATGCTGCTTTAAAAACTGGGACCTTAGTGTTATTTTCAGTCATAATATTATATGCTTCATCCCTCATGCTTTATCTATTCAAGATTGTGTGTTTCATTTGAAAGTAATATTTTGAATGTTTAAAGAAATATTATCACTTTAATATTTTTGGTGTGCGTTCTTATTATATATTTTTGGTTTATGAGTTCTTTTTCTTAATGTTTTTTCTAATTATGGTTGTGGATTTGGGGTACTTGTGAAGGTATCTTGAATTTAGGAATTGGGATAGCTGGTATGCAAGGGTTGTAGTGCAGACACCATTTGCAAAATGGGGGAGAGAGCAAATAGTTTTATGGTTGCACTATGAAAGAGAAAAATAAGTAGAGTCAAGTGTTACTAGAAAAGGAGACAATTTGAATGAGTATGACTTCGTCTATTTTATGTGCCTCAGGCTATGTTTATTATGCTGACTTTGATTGGAGTTTGGATGCAAGAGTATTGGTCACTTTTTTTGGTTAGATTGTGTGATTCATATTTTGCAGGCTTCTCTAATTTTATCCTTAGTAAAAGCAGAAAATTTGTCTACAAGGCTTCTTTTGACATCCAATGCGACATCACCAGGGTAAGCCTTTTTTATTATATATTAAAGGCATAGTTTTTTATTAAGGCTTCTCATTTAAGTGTTCATTAAAAATTTAATGCTAGATTGCTAAATATGGGGTTTGTTTGGTTAGGTGTGTGGCATCCATTTTCAAGTTTGATATAATGTGAATGAATTTTGCCACTTCATTGGCATGTTGCATAAATTACTATTATAACTTAATATTAGATTTTAACTCCTTACTTTCAATTTAGTGGAATGCATAAGGCAGAAAATATTATTATTATTGATGTTCTATTTCAAGAAATTGGTGATGTAATAGGACATTGAATTTGAATGAGGTATTCACCTTAAAAATTTTAGATTCGACTTATCATGCCTATTTGCTGCAGCATTCCTTGCAGAGGTTTTTTCAAGAATAATGTAGGAGTTAGAAGCAGGACCTTTGTCTCCTAATAATTGCTAAATAGGGTCAATCAAAAACATTTTTGTGGAAGTCCACTAAAAAATAGCATTCTTTTAATAACAGATTTGTTTACTTGACAACAATTCATTTTTTTAGATACTTTATTATCATTTGCATTGTTCCTTTAGCCACCTATGATGGAAAAACTCAATGGCTTCCTCCTTATTTATGAGTTTTGATTAGATTACTAGGCATCATAAGTCATGTAGACTTAGTGTCAACATTGAGATGTGACCAGGCAAGCCTGTGGGCCATATTTTGATTAACTGAAAATTCAGCAGAGGATGTCCAGCATTAAGAATTCAGAACATAATTCACACAAAATAAAATGAAAATTTTCATGAAGGCCAATATATAGAAAAGTATAATGTAGGCAAGGAGGTGATGGCCTTTGCCCTTTGGAAAGTGGCAACAGGAAGGTGTAAACAATTTTGTTGAGAGTGAGAGTTAATTGTGGTGATAGAGGCAGCGGTGGAAATCCATTGAGGATAAGGTGCTGCTTAGTATTTTTTTTGGATAAATGTATATACAATAATTGTCATAAAAATTATGAAAATTGTTGTTTAATTTACCCAAGGGGTAAAGTTAACATTTTTCATCTGCTATTAAACAGACTGAAAAATTTAAGCATCATATATAATGTTCCCAAACACAATGAAATGACTTGAATTGTTTCTAGCAATGGCATAGATAATTAACAGGCCTTTGACTTGGAATACATCTTGAAAACTTCATTAATATTTTGAGAATCTTGATCATGTTTCATAATGGCTTGACTTAGGAGTTACAACAATTGAGATAAGGTGATATTCTTCCAGATATAGTAAAATTGGCTCCATTTCTCATGCAAATAGGCATGATCTTTTAAAACTAGAGAGAATTTCATGACAAGCAAGTTGCGATGTGTCCAATAAAGAAAAAGGCATTTGGAGCTAAGTTTGAAATGACATAGCAGCTTCAGAAAAGAGGTTAGGTGACTTCAAATGAAAATGAAAATGTGTCTTGGAATTATTCACCAAAAGAAAAGTGAAAATCTTAAAAATTTTTGATGAAAAGTATAATATACTAATAATTGATTTTTGTGTGCATTATTCATTATTTATTAGTAATTGGTATAGATTTAAACATTTGAAACTACGACTTAGGGCATTTGAATTTGAATTTTTAATATAATGTGAACTTCATCTGATTTTTTTTTTTTTTGTTAGGAGTAACATCTCATACTTTGCAGAACTTCCCTTTTTTTCCTGTCAAGGTTGTGGTAAAAGGATATCTGAGAAAATCTCAAGGTGTTTACCATTAAATTTTTAGAAGTGTTGTGACTTCAGTTCCCTGTACAATTTTTTTTAAGTTTTTTTTTTTTTTTTTGGAAATCAAAAGTATTATATATATTTGTATACCAATTACAGGAAAAACTCCAACAAGTACCAACAGTGACATTTTTACAGTATCACCCCATATGACCCCAAAATTATTGACATTTGGTCCTAAAAGGATAAATCATTAATAAAACATAATCTACCCCTGAACATATTTTCACCTAATATATAACAGTCTAAAACTGATTTCCCCCACTGCTAGAGCAGAACCTAACTTGAAGACAGCAGTTTCAATATCCAAACAGAAGCTATTACCATGATTACCCACCACCTTTTGCACCTGGTATTGACATCTGTTTTGAATGCAGCAAAACTTGCATCCCCCAGTCTTTCCACACTCCCCTGCCTTTACACACAAGCCAACCCTACAAGACATAATTTAGTGCACTCCAATGGACCCATACACCAATCAGAAAAGCTTACCACCCCATTTGAGGCACCATTAAACCAGCCCCATGATCTACTCTTCACCAAGTCTAGCAGCCTTTCCATATCAGTCCTTTTGTTGTTGAAGATCCAGCTATTTCTTTCTAACCAAATACTCCACAAAACAGAATTCCAAATCATCATACCCCTTTGTTTCTTTTGCTTCCCCCTCAGATTTCCTCTAAACTGAATAAAGTGTTCTTTGATAGGTAAAGCTTGCACCAGAGGAATTCCTACCCACCCACAAACTCTATCCCATAACCTTTTGGCCATGAAGCACGATAGGAACATATGGGCAGGGCATTCACTAGAAAAATTGCAAAATACACATCTATCATGATCAGTTGGAATGACTATACCTCTCTTTTGTAAATTATCCTTTGTTGCAATCCTGTCCAGAATTGTCTGCCAAGAGAACACCAGAACTTTCTGAGGAGCTTTGCATTTCCACAACTCTTTGAATATTTCCCCATCTCTACCAATAGCTGCCTGCATCTGATCTGTTCTTTCCTGAGCATCCAAGGACTGATATGCTGATCTTGTAGTGAACACCCCTGAAGAATCTGCCACCCAAATCCATTTATCTTTTTTACTCTTATCCATTGTTACAGCATTCAATAAAACCAACAGATTTTGAACTTGATCTGCTTCCCATACAAAGAGCTCTCTTCTCCACTCTAGGACCCACTCCCAACACCCATTTTGCCACACGCCACATTCTCCAACATTAAAATTCTTTTGTTGTGATAACAGATATAGCCTTGGAAAAGCAACTTTTAGAGTTCTTTCCCCCACCCACACCTCATTCCAAAAATTGATATCATCCCCCATCCCAAGTTGCCTAACCAAACCATCCTTAACCCAATCCAGAGAGAAATTAGAACTGCCACTCGAAAACAAATTTTGCCACCACTTAGATACTTTTACCCCACTACAATTGACTCCCCCATCCAATAGACTCCCATCTAAATGACCATACCTTGCTTTCAAAATCTTCATCCACAACCCTTCCTCCCCACTCAACAATCTCCAACGCCATTTAGCCAAAAGAGCCTTATTAAATCTTTCTAAATTTTTTATCCCTAAGCCACCCTCTTTTTTCGGTAAGCAAACCCTTTCCCACTTTACCCAAGCTATCTTTCCTTTTTCACCCCTCCCACCCCACAGAAATCTCCTTTGAATTCTAATGATTATATTTATCACCTTTTTAGGAGCTTTGTAAAAAGACATAAAGTAAATTGGAAGGCTATTGAGTACCGAATTGATCAGAGTCACTCTTCCCCCCATAGAAATATGTTTTCTTTTCCATGATGATAACCTTCTTCGAATAGCTTCTATAACCGGCTTCCAAGTGCTCTCCCTCCTCGGATTTGCTCCAATTGGTAGTCCTAAGTACTTGAACGGAACCCCACCCAACTTACAATTCAAGAAAGTTGCTGCATCAGCTTGGAACTCGCAGTCCACATTTAACCCAATCAACCGACTCTTGTGAAAATTCACTTTTAAACCCGAGACCAGTTCAAAGCTACGCAAGATCGCTTTCATCGCCCACAAATTGTCCCAGGTAGCCTCTCCCACTAATAACGTATCATCAGCATATTGTAGGATTGAAACTTCCTCCTCTTCTCTACCCACTTTGAACCCTTTAAAACAGCCTGCTGTCACCGCATTTCGCATTAAGCCAGTGAGACCTTCAGCCACTAGGAGAAATAGGAAAGGAGCTAATGGATCTCCTTGCTTCAACCCTTTTTGGATCTTCACCTCCCCCATCGGGCTTCCATTGACTAAAACCGACAAATCTCCCTTAAAAACACAAGCTTTAATCCAAGACTTCCATTTATCGTTGAACCCCATTCTATCCATCATATAAGCCAAGAAATCCCAACTCACCGAATCATACGCCTTTTCAAAGTCGATTTTGAAAATAAGGCATTTCTTCGAATATTGCTTAGCGAAGTCCACCACTTCATTTATCACCACCGCCCCATCTAGAATGTTTCTTCCTTGTAGAAAAGCGGATTGATTGAGATCAATAACCCCATCCAACACCCTTTTCAGCCGTGCTGCTAACATCTTTGCCAAGATTTTATATAGACATCCAAGTAATGAGTAAGGAATAATTTTTTAAGATATATGACTAAGGCAGAGTAATGTAGGACCTATACTTCCCAAGGAATCTAAACTAATAGCAGAGCCGGAGAGAGGTACTAAGGCATGCATTAACCTGAGATAAACTCCAGCATCTATTAATCTCAACAAACTCAAATGGTAAGAATTGTTCACACTATTCCTGGGTAACGGGGACGGGACCATGTAAAGCACAAGAAATTAGATATCTTTATTTCCAGCTGATAGGAAATGCTTAATTTAATATGCTTTTATGTTGGTGTCTTATGATAATATGATCATATTCATGTTGATCTACACTTCATGTTGGTTTCTATTTTCATGTACTTTTATCTCCGATCAGCATAGCAATTTATTTGGAGCTTATTCTTTTTTCTTTTTTTTTTGTTCTTTCTTATCCCACGTCGCAGGTACATGTAACATTTTAGCTATTGTGTTGAGGAGCATTCCTTAACAGAGCCTTGGTTAAAAAAGAATAAGGAATGCTCTATTAACAAGCTGTATAGTGTGTTAAAAAAGTTTAAAAAAATATTATTATATGAACTTGCCATAGTAGAAGCCAGAAATGTCAATGAGTTTAGCAGCTCCCGTTTTAGTTTAGCAGCTATAAATTTAGGCAATTTTAGTGAAAATATTGTGTGCTTGGTTGATTGTACCTGCCATGGGTATTTCTTTCTGATGTTTGATGATAACTTCCTGTCTCCTCTTCCTTGATTATGTGCTCACAATTGTATATGCAAATCATGTAAGACTCAATGACATAGAGATTTTGATATATGACAAATATACATTTTAATGTGTGTGCAAGTGTTTTAGTATCAAATTGCAAAGACAGGTATCAAGCTGAATATATCGAGCTCTGTAAGCAATTAAAGAGGAGAATATCCAAAGAAGAACTTGAAGAGCTCAAGGAGCAACAAGCAAGGACAAACATCAAGGAGTCATCAAGACAAGAGCTTAAAGAAGATTTAGATTTAAGTCTTAGATGATTTGTAAGAGAAGAAATCTCTTATTCATAAATAGCTCAGTTGAAATGATGCATGAAGAAAATCATTTTACATAACCTGCATTAAAAGGAATAAGTTTTAATAAAAATGATTTTTGAAATTAAGAAAATTCTTTGTCAGTACAGTCATGTATTCAATGGATGTATATCCTCTCCTGTAACTGACAAATGAATTTCAGGTTCTTAATATTCAGTACATAGATATGCTACACCTATGAATAACATGAAATCAGATCAGTTATAAATGGTTAACACAATACAGCCCTGTACATATGCTATGTACGCGTGTATTCAAGTTTCTGGAAAAATCTTATGTTCATTAATACATAGATGTACTGAATGGGTGTACTGGTGGTACTGGTGGATTAGCGAAGATCAAGTTTTTAAAAGAACTCGTACAGCCATGTACTACACAGGTGTACATAAACTTTCAGTATGTAAAATGGTTAATACATCCCTGTACTCAACCCCTGTCCAAGAACTTGAATCAGTTCAAACTGATTCTGATATCAGACCCAAATCTGTTTGGACTGATCCCAAATGGTTACAACTTGTTTTCTATATAAAGTGGGATCAATAAGAATACTGATATCATATCAGAAACACACGAAATCAATTTGAGAGATCAATTATGAAAGTCATTCATCATCTTTCTTGAGCTTATTGTGAAAAGAGTGTTTCATTCTTGTTAAAGCTTCAACTTGTGCATTCAACTTTTGAGAGTTAGAAATCAATCTTTCTGTTTTATTTGATTGTAAGAGAGAGGGAGTCTCTTTGTGTGATTAGGGTGAGGAATCCTAAGGAAGAACATTGATTGAGGCTCTTCACAAGAGTGTGGTATCTCAAGGTGAAGGAGTGCTCTGTGGTGTAAAGGTTTTTCAAGCTACCTGGCTAAAGCTTGCTGTGTTAGTGTGTGAAAACCCACATGTGGAGTGGGGACTGGATGTAGGTCACAGTGGTGGTGACTGAACCAGGATAAATCTGGTTGTGCGGTACCTCTAAACTCAAAGCTCTTTAATTTCTGATTATACGATCATAACTGTGTTCTTGCTCATATAAACTTCTGATCATATTCAAGAATCTGTGATTTTGATAAGTTTCAATTGACATTGAATACTCAGATAACTTCTATTCTTGATCTGTTTAATTTGAATTGAAACCAGAAGTATTATTGCAATCAATCTTAAGTTATTAATTGTTCAAAACTGAGTTGATTAAAACTGTTCTTGATCACTGAAAGTGAAACTGAAACTGATATATTGTAACTTCAGTTCTTGACTAACTAAGGCCTGTATCTAATACATGTACAACCTGTTCTAAATCTTAAAAAGCCCTTTCTTGATTTGTTAAAGATCCTGTGGCAACTCTGATTTGAAAAGTAAGTTTTTCAAGCTACCTGGCTAAAGCTTGCTGTGTTAGTGTGTGAAAACCCACATGTGGAGTGGGGACTGGATGTAGGTCACAGTGGTGGTGACTGAACCAGGATAAATCTGGTTGTGCGGTACCTCTAAACTCAAAGCTCTTTAATTTCTGATTATACGATCATAACTTTGTTCTTGCTCATATAAACTTCTGATCATATTCAAGAATCTGTGATTTTGATAAGTTTCAATTGACATTGAATACTCAGATAACTTCTATTCTTGATCTGTTTAATTTGAATTGAAACCAGAAGTATTATTGCAATCAATCTTAAGTTATTAATTGTTCAAAACTGAGTTGATTAAAACTGTTCTTGATCACTGAAAGTGAAACTGAAACTGATATATTGTAACTTCAGTTCTTGACTAACTAAGGCCTGTATCTAATACCTGTACAACCTGTTCTAAATCTTAAAAAGCCCTTTCTTGATTTGTTAAAGATCCTGTGGCAACTCTGATTTGAAAAGTAAGTTTTTGAAAAGGAAGAATAAATTGAAAACTCAATTCACCACCCCCCCCCCCCCCCCCCCCCCCCCCCCCCCCCCCCCCCCCCCCCCCCTCGCCCTCTTGAGTCTTTGAAGCCAAAACAACAAATCATGCATAAACTTTTTGGTGAAACATAAGTGGTTTTTATCCTTATAAGAATTACTGCGTTGCATATATCTTTCAAATGGATATTTAACTGACAATCTAGCTTGGTGAATTGGAACACACTAGAAATATTCAAAGATATAAGTTAGACCAGCTGATATGAATTGATTATATTTTAATCATTACTTTGATGAAAGGAATTGGGTGGCAGTAATGAATGATAAGAATTGAAAGGTAAAATTAGGTAAAATTAAATTTATGCGTATGATGCTTAGTCACATGATGTATATATGAAAATCAATATATTATAATAGTGTTAAATTAATTAAAATAAAATTAAAATAGCATACTTTGCAATATGTGTTGCAATGAATTGATACATTAAAATGGTTTTAAAATAACATAGTTTACATTTTAACTTGTGTTGTAGTCAATACACTATAAGCATGTACCCCAAGCCATTGAGTGAGCATTCCATGAACTTTGAGCGGAAACAATTATGAGGATTGTCATTGGGAAGCGATTTTGAGTTTTCAGGCAAATAAAGGAGGTTGACATTTTTTGAGGGAAAAAAATTGTTTACCATTTCTACACTTAGAAAATTTTAGAACAAATATTATGAATAGAACTAGAGTTCTTAACTAAATGGAACACATATATTTCAATCTCTAGCAAGTATTGAGCACGAGGCCACATTTGGCAGTTCACTAAAAGGCATTAGAGTCAGACTTCATTTTTTTTTTTAAAGAATGGGATTTCCTTTGTCATCACTATATCGAACGTAACCCATTGAATGTAGTTAGAGCACAGTGATTTATCAGCCTCATCATTTAGGTGATTACTCATTAGTTAACTGATCCAATGTCAATATTTATATGAAAATTCAAGGAGGGATGCAACAATTTGGTATTTTGGACTAGGTTTGATTATACAGTATTATTTTGCAACGATACACATATACCATCTATGCATTTGCGTACGATTTCTTTTGAAATATATCTATTTCTATTCAGTAAACATTCCTAAAATAGTTCAAAGTTATAACTTCCTATCTCTTATTGAATCTATTCTCTCATTATAGGCATGTTACTATTTATTCAAAGAGAAAACGGACAAAGAAAGTCTATATATTACTTGTTTTGCGAGAGAAGCCATTGTATTTTGTGATTCCCTTATCTGCTTACAGCATTATGCATTGGACTATTGCCTTCAGCTACTTACCAAATTTTGTTCCTACTATGACTCTGTACATGCTTTTTTTGCACTGACTTATGTGAATATTAAATTAATAAGTAGAAGCATTCTGTAATTTGAAAATTGTCAACAAGATTATGGTTTAACATTTCATTTGTAGTAATTTGTAGTAAGAGCTTTTTTCTATCAATTTAAATTCTGTAACTTAACTATTAATGACTTTACTAAATTCGGTATTCAATTGACTAATATTTAAAAGCTTTGCCATTATTGGATCTACTCATTGCAAATTGACTACTAGCGACAGATAATTTAAAATGACCTTAACATTGTATTTCATTTTTATAATTTGACATGCCTTATCATGTTACATAAGAGAATTAGTAGAATGCATTTGTTTGTGTCAATATTTGAATAAAAATTAAAGTTAAATTGATCATTGAATGCAGTTACATCTTTAGTTTAAGAACATTCCCAATCTCATACTTTAACATGTTCATCATTTATATTAGTTTCTGTGTTTTATAACTGTGTCAATATTGGTTTATAATTTAATTTATTCAATTATTTTCGACGTAAAAAGAAACTGATTGATTTTCAATTTTACTTTTAGAAAAATTATAATAACCAACGCAGCGCGACCCGTGCGAATGTACGGATATACAGCTAGTTATTAAATAAAAACTCTTGCAGTTAATTGATAAAAAAAATTACAATTCTTTAATAAAAATGTTAGCTTCAAAACATGGGCAACCAAAGACACCCAAAAATAAAATAAAACAACACTAATACTACAAGCATAAAGATCCGATCTTTGACCAAATGATCAAAGACTTGGTTTTTCTTGAAACCAAAATATTTTTCAGGCATGTAAACACATCATCAAATCACAAACAAGAACCAAATAAATATTACAAACATGTTCTCCATGAGAACCAAATGATTATAAACCAAAAACACTTAAACTTAGGGCTTTCAAATAAGTATAAAAATAAAGAAACCATCCACACATCCAATTATATGGTATGATGTGGTTATTCTCCCCCATTACCTCTTGTAGACACTAGAAGATGATAGTGATGAAGATGGTGTGGTGAAAAAGATGATCACTTTGAAGAACTTGGAAGTAAATCTTAGATGAACATAAAGGTTCAAACTTTATATTTTGAAAAATCATGAACTAAAATTGTTGTGTTCATGATTCTAAACATGAAAATGGAAGATAGAAGAGTGTACAAGCAATAGTGGAAAATATGCCTGTAACGACTGGATGTAACATCGGTTAGATAAAAACCGATGTTATAAAAGAGGCGGCGGCAATTCCATAAATATATGGATCGTTTAAAACACTTGTAACGACGATTGTTGTAAAATCGCTGTTATAAGTCATTTATAATAGAGGTTGTTGTAAAACCGATGTTATAAGTGACTTATAACAGCTGTTTTGAAACAACCGCCGTTACAACACTAGTGCAAAATATACATTCTACAACAGGATTTTACATCAATTACTTTTTAACTGATTTTAAAAAGGAGACGGTGGCATACTTGTAAATACTTGGAGTGTTTTTCAACATTCTACGTCAGTTGCCGTAGAAACGATGTAAAAATTGCACTTCTACATCGGTTGCGGCCCAAATCCGATGTAGTAGGTGCTCCGACATTTAACATTTTCATATTCTTCTCTCTTTCTTCTTCGTGCTACCTCCTTTGCTCTAAACCCTTTGGTTTGAAATCCCTCACCACTCTCTCTTCACTGTGCGCCTCCTTCGTCCTCGCCCTCTCTCGTTTTGCTTCATCTTCTTCGTCTTTGCTCTCTCTCTCTCTCACTCGGCCAAGGAATTTCATCGTCTTCCTCTGCTTATCCACCACCATCCACCGCTCGTCCGCCACATCAGCAGTCGGTAATCCTCTACCCCCAGCCCAGGTACGATTCATCTCTTTCTCTTTCGATTTTCGATTGATAACCCTAACCACTGTGACCTCCTTCTGCACCACCGCATTCCCCACCAAGTATGATTTAGCCAAGTTGTTCCCTATAGCTTCATCATGCGTTGAGCCGGGAAGATCGTTGTGCGCGCCGCAGGTAACCCTATTTTCTTCTTCTTCTCTCTTTTGTTCTTCTTCTCCTTTCTCTTAGGGTTTGGGAATTGGGGGAATCTCTCTTAGGGGTTTGGGAATTGGGGGAATCTCTTTAAGGGTTTGGGAATCTCAGTTAGGGTTTTCATATCTTAATGATGTGATTTTGTGAAAAAAGTTAGTAGTGTAAATATAGAGGTAATGTGGAAAAAACGTTATTGAAGGTTTGTTTTGTATTTGTACAATTAGTCTGAGGTAGAAGCTTGACTGAATGAGAATTTTGTGTTTGACTACAGACACAGGATGAGACTGGTTCTTCATCTGAGAGTCTGTCTGCAGCAGCATTTTTGTACTAGTTCTTAGCAAAGTTGTCATTATCTTATGTTGCTTAAATTCTGCCCTTTGTATTCTGTTTCCTGTAAGTGAATGAATGTGAACTAACATCTATCCTCAATCTGTTTTTCACAGATACGTGATTAGGCTCAGCAGTTCATGAAATATCTTCATCCTGATCTTGGTGTTGGTAATTCAATTATCTGGAAATACTGATCAGGGTTTAATTAAGAAACTAAAAGGGTTTGATGGGCTCAGAATGTCAATATGAAATGGCAACTCTAAGAGTACAGAGTGTGGAGCTGAAAACAGGCTGTCACAGAAGTTTGTTGATCTGTTTTCTTTTTATATGATTTTTATCATACTGAACTCTACTTCCTTTCCCTACATATTGGAGACCAGTCATGAGTTGGTTATTCTCTAAGGTTCATGTTGATAACTGAATAACTTTCTGATGATATCAACAGGGGTCAGAACTTTCTTGTTGTTATAATTACTTTCTTGCATTTTGTGTATCATGTGCAGTAATAGTCTTTTTTATTTAAAATGATTTGATAAAATGAAGCATTAAATTATGATATTTGCCAATTTTATGCTCAGACTAATCAAACAACAAAGAAAAGAAGCCGTGAGGGAACACCAACCACTGGTATGACTCTGTTCTTCACTTATAAGTGTCATATCTTGATAAATGACAGAATTGTTCTTGCTCATAAACTCATTGAGTATGGTCTTCATAATTGGTGAAATTACTAAATTTTTTAACTTTATGATTAGTTTGACAAATGTGATAATGTCTCAAGATATATGATTTTGATGCCATTGTACATGATTTCAGTATTAAGATATTTGGAAACTTACATTCATACCTGATAATTCACTACTTTATCAAGTAATTATGCCTTTCTTAAGTGGATTTTACTCCCAATTGCATGGCTTTATCTTTGTTTTGTCCCCATTTTTAGTTAATTGAGTCTTTGTTAGTTGTTGTAGGTATTTTTAATAATTCTTGTAGTTAAGGTTAATTTTTTTAGTTGTTTTGTTTCCTTTTATTGCAATCTAACTTAGGTATGTTTTCCTATCATTTTAGGATTCAATAAATGTGGAAAAGCTTGAAGAGAAGTGGAATTGATCAAGGAAGTGGAGCTTATGTGAGAATGAAAGAGCTGGAAAGAGAATTTTTTGAAGGCTAGCATCAGCAAAGCTGGCGCTGGACGCCAGGAATCCTGCGTTCAGCGCTAGCAGGTCGTGGGAAATCAGCTTTCTGTGCTGCTGGCGCCCAGCGCCAGAAAGCCAGCGTCCAGCGCTGGCTCATTTTCTGATAGGGTATTTAAACGCGTTTTTTCCGTTTTGGGCAATATCCATCAGCAGCCACTCGACCTAATTGACCTAAAAGGAGTGAAGAATGCCTCCCTTCAGCTGGAACACCATTTCTAATGGAGTTTGTTCCATTTTTCTTGTTTATTTCATCTTCTCTTGTTGCTTTCTCTACTATGTCTAGCTAAACCCCCTCTTGTTGGGGTTAGATGTTTGCTTTTCTGAACTTGGTTGTATTTTGATTTGGTTTTAATGCAAGTTCCTCTTTCATTATGAGTGTTTGATTCCATGCTTAATGCTTTTCTTGGCTTGATCACCCATGAAATGTTTTGTTGCTTTGGTAGACAATTGGAAAGTTGATGCTAAGGCATGCTCATGAATCAAATACCAAGTAGTTCATGAATCTAGGAATAGGTCTTGAAGTACTTGCAATCTTATAAGTCTTGGTTCTTTATGCAAAATCTCATGTTGATCCACCTAAGGAATTAGGGTTTAATTTGGGGTTTTAGGCTCATTCCACCTAAGGAATTAGGGCTTGAGTATTTCAAAAGGGTTGATTGTCATAATTGAATTAGGACTTGTGTTATTAACCATTTCATTGCAATTGAGGGAAGATTGGTGTAGTCTAACCCCAACACTTTTATCCATTTGTTAATCACATCTCTTTTTGCTTACTAGGTGTTTGTTAAAAATCCCAAAAGACCCAAAAATATTTTACTCTTGTGTATTTTGTTGCATGTTAATTGAGCTCCCTTCCTTCCAAACGATCGTCTAAATAGTGGTTCAATTTGAGAAGTGGTACTTGTCCGCGATCCCTGAGAATGATATCCGGTCTCACCACCGTATTACTTGTTTACGACTAGGTATACTTGCCGAAATCGTATCAATACCGATTAAACATGTAGATGTTGATGGATTGGACTCATGGAAGCAATATTGTATTTTCAAGTGCAGCTCCTTCGGTCAACAGGCTTAGAGGACCTTGTGATGTTTCAAACTTGTTGTCATTATTGGGGCTCTCCAAGGACCGAGCTAAAGAAGCTATTTCTAAAAAATGTAGGTATGGATACTTGCTAAAATCCTTAAATGTTTTTGGTTCTTTGGGACCAATATTTAAGATATCATGAATATATTTTTGATTTGGTTTGTAGGATTCTTTTAGCCAATTCCGTATTTGTATGTGTCTCTCTTTTTCTTAGGTTATTGTAGAATTTTGAGGTAGGACTTGGAAGTTTATTTTTAACCTTTGTTTTGATACTATGGTAGTGTGAGGAGAAGACTCTCAAGATTAGTGAATTATATCAGATAAATGTCAAAATTCGACAGAGTCAAACTTGTGTAAACAATAAATTTTTGCTTCCTTTTTATCATTCCTACTCCTACATGTCATAGTTCCTAACCCAGTTAGTTACCTTATGTTTTTAACTTTTTCTAAATGCTTGCAGTCAGATCAACAAAGTTCATTGCTCGGGAAAACTGAGTTGTTGCAGCAACTGATGACAAGTATATTCTCTACCACAACATTAGAGCTGAGGAACCCTTCAACTGTTAATTCTAAGGCAAATTTCACGAGGTCCACAGCTTTAGTTGGTCTAGCTTTTAATAATGTCTTGGGTGATGATCGTCTTGTAGTTTTCAGAAGTCAGAGTATGAGTTTAGAATAGTTTAGATATGTAGTTGCCATGTAACTTGAAGTTTGTATCTTGAAATGGCATTGTAAATTGAAGTTTGTATTTGACAATGAATTAGTGTTATGGGGAACACGTTTAAGTTCATAACCTGTGTTCATTTTGATGTTTATTTTGTTGAATACGTGACTAAATAGATATAACAAATTTTTTTTATTTTAAAAAAAGACTTTAAACATCGGTTCTGAATGCAACCGCTGTTATAAGTGAACTTTTAACAATGGTTCTTGTGACATCCTCTACCCCGCATATATTCAAAAGCGATAACACTGATATATAAAGGGAAAAGATAGCAACATAGCATTTATAACATAGTCATCATACCAACACAATAACACATCACAGTATAACAATATAATCATCAATCATATAATGCAATGCGAAGCACTACTCTGAATGCATGTGGATCCATCTACACCAGGCGTATGACTTTGGAGTTACATTTCCACATTGGCCATAGAAGCACCAACGCCGGGTCAGACCACCAAACCATGGGTGAACCCCTTGGATAGTCGACGCACCTTACTCTCAGATGCGCCACCACGGTGTATACATGATCCCCTTTCAGACGAATCTCACGGATGGCCAGATTGCCTTACTCTTAAACGACCTCCCCTTCAACACTCTAGCCAAAAAGCACCAGAGCCTTAACACTCTATCCAAAAAGCAACAGAGCCTCAACACCTTGACCATTAAGCATCAAGGCCCCCTTGGAGCGGACACTAGGCTGCCAAGGTACAACATCATATCATTTGGAGCGGACACTAGGCTACCAAGGTACAACATCTCATCACATGGGGCGGACACTAGGCCACCAAGGTACATTATAATCTTTAAGTTGTCTAACTTGTCTTCACTTTCTTTGGTGTCTTCTTTTATTATTATTAAGGACAACTTGGGTGAACCACCCCTGTCCAGCTTTCTGCGTTCTGGTCAGCACAGGTGAGCACGGTCATGCTCCGTGCTCACCCTTCAGCTCGGGCGTGTTGAGTGCAGAGTCAAGCATGGTCGTGCTGACTGTTGAGCACGGGAGTGCTAAAGTAGCGCGCCCTTTTCTGGGATTCAACTGGAGCACGGGCGTGCACCTTGTTAAGAACGGCCATGCTTAGTGGAGCGCGGTCATACTGATCTGGGCAGAAAGGGTCAGAAAGCCTTTCCCAAATCCTTGGGATAAATCACAGATTCAACCTATTGGCTTTTAACTAAGTCTTTGATCATTAGCTTCATTATCTTTAACTATTCTTCATCATTACTCATGTCTTATCATTATGGGGAATTAATCCTTTAATCATAGCTTTGTTATTAATGTTCTTAGAACACTTACTAATCAATCCTAGGGTCTTTAACTAAGCCCTTTGAACATAACCTTACCTCTCATACTACATTCATGTCTTATGAACAACTGGTAAAGCATCCTTTAATTCTCATTATCGCTATTAACGTATTTTAACGTCTTAACATTATTGTTGGCATTAATATCCTCAACAATCAACACTCATAAGAGCACAACATCATCATCATTATCATAACAATCTTATCATCAAACAGCATCATCATCATGTTATTCAACACATCAATAAACATCTTACATACATAGGCATACTAATCATCAATTGAAAGTATATCATCATAAACAAGACAACATCATACTATAGCATATCATATCAAATAGACAGTTAGCATGAAAAACGGTCATTGGTTAACCCTCATCTTACGTTACCCCATATCCTACATGTTCAAACTAGCCCTTCTCCCCATACCTGGTATGAAGATTCCCAAACGATAACGTTGGCAAACTAGATACGTTCCCTCGAGCGACTCAACGAGTTCCCCAAGCCTTGGCCAAACAAGAAGAGAATAACCAATTAGTCTCTAGATCTAATAATAGAAAAGAGACAAAGAGAGGGGGGGAAGACAACGTTACCTTAAATGACACTACCGCGCTACTTCTCTCCCACAACTAGAGCAAGAATACCAAGAACTTCAAGAGGTTGAAGGGGAGGGAAGGGAAGAGGTTTCTGTCGCACTAGGATTTCTCAAAGTGCCAAAAGGAGGGTTTGGGTCTCAACGCTCATGGAACTGCTCTATTTATAGACTGAGACCTGAGCACGGCCTTGCTCCCTGTTGAGCACGGCCGTGCTCAATTCCTGAGCATGGGGCGCTCAAAGATTGTACTGTGAGACCATCTAAACGACCGAATTAGCCAAAACACATATAATAATACTTGTAGATAATTCTCTTAGCTTTCTAACGCCACAAAGATCACCTCGATCGGACATCTAGAACTCAAGATATGGCCAAAACGGTAAAATAGGTTACTTGGACTCTAAAAGGATTGAACCTTTCTAAGGCTGAACTTCCCTAAACACGAACTTAGGCATCAAAAACAAACATAACAAGCATATACAATTATAAAAATTTCATCCTCGAAATTTCTATCACCCTAACTGGCTAAACTTTCACCAATTAGGCTCATAACCTCGGATCAAGTCCTCGGACTCGGAAGCTCCAACCAAGCAGGAAGAACTAAGGGTTCTTAACACTAAAGCGTCATTATCTATCATAAATATAGATAATTCAAACAAAACACATAGAAGACTCGCAACAGACTCATACCACGTCCGGACAGGGCCGAACTGCTCTGATACCACTAAATGTGACACATATATATAAAGGGAAAAGAACACATGCATATTATATCATAATAATAAAAACTGGGTAGAGGCTGCAGCATTATAACATAGCTTTTCAAAATGCGGAAAACTAAAACATGTTTATAAAGAAAACATAACATAAGCATATAAACGAAACCCAATTCCGATGTCACATTACAGAGCTGGTATAACCAATCTGATAAACAACTCGGATAACAAACTAAACTAAACATAAACTAACTACTAGAAGCGGCTCCTCAGAGTCACTCCTCAGCAAGCTGGTCACCGTCCTCTGCATAACACAAAAAGGGATACATGCAAAGCAACAACAAAAGACGGGGAGTAAGAACCATATATATAAACATAACGGCAACAGGATAGTTGACAAGATGAACATACAACACATAGAAACATAGCAACATAGCATTTATAACATAGTCATCATACCAACACAACAACACATCACAGTATAACAATATAATCATCAATCATATAATGCAATGTGAAGCGTTACTCCGAATGCATGTGGATCTATCTACACCAAGCGTACGACTTTGGAGTTACATTTACACATTGGCCATAGAAGCACCAACGCCGGGCCAGACCACCAAACCATGGGTGGACCCCTTGGATAGCCTACGCACCTTACTCTCAGATGCTCCACTACGATGTATACATGATCCCCTTTCGGACGAATCCCTCGGACTGGCAGATCGCCTTACTCTCGGACGACCTCCCCCTCAACACTCTGGCCAAAAACCACCAGAGCCTCAACACTCTGTCCAAAAAGTAATAGAGCCTCAACACCTTGACCATTAAGCATCAAGGCCCCCTTGGAGCGGACACTAGGCTGCCAAAGTACAACATCATATCACTTGGAGCGGACACTAGGCTACCAAGGTACAACATCTCATCACTTGGGGCGGACACTAGGCCACCAAGGTACATTATAATCTTTAAGTTGTCTAACTTGTCTTCACTTTGTTTGGTGTCTTCTTTTATTATTATTAGGGACAACTGGGGTGAACCACTCCTATCCAGCTTTCTGCGTTCTGGTCAGCACAGGTGACCACGGTCGTGCTCACCCTTCAGCTCGGGCGTGTTGAGCTCACAGTCAAGCACGGTCGTGCTGACTGTTGAGCACTGGCATGCTAAAGCAGTGCGCCCTTTTCTGGGATTCAACTGGAGCACAGGCGTGCTCCGTGTTAAGAACGGCCATGCTCAGTGGAATATGGCCGTACTGATCTGGGCAGAAAGGGTCAGAAACCCTTTCCCAAAACCTTGGGATAAATCACAGATTCAACGACAACGCGGTGTCGAGCGACAAACCAAGGTGGGGGTGCAATCTAGTTCGCAGTACAGACTCAGAGAAGCTATTGTGTTGAGGTATGTGGTGGTTGACGGCCTGCGATGGTTCGAAATGCAAAGATCGATTCGCATTTGAGGTGAAGGTCGGCACGAGTTCTGCCGGTGGTGGTTCTGGACGTGATGGTGGATGGCATGCTTCAAAGTGATGGCTCATGATGGGAAAAGGTTGGCATGATGGCTAGAATGTTGATTTTTTGGGTTTAGCAAAGAATGAGTTTGAAGTATAAAGAGAGAGAGGTGGTTAGAGGCATAGTGAGGTCGAGGTGAGGGAGAGAAAGATGATCACAAGTGGCAGAGGAAACAGCCACATCATTCGTACATTTTTGTTTTTACGAATTTACTTTCATACAAAGTAGCATTTATCTTTGAACAAACCGTCTTACTTGTGAAGCACATTTTCTATTTGTTGATTTCAATTTATTGTTAAGCACTGTATACAAACAAAATACACGAAGTAGAAGAATCTAATCCACGACAATGATGGCACTAGATCATAAACCTTAAACAGTTTCTCGGGATCCAATCAGGGAAAGCCCAAACCAACATGTATAAACAAAGCACATAGAATCAGTTTATGTCTTTTCTTCAATGTTACACTTTCACTCAAATGTCTTTCTTTCGAATTTCTTTTTGACTGCCCTGGTCCAAAGATAATCCTTTTTCTTTCCAGATCAGTAAAAGAACACTAAGGTTCACATGAAGTTCACTTACTTTGGTTCAAATTTCTTTACTTTCCCATTAAAAAACTACACCAAGATACTCATGTATGTTCTCTAAGATTAAAGAGACCCATCTAGCATAACTTTACCATTACTTCACCCTTTTTACAAATGGATCAGAACCCCACCATGTATCAAAAGACCTACCATGTTAATAGCACCATGGATCCTATTCCAAAGTGCCAAATTTTCTTCTTCAATACAATCAAACAGAAGCTCATATTCTGTTTTTGTTGTTCCTTTCTGCAGCAATAGAGAGAAGCCTTGACACACCCTGAGTCCACACATCATATTCTCTTTGATTTCTGCACTCAAATTCAACAACACCACGCATTACTGTCTTCAAAGCAAAGTAGCGACGGTTCTCACCACCTTCTAGCAAGTGGCGGCCAGGCCAGGCAGGCATATCTTTGATCACTCCAAGCACCACATCTGTGAAAATTTTCAAAAGAGGGTTGGAATTAAAGAAGAACCCTTTTGATCTTTTCCAACTTTAAAGACCATGACTTTCACAAATCCCCAAATGGAACAAGACCCACCTCCAAATCAGTTAAATTATTAGTAAGAGCGGGGACAAAAGTAATCAAGACTTACTCTTTTTCTTTTTTGTGATGGTCCCAGCAACATGCCTGCTCTTCATCTTAAGCATAACCTGCACAAAAAGAGCTTCTAAAAAGTTAAAATTGCAGATTTCTAGGAAAACTAAAGCCAACTTGATCCCTTAGCATCACATTGTACTAAGCGCCCATACTTTATACCTTTTCCACGACCAGGTTCATACTCATCATTAAAACCCCAATTGATGGCCAAATAATTAAGTGATTGCTTATCCTCTAGAACCAAAAAGCATTATTACAATATTATGTCACTTTGGAATATAGGATTAAAAGAAAATCACCTGGTTCATCCTGTTTATATAAACAGATACAGATACAATTTTCCAATGAAGTTCACCTGCAAGCAATTCACAAATCAAAACATTTTCCAATCAACATATACATAGAAATTAGAAGAAACACAAGAAGTAACAAAATAACAAAATGGAAATTCTTTTACTCCACAGAAACTAGCTAACTACGGAAAATTATGTAGGCAGAGAACAAAACTAAAAGAAACCAACAACTATTTAGAAGTATAATATCTTCTAAAGTTTAAAAAAAGGGTAAATTTTAGAAAATTTATTACCAGTGCGTGTCCGCTTTAGGAGCTCACAACCTCGAGCTAGTAATTCTCTACTGCAGATACCCAAGAAATTTTCTTCGGGTACAAGTTCACCACTGAAGCTACTATTAGAACTACCATTGCTGCCGCTGCCGCCGCCGCCGCCACCACCACCGGCTGCCAAATTCTTCTCCACTGGAATCACCGCTGCAATATTCCAAACCTCCTTGAGGGCCCTTGCTTTCAATGTGGCAGCCCCACGTAAAGCTGCAAATTCAGGCCACAAACACCACCATTTCCAACTCGGTCAAAAAAAATTCACAAACATGAAAACCCCATGTAGGGACAACAACAAGAATATTCTTTCAATATATCACTGCTATACTGGTACATTTATTCTCTATCTCTACAGCTTTAGATTTCGCATTGTAAACATTAAAATTATCCTAAAGTTGTCATAAATAAATATTAAATAACTTTTTCATTCTTTCATTCATAATTTTTTTTGGGTGGATCATTCTTTCAATCACATATATTAATATATAGAAAGAGGAGCGATCAATTTAAACCATTGTAAACCATTTTTTGCTTAAACTCTATATCCATTGTTATTTTATTTTCATCCAATGAAAATAAAATCAATTGCTATGGCTGTAAGGAAAAAAAAATACTTGCACTCATGCAAGGTTTTAATTCTATGATGGTTGCAATATTTCGATTTAATAGTCTTGGCAATGGTTTGGGCTAAGTTGCATTACCCAAAATTTACATCACCCATTATATCACTCATGTGACAAATTGTGGGTCAATCAAACAGCCACTTGGGCGGGTCAAATTTTCAAACCTTGACCAGTTGAAAAGTCAAATATCCAGATGTCAAAATAATTGGTTCAGCACTTGCCACATGAGTGGGGTAATAGGTGGTGTAATTTTTGGATGGTGCACCATAGAATGAACCCTTTGCAGCAGCGTTTTACAAAAGCAATACGACAATAATTATGTTATTTATGTATATACCTGTTGCGGCTGCAGCTGTTAACGTCGTGATATCGTTGGCTGACCTTACATTCACGGCAGAGCCAACCACTGAGGCCAGGTGATCACGCTCAGCCCCCATAGCCTCGGCAGCCTCAACACATTGAGCCGCCACCAATGTCGCCGCAGACGCCACCGCCATGTCAGTCTTCGCCATCTGCTCAGCTTTGCCGGAGCTGGATGACGCCGCAGTAGCAGCAGCGATAGCAGCAATTGCGGCTGCAACCCCGGCAACTGAGACAGCTGCATGGAGCTGAGCATTTTGGGCCCTGGTTTCCTCCTTCTTCTTTTCCTTCCTGTCCTTGAGCCACCTCCCAACCGTCTTGCTGCCGCCACCAGCAGCCGCTGCACTGCCAGTCGCAGCAGCCCTGTATTGACCATTCAAGGTGCTGCTGATGACGTTGCTGTTGTGGTTGTTGTTGCCGCGGGTATACTGCAGAGAAGGCATGTGAGTGGGCCATTCAAAAATTGAATTAAATTAGGACGATAATTACCATTAATCCACTAAACACACAACGCTGAAAATGCATAACCATACAAGTATTTGGATTAAATTTAAATTATTTATTAAATACAAAATCAAATGTCATTGAGACCAAGGTTAATTGCTAATTTGCTATTGCAAGTTGCATTTACGTTGCATTTTCCGGTTGTGAGTCATTGAGGGAAAATGCATGTGGCTAATGTGATTACAATTGTCGTAAAAACTATCAAAATCAATATAAATAATGTTATGACCTTAATTGCAGTTATCAACTTATTTAAAAAATTGATTGAGGCAATTAATCTCCCTATAATTTCTAAAATGGAACAAGCTCACACACAACATATAGATAGCCAAACTTGTGCTGTGTATGCAATATGTGCTTGTTGTAGTTTAGTTTAAACTATTTGTAAAAATAACTAGAGGGTGTTTCTTAATTCTTCTTAAACACTGTTACAGCATACAAGTAACGTTAGGCTCTGTTTCTAAACAAGTAACGAACTTGGTGACAAAAAAAAATAAAAAATAAACTATGCCTATGTCTGAGCCTATGCCTATGTGCACCCACCTTGTACTCAAGGGGTCCCATCAGCCATTAAGGCAGTTCAAGTGGGACGAATTTTTAAGCCTTGTGCGCTACTCGCAGAGACAGTTTTCGTTGCTGTTCAACGTGGGTGTTCCTCAACCAATTTGAGAGTATGATGGGCATCAGGATTCCAGTCCCCTAACTTTTTGATGGGAAAAGTCATCTGACTTTCTTTTTATCTCTCTTTTATATTATTTTTTTTTATCTTATCTCTTATTTTTCTCTCATATTTTTCTCTTCCAAAATACACTAAAGTCAGCTGACTTTTCCTACCAAAAAGTCAGGCTATCCAGATCCGGGGCACCAGGACCAGGACCAGAAACAAAAACAGATATTATGGAGAGTCATGTAACTGAAACTGTAACAAATAAGTGATGATGACTTTTTTAATGAAAAATGTAGATAAAACTTTTAGGTGGGAATAAAACATCACATATTATTTCTACCGAAAAAAAAAAACACTCACATATTATCACTTTATTAAAATTAACGATACAATTTCTCAATGAACTTTGCTAAATTTTGTTTTTATGTTATTTCATTTTAAAACCGAAACGATGATACACCAAAAATAGAGGGTCAAAATTAAAAACTTGCACTTCTGAGGCTTAGGTTCTCTGTTAATCACTTAATCACTTGGAAGTTGTTAATTGATTATATACTAAAATTAAGTTATGTTAATCTAATTTAGTAAATCTTCAAATGGGTAGTATTAAAAAACAGTTTTTATGTAAAAAAAGCTAGTTTAATTAGGATATGTTATCATCATAAAGTTTTTTTTATACTATCAATCAAATATAATAATTATTATAAAATTCAAATATTTTAATAATGTGCAGATATGATAATATAGAATGAATACCAATTAAATCCTTAAAAAATTAGTATTTTTTATTTTTAATTGGATTTAATTTGTTTGCATTTAATTTAATATTCCAAACAGAAAACTCGGGTACTCTATCCGAGTGTCATTAAAGTTTGTTTGTTGGTTACAGAGAAAGCTGAAACTACATGATGTGCAGTGTGATCAGTATTCGTGCTTTGTACCCAAAAAGTGAAAGGGAATCACCATTGTTGTCTTGTCTGTTTAGGGTGATGTCAGATTCCGTCAACCTATGTGAGAGAGACAGAAGCATACCTTGAAATCGTCAACTTCAGGGGGTGAAACTGGGGGGCTATCTGTTAGGGAGCCATTGAGAGGGCCACTGCTATGAGAGAGTCTCCCTGAGGTGCGCGGAGAAGATACCTCCTGCTGAACAAGTCAAAACACAAACTTGACTCAGTTCCTTTGCTTATTCAGACAAAAAGGGTCATTCATGATGGAAGAAGAGAGAAAGAGATGGGGAAAAAAATTTGAGAATGATTTTGTTGCAAAGAATATGACCCAGAAATGGAAAAATTAAATCTTAAGAAAATGGAAGCTAACAAGCAAGGCAACAAACATCAATTGAATGAAACAGAACAAAACAAACTTCTTACTTCAAGTTCTAGACCATACATAAAACAGAAACACCCGTAGAGCTTCTAGAATGCCAAAAAACAACAACATATTGTCCTAGTCATGGTTTGGTTTGGCGTTTGTCTCACCCAAATCCACGTTAAAACTTGCGCTTTGTGGGCAAACGTCAATTTGGGACTTCACTGTCTACAAATTAAACAAGCACACCCTTAAATTGTTGTAGAAAATTTCTATTTAACACAATTATCTCAATTGTGTCAAAAATGTTATTTATATGGCCACAATTACAATTGAAATGTGATTGGAGAAAACCACAATACTCCTCTTGCATATAATATGTTACACACCTAAATTTAAAACCTTGGTAGTAGGTGAACACAAGACAAGAAAAGAAAGCAAAACAAAAAGTTCCAATAAAACAACAAAGAAAGTGCTATGTTTGGAGAAGATGAGATTAATTAACAACAACATACCGATTGTGACATGATTCGGTCCATGACCATCTGAGAGGTCTCAGAGGAAGCAAAAGAAAATGGGTTCCCTGAAACAGTGGCAGAAGACTCTTCAACTTCACCGGCTATGTCCTCAAGTATACCACCACCACCACCACCACCATTGTTAGAAGGAGCGTTGTTCATGATCATGGCCTTGGAAAGTGGTGGTGGAAGCTGAGCTGGGGATAGAGCCTTGGAAACTTCGAGAGCAGAGGCACTCCACGAACGAGAGAGGAACTCCATGGGGTCCCACGGTGTCTCCGGTGGTCTGAACACCGTGGTGTTAAACCGGTCGGGTCTCCAATTTTGGGTTTCGGGTTTTTCCTTTTCCATGTTGGGTTAGAGAAGCAGAACAGGAAAAAAAAAAAAAAAAAAAAGAAGGTGAAAAGTTGGACTTGGAGATGAACGAAGAGAGTTTTGGTTTAATGCGGTTTTATAGAGCAGGAGAGTGAGCGAGTGAGTGGGAAGAAGATACTTGAATTAAAGCACCCTATAGTTGCTCTTTGTGTGTGTCGTAATAAAGGTAAGAAATTGGATATAAAGAAAGGAAAGTTTTGGTGGAACAAAAATATATAAGAAACAAACAAAAAGGATAAAGAAAAAAGTAATTAGGTTAAATGAACAGAGGAATTGACATCAAAATTAAATTAAATTCTAAAATTGTCTTTCTTTTGAAGGGAAAAAAATAAAAAAAAAAGTTTTGTTATATTGTCTTAAAAGATTTTCCTAATAATCCTTCTTGTAACACCTTGTTTTCTTTATTAAGGTTTAAGGAAGGGATTAAGTAGGTTTAAGGTCTTAATCTTGTTCCTTAGGTGTTTATTTGCTTGTGTATCAAGTTTGAGGTCAATAAGACTTCAAACGGGCTCAGAATGCACCGAAACGCGCAAAAATCGGCGATCAGCATCAGGGCAGAACGTTCAAACACTAGGTTTGGACGCTTGAGCGTGTAAGGGTCTAAGACATATGGCCACACGTGCCAATTGCAAGGACACATGACTGATTCAGATGCCACGCTATAGCGTGGAGGTACCCAATTTCAACATTGTCATTTTCCTTCTTTCTCCGATCTTTGTAAAATTGTTGCAAGATTAGGGTTTATGACATTGTCGGGACTCTGTCCATGTGTTAGGGCAAATTTCGGATCACCGAGGAGCTTGTTGGGGTGCATGGCAGCAACGAGGAGAAGAGGAAGGACGAGTTCACGAGGTTTGGGGCGTCGACAAACGATGGTCTAAAATGGGGAGAAAGTAGCTAACACGCCTGGGAGGCAAGCAAAGTACAATGTGTTAGATTGCATGTGTTGGGTTCCCCAGACCCTACTAGTGGTCGAGTAGTCGATAATGGTTAAACTCTAGTTAAAAATGTATTTAAAACTATTTGTTAGGGTTTAATTACTATGGGATTATCGGCGTTAAGGTAAATTAATATGTTAATTATATCTGGTTGAGGTTGTTTGTGTTATCTGCTTTATGCTGCTTATGGTTGATACTGTTGTCTGATGTGTGATCTCTGATAACATACTCAATATGATATTTTGATTTATTTAATGTTGATTTACATATATATATATATATATATATATATATATATATATATATATATATATGTTTTGTTGTATTGAGGATGGTTGTCTGGTTGTGTTGTTAGAACCCTAGTTGACACCCTAAAGGTACTTCATTTGGATTTGTGTTGACAAAGCGATATATGGGTACCGTGTTGAGCTGTCGATGCTTTGGCATCGTAATATGTGTAGGTTTGAGATTCGTACCGGTGTCAACTTAGGATGGTCGTGCATTGCTTAAGTTGCCAAGTGGCAAGCCATATGACTGGGAGTCATGCGAGGTTGGTGTATCCGGGTGCGGTTAGGTTACGGAATATGCAGTGGGACGGTTATGGGAACCTTGGGGATGTAGTCTGGTCTAGTACGATCTACAGTGAATAATGATTTGCACCCATTGTGTCGTGATCCCCGTGGAGGCTTGGCTATCCCGATGTTTGCCCTGAGTATTCTCGTCGCTGGCGGACCTTCTGAGGCGACCAAGATACCCCTATTGGAGAATGAGCTCATAGGGGGAAGCACCCTTATTGGTCACGGTGAGCGGAACGGTACCCTGGACAAATCAACTGACATTCTCTGGGCAAGGAAGGCCCATGAAAGAGAGAAAGAGAATGTCCGGGGATTGGTATTCCCCTTGAGAGTAATCGACTGACATGCATAGGAGTGTGACTCCTTAGAGGATTTGATCCTAGATCTGGGTCGAGGATGTTTGTAAATGGTTGACTTGAGAGATGTTTGTTATCTGTTGATCTATGTTGTACGATAACATGTTGTATTGTGTCCCGACCTCGTGTATGGTGCTGTATAGTTTCTTATCTCCTTTCTCTGTCTCTTTTTCTATGTATATATGTTCGATAGATGAGCAGCAGCAGTCATACCGTGACGATGATTGGACCGGAGCACAGGTTGATGCATTGCTTTTAGAGGATCCCGCCGAGGGTCAAAATCTTAGGAGACATTGAGATAGTGTACCATGATGACCGTGGGTGCAGGGTCAACCACTCACAGTTTTTCATATGCTACATTGGCCCGATGAGCATCTACGTTCGCCTAGGAGGAGGCCCTTTCTTCACTCTGCTCGGATTGTACCGTATCTCCCAACGTCTTCCCTTCTCCGAGATGTGGTTTCCACCCCGCTAGGAGAAGTTCCTGGACGACATGTGCAGCCAGGTGGATCGTTCACAGGTCCGCAGCGTAGTTGGGATAGTGGACAGAGGCAGGAGGAGGAGGAGGAGCGTGCAGACGATGTATCACTGCCATCGCCGGAGAGTCGTTATGAGCAGTGACGAGTCGGTGAGGACCAGAGTTTATAGGCATTGCTATGGCGAGGGGGAGGGTAGCTCCAGACGCCCATATCGTCTGTGATATGGATTACCAGTAGTGTCTGATAGGGGAGAGCCTCTGTGAGCTTTTTATTTTGGATGTATTTTGTTTGAGAGGCGGGTGGGTAAATGTTGTATCTTTCTTTTCTTTCTTCTGAGACCAGTATGTATATGTTTTCTTTATTTCACCAGTTTGTATAGTTTTCTATGATGATGATCCCTTTGTTGGGATCTATAGTACTTTGGTGATTTTCTGTACTTATTATGTAAATATGCTGTGTTTTATTTTCTTCCACTGTGCATGTTGGTAAATGATTTTAATTTGCCGCTTCCACAACATATGTTATTTTCGAATGTATAACCTCGCTAACGCTAATAAATGGATTAAGGCTTAGTTAATTAGGGTTGTTCTTTAATAGAACATCGGGGTGTCTCACTTCTACTACTAAATAAAAAAATTATTAAATAAAGATTTTGATTTTGATATATTATCAATATAAAATATTTTTACACGGTTAATTATCTCAAACTATCGTATCTGTGACTTTTAAGATAGTTATGATATGAGTAAAATTTTTGAATAATAAGACAATTTATGATTGATTGATATCGTAAAAAATTTATACATGCATTGCATATTAATTAAATTCTTAAATAAAAAGGTAAACACATTCAATGTCTTGAAAATGTAAAAACCATTTAACATTTTCTTTATATATATTGGGAGGATTAGTGCCCGGACCTTGTACGAGGATTTAAAATTAGGGTTTTGTTAACCAGTGTCCTTAGGTATTGGTTCAATAAAAGCAAGTTTTCATTGGAAAATGAAAAATTACACTTCTCAAAATCTTGAATGCATCACTTTTCAATAAAAAAATATTTTTTTATTACTTAATTAGTGTCCTAACATTCTCCTTAAAATTGTTTAAAAAAAAAAAAAAGGAAAGCAATCTCGATTGAGAAGATGGTTGCTCCATAATTTATGGAATAGTTGAAAGAGCTTCATAGAGAACTTGTTTGGGATTATGAGAATCAGTTATGATAATAAACTTATGGAAATAACTTATGATCTTCGTATAAGTGTTTTTTAATTTATGCCAATAAGGTCTTTTTAGCTTATTATGTACCCGAACATGCCCTTAGGATGAGAATAGACTTATCGGTTTATGAGAATTTATACAATAAACAATTACTGAGAGCTTACAAAAAATCTACTAAGAGAAAATTCTTGATTTCAAATTTAACTTCTTGAGTAATATATTTGTCATGGAGGAAGTTAACCAAGTGAGCCATGTTTTATTGATAAACTAAATAATTATCTAATTAATAATAAATTCATGTAAAAAATAATAATACAATTTTTGCTCTCAAGTGAGGATGGTGAGAGGTGGTAAGTCGACAATATTTTGCTCCTATGTTTTGTTTGTTTTTTGAACGACATGAAAATAGGCAAGCACGATCTCTTACTTTCGTTTAGTATATGTTTTTACAAGAGAAAAAAATGAATTAACTAGGATGGATTCTCTATTCATGGATCCTACAAAAGAATTTGTTGGTAGATTTTGTGACATAATGAGAGAGATAGAAAATTTGATAAAATTTTGCTTCCCATTTTATCCATTTCCACAAAAAAAAAAAACTCCTCTATTGTAAGTTTGTCTCTAAGATAAGAAATTAAGAGTGTATTTATCTTTAGATCATTTAATAAATTAAGATTTCTATACACTTTATCAAATAAAAAGGTGGGTACAATTACTTGTTCATTTTAGATAAGGCTTAGTGCTTGTTTGTTTTAAATCGAAGTTATCTTTTACTTCCAACATAATCACTTTAGAAATGTGATTTTTTTTTTTTTTTGGTTAAAATCTACGGTGGGAAAAGTATGTTTAGATGTGGGTAGAATTGATTTTATAGGAGAAGTAAGAATTTCTAGCTTTTCCGTTGAATAAAATTTATTCTAGGTATGAGACTCACAAAATTCTTTATATGGTTTTTCTATCCTGTGCAAGATTGCACAGGTTAATATGCATTAATTACCAATTTTGCATTAATTTTGATTAACTCATTAATAAAGAATTTTTTAAAACAACAATTATTTTTTCTCTCCTATTTATGATTCTTCTTTGTTATCTTTCTTCCTTCTTTTTCATTCTTCTTCACACCTTCGAACTTCCCTTCTCCCCTCTCCCTACCTCTCATGGAGATCCGATGCTGGTGCACGGAGGTAGAAGGTGACACCTGTGGGTGTGTGGGCAATGACATGTAGAGGTTAGGACGTGCTTTGCGTCTCAAGATGGTGGTGAAGATCCGGTTTGCAAGGTTTGAACGACATAACGCCAGTGGGTGCACTACAAAAAAAGGCGGGATTACCGACGGCAAAAACCTGTCGGAAATGGAAAAAATCCGTCAGTAAAGCACATTTCCGACGGATTTTCCGACGAACCAAATTCCGTCGGTATCTGGCTCGTAGGAAACGGTTTCCGATGGACGGGTCAGGTCCGTCGGAAATTACCGACGGAAAAGGCTGTCGGTAACGTTACCGACGAAAAATTCCGTCGGTAACGTTACAGACGGCTTTTAGTTACCGACGGCTTTTTCCGTTGGTAACCGGTTTTCATTACCGACGGTTTTTTTCCGTTGGAAACGTTACCGATGGAAAATTCAGTCGGTAACGTTTCCGACGGAAAAAGCCGTCGGTAACGTTACCGACGGGAAATTCCATCGGTAATTTTTTTTTATTTTAAATATAAATTATTAATTCATTTTTATTTAAAAAATTACATTTTTTTATTTTATTCCGCATTGGTGGCTGGTGCTCCAAACAGGTGGTGGTTCTCTGGAGAAGAGGAAGATTGAGATACTAGCTATAATGCACAAACAGAGAGAAGAGAGTTGGAGGAGAATGTGGCTTACTTGAACGTGGTGGCGTGCGGCGGCGCAGGAGGCGGCACACGTGACAGTCTCTGGTGGCGGTCTCACCGGTCTCTGGTGGCGGTCGGGCGGCGTCGCGTGACGGTTTCTGGCCGGAGGGGAGACAGAGGGGCGACTGGTGGAGAAGAAAGAAGGAAAAGAGAAAGGAAAGGAAGGGAGAAAGGAAGAAGAAGAGGAAGGGGAAGGCTGGCCGGAGGATAGATGGAGGGGCGGCTGGTAGCCGGTGAAGAGAGGGTTGGGAGAGACGACGAATATGGAATGAAATGAGGGGGGAGGGAAACTGATTTATACATAAAGAGGTTACCGACGGACTGGGCCGTCGGTAACCAGCGACGAATTCAAACTACCGATGGCGGGATCCGCGTTTCCGACGGAACCGTCCATCGGTAAATATCCCAGATCCGCACTACCGACGGAAAATTTTGTTGGTACACTAGTCCCGCCCAATTTTCGAGGCGCCTTTCCGACGGAAAATTCCGTCGATAAATTACCGACGGAAATTTCCGTCGGTATACCCTGGACCCGCCCAA
Source organism: Echinosophora koreensis (assembly GCA_035048595.1). Taxonomy (NCBI): domain Eukaryota; kingdom Viridiplantae; phylum Streptophyta; class Magnoliopsida; order Fabales; family Fabaceae; genus Echinosophora; species Echinosophora koreensis. Next base: position 1,466,124 of record JAPCYP010000061.1, on the reverse strand, counting down.
ATTTCGAAACGTTTTTCAGACAGAAAATTCCGTCTATAAATTATCGGTGGAAATTTCCGTCGGTATACCCTTTTCCGAGACAGCGTTCCGACGGAATATTCCGTCGGTAATTTACCGATGGAAGTTTCCGTCAGTAATCCTTCCCGCCATATTTTCGCTCCATTTTACCAACGGACTTACAGACAGAATGACCGTCGGTAACGGTTCCGACGACATTTCCGTCGGAAATGTCCATTTTTTTTCTATTCCGAATTTCTGACGGTTTTTTACGTCGGTAATGATAAAATTTCCGTCGAAAAAATGTCCGTCGATAAATGACCGTCGGTAAATCGATGTTTTCTAGTAGTGGTGGCAGGTGCGATTAGTGGGGTGCGGTGGAGTCTGGTTCGATCTAGGCACGGTGGAGGTCGCGGAGGAGAGGCTAGATTGATACCCGTCCTGTACAGCAGCCGGCAGTGTTGTGGATCTTTTGTGCGGTCCTCTTCTTAGTGGCTAGGTCGTAGATGAGAGGTAGGGAGAAGGGAGAAGGGAAGTTCGAAGGTATGAAAAATAATGGGAAAAAAAAAAGAAAAGAAAAGAGGAAGAAAGATGACAAAGATGGATCATAAATAGGAGAGAGAAAATAATTATTGTTTTAAAAATTCATGATTAATGAGCTAATTAAAATTAATACAAAATTAGTAATTAATGTATATCAACATGTGCAACGTTGCACAAGATAGAAAAACTCTTCTTTATATTTACACTTCTAAGAGCATCTCCATCCCAACTCTACACATTTGAAAGAGATTCTTAAGTGTGTCTCACTCTTACATATAACTCATTTTTATTTTTTACAACTTAAGAACCTTATTTCTCCAATTCAGCATCTTTAAACTTTTTACTAAATGGGTCACACAAATGACCTCATATCATTATATTTAATCAATAATTTTACTAAATGGACCCCACCAATACGCTATTAAAGTACAAAGATCTTATTAAGCATTGGTGCTTAATAAGATTTTTCTTTACAAGCACCTCCCTTGAAGATGGCCTAAAGTTATTTTACTTAATGATCCAAATAAAACCATTCTTCTAAACTCACATTTGAATTATTATTACCAAACACAAATCAATTTTTATAAAACTCATTTTTTTTTAAAAAAAAATGGCTAAAATACATTATTGGTCCTTTATCTTTTTGTCAGAATTCATTTTGGTCCTTTATCTTTAAAAAAAATTTATTTTGGTCCTTTATCTTTAAAATGTTATCCAAAATGGTCCTTTCCGTCATCTCTCATACAAACGACGTTAATGTCAGCTGACGTGGCTGTTAATTCTCCTCCTTGACCCATGACATGGCAAAACCTTACAACGTGGCATGACATATGGGCTTTAGTAAGTTTGTTCATCATCTTCCTGTGTACCGCCACTAATAACACCACCACCACCTCTCTCTCTCTCCCCCCCTCTCTCTCTCTCTCTCTCTCTCTCTCTCTCTCTTTTCCCCCCTTCTTCATCATGTCAGAATCAAACATAAGAAATGGAAGAAGAACTCCAACGCAATCGATTTCCTCCACTCCACTTGAATGTAAACTCTGCAACATCAATTGTGAGAATTAATTCAAGGCAATCACCTTGTGTCATTCCATTTCAACATCAATTGGGCAAAATTACTTCAGTTCAATAGTTTCAAATCGGAAACAAAATGAGGGATGAACAAATCCAAAACCTAAATGGAATTTATGCAACAAAAATATGAACAAATCCAAAACTTAATTTCAAAAAAGGATGGAAAAATAGGGGTTTTGGGGTAAAAGGTTTTGGGGGAAAGGGATGAATCAAACCCTAACCCAGACATTCAGAAACCCATTTTGAAGAACACTACCAACCATGTCTGTGAGCCCTAAGAAAATGCAATGGATCCTACGAAGTATTCAACATGTACTCGCAAAAGTGGTTCACCCGCACTTAAAGAAATTTCAAGAGTCATTATATATATTGAAGACAACCTATAAACTCTTGAGGTGTGCCCAAAAAATTGAGAAAACTGCAAGAAAAATGACTAACCAAATTGAAATGTCAAGAAGTGGGTGTTGAAGGGAGCACATCAAGGAGAAGGAAAGTTTGGATTTTTAAAGTGCATGGTTCAATCAACGTTGAGAATCAAACATTATCAAATGTTGAGCACATCAAGAACAGTGTTGAAGAGGAATCCACCGCCATGGCAACTATTTTCGGTCATTATCATGTCATTAGTGTTAAAAAAAATCTTAATTTTTCAATTAAATTCAAAACGATGTCATCCTTACATTGGTAATGCCACATCAGAAGTTTCCATTACTAGGTTTAACGGGGATGACGGAAAGAACCGTTTTGGATAACTTTTGAAAGATAAAGGATCAAAATAAATCCTTTTAAAGATAAAGGACCAAAATGAATTCTGACCAAAAGATAAATGACCAAAAATGTATTTTAGCCAAAAAATTCAATTCCTTTAAATTCGGTTCATTCAAAATCAATTCTATCAATATTTATACCAAACATAACATTATTCTTTCATAATACCAAACAAATAAAGGGAAGTCTCCCTAGCTTCTTTTCAATTGGTTGATACCAAACAGGAGAAGGAATATTCCCGTGCTTCTCTCTTCCTTTCGTTCTTTTTCTTTTCTATTCTATTCATTTCCATTATTTTCTCTCCGAGTTACCAAAGGGAGCCTTAGCTTCATAATTAATATAAATTAAGTTAACTAAGAATAACATACTAATATACTAACTTTTGCCTATAAAAAATATAAATTAAAGTAATTATCATTGTATATTTATTTAATTTGTTAATATATATATATGATAAATAAATAAAATGGAAAAGAAACTTAGTTAATTAAAATCCATTTTGGTAATTGTACACTCAAAAGCAATTTTGATCCAAATTATCCAAACAATAAGAATTGATAAAAATTACTTTGTCATGAATTTATCCAAATATAAATCAATTCACTTTCAACTCACTTATAATCAAAATCAATTCTTCAAAATCAATTTAATCTAAAATCACGTTTGTCAAACACTCATCCAAACACACGTTTAGTTTACTTTATGAGAAAACTTATATACAATTCTAATGGTATTGTTGATGCTGTTCTCCAATTACAACACATCATCTGAATTTTTTTTAAAAAATAACTGAAAGATAATGTATAATATAATTTAAATATTCCATATGGTATGTTGTGATTGGAAAGCAACACCAACTACATCATTAGAATTGCAGGTAAGTTTTCTCCTTTACTTTAATGCTTGACTTAATAAGATCGAACAATTCACGAGAAGATTTTATGTGCATTTGGCTTGATTTACTGTAATGGAGGTTTATGAATCCAACGTTTAGTATTTGGTTGCACTACTACAGAAAAGAGCTTTAATAGCGCATATTTAATAACGCTTAAATGAGAAACGCTATTAAAAAAGAGGCGGAGCACTTTTAATATCGCTTCCTTGATGAAGCGCTATCATAGGTACAACTTAAGACAACCTTTGGTTAAAGAAATGCTATTAAAGGTTGTGTGGTTTTATATTCTTGTAACACGTCGTTTTTGTTATTTTTTTGATAATGTCATGTTTTTGTTCATTTAAGTTGAAGTGAGTGTTGCTTCTACTTTAGAGTTTTTTTAATCAGAAAAAATGGTGAACTTTAAGTACAGTTTGTTGTGTACAGTTTTTATTTTTCTCCAATAACAATTCAATACATGAATTAACCAACCAATAAAAAAATAGAAATATTTTAAATTTGAATTTAAATTTAAATGAAAAATTTAATCTATGTAACATGTTATAATTGGTGAACATCACAAACAACACCTATTGGACAACACTAAAGTTTTTTTCTTTGCTAAAATAGCCAAATTAAATTGCAGTTCACAACTGCAAATTTTTTTTTTTTTTGAGGGAAACCAAACTATTTCATTTCACTGGAAATCAAAGGAGCAATACAAAGGACAATATAATGATAGATATAAAGGCTAGACTTAGATATGGTTTCTCTTGCAAGAGAATGAGCAACCTTATTTGCTTGCCTTCTAATAAACTTTACCCTAAAGTTTGGGAAAAAAAAGAAAGAATAGAACACTCAGAAATAATATGCCCCAGCTCAAAGTGATCAGTTCTAGGAGAATTGAGACAGTCCACAACTCCTTTACAGTCAAGCTCACACAACATTAGAGAGGCCAAAACTTTGAACCCAAAGCAAAGCTTGCCCCTTTCACAACTGCAGTTAAGATCATAATGTTGCAATTATGATAGTATTTACAATTGCATGGCAAACATAACTATCGTTGTATTAACTGCATTTTTTCATAATTATCTTTAAAGCCAATGTAATTGTAAATGCAACAAGTATTTAAAGCCATAGGGTAAAAAAAAAAAAAGATTTATTTTTATATAAAAAGTTTAGATAAGTTGGGTCTCGAAGGCTCACCATTGACAGAGCAGGCCTCACGGCTCAAAAAATACTTATAAAAGTACTTATAGATTACCTACCGACGAGGTATAAATCGTTTACGGAAAAATAAAGAGAATTTGTTAAAATGTTTATTTTTTATTTTAGTCTAAAAAATTATGTAAAAAGTAATGTAATAAAAATAAAAAAAAACAAAAAAATAATAATAAAAATAGCGGGTAAAAATTATGATTTAAATAAATCCTTAAAAGGAAACCCGAATGTGAAGAGTGCAAATGTGGGTTCTCCTTCTCCATCTAAAGAATAAGAGTAATGATATTTGGATATAAAAATAATATTCAACAACATATAAAAATATTTTTTCTCATTTAATTATTATTTTCTTTTTTTAATCGTATATTTCATCACTTCCAAGACACTCATAAACTCTATAATATCTATACAAGGTATCCAAATTATGTCTTTAAATATATTTACTCCAGAATAAAACGTACGGTAGTATTCGGTTGACACTGCGAGGCGACACTGTGCCAATAACTCAGACTTGTGGTACTCTGCTTGCTGCTTCTGGTAATGACGTAGATAGTACTTCTTCGGATTAATGTGATGGCCACATCAGATTAAAATTGGTAGTCTTAGGTCAAAATTGACGAAAATGACTAATGAAAATGGAACGTAACATGTAGGACCCATTTGAAAAAATAAAAAAGTTATAGAGGTAGTATGGAAAATAAAATAAATGTGTAGAACCAAGTTACCTATTTTGCCTAAATTTTAAAATTAATAAAAATTATAATGTTGACAGTAAATTAATTTCAAAAGCGAGACAAGAAATCTAAAAGATTTAATGAAAATCATATTAAGAATAACTAAAATTTGTCACATAAATTAACAATGATGACTAATACTTAAGATATAGGTTTCTTTTTTGTGGGCTTACCAAATTTAGCTAAAGGCAACTGCTACTTTTTTTGGGTGAACTGGGTATCCTCCGATCGAGAGTCAGAGACTAATCCTTCGAGATACTGAGATTCATTTAATGGGTTAACCTTTCCCAATAGATATTCAACAATACATATAAGCCAGGAATCGAACCCCTGACCACATACTTAAGGGACCCTATTATATACCAACTGTATCACACCATATTGGTGTCAACCACTACTTTGAATGGATATTAAATATAGGATAAATTATATTTTTGTCCGTGATCTTTATTTTAGGTTTAATTTTGGTTTTTTTTTTTATTTCAAAATGATCACTTATTTTGCAAAGTTATGTCAACGTGGTCCCTCTTTTATTTTTTGTTTGGAAATGGTCCATCATTTTGGAAAAATTATATCAATGTGGTCCTTTTTCCTGTTCTGGAATGATCCCTCTTTTATTTTTTTTTCCGAAATGATATCTTATTTTGAAAAAGTTATACCAATGCGGCTTTATTGTACTACCATTTAAACAGAAAGGACCATATTGCAACCTAAAATAAAGATAAGGTACTAAAACATAATAAAAAATAAAAAAAGGAGCCAAATTGAAATCTAAAATAAAGATAAAAGACCAAAAGTATAATTTACCATTAAATATATTAAATTTTTAAGTGAAGCAAATATACTATATGTAGATAGGAGAAAATTGTTTTGTTTTTTATTTATTTATTTATAAACGAGATATGTGAAAAATGTTAGCTTAAAATCTCACTATTCAAATAATAAAGTTGAATTAAAAATGATACAAGATAGAAAACGTTTCTTTTATAGACTTATTACTAAAATGACTTGGTTTATTTATTTTGCGAATAAGTTTTCCCTATGTATTAACACTAAGACATAAATATCGTAGTGGTAAAACTTAAGGAATATAGAATATCAAAAAATTTAAGGAATATATTATTAATTTTTTAAATATAATATTTGCGTTGGACACATGTTTTATGTGACTATAACCAAATGTTATCATATCTTGTGCATAAAATTGAATTAATATACTATATATAAATATCTGTAAAACATCATTTAGATAAAATTAGATGTTTGACCTTATCTCAATTGTTTTAATCAACTTGGCCCTTAACTTTTATTCATGTTAAGTTAGTTTTCTATATTGACAAGCACTAACATTGTTACCTTTTCCACCAACACTACCACAGATTCGGGAATTAGTAACGCATATTTTTGACATTTCATAACGCTTTCGGACGCTATCTATCTCGCCGCTATCGTAAGTTATTGACAACGATAGCGCTTCTGATGCGCTATCGTATATTTAACTACAATAGTGTTTGTATTACGAAAAACTTTAATAGTAGTCACGAAAATGCGTAGCCAGAAAGCTGTGCTGACGTTGACTCAGAATAAAGATAGCGCGACGTTAAATATGTGCTATCTTAGTTACCAATAAATAACAATGCTTCTTATATAAAGCATTATCATCGGTTTAACTATAATAGCGTATTTGTTAAAGAAGCATTGTCTATTGTCCACATTTTTTTTTAAATTTCGTTACTTTCTGCACATCTCCCTGCATTCAGTAATCCAAAAATATCACTCACTAATAAAAAAGATAGCATTCAACAATCAAAACCGAGAATCAACATTCAAAAGATAACATTAAGCAATCAATACCAATAATATCCATAATGCAAGCAACTGAATCGATCACAATCAAACTTTGGTTCCTAAATATGGATATGATAATGCAGAACAAAATACATGTAGTCCATGAAATATACAAGAATTTACAAAGTCCAGGATTTGAACTACCTGCATCCTTTTCAGCACTAACAACCAGAATCTCCCAACTTACTGGCTGTTCCCATTCACTTACAACAAAAATTGAGTACACAAGTAAAAAGTCAATGGACAATAATAAGTGAAGGATATACAAACAAAATAAACAAAAAGTACCCCTCTTTAAAATTAATTAGAAAAAATACATGTTTAAGTTGATCTTTTCCTTTTCCTTTTCGTTTTCGTCATCGGGTTAGACCCGTCTGTCCCTTAGGGGTACGAAATGAAGGTTTGATCCAAAGCCCCTCATTATGATCATCCCTCATATACAATTCATCATCTCCATTTGCATCAGTCTCAAGTGACTGGGATGTCCTGATGAAAGGATCATCTTCCATATTAAGCCGCACATTAGTATCAATTAAGGTAAACTAGTTATCCCTAGGTTAGTCTCTTTTCCTGTTTTCCTTGATTTGGAGATTAATGGTTTCTCTTTTTATGTTTTGGCCAAGACTTGGGGAATTCGTCGAGACGCTTGAGGGAGTCAAGAGTAGATCCTCTCACGTTTGACAATAGATTAGATCTTCATACTGGGTATAGGGAGAAGGGATTAGTATGAACATGTAGGCTTTGGGGTAGCGTAAGATGAGGGTTAACCCATGGCCCTATTGTGTGCTATATGCTCTGTTGATGTATGTTGCCAAATGTGTTTGTTAATAACCTGATTAATGTCATTGTTATGTGAATGATGTGGCTGTCTTTATGATTGGCATGTTTTGGTATGAATTCTATTTGTTAATGCTGAAGTTGTTGTTTTGAACATGTTAATTAAGGATAAATTCCCAAAATTGCTCATAAGACATAAAGATTAGTAAAGAGGGGTTAGATTTATATTCAATGGTGTAGTTTAAAGCCAATAGGATTGATCTATAAGTGCTCTAGGGAGTTTTGGCAAGGGTTCCCAAACATTCTGCCCATATTCGTACGGCCACGCTCCAGTAAGCAAGGCCGTGCACATGGGCAGCATGCTCGTGCTCAAAGGGAAGCACGACCGTGTTCAAAGGGCAGCACACTCATGCTCAAAGGTCGTTGTACGATCATGCTCCAGTAAGCACGATCGTGCATCGATAATTAAGCACACTCGCTGTGCACAATTCAAGCATGCCCGTTCTTGGGGTAGTACATCTGTGCTTCCCTATCAGTATGTGATGTTAAGTGGGATTTAGATGGTTTCACCCAGATTTTTCCACTATGATGAAAAAAGACAATAATGAAAGTAAAATCGAGAGAAATAACTCAATCCTATAAGTGATGTAATAAACCTTAACAAAGATAATTATTGATAAGATATTAATGATGGCTAAGATGATAACGAGGAGTTATCGCACGTTGACAAACTTTGATGCTTATTGGTCAAAGTTGCCTTGATGCTTATTGGTCAAAGATGACTTTGGTTCTTATTGGGCAAAGTTGCTAAATCAAGATTAAAGATAATGTTAAACTTTGGTTCTTATTGCCAAAGTCGTTAAACCATAAATAATTGGTGTTGAATAACGTTTGATTGTTTGTTGGTATGCATGCATTCATGCACGAAGTTATTAGGGGAAGTTATGATGACAGAGGAGGTTGCTCAAGAGTAAAGCGATCTGGCCATCCGCGGTGATTCATCGGAGAGTTAGGTGAATCGTGCGCCCCCGTGGTGGTGCATCGGCTATCCTAGAGGTTCACCCATGGTTTGGTGGACTTCCAGCTTTGGTGCTTATTGGCCAATGTGGATATGTAACTCCAAAGTCGTCTTCCCAATATAGATGGATCCACATGCATACGGAGTAGTGAAGTCACATTGAATTATATAGTTGAATTATGTGATATGCCTTGTGAATGATGTATGATATAACTTGCCATGTTATGTTTTGTTACTTGTTGTATGAACACCTTGCCAACTATCCTACTGCCATTATGTTCATATGTATAGTTTCTTACTCCCCATCTTTTGTTGTTTCTTGTATGTTTTTGATCTCTGCAGAGGATGGTGAGCAGCATGTTGAGGAATGACTCTGTAACATCCTTCTCGGGCGCTACATTGTCTGTGATATTGTCGCAAAATCATTTAATGCGGAAAATAAATTTTCTGAAGATACGGGTTTATTTTTCGCTATTCTTTTTCACAAATAAGAAATGAGATAATGCTTGATACTTATTAACATTTCTCCTAACCACTAACAGACCTAAACATATACATCCAGAAAAATGAGAAATAAGTAGTAAATAATCATACATTCTCCATGTCTACATAATACCTTCATAAATTCTTTCAAAAGATAAAAATCATGTAAAGATAGAAACAACTACAGGCGGAAATAACAACGCCATTAAAATAACATGACTAAGAAAAACATAAATAACCTTGGCGACGCAGCTCCATAAAAAAATCCTAAACACAAGGACTCATCATGTTGGTCTGTACAAAATGATGACGAGGTGTCATCATTGTACAACAATAACAACTGAGAATAATACATTGTCACACTGGGGTTGAGCTCTCACATCTTCCATATGCTAATCTCTGAAGGTGCGTCCTCATAACCAGTCCGTCTCATATCCAAAGCTGGTTATGATAGTAAAGCAGTACTACCATCTTTGTTGCAGAACATAAAATAAACAGAAGACTAGAAAACACAGAAAATGAGGTGAGATCCCCATTCATCATACACATAAAGCAGGCATGCAGTGGTATGACCCACATACATGTTACAACATACATATATCCATATTATCTTCCATTCTCATTCCGCAGCTCAAAACTCCAAGAATATATAATACTAAACTAAACGGTAAGCTTATCAAGCATACCGATCACGATTTGTCCACCGAGGTACGAGAATAGAGAGAAACTGACTGAAACTACATAGTCCTATACCTACACAGCTTCGAAGAATATTTGATCCTAACTCCGGAGCTAATTGACATTTTGGAAAGGAAATGGTCAGTATAGGTTTCACATCCGCCCACCTCAGGCACCATGTGTGGCTAGCTGTTTAGGCACACAAGTCTTAAATCATAATGTACGTACAATCATAATCACATGTGATCTCAAACTCTCTGTAAAACATCGGGCTCTTTATGAAACCTCTACAACCGGGAAGCTCGGCTTCCTAGGCACAACGGCCTCAACGAACATAGTATCAACTATGTGTTTGGAAAAATTGCCTGAATACGTCCAATTTGTCTATCCACTGGAATCCATTTGATGTCAATCTCTGATGGACGATATCCTCGGGTTCGAATCATCGGCCCTTCGCTGAACCATAGTTCTCAAGTAGACTTTCCATGTTTGTGTAAATATATTTTAAGACACTTGCTTATAAGTCCTAACACATTATGGAATTGGATTGACGGTCCAATCCTTTATTTCTTTGCACTTTTCTAGAGGAGCCTTTTGCTTAGCTTCCAAGAAATCAAATTATTCTGAGTCCATTAAGTCTTATGGATGTATGGATATTGAATTATCCACACTTTATGACAAATGGTCTTGCTTCACTATAATTCATAAATCATTAAGTTCATATTTTCACTAAGTCATCTATGACTTAGGTTTTGCACTTTACTGTAAATACTAGTATTTGAAGATTAAAATTCTTGTTGGTTCAAAACCAAAACCTTTAGCTAAAACCAAATCATTTTGAATGAAAATTTAACCAGAAATACATAAGTACCAATTTTTCTCAAAAACTGTTTCTCCAAAAAGCGAAATACTTAAAACACAGTTTTGTCACTTTTTACTGCTTTTCAACTGAAATTTTGTATTTTCGAAAATATGATCATTTTTCCCAAATTCTTCACTTTCTTAGATTCAAATACTTATGTTAAAGTATTTAAAATTATAATTTCGAACTTCACTCCATGGATTATACAAAAATCCTAAAACTTGACTGAACGTCGCTAAATTCGAAAATCGCGTAAGTCATTTTTCAATGATTTTTAACCTAACGATCCAAAATTCATTTTGGAGTCTTAGGACACTTAAATAAACTTCAAAAACGGTTTCAAACTGTCTAAAACAGTTTGGGACGAAATTGGAGCCTTGGTCTATTTCACGTGTCCGATTTCATGAAAAATTCCGTTTTAAAGTCCGCTAAAACATAATTTTTGTTCTCTTAAAATCTAGAGTTAGATTAAAATCATTTTGGGTCGTTGAAACCACAAAAGTCAGATTTCAAAAACAAAAAAACAGTTTGGCAAACTTTCCTTTTCTTCATGGTTTTATTACTCTTTAAACCTTTAAACAAACCTAGAATTTCATAGTTTGTCAAGATCAAGTTGTTCATCACATTTTTCTCATTCTTGGCCGAAACCAAGACATAACCAAGTGAAGATTTTCACTTCACTAATCAACTCACAATCACATATACATATTCATTTATCAATACAATAAATCATGGCATGAAATTTTAGCATATTAATCATGCTTTTCTACCAAAGTTCAAGTAAGTAAAATCATGTATTTCCTTCAAACAAACAAACATCATTCAAGCATATAACCCACAAATCACAAGCACATCACATGCACACCACAATAATTACACAAAATCCTCTTAGAGGATTATATGGACTTACACACATAACCCCACACTTAGGGTTTCAAAACAAGGCAATAATACATTAAACCACACATACACCCACAATAAGGTAGATGAAGGTTATTCTCCCCCATACCTCTTGTAGATCACTTGGAATCAAGCAAAACAAGCTAAAAGGATGGTTGTGTACTTAGGGTGTGCTCATAGTTTTGGCTCCTCCAAAACCTAGCAAGAACAAACAACAACACAAAAGGTTATATACATAGGCTTAGACATAAAGAAGGAAGTAAAATCAAGACTTGAATAACTTAACTCAAGCCAAAAGGTTGATGATCAAGTGATTGGTGTTCTTGACCAAGAAATACCCATTTTTGTAAAAGACTCAAAAGGTATTTTTGTGTGAAATAGCTTATGTCTAGAATGACTAGAGGATGATGGATATGGTCTTAGTTTGTGAAACAAGTGAATGGTTGATGAACTAGAGGTAGTGGCCAAATTCTAGATCTAGGAAACCTATTGTTCAAACTTGCTCCAAATGAATTTTCTTGTGAGATAAGAGAGGCTTAGAATGATGAGAGGAGTAAGGATCTACTATTTGTTTTCTAAACAAGCTCTTGGATCATGTGAAGTTGACACATGGAAACACAAGAAGGGGAGGTTGAATTGTGTTTCTTAACATTTTTTTCGAAAAAGCCTTTTCTCAAACCTTTTAGCAAGCAAAACAAGATATGTACACACGAACAATAAAACTTTTTTAAAAAGTTAACAAAATCAGATCCAAAACCCCACAGTTAGTATAACCAAATACTGTAAAAGATAAGGGATAGAAGATTCACATAAGTGATTTATCCTGGTTCACTCTTTTCCAACCAAGAGCAACGTCCAGTACCTTCTACCTGAAAGTTTTCTCCACTATTCTCTAAATAGATTACAAGTATTCAACACCTCTTCGAGCTACAAGTATTCTTTATCTACCAAGCCTCTTTCAGGCTCTAACTCTAACAAAGAGATTTACATATTTGATCTAAGAACTCACTAAGTGTGAGAGCATGAAAGTTGAAGATCAGTTAAGATTACAAGTAAACTTGTTCTATATATTTCAACAGAGTTTTGGTAATTTTGATATCAGAGAGTCTCTATACTTCACTGAGGTTCATCCAGTATTTATAGATGGAGTGCTTTACTATCTTGAACTTCTTCAACGGTCTTCAAATTGTATCCGTTTAGACATGGCATTAAATACTAGGATTGAGACTGATAACTTGATATGCTTCATGGAGAAGTGCTCTTGTTTATCAGAGGAAAGCTCAAAGTAGAGCTGTCACTTCCCTGCTGTACCGAAGGTTGCTTTATGACTTTCCTTCTTGTACTTGGTTTAAACTTTACAACAATTTAGGTGACAGAGTACAAAGGTTTATGTTCTCGATGGTACTATGTTACTAATATCAAGAAACAAAGAGTTAACAAATGAAACAGAAAGGGAAAAAGACATATATTCCTGTGAATTATATATACAATCATTTGAAATAAATACGCTTATACTAGACGGGTTCATTTTTACTAGCTAGTAGACGCGCAGGTCTTTGGACGTGCAAAATTATCTTATCAGTAAAGTGGGCTCGTCTACTGATACTGCGTCTATATGAATCTTGTCTAGTTCCAAGTCTTTGGACTTGCTATTCTCAATAGCTCGTCTGCTGACGTGGCATCTAGTATGACTTCTCGTCTCTTATCAAGTCTTTGGACTTGCTATTTTTAATGGAAGATATTTATTGCCTTGTCTACTACTCTTTTCTTAGACTTAACTTGTCTAGCATCTATTACCTTAGCCAATTTTTAAGGCCTCGTCTAGCGATAACTTAATAGACTCAGAATTTTACCATTGTTTTGAAGACTCGTCTAGAACTTGAGAAATAGACCCGATACTGCAACTGTATATATATTTCCTAGTCTTATCACAACTTAGAAATCCTGCAAGCCTTCACTCAGACAAGTTAGATCTTTGACAATACTTTGCCATACAAATTTAACCTTTTTGTTAACATCAAAACTTAAGAGATTATTTAAGCCAAAACCACTTTGGTTGTAACAATCTCCCCCTTTTTGATGATGACGAAAACCAATTAAATTTGACTGAGCAAAGTCCAAGAGAGCTATAGAGCTCCCCTTAGACAAAGCATACAAACTTTAATTAACTTAAACATCAGATAGCAAATATTGAGAATAAGTACTAAAACATAGTATCAGAGCATTGAGGCAGAACCAACTGAGGTTGGCGTGAGTGGTTAAAGGCCTCTCGCTCCTTAACCAAGGTCTTAGGTTCGAGCCTTGGGTATGGAGAAAATCTCAGCTGGGAGGGATGCCACCTATCGAGGTGCCGAACAAACTCCCGCGGGAGATTAATCCCCGTCTCAGGTTGGCAGTTGGATACTCCTCGAAGTAGATCGAAAAAAAAGCATTGAGGCAGACATGTAACCAGGCAAACACATATCAGAACATATGTTTAATCAGAAAAGCATAAAAGCAGCAATTTAAACAGATATGTATATGCAGTAAAACACTTAGATAAAAAACTGACTTTTTTTATAAAATTTAATTCTCTTTCCTTTCTCCCCTTTTTTTGTCATCAGACAAAAAGGAAACAGGAGTGGACCATTATTGTCAGTATCAAAACCAAAAGTTAAAAGATAAACTAAGATGGGGGTGGAGGTGGTTGAGGAGGGTTCTGATTTGGAGGAGGTGGAGGTGGTTGAAATTGTTGGCCTTGGTTTTGTTGAAAGCTGGTCATCAATTGAATCATTTGGCTCAAAAGAGCGTTGGTAGGTGCCAACTGTTTTGCCACTTGAGCTTCAATTTTCTTCTCCAAAATCTCATCAAGGTCTGGTGGCAAAGAGGATCTGGAGCTTTCAGCAGTTGCATGCATATTGCCTTGTCCTGGTAAAATAATCAGAGCTTGAGAGTGTTGGGGTTCTTCATGAGGATGAACAACTGCCAGTGCTAATGGTTGTAAGGAATGCTTCCCAGAAGTACCTTGTTTGCTTCCAGACTCAGCAACTTCTTCATGCACAGCCTTAGACTAAACAACTTCCTGATCCATATCTGGTCCCTCAACAATTATCTCTTCAATATGCTTAGATGAAGCTTCGACAGCTTGTGGAGAGGGTGCATGTGATATGAACATGGATTCACAAAGGAAAGGACCAAGCATGAAGACTCACATGGACCCATGACAAGGTCAAAGCTAAGAAAAGTCCAAAATACGCTAAAGAAGAGTCCAAGATACCTAGTTAGGGATAGGGCCTAGGACCTTTGTATAGATTAGACTTCATGTAATAAATATAGGAACTAGGACCTTGTATAACTAGACTTCATGTAATAGAAGTGCTTAATTCATTAAAGCACTTAAGACTAGTTTAGGAATTGGGCCTATTGGGCTATAAGCATAAGAGTAGGAAGCTTTGGGCCAAAATTAAGCCTACACTTGGGAATTATAGGAAGAGGGATGCACCTTGTAATTAGAGGATGAGGAACATCTTGCCTCATCTATAAATAGGCTCTCTTGTAACTCATTTGGACAAGTTTGAATTCATTTGGAAGGTTTTCTCAAACTTGAGATTTCTAGAGAGGGAGTTCTCCTCTTCTTGGTTCAAGAGTTGAACCATTGATTCTTATCTTGAATTTCCATATTCAAGTGGTGAATCCTCCTTTGGCTTATCAAATTCAATCTTCTTCTCCAAGAAGAATGCATTTGTGGCGCCTTCCCCTTCATCTTCTTCGTATTCCTTTTTCTACTTTGTTCTTTAATTCTTGCAATTTAAATTATGCACTTTAATTCTTGTTCTTATCATTTCAATTCATATAAAATTGTGCTCTTCTACTCCTTTTTGTTTCTCCTGATTCTCACTTGAGAATCAAGCTTCATTCTATTGTTCTAGTTTGTGTTTGATCTTGAATTCTTAGCACTTGAAATCAAAGAAAGATCCTCAAATGTTAGTGATCTATATCCTAGATCACATCAGCATGGGTAGGCAAATCTGGAGTCCAATGGAAAGGATCTTCCTCATAGACAGGACTGTTCAGAGGAATGCCAATGGTGTCCTCATGAATATAGTACCTGACATTTGAGAAGCCAAACTTTCCTCTAACAGTGGGAGTGGCTCTTTTGTCATCTTCATTCAGTCCAGAGGATGATGCTTCCCTACTGCATATCTGAATGTGACAAGTCCGGAAGCCTCTGACATCAAAGTTTGTTCTCTTGTCTTCATTCTCATTTTCCTCCAACAAGTAATTCAACATCTCTTTATCAATCAGGGGATCATCATTGGTTTCAAGCAGGCAGGAGCTATTGGCAGGCATCTTATATTTATTTCTTCTGAACTTGGCATCTTTGTCAGGGTTCAGATAAATCATATTAAGCCTTGGACCAATCATGGAAGGTCTCACTCCAATTCTAGTTTCTTTGGAGGAGTGCTACAACCAAGTAGATGGAACTAAATTGGCAGCTTTGATGTATCTTGGCAGTTCAATCTCAGCTTTCAAATGTGCATACATGATGTGGTCCCCCACATCAATAGCTCTGCCATACTCTCTTGGATGCACAAAGTTCTTCCATTTTGTATTTCTGTCCATAATGAACTTCTCTCTGCCATATGTTCTTGATCTCCGACACTCAATGTACTTAGATCTAGCTTTGAGTGGATTTGTCCACTAGACAGGAATGATATGCATGTCTACACCATCAGTGTTTGGTTTGAAGGGTGGGAATTTGATGAGGTTTGGGTATATTTTTCTGGGTGGAAATTTCTTTTATGGAAGGTGAATGAGAGCATGTCCAATCTCATTGTATAAGGTAGATGGAAGGGGACCATTTGGTTCATATGGAAGAGGTTGATACCAAGGATAGTAGGTAGGCTCTTCCTCATATTCATACTCAGGTAATGGGTAGAAAGGTCTGGTTGATTCAGGTTAAGGTTCATATGTATGGTAGATGATTCTCCAATCTCTTTTGACTTTGGCTAAGCTTTCAGCCTTGCCATCATATAGAATGGAGGGGTCAGTATAAGGAAAAGTGACCTTGGGGATTTTGGGAAAGGGTGCTCCAGGATTGATCCCTACATCATCTGGTTAGTTAAACCATGGATCATTAGCAGGTATCATAGGTTGGAATTGAGGTCTTGTTGGTGAAGTTTGGATAGGTGAGTGGACAGGTGAGTATTGGGTGAGGCTGTGTGTTGGGGTGAGGATTATGATTCAGTTAAAGGTTGTGGTGGAAGTGTTTGTACATGTGTGTTAGGGTGAGGTGTTGGTTGTGATGGTGGTGACATAGATGGTGCAGCAGCATTATCATTTACATTATAACTTTCAATCGAGGCATCAACTGCTAATTGAACAGGATCAGTAGCAGGGATGCTTACCTCAGAAGTCATAACAGACTTAGCTCTTCTTTGAGGTTGCTGTCTTGTCCTTGTTGGGGCAGCAGCAGCAACAAGCTTTTGTTTCTTCAACACAGAACCAATGGGGACACTGTCCTCATCATCTTCATCCTCATTGTGAGACAGGGCTATCTTCCTGGTTCTCTTCTGTGTTGGAATAGATTGAGGTGCATCAGTACTGGTTCCCTGATGACAGTACCAACAGCAGCAGATGGCTTCTTAGCAACAGGTTTCTTGGCTCTAGTGGTCTTTCTTCCAACAGTTTTCCTCTTTAGCCCGAGAGTCTCAATATTGTTGAGCTCTATTTGTTCTTCCTTTATCTTCATCCTCTCTTCTTCCTTAGCCAATTCTATTTGAACAACAGTGCTCAGCTTCATATTGGTAAGGTTCACCTAGCCAAAGACTATAGCAGACATGCCCTTCTCCTTAAGAATCATAGCTTGTCTCTCAGGAGTCTTAGCTTCCAGATAGGCATAAATTTGTTGAGCTCTGAGGACCTTGGACAACAAATGACAGAATGGAATAACAGATGACTTCTCCTTGTTGGTGACATATTCTCTGAATCTTTCAAAGAGAATACGTGGAAGATTGACCTTTGTTTCTGTCATCAGATGGCAAAGACAGAACTTGAGCAAGGCAGAAAGATTGTGTTTTCAGTCAGCCTTGTGAAGAACTTTCTTGTTCAGAATCCGTTGAAGGATTCAAACCTCATCCTTCATTTCCACTGCTTTCCATGAGTGAGTTCTAACCTTGTCAGACCTCATCAGAATAGAAGCAATAACCTTTGATCCTCCTAAGTCTCGTTCCAGAGTATCAGAGATGATTAACCCTTCCTGGGCACAGTTGATAGCAGCAACAATAGTAGCTTCAGAGACAACTATCGTTCTTCCAACCACAATACCTGATACTTCAGTGTCTGTGAATTGGGGGTTTCTCCAGAAAGCTCTAATCAAGTCTGGGTACACAAAGACCTTCTCAACGAAGAGACCATCCCAGCCAGCAGCATTGATGTATTTGCTTACATCCACATTATATAACATCAAAATTCAAAACTCAAAGTGGTACTCGATGCCAATATTCAGCTTGGTGACATCATAGGTTGAAATAGCAGTTGGGGAAGCCATTGTTGAAGATTGAAGATTAGGGTTTGGAAACAGGGGAAATAGAGAGCTCGAAGGTCCAGAAGAAAGGGACTGTGAAAGGTTTTTCAGAGGGAAAAGGTCTTACTTAAAAAGGTTTCGAATGTGAAGAGTTTCCCTTGAAAAAAAATAATTCAAAAAGAAAATAAAAGAAGACGAGTGAAGAGACATGCAATGAATGCTGACATGGCGCATGTTTTTCGAAACTGTAAAAAGCAAATGATGGTATTGATGGAAGTAACTGACTCAGCAAAGAGAATTTAATTAAATATGCCTTTAAGACAAAATAAATGCAAATTAATTATAGATAGCATAGACGAGTCAGATAAGAGCATGCAGACAGTCAATAGACGCGAAGATTATTGGGCGCACATTTACCATACATTGGACGCACTTAAGCAATGGACGTGCATGCAGTAGACGCGACAAACATTTAGAGGCGCAATCAATCCACACTAAATCATGTTAAGATACTTTCTAATAAAGATGAATCTGTCCTCTACAAGAGGTTTAGTAAAGATATGTGCCCATTGATGGTTAGTATTCACAAATTGTATATCAATAATACCTTTTTGCACATAATCTCTAATAAAATGATGTTTAATTTCTATATGCTTAGCTGTAGAATGCAAAATTGGATTTTTAGAAAGACTTATTGCAGCAGTATTGTTACACAAGTGGAATACTACTTACAAATACATTGTAGTCTTCCATTTGATGTTTGATCCATAGAAGTTGTGAGCAGCAAGTAGCAGCTACAATGTACTGAGCTTCAGCAGTTGATAGGGAAATGGTACTTTGTCTTTTGCTTGACCATGAGGTTAGATTAGCTCCAATTAAGTGACATCCTCCATTGTTACTTTTTATTTCAAGTCTATCTCCAGCATAGTCAGCATCACAAAAACCAACTAATCTGTACAGATTAGTAGTACCTTTCAAATATCTAAATATTATCGTAACTGCTATTAGTGAGATTCTCTAGGATCAGATTGAAATCGAGCACTTAAACATACACTGAACATAATATCTGGTCTAGACGCGGTAAGATATAGAAGAGATCCTATAATACCTCTATATACCTTTTGGTCTACCTTTTTATCTTTATCATCTTTGTTCAGTATGGACGTGGGATGCATAGGGGTGTTCATTGGTTTGCAATCATCCATCTTGAATTTCTTTAGAAGTTCTTTTGTGTACTTAATTTGGTGGATGTACACCTCGTCCACTGTTTGTTTAACTTGAAGTCCAAGGAAGAACTTGAGTTATCCCATCATGCTCATTTCAAGTCCTTCTGCATTAGCTCAGAAAACCCTTTGCATAGAGATTCATTAGTAGCACCAAAGATTATGTCATCAACATATATTTGAACAATAATAAAACTGGACTTATTGGATTTTCTAAACAAGGTTGTATCAACCTTTCCTCTACTGAACCCATTGTCCATTAAGAATGAACTTAACCTTTCATACCAAGCTCTTGGAGCTTGTTTAAGGCCATATAAAGCTTTCTTTAGCTTATATACATGTTCAGGGTGGGTCTCACCTTCAAAATCCGGAGGTTGCATAACATATACTTCCTCATTAATAAAACCATTTAGAAATGCACTTTTTACATCCATTTGATATAGCATAATATTATGATGTGCAGCAAATGACAATAAAATGCGAAAAGCTTCTAGTCTAGCAACTGGTGCAAAAGTTTCAGAATAGTCTATACCTTCCTCTTGTGAGTAACCTTGTGCAACAAGTCTTGCTTTATTTCTTATCACCTTTTCATTTTCATCAAGCTTGTTTCTGTAAACCCATTTAGTTCCAATAACTGATTTTTCCTTTGGCAAAGGTATAAGAGTCCACACCTCACTTCTTTAAAATTGGTTCAGTTCTTCCTGCATGGCTAGAATCCAGCCCTCGTCTACAGTCTTTGGTTCTAACTCAGAGACTATAGCAGAATCATCTTGCTCTCTGAATGTAGATCTGGTTCTTAGCCTCAAATTTGGTGATAGTACACATCAGGTAGTGCTTGGCTTTCAGATTGAGTTGATGCTGAGTTTTCTGTTCTGGAGTCCATTGATCTCTAGGAATACAGCTCCAGCATCACCTCTTGGCTCAGTGTAGCCAGTTTCAACCAGCTCCCAAATATCCACATTTTATGCATCAAGAAAAGTCATCATTCTCTTTTTCCAGTAGTCATAATCACTACCATCAAATAGAGGAGGTCTGTTGATTGCTTATCCTTCTGTATCCATGCTAGTTTGATCGTACTCCCTCAGCACTTGTTAGATGCTCAATCATTTCGAGGCTGAGCACTGATACCAACTGAAGTTGACATAGGGAAACACAAGAAGGGGGTTGAATTGTGTTTTTTAACAATTTTTCGAAAAAGCCTTTTCTCAAACAAGATAAGTACACATGAACAACAAAACCTTTTTAAAAAGTTAACAAACTCAGATCCAAAACCCCACAGTTAGTATAACCAAATACTGTAAAAGATAAGGGATAAAAGCTTCACACAAGTGATTTATCCTGGTTCACTCTTTTCCAACCAACAGCTACGTCCAGTCCCTTCTACCTGAAGGTTTTCTCCATTATTCTCCAAATAGATTACAAGTATTCAACACCTCTTCAGGCTACAAGTATTCTTTATCTACCAAGCCTCTTCAGGCTCTAACTCTAACAAAGAGATTTACAGATTTGATCTAAGAACTCACTAAGTGTGAGAGTATGAAAGTTGAAGATCAGTTAAGATTACAAGTAAATTTGTTCTATATATTTTAGAAGAGTGTTGGCACTTTTGATATCAAAGAGTCTCTATACATCACTGAGGTTCATCCAGTATTTATAGATGGAGTACTTTGCTGTCTTGAACTTCTTCAACGGTCTTCAAATTGTATCTGTTTAGACATGGCATTAAATGCTAGGATCCGTTGAGACTGATAACTTGACATGCTTCATGGAGAAGTGCTCTTGTTAATCTGAGGAAAGCTCAAAGTAGAGCTGTCACTTCTCTGTTGTACCAAAGGTTGCTTTCTGACTTTCCTTTTGTGTACTTGGTTTAAACTTTACAGCAATTTAGGTGACAGAGTAACAAAGAGTTAACAAATGAAACAGCAAGGGAAAAAGACATATATTTCTTTGAATTAAATATACAATCATTTGAAATAAATACGCTTATACTAGACGGGTTCATTTTTACTAGCTAGTAGACGCGCAGGTCTTTGGATGTGCAAAATTATCTTATCAGTAAAGCGGGCTCGTCTATTGATACTGCGTCTATATGACTCCTGTCTAGTTCCAAGTCTTTGGACTTGCTATTCTCAATAGCTCGTCTGCTGACGTGGCGTCTAGCATGACTTCTCGTCTATTATCAAGTCTTTGGAAATGCTATTTTTACTGGAAGATATTTATTGGCTCGTCTACTACTCTCTTCATAGACTTAGATACTCGTCTAGCATCTATTACCTTAGCCAATTTTTAAGGTCTCGTCCAGTGATAACTTAATAGACTCAGAATTTTACCATTGTTTTGAAGACTCGTCTAAAGCTTGAGAAATAGACCCGATATTGCAACTGTATATATATTTCCTCTTCGTATCACAACTTAGAAATCCTGCAAGCCTTCATCAGACAAGTTAGATCTTTTACAATACTTTGCCATACAAATTTAACCTTTTTGTTAACATCAAAACTTAAGAGATTATTTAAGCCAAAACTACTTTGGTTCTAACAATCTCCTCCTTTTTGATGGTGACAAAAACCAATTAAATTTGAAGAAGGGAGCACAAGGATACAGGCTACTGTTTTCCTTAGACGTTAAGAACGAGTTAGACTTAGAGTCCATACCTGTCGTCAATGAGTTTCCGGAAGTTTTTCCTGAAGATGTACCTGGACTACCGCCTGTTCGAGATATCGAGTTCGCAATTGATCTGATTCCAAGCACTGGACCAATCTCTATGGCAACATACCGTATGTCGCCATTGGAGCTAGAAACCTTGAAGGAACAACTTGAGGAGATGATGAGAAAGAAATTCATTAGACCCAGTGTGTCACCATGGGGAGCCCCAGTCATGTTAGTGAAAAAGAAGGATGGAACCTCTCGATTATGTGTGGATTTCCGTCAGTTGAACAAGGAGGTAACGATCAAGAACAAGTATCCGCTTCCAAGGATAGATGATCTAATGGATCAGTTACGTGGAGCGACCGTTTTCTCATAGATAGATTTACGGTCAGGCTACCATCAAATCCTTGTGAAGGCAGAGGATGAGACACCCCATTGTGCCCCGTTATGTTATTAGATTAAAAACCTTATTAATTAAATTCTTAATCGCACGCTTAACGTGGAAATACGTAGAAAAATAAAGCTTAAGTTAATCAACATACCACTTTGGATAATTAAGACTAAACACCAAATTTATGTTATACACACACACTTAAGTCTTATGAACATAGTACAAAACACTGTTGAGGGTATCCTCTCAACAGGATCCCTCACAGAAATATACTTAAACAGAAGTTATACTTAGCGGAAAAATATAAAATGTCTTATAAGACTCATTGGCCCTAGACACTAAACTACATTGCTGGAATCCACAGCTCGTCCTCCCGCAACTGGTTCATACGGAGTTACATCCAACTCCTCAGCAACAGGCTCCTCCATAGGGTCTTCTCGTACGATCACATAATAAATAAAATACAACATACAGAAAATATAGGGGATAAGAAACAATTCTATCATTAAAAGCGGAAAAGAAACCATAGCATATAATATAACAACAGTCAAAGACACACATCACACATAACTAACAATCATCCTCAAATTAACAATATCATCCTCTACCCTTACTCTCGTACAACTAAACCTTTATACTAACATGACCTCTACAATCCTGTCACACCATGTCCATCCAAATAGGAATGTTAGTCCTTTGTCTGAACGAGCACTCCCCTCTATCAACTTATATCTACAGTAGCCCAATTGCTACACATAAAATTATATCTCTAGTAGCCCAATTGCTACACATAGTCTATATCACTAGTAGCCCAATTGCTACACATACAATTATATCTGTAGTAGCCCATAAAACTATATTTCTAGTAGGCCAATTGCTACACATAGACTATATCTCTAGTAGCCCAATTGCTACACATACCATTCGATAAACCTCACCAACTCTTACGGGTCATAACCTATTGCCTCAACCTCTCACTAGAAACTCGTACAAATCCTCAAATCATATCTCATCCATAAACAACTTAATTAAGCTAGGACCTCTAGGTCATATCCATTCTCTCACCCAAACAAATATCTCCCAAACAACATATATCTTTGCTTAAAGTCTACAAAACATAATATTAAAACTAGGCAGATCATACATAACATAATATCAGGAAATATTCAAACACCACAAAAAATCACATAAGCAATTCAATAATAATAATAAATTCAATCAACCTCAGATAAGATAAAATCATCCTAATGTAGATAAACCTATAATCCCCGAATCACCATTGGGTTTACAGAAAAGGTTTCCAATGTGATTTTGGTCTTGTCGATTACTCGACTACTAGTAGGGTTTAGGTCGCCCTACACAATTATTATAGAATATACTACTTATCAATTCCGACAATAGGTTGATTCTTTCCCCCACCTAAGTTTACCACCGGCAACACGAAATCAACGATCCTCGTTATCACGCCACAAGTTACCAATTCCACCTTCAACCAAATCAATGTTAAAACAAATTAATCAAACAAATCTAAATATGGTCCTATAGTGCTAGGTTCGGCCAAGTCAGAAAAATAAGGCTAGGGTTATTTTCTTAATCCAATCTTTTAGATCCTAACTCCTAGAGTATTAACTAACATAAGTTAAGTGTTAATAGTTAAAATTATGAAACAAAATCCTCTAACCAACTAGGTTAGGGTTTCGGCCTCAATGAGCAAAATAGGTTAGAAATTCCTTTTGCTCACAAACTCTTGGATCTATAACCTACACACCTTAGTTAGTTCATACAAATCATGATCTAGTTAAAGATTGAAGAAAACTTATTTTGCTCACATGAACACAAATTCGTCCATGGCTAGAAAATAGGGCTAGGAATTTCTTTTGATTTCAAGTTTCTAGATATAACAACTATAGGTATTAAAGTGTAAAGATCAAGTGTTATATTGTAAAAATTGATAAATAGGAAGGAAAACGATTTTGATTACATACTCTTAGATGATGATAGTAGAGAACATATTAAGATCATAGAAATTAGTTTCACATTAAAATGATTTTTCTACAATTTTCTAGAAATATTTGAAATTCTAGATCTAAGAATGAAAAACTCATGAAAACTTGATGATCATGACTTGAAAACAAGAAAATCAATGAAGAGAATGATGTTTATTTATCAAGAAGAGTAAGGTATACCTCTTAGATGTTGGAAAATTGAAAAGAATGGATCAAGTCCTTCACAAATTTGCTTAAAGTGTTCTTGAGAAAAGTGAGAGAAAATGAAGAAATGAGTGAGGGGAACAAGGCTGCACGAAAATGAGAGGAAGAGTGAGTGCAAAATAGCTTTCTTTGATTGGCTTAATCATAGCCATGGTTAAATTATAACTTAAGCTTAGTTAAACAAAATAGTATACTAATCTAACTATGGTTAATTGTCATGATGTCAAAGGACAAGTGTGTGGCCATGAAGTGGGGTGGTGTGGCAGCCTAACTCACCACATGTGAGGAGGAGAAAGCCAATTTGGCTTTGTCTTGCCCTTAACCATGGTTAAAAGCTAATTAACCTAGGTTAGGTTAACTAAAATACTTTATTTTTTTACAAAATTTTCAAAAATAGCCTAACTAGTTGGAAACGTGATAAAAACATACTTTGCTTCGTTCATGAGTCAAAATTAGGTTTTCTGCTCAGTAAACTTATACTGTCAGTGAAAACGCAGACCGGGTTCCGTCTAAATTTTCAACCCAAATTTTTATCGTAAGCTTCTACCCTAAGATAGAGTATGAATATGATTTTTATTTCATAAAAATCAATTTCCATGACCTCAGATACAAATATAAATACTTGTATTTGTGTCGGTTAACACAGCGTAAAATATTTTTACCGAAAAAATAAAAATCGAAAATTAAAAAGCAGGGTGTTACAGAGGATATTCCTAAGACAGCGTTCCGAACACGCTATGGGCATTATGAGTATCTGGTGATGCCGTTTGGAGTGACGAATGCTCCCGCAATATTCATGGATTACATGAATAGAATCTTTCGTCCTTACTTAGATCAGTTTGTCGTTGTCTTTATCGATGACATTCTAATCTATTCTCTTAACAAGGAAAAACATGCTGAACATCTCAGCATCGTTCTTCAAACTTAGGGAGAGAAGCAACTTTACGTGAAACCGGAAAAGTGTGAATTTTGGTTGAACCAAGTTCAATTCTTGGGACATGTCATATCGCGTGAAGGAATTACAGTGGACCCGTCAAAAGTGGAAGCTGTTTTGGAATGGGAAAGACCAACAACGGCAACAGAGATCCGTAGTTTTGTGGGTCTAGCTAGATACTACAGGAGATTCATTGAAGGATTTTCAAAAAAAGTAGGACCCCTTACCCGGTTAACTCGGAAGGATCAAGCGTTTGCCTGGACGGAGGCATGTGAAGAAAGTCTCCAAGAGCTGAAGAAAAGGTTGACAACTTCACCTGTGTTGATACTACCTGATCCCAAGGAACCTTTTGAGGTTTATTGTGATGCTTCACATCAAGGGTTAGGATGTGTTCTGATGCAGAACCGAAAAGTTGTAGCGTATGCTTCGAGACAGTTGAAGATTCATGAAAGGAATTACCCTACGCATGACTTGGAGTTAGCGGCAGTGGTCTTTGCATTGAAAATCTGGAGGCATTGTTTGTATGGAGATACATTCAACGTCTTCAGCGATCACAAAAGTTTGAAGTATCTATTCGATTAGAAGGAGTTGAACATGCGGCAGAGGCATTGGTTGGAATTCTTGAAGGACAACGATTTTCAACTACAGTATCACCCCGGGAAGGCAAATGTAGTGGCTGATGCTCTAAGCAGAAAGTCAATACATGCGTCGATGATGATGGTCAGAGAGCAGGAATTGTTGGGACAATTCCGGGATCTAAGTTTGTCAGTTAAGATGTTTCCAGGAAACTTTGTTTAGGAAGGATCACGGTGTCCAATGAATTGATGGATCAAATAAAAGAGAAACAAGGGAGTGACCAGTACCTGCAAGGAGAAAGAGAACTAGTGCGATAAGGAACATTGTCAGAGTTCAAGGAAGGAACAAATGGAATTTTGAGGTCGGTGAAAGGATTTGTGTGCCAGATGATGCTGAGCTTCGGAAGTTGATTCTGGAGGAGGCTCACAAGAGCAAGATGAGTTTGCATCCAGGAGCCACGAAGATGTATCAAGACCTCAAGAAGTTTTACTGGTGGTATGGAATGAAGAGGGACGTAATGGAATATGTTGCTTCGTGTCTAGTATGTCAGAAGGCTAAGATTGAACACCAAAGACCAGCCGGGATGTTACAATCTTTAGACATTCCAGAATGGAAATGGGATGGTATTTCAATGGACTTTGTGACCAGTTTGCCAAGAACTCGGAAGGGACATGAGGCTATATGGGTAATAGTGGATCGACTGACCAAGTCAGCTCACTTCTTACCTATTAGTATGAAGTACCCGATAAAAAGGTTGACTTAGTTGTACATTGATGAGATTGTCAGATTACATGGTATACCTTCGAGTATCATTTCGGATCGTGATCTAAGGTTTACGTCAGAGTTCTGGAAAGGGCTACAAAACTCATTGGGAACGAAACTCAAACTGAGTTCTGCTTACCATCCACAAACCGATGGACAATCAGAAAGGACGATTCAGTCACTGGGTGATTTGCTGAGGGCGTGTGTGATGGAAGACACTGGGTCCTGGGATGAATTCCTACCGCTGATAGAGTTCACTTACAACAACAGTTTCCATTCAAGCATAGGAATGGCGCCTTACGAAGCTCTATATGGTAGACGGTGCAGAACACCTCTATGTTGGTACCAGGATGGAGAAAGTTTGTTGTTAGGACCAGAAATTGTGCAGCAGACAACAGAAAAGGTGAAGATGATTCAGGAGAAAATGTGGACAACTCAGAGTCGACAGAAGAGTTATGCTGGCAAGAGACGACGACCTCTTGAGTTTGAGGAAGGCGAGCATGTGTTTTTGAGAGTCGTGCCAACGACTGAGATTGGCAGAGTAATTAAATCCAGAAAGCTCCTTCCCAAATTCATTGGACCCTACCAAATTCTTCGTCGTGTAGGTCCAGTAGCTTATAAAATTTCCTTGCCACCTTTTCTTTCTAATATTCACGATGTTTTCCATGTTTCACAACTGAGAAAATATGTTCATGATCCATCTCATATAATTGAGCCCAATAATGTACAATTAAAAGAGAACTTGTCTTTTGAGACCTTGCCTGCACGAATCGTGGATAAGATGACGAAGCAGCTCAGAGGTAAACAAATTCCTTTAGTCAAAGTCATCTGGAACGATACAACCGGAGAAGCTACATGGGAAATCTAGGACAAAATGAAACTACAATATCCTGAACGATTTCCAGGTGCGTAATTTCGAGGACGAAATTCTTTTTTGAGGGATAGTATTGAAACGCCCCGATTTCTATGTCTTTCTATATCAGTAAATACATAATTATATGTGTTTATTTTTTTTTAAAATCCAAAGGATGATTTTAATTAGACTAAAATCATTTTCTTATGTTACCCTACCGTATAAGGTCACGGTTAAAGTTTCGGTTAAAAACTCAGACAGAAGCCGATTTGCGTTTTCACTGACAGTAAAAGTTTACTGAGCAGAAAACCTAATTTTGACCCGTGAACGAAATGGTTAGTGTTTTTATCATATATTCTTCAACTTTGGTTATTTTAAAAATTTATGTTCGAAAATAAAATAAAATATTTATTCGGGCGAAACGTCAAAAAAATTACGATCGGAAGTGCAACCGGATACGAAATGGAGCAGATTAGGGAGCACCAAAGGAGTGAAATGACATGAGGGATGTGATGGACAAGGGTTATGACACACTCAAAAAGTGTCACCATTAAACTTTTCAAATTATATCATATTCTAATCCAAAAACCCATCTTCTTCACTTCTTCCAACCAAACACCTCCTTAACTCCAAACTTGCTCTCCAAGCTCACTTCTCCCTCTCTTCATGCCACTCTCTCCCCCTCACTCTATAAATACCCACTTCATTTCATCTATTTCATTTTCCTTCTTCTTCTTCTCCATTCTTACTTTAAGTTTCAAACACTTTTCAAATTATATCCTATTCTAATCCAAAAACCCATCTTCTTCACTTCTTCCAACCAAACACCTCCTTAACTCCAAACTTGCTCTCCAAGCTCACTTCTCCCTCTCTTCACGCCACTCTCTCCCCCTCACTCTATAAATACCCACTTCATTTCATCTATTTCATTTTCCTTCTTCTTCTTCTTCTTCTCCATTCTTACTTCAAGTTTCAAACACTTAAAGTTTCCATTTTTATTTACTTTCAAGTTTCAAGTTCTTCATACTTTTTCTTTCTAGTTTCAAGGGTAATACTCTCATATTCTTCTTTTTCAAGTTCTCAACTTTATTTCATGAGTTTACAATATGTGGTTTTTATTGAGCTTTTAACTTCTAAAATCTTTAGAAAATCATAGGAAACTCCTTTTGAGTTGGAACCAATTTCTATGAACTTCTATTAATCTCTACTTTCATATTCTAGGAGCTTGTATCAAACAAACATCTCTAACCTATTCTTCCAATGAGGGCCGAAAACTATGTATTAGTGGCCTAGGAGGGTTTTGTTTTCATTTTTCCAAAATGATCATGGACTTGAGCTCCTTAATACCTTTGGATGCTAAGTCTAAGAGATTGGAAAGTTTAAAGATTTCTATCCTAGTTATCCAATGAAGGCCGAAACTATGTATTAGTGGCCTAGGATGGTTTTGTTTTCATTTTTCCAAAATGATCATGGACTTGAGCTCCTTAATGCATTTGGATGCTAAGTCTAAGAGATTGGAAAGTTTAAAGATTTCTAGCCTATTTGTCCTATGAAGGCCGAACCAACATTGGTTGTGGACCTAGGATGTTTTGTTTTCATTTTTCCAAAATGATCATGGACTTGAGCTCCTTAATACCTTTGGATGCTAAGTCTAAGAGATTGGGAAGTTTAACGATGTCTAGCCCATTTATCCTATTATGGTTGTAAACCTAGGATGTTTTGTTTCATTTTTCAATATGATCATGAATTTAGACTTCTTGATACCTTTTAACACTAAATCTAAGAGCTTAGAAGGGTTGGAAATTTCTAGCCTACTTATACTAAAGAGGCCGAAACCCTAAGCATGGATTTAGTGGGATTTTTGGGTTGGCTGTGGCAACCATACCCAAGAGGGGGGGTGAATTGGGTTTTAAATAAAAAATGAAAACTTTTTTTGATAAGTCAAAACCCTTTTAAACTTTAAACAGAATTTGCAGCGGATAAATAGTTATTTTCAAATTAAGGCGCTTTATAAAAATAAAACGTTTGAAATTAAAATGCGATAATTAAAATAGCGGAAATGTAAAGAGATGAGGGATAAGAAGATGAACACATCGATATATCCTGGTTCGGCCACAGACTACCCACGTGGCCTACGTCCAGTCCCCAAGGCAATACCACCAAGGGTTTTCACTCAATCCCTAGCTTTTAAACAAGAGCAGCTAGAACCTTTACAATAACGAGGTCTCCACACAGACCAGAGACATACAATCCCCCATTGACAGAGTCTCAAATCCCTAGCTTTTAAACAGGCGCAGTTAGAACCTTTACAGTGGAATCACACCTACTAATCCCTTACAAGAGATATACCCTCTCTTGCAAGAATGGTAACCAAAGAGGCTTGAGTCAATCAGACTCTTACCAGCAGTATGCACTCTTAATAGTGCTGATAAAACAAATTGAAGCACAAGTATAACAACAACTATATGGTGTGTAGAACTCTCAAAATAATATGGTCAAGTGATAGTGTAAGAGGAGTAGTATAGAAAATGATAATCAGAGTTTTAGCACAGAGAGAAATTAATAGAGTTGTAACAGGTGATGGCTCAAAGTGATTTCAGAATTTTAGCAAGAGCTTAGAATGAAAATTATAACAAAAACTGTTCACACGCAAAAAAAAGTTTTTC
Source organism: Echinosophora koreensis (assembly GCA_035048595.1). Taxonomy (NCBI): domain Eukaryota; kingdom Viridiplantae; phylum Streptophyta; class Magnoliopsida; order Fabales; family Fabaceae; genus Echinosophora; species Echinosophora koreensis. The sequence goes on along the minus strand of JAPCYP010000061.1, from coordinate 1,435,578 downwards.
TTCTCTCTATCTCATGTGTGTGTTATAATAGAGGAAGATAATTATATGTCTAAAGCATGTGTGTTTTTCGACTAAGGCCACAATGCAAACAACATTTAAATCAAAATGCACGTTCAGCTACAAGAGTGCCATGATCTCATCTAATATTAGCTTTTAATGCAATTTAAAAAATTGATAGCCTTTTGGAAAATGAACGTTGGAGCAGGACTTGGGCAATTGCGCATCATCTAATTTGCATTCATTGCAATTATGTTTGTATAAAAAAATATTAATTGCCATAAAAGAAAATGTGAGCCCATTGGAAAGAGGATTTGAACTTTGCAGTATTTTAATTTAAAGCACATGCGAAAAACCATTTCCTCAAAAGTAAATGTCATGATCAAATATGTATTTGCTATCAATGCAAATCTGTTTGCAATTTAAGGAGTACGTGATTGCCATGAAGACAAATATGTAAGGTAACGTGAATGTGCCAAATATGGCTTTACAAAAAAACTAATGAAAATGTGCAAGACATTATGATATTAATTTGATCATTCACTACAAATCTGTTACAATTCAAAAGAACCAATTGCCATTACAAAACGTGTGATATATAAGAGCCATGTAGGAATCGGTTCAGGAAATCAATCTTGCTAAAAAAGGATATAACATGATTTGATCAAAAGGTTAATATCATTTAAAAAAATCTGAGATAAAAATTCCAGAAATCGTTTTGATAAAACATTTTTAACTATATTAAAAAATGTTTTGCTTTTTATCATTAAAAACATTGAGCCAAATTAGAGATTTTAACACACGTTATAATCCTTTCAAGCACATGTTAAATGTGTGGGTGTGAGACCAATATTAAATTAAGAACTCTACTTACTATTTACACACATCTTCTAAAACAATCAATACAAATACTGAAATTCCCATTTTGTCCATCTTAATTGCTTGTTTGACTTTTTGCCGCCTTTTGCACTTAAGTCCTTTTCACGCTTTTTGCAATTGGATCCTTTAGTTGAATTTGCATGTTGGTCCTTGGACTTGAAATTTCATTTTTGGTCATCATCAAAACAAAAGTACCCGTCAAGGCATATATCCACATTTTGTTCTATCCTTGTGAAGTGAACCTTGGTTATGAACTCCTAACACTTAAGGATCATTAATCCATGAGTTGTATTCTTGTTTGAAAACCTATAACCCTATTTCATGCCATGGCCGAACCTATACCTTCTTCGTTTAGTATTCTTGGTTAACTTTTAACTTATGGTTTTGTTTTCTTAAACTTAAGACTTTCGTCGCGGAGTAGACGAGGTCATTCGTAGTACACTTCCTCAAGCATTACGTACCTTTACCTTCACAAAAGGTAAGAGGGGACAGCCTGAGGGATATTCAATAGCTATGTGCATGTGTGTATGTGGTTTACTTGATTTATTTGAATATTGTTATTATGTTAAATCAAAGTTTGAATGAATTGTATACTTGAAATGTTGTGATAACTGTTTGAAGTTGATCTTTACTTGATTTAAAGTGTTGCGAATCATATATGTTATGAACTAATATTAACTGTTATATTGTTGACTGAGATTACGATGATATTGACTTATGTCTGAAAAGCCTGACGTTAGTTAGTGCTCAACTAATCATATGATTAAAAGCCTAAATAAGCTTCAAAGAGAACTTTGAAAGTGATGGAGTTCATTTTAAAATATCCTTTAGAAAAATATGTGTTTTACGGAGGGAAAAGCCTTGGAAAATATTTGACCACGAATAGAGATGTTTTTAAGAAAAAGATTTCAAGAGAAAATGGATTTCTTATAATAGTTTACAAATGATTTTCCAAATGAAAAGATTTCCTGTAAAGAAATACTTTCGAAAATGTTCCGGTAACTTGGATAGGTTACCGAGGTTTTATTTTGGTATTTGATTTTCACTGAACGAAAAGTAAGGACAGGTGAAATCGAATCTAGTTCGCGAGACTTCGCTTCTTGTATTCCGTAATGTGCACGTTGATCTTTGATCCGTGTTAAGTATTGTGGACCAAGAGTCCCAATCATGATGTTGTGGGCTAAGAGTCCTAATCTCGTTATTATGGATCAAGTGTCCTAATTTCGTTGTGTGGACTAAGAGTCCTAATCATGCTAAAATAAGATGGTAAATCTTTTCTATGACCACAAACCTTGACTGAGGCATCAGTCTTAGGTGTTGTGATTGAGCATTCGGACCCCGTGTCCTGTGTTGATGATCGAGTAATGAAAATTAATGAATGGTCGTTAGCTTTGAGCTTCGACAACGAATGAGATTGAACACAAAAAAAACCTCCTGAACGAATGTTTTATTCATGCATTTAGGCAGACGTGCCTCATTGTTTAGTCACTTCGGTGATGCCCAAGCAGGGGCTATTGGTCACTTCGGTGATGTCCAAGCAGGGACTTTTTAGTCACTTCGGTGATGTCCAAACAGGGACTTTAGTCACGACGGTGATGCCCAAGTGGGGGCTTTGAGTTTTGATCAACTCTTAGAAAGATGAAGGGATCTCATGAGATTAAGTTTATAGAGTCAGAATATCGAAGTGCCATGCATAATCTTTATAAAAGTTGATTGTGCGGATATGATATCCATTGATATAATACCTATTGTTTTATCTATTAATATTTGGTAAATGTTAATATGTTGATGTGATGCATGTATCATGCATGTGGTTATTGTGATATTCTATCCATATATTGGTATCTCACTCTTGCATATCTTCTTGTTACTTCTTTTTGTTTTTCGGCATCGCTGTATATCTATAGTTTAGATGGATCCGAACATCCCACTGGTGCCGTCGGAATCGAAGGCTGAGTTCTTCGATGATGCGAGAAATGAGGGGGCGTGGCAGATTCACCCCAGATCTACATCGGCTACCTATCATGGACCGATAACCATGCTGGAGAAGAATGCCGAGGGCGAACCACACGGCAGAGTTCAAACAGTTGAGACGAGGATGATTGCTCTCCCACCACCTTGGTACCACTTACACGTGCTACAGATGAATGGACAACTACATGTACACCCACCTCTAGGGGTATCCTTACTTGGAGTCGAGCCGGCATTACCGATTGAGGAGGACCCGGAGGAGGACCTGGAGGAGGAGCCCATATACCATGTCTGGGATCACGACGACGATCTTGATGAGTTGTCAGAGTATGTACTTGATGACGATCCGTATTTTGATGATTCCGACTCTCCTGATGAGGGAGGAGATGTCCTGGACCCATCACCTGGGGTTTCTTCTTGTGGGAGTGGTCGCGGCGAGTCTTCCTTCTAGTTGTCAGTAGTGACCAGCTTAGGGGTGTATGATTTTGTAAGTAGTCTATCTCGGTCCGACTATATTTTGGCGTCTTAGAACCACCCTTTTGATGCGTGGTTCCGAACCCTCCCCCCTATTTTGCTTTACTTATTTTACAGCTGTTAACTTTATGTCCTGTAACTTTGTCATTAATGGCCATCCTGATCAGGCCCTAGTTTCTGTACTAAACTCTGAATCCCACTGGGATAGATTATATATATATATATATATATATATATGATGTTTACATTTCATGTTTTGAGTGTTCATCAATTACCTTTGTTTTCCTTTGCCCCTGTTTTAAAAAAAAAAAAAAATATACCACCATTTTGAGGCTAATTACTTATTAAAAAAAATATCATTTTACCGGAAGCAACCAGCAATTTAATTCTTTTATTTTATTTTTTTCCGCAACGGGTAACAAAAGTGACGCCCCAGTTTAGAGTGTCACATTAGTGGTATCAGAGCTGGTCGAGTCTTTCGGGAATCTTTGGGATAGGTCTGTTAGGTTGATGTTGTGTGTTCTCTGATTAAGACTTGATTGGATTACTTCTTGGGAGTAATGTGTAATGACCGTCGAGTTAGATTTTCCTTTTCTGGTTACCATCTCACTGATTGTGTCTTACAGGTCAGTATGGAACCAGGAGGTGCGCGCGGACGTGGTGGTCGTGGCAGAGGCAATGGTGGGATGGACTTCACCGCCCAGCCAATGGCTGATGTGGCTGCGGCAATTGCTCTTCAGACTACTACGATGGCTGCCCATAACCAACACGAACAACTGAGGGCTGAACAAGCTGCTGAGGGAAGGCATCGGACTGCTTTCAGACGTCAGAATTGTCACAGTTTGATGGAGACGTGGATCCTACGAAGGCTGATCTGTGGATCCAGGAATTAGAAAAGATCCTTGAGCTGATTCATACACCTGAGGAAGCAAAGGTGCCCTATGCAATCTTCCAACTGGTAGGAGATTCTGAATACTGGTGGAAAGGCACCAGACAACTGTTAGAGGCAGAGCACCAAGCAATCACCTGGGAAGTGTTTTGCAACAAGTTTCTGGATAAATACTTTCCTCAGAGTGCTCGGACTGAGAAGGAGCAAGAGTTCCTGAGTTTACGTTAGCGAGACCTGACTATGGGGGAATATGCGGCAAGATTCGAATCACTTGCCAAGTATTTCCGCTTTTTTCAGAACAACCAAAGCGAAGAATGGAAGTGTGAAAGATTCGAAGGAGGACTGCGCTTCGAAATCAAGGAGTCAGTGCTACCACTGGAAATCAAGAACTTTCAAGCCTTAGTGGAAAAGTGCAGAAAAATAGAGATAATGCGGAAAGGATGAGACACCAAAGGGAATGCTGGAGGACCTTCCCGTCCTAAGAGCCAATTTCAAGGGCAGAACCAGAAATGGAAGCAGAACCAGAGGAAGCCATACTACCAATCACCCAACAACAATCAAAGGCAACAGCAACACCGTTCCGGTACTTCTGGGACTGGGACTGGAGGCCAGAGGAACCAAAATCAAGGCCAAGAGAGAAAGTGTTTTAAGTATGGAGATCCTAACCATCTGGCTGACACTTGCCCGATGAGAGGGGTACGGTGTTTCAACTATGATCGTTTGGGTCACAAGGCTAAAGACTGCAGAGCACCAAAGCATGAGCCAACTGTCAACCACACCAGAGCCAGCAAGTCGACTACAAAAGGAAGAGTGTATACGATGAGTGAAGCGGAGGCATCAAACTCCGGCGGTCTCGTGCAGGGTAAGCGTGACATAGCTGGTAATCTTTTAACTGTATTTTTTGATTCGGGTGCAACACATTCTTTCATTTCAATGGATCGGGTGAAACTTCTAAGTTTGCCTATTTCTTCCTTGCCATATAACCTGATTGTTTCAACCCCAACTGCTGAGCCAGTTACTATAAATTCTATGTGTTTGAACTGTTCTATCATTGTCCAAGATAGACATTTTCTTGTTGACCTGATCTGTTTGCCTTTAATTAAGTTAGATGTAATTTTAGGCATGGATTGGCTATCTTCCAACCATATCTTAATAGATTGTGCTCAGAAAACATTAGTTTTTAGGGATGAGATTTCTGGATTGTTATCTGCAAGTCAGGTAACGGCGTCTTTGAAGGAGGGAGCACAAGGATACATGCTACTGTTTTTCGTAGAAGTTAAGAACGAGTTAGACTTAGAGTCCATACCGGTCGTCAATGAGTTTCCGGAAGTTTTTCCTGAAGATGTACCTGGACTACCGCCTGTTCGAGATATCGAGTTCGCAATTGATCTGATTCCAGGCACTGGACCAATCTCTATGGCACCATACCGTATGTCGCCTTCAGAGCTAGAAACCTTGAAGGAACAACTTGAGGAGCTGATGAGAAAGAAATTCATTAGACCCAGGGTGTTACCATGGGAGCCCCAGTCTTGTTAGTGAAAAGAAGGATGGAACCTCTCGATTATGTGTGGATTTCCATCAGTTGAACATGGTAACAATCAAGAACAAGTATCTGCTTCCAAGGATAGATGATCTAATGGATCAGTTACGTGGAGCAACCGTTTTCTCAAAGATTGATTTACGGTCAGGCTACCATCAAATCCATGTGAAGGCAGAGGATATTCCTAAGACAACGTTCCGATCACGCTATGGGCATTATGAGTATCTGGTGATGCTGTTTGGAGTGACGAATACTCCTGTAATATTCATGGATTACATGAATAGAATCTTTCGTCCTTACATAGATCAGTTTGTCGTTGTCTTTATTGATGACATTCTAATCTATTCTCCAAACAAGGAAAAACATGCTGAACATCTCAGCATTGTTCTTCAAACTTTGAGAGAGAAGCAACTTTACGTGAAATCGGAAAAGTGTGAATTTTGGTTGAACCAAGTTCAATTCTTGGGACATGTCATATCGCGTGAAGCAATTGCAGTGGACCCGTCGAAAGTGGAAGCTGTTTTGGAATGGGAAAGACCAACAACGGCAACAGAGATCCGTAGTTTTGTACGTCTAGCTGGATACTACAGGAGATTCATTGAAGGATTTTCCAAAATAGGAGGACCCCTTACCCGGTTAACTCGGAAGGATCAAGCATTTGCCTGGACGGAGGCATGTGAAGAAAGTCTCCAAGAGCTGAAGAAAAGGTTGACAACTTCACCTGTGTTGATACTACCTGATCCCAAGGAACCTTTTGAGGTTTATTGTGACGCTTCACTTCAAGGGTTAGGCTGTGTGCTGATGCAGAACCGGAAAGTTGTAGCGTATGCATCGAGACAGTTGAAGATTCATGAAAGGAATTACCCTAAGCATGACTTGGAGTTAGCGGCAGTGGTCTTTGCATTGAAAATATGGAGGCATTGTTTTTATGGAGCTACATTCAACGTCTTCAGTGATCATAAAAGTTTGAAGTATCTGTTCGATCAGAAGGAGTTTAACATGCGGTAGAGGCGTTGGTTGGAATTCTTGAAGGACTACGATTTTCAACTACAGTATCACCCCGGGAAGGCAAATGTAGTGGCTGATGCTCTAAGCAGAAAGTCAATACATGCGTCGATGATGATGGTTAGAGAGCAGGAATTGTTGGGACAATTCCGGGATCTGAGTTTGTCAGTTAAGATGTTTCCAGGAAAGCTTTGTTTAGGAAGGATCACGGTGTCCAATGAATTGATGGGTCAAATAAAAGAGAAACAAGGGAGCAACCAGTACCTGCAAGGAGAAAGAGAACTAGTGCGACAAGGAACATTGTCAGAGTTCAAGGAAGGAACAGATGGAATTTTGAGGTTCAGTGAAAGGATTTGTGTGCCAGATGATGCTGTGCTTAGGAAGTTGATTCTGGAGGAGGCTCACAAGAGCAAGATGAGTTTGCATCCAGGAGCCACGAAGATGTATCGAGACCTCAAGAAGTTATACTGGTGGTATGGAATGAAGAGGGACGTAATGGAATATGTTGCTTCGTGTCTAATATGTCAGAAGGCTAAGATTGAACACCAAAGACCAGCCGGGATGTTACAATATTTAGACATTCCAGAATGGAAATGGGATTGTATTTCAATGGACTTTGTGACCAGTTTTCCAAGAACTCGGAAGGGACATGAGGCTATATGGGTAATAGTGGATCGACTGACCAAGTCAGCTCACTTCTTACCTATTAGTATGAAGTACCCGATAAGAAGGTTGACTCAGTTGTACATTGATGAGATTGTCATTTTGCACTGTATACCTTCGAGTATCAATTCGGATCGTGATCCAAGGTTTACGTCAGAGTTCTGGAAAGGGCTATAAAACTCATTGGGAACGAAACTCAAACTGAGTTCTGCTTACCATCCACAAACCGATGGACAATCAGAAAGGACGATTCAGTCACTGGAAGATTTGCTGAGGGCGTGTGTGATGGAAGACACTGGGTGCTGTGATGAATTCCAACCACTGATAGAGTTCACTTACAACAACAGTTTCCATTCAAGCATAGGAATGGCGCCTTACGAAGCTCTATATGGTAGACGGTGCAGAACACCTCTATGTTGGTACCAGGATGGATAAAGTTTGTTGTTAGGACCAGAAATTGTGCAGCAGACAACAGAAAAGGTGAAGATGATTCAGGAGAAAATGCGGACAACTCAGAGTCAACAGAAGAGTTATGCTGACAAGAGACAACGACCTCTTGAGTTTGAGGAAGGCGAGCATGTGTTTTTGAGAGTCGCACCTACGACTGGGATTGGCAGAGTAATTAATTCCAGAAAGCTCACTCCTTAATTCATTGGACCCTACCAAATTCTTCGTCGTGTAGGTCCTGTAGCTTATAAAATTTCCTTGCCACCTTTTCTTTCCAATATTCACAATGTTTTCCATGTTTCACAACTGAGAAAATATGTTCATGATCCATCTCATATAATTGAGCCCGATAATGTACAATTAAAAGAAAACTTGTCTTTTGAGACTTTGCCTGTACGAATCGCGGAAAAGATGACGAAGCAGCTCAGAGGTAAACAAATTTCTTTAGACAAAGTCATCTGGAACGATACAACTGGAGAAGCTACATGGGAAGTCGAGGACAAAATGAAGTTACAATATCCTGAACTGTTTCCAGATGCGTAGTTTTGAGGACGAAATTCTTTTTAGAGGGATAGTATTGTAACGCCCCGATTTCTGTGTCTTTCTATATTAGTAAATACATAATTATATGTGTTTATTTTTTTATTAAAATCCAGAGGATGACTTTAATTAGACTAAAATCATTTTCTTGTGTTATCCTACCGTATATGGTAACGGTTAAAGTTTCGGTTGAAAAACTCAGACAGAAGCCGGTTTGCGTTTTCACTGACCGTAAAAGTTTACTGAGCAGAAAACCTAATTTTGACCCATGAACGAAATGGTTAGTGTTTTTATCATGTATTCTTCAACTTTGGTTATTTTGAAAATTTACGTTCAAAAATAAAATAAAATATTTTATTCGGGCGAAATGTCAAAAAAATTACGATCGGAAGTGCAACCGGATACGAAATGAAGCAGATTAGGGAGCACTAAAGGAGTGAAGTGACATGAGGGATGTGATGGACAAGGGTTATGACACACTCAAAAAGTGTCATCATTACACTTTTCAAATTATATCATATTCTAATCCAAAATCCCATTTTCTTTACTTCTTCCAACCAAACACCTCCTTAACTCCAAACTTGCTCCCCAAGCTCACTTCTCCCTCTCTTCACGCCACTCTCTCCCCCTCACTCTATAAATACCCACTTCATTTCAACTATTTCATTTTCCTTCTTCTTCTTCTCCATTCTTACTTCAAGTTTCGAACACTTAAAGTTTCCATTTTTATTTACTTTCAAGTTTCAAGTTCTTCATACTTTTTCTTTCTAGTTTCAAGGGTAATACTCTCATATTCTTCTTTTTCAAGTTCTCAACTTTATTTCATGAGTTTACACTATGTGGTTTTTATTGAGCTTTTAACTTCTAAAATTTTTAGAAAATCATAGGAAACTCCTTTTGAGTTGGAACCAATTTCTATGAACTTCTATTAATCTCTACTTTCATATTTTAAGAGCTTGTATCAAACAAACATCTCTAACCTATTCTTCCAATGAGGGCCGAAACTATGTATTAGTGGCCTAGGAGGGTTTTGTTTTCATTTTTCCAAAATGATCATGGACTTGAGCTCCTTAATACCTTTGGATGCTAAGTCTAAGAGATTGGAAAGTTTAAAGATTTCTAGCCTAGTTAATCAATGAAGGCCGAAACTATGTATTAGTGGCCTAGGATGGTTTTGTTTTCATCTTTCTAAAATGATCATGGACTTGAGCCCCTTAATACATTTGGATGCTAAGTCTAAGAGATTGGAAAGTTTAAAGATTTCTAGCCTATTTGTCCTATGAAGGCCGAACCTACATTGGTTGTGGACCTAGGATGTTTTGTTTTCATTTTTCCAAAATGATCATGGACTTGAGCCCCTTAATACATTTGGATGCTAAGTCTAAGAGATTGGAAAGTTTAAAGATTTCTAGCCTATTTGTCCTATGAAGGCCGAACCTACATTGGTTGTGGACCTAGGATGTTTTGTTTTCATTTTTCCAAAATGATCATGGACTTGAGCTCGTTAATACATTTGGATGCTAAGTCAAAGAGATTGGAAAGTTTAAAGATTTCTAACCTAGTTATCCTATGATGGCCGAACCTATGATGGTTATGGACCTAGGATGTTTTGTTTTCATTTTCCAATATGATCATGGACTTGAACTCCTTAATACATTTGGGTGCTAAGTCTAAGAGATTGGGAAGTTTAAAGATGTCTAGCCCATTTATCCTATGATGGTTGTGAACCTAGGATGTTTTGTTTCATTTTTCAGTATGATCATGAATTTAGACTTCTTGATACCTTTTAACACTAAATCTAAGAGCTTAGAAGGGTTGGAAATTTCTAGCCTACTTATACTAAAGAGGCCGAAACCCTAAGCATGGATTTAGTGGGATTTTTGTTCTATCCTTGTGAAGTGAACCTTGGTTATGAACTCCTAACACTTAAGGATCGTTAATCCATGAGTTATTCTTGTTTGAAAACCTATAACCCTATTTCATGCCATGGCCGAACCAATACCTTCTTGGTTTAGTATTCTTGGTTAACTTTTAACTTATGGTTTTGTTTTCTTAAACTTAGACTTTCGTCGCGGAGTAGACGAGGTCATTCGTAGTACACTTCGACAAGCATCACATACCGTTACCTTCACAAAAGGTAAGAGGGGATAGCCTGAGGGATATTCAATAGCTATGTGCATGTGTGTATGTGGTTTACTTGATTTATTTGAATATTGTTATTATATTAAATCAAAGTTTGAATGAATTGTATACTTGAAATGTTGTGATAACTGTTTGAAGTCGATCCTTACTTGATTTAAAGTGTTGTGAATCATATATGTTATGAACTGATATTAACTATTATATTGTTGACTGAGATTACGGATATTGACTGATGTCTGAAAAGCCTGACATTAGTCGGTGCTCAACTAATCATATGATTAAAAGCCTAAATAAGCTTCAAAGAGAACTTTGAAAGTGATGGTGTTCATTTTAATATATCCTTTAGAAAAATATGTGTTTTAAGGAGGGAAAATCCTTGGAAAATATTTGACCATGAATAAAGATGTTTTTAAGAAAAAGATTTCAAGAGAAAATGGATTTCTTATAATAGTTTACAAATGATTTTCCAAATGAAAAGATTTCCTGTAAAGAAATACTTTCGAAAATGTTCCAGTAACTTGGATAGGTTACCGAGGTTTTATTTTGGTATTTGATTTTCACTGAACGAAAAGTAAGGACAGGTGAAATCGAATCTAGTTCGCGAGACGTCGCTTCTAGTATTCCGTAATGTGCATGTTGATGAGTGAGTTTTGAGCCAGCCTTGTGAAGAACTGTCTTGTTCAGAATCTGATGAAGGATTTGAACCTCATCCTTCATTTCCACTGCTTTCCATGAGTGAGTTCCAACCTTGTCAGACCTCATCAGAATAGAAGCAATAACCTCTGATCCTCCTAAGTCTCATTCCTAAGTATCAGAGATGATTAACCCTTCCTAGGCACAGTTGATAGCAGCAGCAATATAGCTCCAGAGACAACTATCCTTCTTCCCAACACAGTACCAGATACTTCAGTGTCTGTGACTTGGGGGTTTCTCCAGAAAGCTCTAATCAAGTCTGGGTACACAGAGGCCTTCTGGACGGAGAGGCCATCCCAGCCAACAGCATTGATGTATTTGCTTACATCTACATTATATTCCTTCAAAATTCCAAACTCAAAGTGGTACTCGATGCCAATATTCAGCTTGGTGGACATCATAGGTTGAAACAACAGTTGGGGAAGCTATTGTTGAAGATTGAAGATTAAGGTTTGGAAACAAGGGAAACAGAGAGCTAGAAGGTTCAGAAGAAAGGGATTGCGAAAGGTTTTTATGAGGGAAAAGGTTTTACTTAAAAAGGTTTAGAATGTGAAGAGTTTCCCTTGAAAAAAAGAAGTCAAAATGAAAATAAAAGAAGACATGTGAAGAGACATGCAATGAATGCTGACATGGTGCAGGTTTTTCGAAACTGTAAAAAGCAAGTGATGGGATTGATGGAAGTAACTGACTCAGCAAAGAGAATTTAATTAAATATGTCATGAAGACAAAATAAATGCAAATTAATTATAGATAGCATAGACGAGTCAGATAAGATTGTTGGGCGCACATTTACAGTACATTGGACGCACTTAAGCAATGGACGTGCATGCAGTAGACGCGACAAACATTTAGACTCGCAATCAATCCACACTAAATCAGGGTAAGATACTTTCTAATAAAGATGAATCTGTCCTCTGCAAGAAGTTTAGTAAAGATATCTGCCCATTGATGGTCAGTATCTACAAATTGTATATCAATAACACCTTTTTACACATAATCTCTAATAAAATGATGTTTAATTTCTATATGCTTAGTTCTAGAATGCAAAATTGGATTTTTAGAAAGATTTATTGCAGCACTATTGTCACACATGAGTGGAATACTACTTACAAACACATTGTAGTCTTTCAATTGATGTTTGATCCATATAAGTTGTGAGCAGCAACTAGCAGCTGAAATGTACTCAGCTTCAGCAGTTGATAGGGCAATGGTACTTTGTCTTTTGCTTGACCATGAGACTAGATTAGCTCCAATGAATTGACATCCTCCACTGGTACTTTTTCTTTCAAGTCTATCTCCAGCATAGTTAGCATCACAAAAACCAACTAATTTGTAATTATCATTTTTCTTAAAGCACAAACCCAGATTAGTAGTACCTTTCAATTATCTAAATATTCTCTTAACTGCTGATAAGTGAGATTCTCTAGGATCAGATTGAAATCGAGCACTTAAACATACACTAACATCTGGTCTAGACTCGGTAAGATATAGAAGAGATCTAATCATACCTCTATAAACCTTTTGGTTCTACCTTTTTATCTTTATCATCTTTGTTCAATATGGACGTGGGATGCTAAGGGTGTTCATTGGTTTGCAATCATCCATCTTGAATTTCTTTAGAAGCTCCTTTGTGTGTACACCTCATCCACTGTTTGTTTAACTTGAAGTCCAAGGAAGAACTTGAGTTCTCCCATCATGCTCATTTCAAATTCTTTCTACATTAGCTTAGAAAACTCTTTGCATAGAGATTCATTAGTAGCACCAAAGATTATATCATCAACATATATTTGAACAATACTAAAACTGGACTTATTGGATTTTCTAAACAAGATTGTATCAACCTTTCCTCTACTGAACCCATTGTCTATTAAGAATGAACTTAACCTTTTATACCAAGCTCTAGGAGTTTGTTTAAGGCCATATAAAGTTTTCTTTAGCTTATATACATGTTTAGGTTGGGTTTCACTTTCAAAACCCGGAGGTTGCATAACATATACTTCCTCATTAATAAAACCATTTAGAAATGCACTTTTTACATCCATTTGATATAGCATAATATTATGATGTGCATCAAATGACAATAAAATGCGAATAGCTTCTAGTCTAGCAACTGGTGCAAAGGTTTCAGTATAGTCTATACCTTCCTCCTGTGAGTAACCTTGTGCAACAATTCTTGCTTTATTTCTTATCACCTTACCATTTTCATCAAGCTTATTTCTATAAACCCATTTAACTCCAATAATTGATTTTTCCTTTGGCAAAGGCACAAGAGTCCACACTTCACTTCTTTAAAATTGGTTCAGTTCTTCCAGCATGGCTAGAATCCAGCCCTCGTCTAGTTGAGCCTCGTCTACTGTCTTTGGTTCTATCTCAGAGACTAAAGCAGAATCATCTTGCTCTCTGAATGTAGATCTGGTTCTTAGCCTCAGATCTGGTGATAACACACATCAGGTAGTGCTTGGCTTTCAGATTGAGCTGATGCTGAGTTTTCTGCTCTGGAGTCTGCTGAGCTCTAGGAATAGCAACTCCAGCATCAATTCTTGGCTCAGTGTAGCCAGTTTCAATCAGCTCCCGGATATCCACATTTTGTACATCAAGAAAAGCCATCATTCTTTTTTTCCAGTAGTCATAATCACTACCATCAAATAGAGGTGGTCAATTGATTGCTTGTCCTTCTGTATCCATGCTTGTTGGATCGTACTCCCTCCGCACTTGTTAGATGCTCAACCCTTTCGAGGCTGAGCTCTGATACCAACTGAAGTTGACACAGGGAAACACAAGAAGGGGGGTTGAATTGTGTTTCTTAACAGTTTTTCAAAAAAACCTTTTCTCAAACCTTTTAGCAAGCAAAACAAGATAAGTACACACAAACAATAAAACCTTTTTAAAAAGTTAACAAACTCAGACCCAAAACCCCACAGTTAGTATAACCAAATACTGTAAAAGATAAGGGATAGAAGATTCACACAAGTGATTTATCCTGGTTCACTCTTTTCCAACCAACAGCTACATCCAGTCCCTTCTACCTCTTCAGGCTACAAATATTCTTTATCTACCAAGCCTCTTGAGGCTCTAACTCTAACAAAGAGATTTACAGATTTGATCTAAGAACTCACTAAGTGTGAGAGTATGAAAGTTGAAGATAAGTTAAGATTACAAGTAAACTTGTTCTATATATTTCAGCAGAGTTTTGGCACTTTTGATATCAGAGAGTCTCTATACTTCACTGAGGTTCATCAAGTATTTATAGACGGAGTGCTTTGCTGTCTTGAACTTCTTGAATGATCTTCAAATTGTATCCGTTTAGACATGGCATTAAATGCTAGGATCCGCTGAGACTGATAACTTGATATGCTTATGGAGAAGTGCTCTTGTTTATCAGAGGAAAGCTCAAAGTAGAGCTGTCACTTCCCTGTTGTACCGATGGTTGCTTTCTGACTTTCCATCTTTGTACTTAGTTTAAACTTTACAGCAATTTAGGTGACAGAGTACAAAGGTTTATGTTCTCGATGGTACTATGGTTCTAATCTCAAGAAACAAAGAGTTAACAAATGAAACAGCAATGGAAAAAGACACATATTCCTTTGAATTAAATATACAATCATTTGAAATAAATATGCTTATACTAGACAGGTTCATTTTTACTAGCTAGTAGACGCGCAGGTCTTTGGATGTGCAAAATTATCTTATCAGTAAAGCGGGCTCATCTACTGATACTGCGTCTATATGACTCTTGTCTAGTTCCAAGTCTTTGGACTTGCTATTCTGAATAGCTCGTCTACTGACGTGGCGTCTAGTATGACTTCTCGTCTATTATCAAGTCTTTGGACTTGCTATTTTTACTGGAAGATATTTATTGGCTCGTCTACTACTCTTTTCTTAGACTTAGATACTCATCTAGCATCTATTACCTTCGCCAATTTTTAAGGCCTCGCCTAGCGATAACTTAATTGACTCAGAATTTCACCATTGTTTTGAAGACTCGTTTAGAGCTTGAGAAATAGACCCGATACTGCAACTGTATATATATTTCCTCTTCTTATCACAACTTAGAAATCCTGCAAGCCTTCACTCATTCAAGTTAGATCTTTGACAATACTTTGCCATACAAATTTAACCTTTTTGTTAACATCAAAACTTAAGAGATTATTTAAGACAAAACCACTTTGACCACTTTGGTTCTAACAATCTCCCCCTTTTTGATGATGACAAAAACCAATCAAATTTGACTGAGCAAAGTCTAAGAGAGCTACAGAGCTCCCCCTAAGATAAAGCATACAAACTTTAATTAAGTTAAACATCAGATAGCAAATATTGAGAATAAGTACTAAAACATAGTATCAGAGCATTGAGGCAACATGTAACCAGGCAAACACATATCAGAACATGTGTTTAATCAGAAAAGCACAAAAGCATCAATTTAAACAGATATGTATATGCAGTAAAACACTTAGATCAAAAACTGACTTTTTATAAAATTTAATTCTCTTTCCTTTCTCCCCCTTTTTTGTCATCAGACGAAAAGGAAACAGGAGTGGATCATCATTTTCAGTATCAAAACCCAAAGTTAAAAGATAAACTAAGATGAGGGTGGAGGTGGTTGAGGAGGGTTCTGATTTGGAGGAGGTGGAGGTGGTTGAACTTGTTGACATTGGTTTTCTTGAAAGCTGGTCATCAATTGAATCATTTGGCTCAAAAGAGCATTGGTAGGTGCCAGCTGTTTTGCCACTTGAGCTTCAATTTTCTTCTCCAAAATCTCATCAAGGTTTGGTGGCAAAGGGGATCTGGAGCTTTCAGCAGTTTCATGCATATTGCCTTGTCCTGGTAAAATAATCAGAGCTAGAGAGTGTTGGGGTTCTTCATGAGGATGAACAACTGCCAGTGCTAATGGTTGTGAGGAATGCTTCCCAGAAGTACCTTGTCTACTTGCAGACTTAGCAACTTCTTCATGCACAGCCTTAGACTGAACAACTTCCTGATCCATATCTGGTCCCTCAACAATTATCTTTTCAATATGCTCAGATGAAGCTTCGGCAGCTTGTGGAGAGGGTGCTTGGGTAGGCAAATCTAGAGCCCAATGGACAGGATCTTCCGCATAGATAAGATTGATCAGAGGAATGCCAATGGTGTCCTCATGAATATAGTACCTGATATTTGAGAAGCCAAACTTCCTCTAACAGTAGGAGTGGCTCTCTTGTCATCTTCATTCATTCCAGAGGATGTTGCTTCCCTACTGCATATCTGAATGTGACAAACCCAGAAGCCTCTGGCATCAAAGTTTGTTCTCTTGTCTTCATTCTCATTTTCCTCCAGTGTAACACCCCGATTTCTGTTGTTTTCTTTATCGATAAACAAATATCTGTTTATATTTTTATCCGAGATCTAGAAAATGATTTTGGTCGAAACAAAATTATATTTAGACTTCACTTCATGGTGAAAGCCTACGGTTAAATTTTGGGTTGGAAATTCAGACGAAACCCGGTTTGTGTTTTCACTGACTGTAAGATTTTATTAGTCAGAAAACCTAATTTTCATCGATCTAGTTTATAGATTCGGTTTGATTCTCTATCGCTTCGTGTAGTATGTCGCCTATAAAGTTAGTCGAGTTAGATAACTCGATTTAACTGGAAAGTCTGCTGTCAAAGCAGTTGTGGGATAAGAAATTACAGACGAAGGTGTTGTTGTCTACCCTGCAAAAGTGGAAGAAATGCTTTTATGGGAGCGACCGACGACTGTGACAGAGACCCTTAGTTTTGTTGGTTTAACCGGTTACCACCGAAGGTTGATAGATGACCTATTAAAGATTTTTGTGCCGTTGACCTAGCTTTCGAGGAAAGATCAACTCTTCGTATGTCTGAGAGACTAACTAAGTTGTCCGTGATCGTGCCCGATTTAGAGTAACCATACTAAGTGTGTCTGGAAAGATCCCTCTCCTTATTGGAACCAAGGCGAGTCGATTTGAATCTTCAACCTTAGGTGAGTGTCTCATGATTAATAAAACTCTTAACTATACTATTTGATCCTTTATGGACTTGTAAAGTGACAATTCTCTCTCGAGTTCCTATGATTGTATTAAACAATCACAACGACCAATTTTGTACGTGTCGAATAGATTTTTTTGATGTTGATTTGAAATATATCAGGACTCATACATTGGTTATGCTAGTCCCTAATCTCAATATACCCTAATGGATTTTCTTGTATGTGAGAATTTGTACTCACACTTCTGAATAACCCTCAGTGTATTAGACATTTTGAGTGGATTGATTTGATGGTATTCATTGGTATGGATATGTTCACATTTCGTTGAAAAATCCGTTGTGACTATTTCTTGAGTTGTAACACAGATAGCATCCTGGTAATATAAGTTTCTTGATAATACTTAGTCTCGTCACATTTACTTTTGGTAGATGTGATCCAGTCTGATTTTTGGCCAGACTGTTTTCTTTTTAAATCGTCATTTTGTAAATTCACTGTATTAAGAACAAATACTCTTGGGGTTAGGAACTGTTCATCTTTTGATTTCCTAATCCGCTGGAAGTTATTTGAAAGAAGCACTTTATTAGAGTCATGATTGTAAACATGTAATGGCCCTGCATTTTTACACTCACGAACGTAGTAAAGACATTTTTTTTTACATGTTGAATACTCCTTTACCTCCTGTCTGGTAAAATTCCTCTTTCTACTTTCTTGTGAAGGAAGAGTTTAGAAAAAATTTCTTTCTTGAAAATTCATTTTCTTGAATCCATAAGAGCTTGTCTTATCGTAGTTCTATAGAACTTACCACTGTTGATCAATTTTACCCTATTTCTTTTCAAAACGTCATTGACGTGTGACCTATCTCATGAGTCATGAGGATGGGTATCTGATTCATATCAGGATGTCAGAGTTAGTCGAGTATAGTGAAAACGAGATAATTTGACGTTTGAGACCTCCCTTGTTAAGATGTTGTTGTCATCATGAATTTCGTTAAGAGTTTACTGAAGACCTCTAAGAGTTTTGATTAGTTTCGAGTGAACGTGGACAGACTAATAAAGTCTACACCCTTCTTACCGGTTAAGATCCACTATACAGTGTAGAAGCTAACTGAAGTATGTATTAGAGGACCGAATAGGCTTCATGGATTATCTTCCAGCATCATTCCAAATGAAGACCCGAAGTTTACCAACGTTTGTAAAGTCTGCTGTAAGTGTTGAGGACCAAGTTGAGGCTAAGTCCAATTGATCACCTTCAACTCGAATGGGCAAGTAAGAAATGATCTGATTCTTAGAAGGTTAGCTGAGAGTAAGTGTGATACCTAAGTACGATTGTCCTTGTAGTAAGAGGACAAGAGGTGATAGGAGTTTTGTTGAGGTGTAGTTGTGACCGATAAGATTAATGACGATTTCTATAGATCAAATGTTGATTGAGACAGAAGGAAAATCTAAGGTAATGATCAAATACTTGTAGTTAAGATTGATTGTATGAGTTGGAAGACCAAAAGGATAGTAGTTATAGTAATTTCACATAAGTAGATGTAAGTGAAAGAGATAAGCTCTGGTGTAAATTAAGGTTGCTAGAGAAATGTAAAGTTGATGAGTTAGATAATCCTACTCGATGTAGTTTCTTTGGTGTAAATTACATTAAGGGATGTAAAAATGTTTTTTGAGACGTGTGATTTCGATATATTATGGAATGGTGGATTACGTTCGAAGGAACTAAGACCTAGATTGATATCTTGGGTAGGAACTGATGTGTGTAATGTGAGAGGAATGTAAATCTTAGTTTGAATCTTGGTGTTAGCTGTGAAAGTTAGAAGTTGAAGAAAATTATAGTGGACCAATATTGAGAAGTGAAGAGATTAAGTGTTGATTTTGTCCTTTCAAGTGCAATAGACTAGGGTGATATGTTGAAGATAGTGGGAATAATGTGTTGGTGGAAATTTCGAGGATAAATAGAATGACATAAGCATGTATTATGTGATGGAGTTATCGATAGGAGAAATGAATGCGGCGAGAAATACAATGTAGGACTTTGGGATTAAGATATCCAATCTAGTTACGAGTCACGAAATTTCGAGGATAAATATTTTTTAAGTGGGGTAGTAATGTAACACCCCGATTTCTGCTATTTTCTTTATCGATAATCAAATATCTGTTTATATTTTGATCCGAGATCTAGAAAATGATTTTGGTTGAAACAAAATCATATTTAGACTCGACTTCATGGCGAAAGTCTATTGTTAAATTTTGGATTGAAAATTCAGATGAAACCCGGTCTGCGTTTTCGTTGACAATAAGATTTTACTGGTCAGAAAACCTAATTTTGACCTGATAACGAAGCGATATTTTTCTTATCACTTTTTAAGTGATGTGGGCCTTTTCAAAATTTCACTCTAAAATAAAATATTATATTTTGTTCGGGCAAAGCTTCGAATTAAATTAGTTGCGAAAAACCTAAATCGGGAGAATAACGGGGTCGGAATCGGAACTACGGAGACTGAACCAGACACCGGGCCAGGGAGAGACAAGTGTCACAGGGTTGTGGTGAGTAAGGTGAGTCACCACCCATGACTCAGCACTGGTCATGATTAAGTTACTAAATATCTTAGATATTTTGTTAAGTAAAAGACTAAAATGTCCCTAAGTATGATTAGAAACCCCAAATTACCCTTATGACTCACTCACCTTGCTCCCTCAGTCTCTTCTTCTCATGGCAGCCACCCCCCCCCCCCCCCCCACCCAACCCTCTCATCTGTTGATCAAGCCATATGAACACTTAAAGAAAAACCAAAGAAAAACTTAGGTTCTTTAGAGATTTCTTTGCAAATTGGATCAATCTCTTCATCTCATCTTCATCTTCAAGCGATAACTTTTCTTCCTCTATGATCATAAGCCTTCCTAGTTCATTTCTTTCCATTGAATCATGTCTAAGACCCATTTTCCCTCAGCTTTCATGTATTGTCTTAAAAAATTTGTAGAAAATCATAGGATGCTTATTTTTGAGTTCTAACAATTTTATTTACCTCTCTACTACTCTAGGATCATGGGTCCAAGAGTATGTGAAATTTTGAAACCCCTAGCCATTTTTTTAAGTGTTGGCCGAATCCAACCCATAAAATGGGGCTAGATGATTTTGCTTCATTTTCAACTTATGACAATTTTCCCTAGCTCTACACTACTCTAAGGTCATGGATCTAAGAGTATGTGAAATTTTAAGATCCCTATCATATTTTCCCTATGGTGGCCGAACCTAGACATATAGGTTGTAGGAGATTTTATTTCATTTTGTAACTTGTTCTTTACTTGTTTGTGAAGGATTAGTTGAGTAATTGTGTTTGGAGTCTTGTGGAGGAAACTGAGAGTTTCGAGATCGTTTTCAGAAGAAAAATCCACACTTTAAGGTAAGGGGAGTTTGCCTAAGGAGCTTTGATAACTATGTGTATAAATTGTTTGGTGTGTCTATAATTATTTGTGTTAGATTGTGGTGTTTGTTTTAAATTATTGCATGATATTCTGTGGTGCCATGATTTATCTGTGAAAGCATGCTATAAATTATGATGTATGAATTTCTTGTTGGTTGTGAAAGCATGTGATAAATTGTGTTGTATGAAATTTCTTGTTGGTTGTGTTATTGGCTGGAAGTCTGACATTGGTCAGTGCTTATTGGAAATTAAGGATAAAACATTAAGAAAAATTTAAGAAAAACTTTATGTTCTTGAAAACTAAGGGATTTGATTTTTAAGGTAAAAATAATAATATTTTAATGAGTTTTAACTAAAGAATAAGTTAACGAGTGACAGCGAAGTCCCGTGAAAAAATTTCACTTACGCAATTTTATTTTGAAACGATAGGAAAAATGGAAACAAATATGAATTTTAAGAAAATGAATTTTAAGAAAATGAATTTTAGAAATTGTTGTAAGGTTGATGATATGTAATTTTTCAAGAAATGAGGGTTTAGGGTTGCCTAACGGCAGTATGAGGAAAAACGATCTTTTTACGTGAGAAAAATAAATATATGGGTCAGAAATGATTTTCAGAGGGTTAATAGATTTTTAGAAATAAAAATAAAGGAATTTGAGGAAAAATGATTTTCGTTACTTTTTAAAACGAATTTCATCAGAAAAGGGTTTTTGGAAAAGAATTTAAGAACATCGGAAATTTCCCGACAAACTTGGATAAGTTTTCAGAGTTTTGTTTTGGTATTTGTGTTTCACCGAACGAAAACTCTTTGGGAAATGAAGGGAAGGATAAGGACCTAGATTGCCGAGACATCGGGCTAGTGTTCCTATTGGAGGAAATAAAGGAAATGATAAGGACCTAGATTGCCGAGGCATCGTGCTAGTGTTCCTAAGAGGAAATTGTACCTTGGAGGTGGCAAGGATTGTAATACCAGAGAAATGATAGTCGGGAGCTTTAAGCCTCGACAAAAGGAAAAAGAACAAAAAAGAACAGTTACAATAATAATGGGTTTTACATGCATAGTCTAGCAGATATGCCATTTTGGGTAGACGTGCCTTGTGTATCAAGCTACAATTTCACAAAGGGTGAATTGGGTAAATTGGTTAGTTACGGACCAAAGATAAATTCTAGGGTCTTTGGGTCTTAATGACATTCGGGCTTCAAAAATCCAGTGAATGCTCGGGGCCTTGCAACCTCGGGTCGTGGAATTCGGTTACCCGGCATGAATGTACTCAATAGGGAACTATTCCAATATTATTTTAGGTGCTCCATCGTGGTATCCTTGAACAATTGGAGCCGGACCTAAATTTAGAGGCCGATCTCATGAGACAATTGTGTTAAGGGGTATCACAGCCTAATCATTGCTCGAAGAAGGGAAGTTAGGATCTCTGGAGAATAAAGGTCAAAACTCATAGGATGGATATTGAAGTGCCATGCATTTTTGAAAAATCACGATTTGATCGACGGGTATGAATCCCACTGGTAGGAAATATTTAGAATATGTATATATGATGTTGGTTTGGGTTTCGTGCATATAGTTATCATAATGAATCTCAATATTGGTATCTCACCCTTGCTTGTATTTATTTCATGTTGAGTTTCTACTATGCTTCTATATATATATTCGAGTACAGATGAAACACACGGGTCCGATATCGTATTCGGGGATACGTTCCCTGCACTTTGACGATGCTGATGATGGTAGCATGTGGGCGATTAACCCAGGCGCCCGCAACGCAACATACACTGGGCCAGTATGTACCACTAATGGTACATTAGCGACGGGACCACAGACCCGTACTCACAGCTTTGAGACAGTCGAGATACCACTTCCCCTGATGTGGCTTTTGTTGAGGAACCTGGTGGAGGAGAGAAATCTGGTGCATCAGCCACCATTTGATCAGCCACTGCATGCGGCAGCGCCACCGTCACCTCCAGCACCGATCGTTATTGTTCCGGAGGAGGACGAGGATATGGAGGAGGATCCCATGGAGGACGAGGATATGGAGGAGGATCCCATGGAGGACGAGGAGGAGGTACCCGAGTATCATCCTCATGTAGACGACGTTGTTCCAGAGGATGAGGTAGAGGTGGATGTATCCTCGCCGGATACTCCTGCATCAGGGGAGGACCATGGAGGTCTTCCCAATGGGTTTCATTAGGTGACCAGCTGTAGGATGTTTTTGGGTTTACATTTTGGGAAGTAGTGGTATTTTCGCAATCTGTATATCTTGGCTAATGGGAGCCATCTTTTTGATGTCATGGTTCCAGACTACCGTTACTTTATAGTTTTGGTTTATGGTTATTTTCTTATGTTATGACTTTAGTAAATGACTTGTAATTATAAAGGTCTTGATGATGCATATATATGTAGATATTGATGTTTGGTTTATATCGGACAAGGAAAGAAAAAATTTTTACAACTAATTTCAAGTTAAGTTAAGAAATAGAAACAAATTATATTTTCCGAAAGCAACTAGCGTTTGTATTTTTCCGTTTGTTTATCTCAACATGTAGCACCAAGGGGGTTTTATATCCAGCAAGTAATTCAGCATCTCTTCAGCAATCAGGGGATCATCACTGGTTTCAAGCAGGCAGGAGCTATTGGCAGGCATCTTATATTTATTTCTTCTGAACTTGGCATCTTTGTCAGGGTTCAGATCAATCATATTAAGCCTTGGACAAATCATGGGAGGTCTCACTCCAATTCTAGTTTCTTTGGAGGAGTGGTACAGCCAAGTAGATGGAATAAAATTGGTAGCTCTAATGTATCTTGGTAGTTCAATCTCAGCTTTCAAATGTGCATACATGATGTGGTCCACCACATCAGTAGCTCTGCCATACTACCTTGGATGCATAAAGTTCTTCCATTTTGTATTTCTGTCCATAATGCACTTCTCTCTGCCATATGTTCATATGGAAGAGGTTGATACCAGGGATAGTAGGTAGGCTCTTACTTATATTCATACTTAGGTCATGGGTAGAAAGGTCTGGTTGATTCAGGTTGAGGTTCATGTGTATGGTCGATGATTCTCCAATCTCTTTTGACTTTGGCTAAGCTTTCAACCTTGCCATCATATAGAATGGAGGGGTCAGTATAAGGAAAAGTGACCTGGGGATTTTGGGAAAGGGTGCTCCAGGATTGATCCCTACATCATCTAGCTGGTTAAACCAGGGATCATCAGCAGGTATTTAGGTTGGAATTGAGGTCTTGTTGGTGAAGTTTGGATAGGTGAGTGGACAGGTGAGTCTTGGGGTGAGGTTGTGTGTTGGGATGAGGATTGTGATTCAATTAAAGGTTGTGATGGAAGTGTTTGTACATGTATGTCAGGATGAGGTGTTGGTTGTGATGGTGGTGACATAGATGGTGCAGCAGCATTATCATTTACATTAAAACTTTCAACCAAGGCATCAACTGCTAATTGAACAGGATCAATAGCAGGGATGCTTACCTCAGAAGTCATAACAGACTTAGCTCTTCTTTGAGGTTGCTGTCTTGTCCTTGTTGGGGCAGCAGCAGCAGCAAGCTTTTGTTTCTTCAACACAGAACCAATGGGGACACTGTCCTCATCATCTTCATCCTCATTGTGAGACAGGGCTATCTTCCTGGTTCTCTTTTGTGTTGGAATAGATTGAGGTGCATCAGTACTGGTTCCCTGATGACAGTACCAACAGCAGCAGATGGCTTCTTAGCAACAGGTTTCTTGGCTCTAGTGGTCTTTCTTCCAACAGTTTTCCTCTTTAGCCCGAGAGTCTCAATATTGTTGAGCTCTATTTGTTCTTCCTTTATCTTCATCCTCTCTTCTTCCTTAGCCAATTCTATTTGAGAAACAGTGCTCAGCTTCATATTGGTAAGGTTCACCTTGCCAAAGACCATAGCAGACGTGCCCTTACCATAGCTTGTTCCTCAGGAGTCTTAGCTTCCAGATAGGCCAAATTTGTTGAGCTTTGAGGACCTCGGACAAAAAATGACAGAATGGAATAGCAGATGCCTTCTCCTTGTTGGTGACATATTCTCTGAATCTTCCAAAGAGAATATGTGGAAGATTGACCTTTGTTTCTGTCATCAGATGGCTAAGACAAAACTTGTGAAAGGCAGAAAGATTGTCTTTTGAGCCAGTCTTGTGAAGAACTGTCTTGTTCAGAATCTGATGAAGAATTCGAACCTCATCCTTCATTTCCACTGCTTTCCATGAGTGAGTTCTAACCTTGTTAGACCTCATCAGAATAGAAGCAATAACCTCTGATCCTCCTAAGTCTCGTTCCCAAGTATCAGAGATAATTAACCCTTCCTGGGCACAGTTGATAGCAGCAGCATTAGTAGCTTCAGAGACAACTATCCTTCTTCCCAACACAATACCTGATACTTCAGTGTCTGTGACTTGGGGGTTTCTCCAGAAAGCTCTAATCAAGTTTGGGTATACAGAGAACTTCTCGACGAAGAGACCATCCCAGCTAGCAGCATTGATGTATTTGCTTACATCCACATTATATTCCTTCAAAATTCCAAACTCAAAGTGGTACTCAATGCCAATATTCAGTTTGGTAACATGATAGGTTGAAACAACAGTTGGGGAAGCCATTGTTGTAGATTGAAGATTAGGGTTTGGAAACAGAGGAAACAGAGAGCTCGAAGGTTCAAAAGAAAGGGATTGTGAAAGGTTTTTCAGAGGGAAAAAGGTTTTACTTAAAAAAAGGTTTCGAATGTGAAGAGTTTCCCTTGAAAAAAAATAATTCAAAAAGAAAATAAAAGAAGACGTGTGAAGAGACATGCAGTGAATGCTGACATGGCGCAGGTTTTTCGAAACTGTAAAAAGCAAGTGATGGGATTGATGGAAGTAACTGACTCAGCAAAGAGAATTTAATTAAATATGTCTTGAAGACAAAATAAATGCAAATTAAATATAGATAGCATAGACGAGTCAGATAAGAGCATGCAGACAGTCAATAGACACAAAGATTATTGGATGCAGATTTACCATACATTGGATGCAATTAAGCAATAGACCCGCATGCAATAGATGCGACATACATTTAACACGCAATCAATCCACACAAATCATGTTAATATGCTTTCTAATAAAGATGAATCTATCCTCAGCAAAAGGTTTGGTAAAGATATCTGCCCATTGATGATTAGTATCTATAAATTGTATATCAATAACACCTTTTTGCACATAATATCTAATAAAATGATGTTTAATTTCTATATGCTTTGCTCTAGAATGCAAAATTGGATTTTTAGAAAGATTTATTGCAGCAGTATTGGATAAGTGAGATTCTCTAGGATCTGATTGAAATCGAGCACTTAAACATACACTGAACATAAGATCTGGTCTAGACGCGGTAAGATAAGAAGAGATCCTATCATACCTCTATATACCTTTTGGTCTACCTTTTTATCTTTATCATCTTTGTTCAGTATGGACGTGGGATGCATAGGGTTGTTCATTGGTTTGCAATCATCCATCTTGAATTTCTTTAGATGTTCCTTTGTGTACTTAGTTTGATAGATGTACACCTTGTCCACTGTTTGTTTAACTTGAAGTCCAAGGAAGAACTTGAGTTCTCCCATCATGCTCATTTCAAATTCTTTCTGCATTAGCTTAGAAAACTCTTTGAATAGAGATTCATTAGTAGCACCAAAGATTATGTCATCAACATATATTTTAACAATAATAAAACTGGACTTATTGGATTTTTTTCTCAACAAGGTTGTATCAACCTTTCCTCTACTAAACCCATTGTCCATTAAGAATGAACTTAACCTTTCATACCAAGCTCTAGGAGCTTGTTTAAGACCATATAAATCTTTCTTTAGCTTATATACATGTTCAGGTTGGGTTTCACTTTCAAAACCCGGAGGTTGCATAACATATACTTCCTCATTAATAAAACCATTTAGAAATGCACTTTTTACATCCATTTGTTATAGCATAATATTATGATGTGCAACAAATGACAATAAAATACGAATAGCTTCTAGTCTAGCAACTGGTGAAAAAGTTTCAGTATAGTCTATACCTTCCTCCTGTGAGTAACCTTGTGCAACAAGTCTTGCTTTATTTCTTATCACCTTACTATTTTCATAAAGCTTGTTTCTATAAACCCATTTAGTTCCAATAACTGATTTTTCCTTTGGCAAAGGCACAAGAGTCCACACTTCACTTCTGTCAAATTGGTTTAGTTCTTCTTGCATGGCTAGAATCCAGCCCTCGTCTAGTAGAGCCTCGTCTACTATTTTTGGTTCTAACTTAGAGACTAAAGCAGAATCATCTTGCTCTCTGAATGTAGATCTGGTTCTTAGCCTCATATTCGGTGATAGCACACATCCGGTAGTGCTTGGCTTTCAGATTGAGTTGATGTTTAGTTTTCTGCTCTGGATTCCATTGAGCTCTAGGAATAGCAGCTCCAGCATCACCTCTTGGCTCAGTGTAGCAAGTTTCAATCAACTCCCAGATATCCACATTTTGTGTGACAAGAAAAGCCATCATTCTCTTTTTCCAGTAGTCATAATCACTACCATCAAATAGAGGAGGTCTGTTGATTGCTTGTCCTTCTCTATCCATGCTTGTGGATCGTACTCCCTCAGCACTTGTTAGATGCTCAACCCTTTCGTGGCTGAGCTCTGATACCGACTGAAGTTGACATAGGGAAACACAGGGGGGGGTTGAATTGTGTTTCTTAACAGTTTTTAAAAAATGCCTTTTCTCAAACCTTTTAGCAAGCAAAACAAGATAAGTACACACGAACAATAAAACATTTTTAAAAAGTTAACAAACTCAGATCCAAAACCCCATAGTTAGTATAACCAGATACTGTAAAAGATAAGGGATAGAAGATTCACATAAGTGATTTATCCTGGTTCACTCTTTTCCAACCAAGAGCAACGTCCAGTACCTTCTACCTAAAAGTTTTCTCCACTATTCTCTAAATAGATTACAAGTATTCAACACCTCTTCGAGCTACAAGTATTCTTTATCTACCAAGCCTCTTCAGGCTCTAACTCTAACAAAGAGATTACAGATTTGATCTAAGAATTCACTAAGTGTGAGAGCATGAAAGTTGAAGATCAGTTAAGATTACAAGTAAACTTGTTCTATATATTTCAACAGAGTTTTGGTAATTTTGATATCAGAGAGTCTCTATACTTCACTAAGGTTCATCCAGTATTTATAGATGGAGTGCTTTGCTATCTTGAACTTCTTCAACGGTCTTCAAATTGTATCAGTTTAGACATGGCATTAAATGCTAGGACCTGTTGAGACTGATAACTTGATATGCTTCATGGAGAAGTGCTCTTGTTTATCAGAGGAAATCTTAAAGTAGAGCTGTCACTTCCCTGTTGTATCGAAGGTTGCTTTCTGACTTTCCTTCTTTGTACTTGGTTTAAACTTTACAGCAATATAGGTGACAGATTACAAAGGTTTATGTTCTCGATGGTACAATGTTTCTAATCTCAAGAAACAAAGAGTTAACCAATGGAACAGCAAGGGAAAAAAGACATATATTCCTTTGAATTAAATATACAATCATTTGAAATAAATACGCATATACTAGACGGGTTCATTTTTACTAGCTAGTAGATGCGCAGGTCTTTGGACGTGCGAAATTATCTTATCAGTAAAGCGGGCTTGTTTACTGATACTGCGTCTATAACTCTTGTCTAGTTCCAAGTCTTTGGACTTGCTATTCTCAATAGCTCGTCTGCTGACGTGGCGTCTAGTATGACTTCTCATCTATTATCAAGTCTTTGGACTTGCTATTTTTACTGGAAGATATTTATTGGCTCATCTACTACTCTTTTCTTAGACTTAGATACTCGTCTAGCATCTATTACCTTAGCCAATTTTTAAGGCCTCATCTAGCGATAACTTAATAGACTCATAATTTTACCATTGTTTTTAAGACTCGTCTAGAGCTTGAGAAATTGACCCGATATTGCAACGGTATATATATTTCCTTTTCTTATCACAACTTAGAAATCCTGCAAGCCTTCACTCAGATAAGTTAGATCTTTGACAATACTTTGCCATACAAATTTAACCTTTTTGTTAACATCAAAACTTAAGAGATTATTTAAGCGAAAACCACTTTGGTTCTAACATCATGGTGTTTTGATATTGGCCGAAAATGGTGGAGAAAGAAAGGAAAGAGTTTTTGCTCTTGAACTTGATAAGTTGAAATGAATTGAAGGCTAAGTGTGTCTGGTGTGCGGAGAGTGGTTGGTCGAAATTCACATGGCAAGAGGAAGAGAAATTGAACTTTACCTCTTAACATGTGCTAGGAAGAATGACTCACCTTATGCATTTATGATTTGTGGTGAATCACCACATTTGCAATTGTGGTTCATTTATGACTATGGGGAATCACTGCATGACTCACCATGGTGACTCACTAGGGTTGAGTTGTCCATGTGAGGAGAAAGTTCTAGTTCTTCAAGTTAGTGTAATCATAGTTTGGTTGATCATGGTTTTAGGTGTAGTTAAAAAAATAATATAAAATACTTAGATATTTTATAAACCATCATAATGAGATGAAAAATAAGTGAAGATGTAGGTTGATGATGGAGTGGCCGAAATTTTTGATCAAGGAAGAAAGATAGTTTTTTTTGCAAACCATGGTTGATTAGGTGTAACCAAGGGTAGGTTAGAAAATAATATATAATAACTTAGATATTTCCATAAGTTGTCATGATAAGATGAAATACCATGAAAGGATAGCCATCTAAGAGTCTTGGCTGAATTTATCCATGAGGAAAGGGAGGACAAAATTGTCAAAACACTTGTTGGACATGAAAGGAATTACAAAGAAGTATAAGGGTATTTTGGTCATTTTACTTGAAAACTAGA
This sequence comes from Echinosophora koreensis, assembly GCA_035048595.1. Classification (NCBI taxonomy): domain Eukaryota; kingdom Viridiplantae; phylum Streptophyta; class Magnoliopsida; order Fabales; family Fabaceae; genus Echinosophora; species Echinosophora koreensis. The sequence continues at coordinate 1,406,044 of JAPCYP010000061.1, read as the reverse complement.
TATTTTGATAAGGTATTTTCATTTGCCATCATTACTTTGATGAGTAATGGTGGTGACTCACCATGGTGACTCATGCAGGAAGGATGAAGATATTTTCATCTTTTGGTCATTTGGTAATTAACAAAAGAACTTAAGGGTAAAATGGTCATTTCGCATGGATATTAAGATATTTTTACAAAAAGTCATGATGACAATGGTGAGTGATCATGGTGACTCACTAGGTGAGTTGGCTAAGTTGACTCACCATCCCTATCCTCTGGCTTATCTTTGCAGTTCCGAATCCGGCTCCATCATTTACCCGATTAGGGTTTTCGATCGTTTTTCATCAAGATTCGCCCGAAAGGAATATAGTATTTTATTTTTGAGCGAAAACTTTAAAAATATACTTTATCACAAAAATAATGATAAAATCTAGAATTTCTCAGTTTCGGGTCAAATTAGGGTTTATGCCGATACAAAATTATATTGTCAGTGAAAATGCAGACTGGTTTCGGTCTGAGTTTTAAACCCAAAATTTAACCGTAACTTCCTTTGATATAGAAGGTCTCAACTATGATTTTTTTTTCCTCAAAATCATTTTCTAGATCCCTAATAATAATATAAAATATAATTACTGGTCAAAAGACGAGGAAATGGGTGTTACAGACTCTAAGGAGATTGCTTGCTCCTAGTTTAGGATTTTTATTTTATGTCAGTTTTTTTTTTTTGATGTAATTTTCGGATTTGGTTACCAGCTCTGATATGTGACATTGGGGTTTTGGGGATTTATGTTTATATTTTATTTATCTATGTTTTTCCGTAGATGTTATGGTTATTTGATGTGGTACTCGCTACTCTATGATTTTGCTTATCTATATAATAAATGAATGTTTTATTTCTATATTTATTGTTTGGGGTATAGGGTGTCCCAAGCTGCACCCTTAGCAAACGAATTTATAATTTTGTAAGGCTGGAAGCCACTAAGGCTTTATTGAGGGATCCTGGTGAGGCCACTCACAAGGAAATTACTTCTGGACAGATGAAAGTTGATAGTAGATTGCTACATTATGCTGTTGATAGGCTTTTATTCCCTACACGACACAATTTTTCTCAACTGCTTAAGAAAGATGTTGTTCTCCTATGGCTGCTGGAAAATAAGAAAGAGGTTGATTGGACTGGCTTGGTCATGCAACACATGTTTGACAATAAAGCTGGAGGCTCTTTGCCCTATAGGTATCAGGTTGCCTACATTTTGAGAAATGCGCGAGTGAACTTTAACTACGAAGCTAAGCTAGATGGTTTGAATTACCATGCTATGTATAATCAGGGTACTATTAATATGATGGGCATTGAGTTTCATGGCGATAGATGGGAATATAAGCCCAAAAGAAAACTGGTTGAAATCTTTTCTGAAGAACCATCTACTACTGCCGAAGCATCTTCATCATCACAGGCTCCTCCTCCTGTTGCTTCACCCGAGATGATGGCTTTACTACAGAGTATTATTGCAACGATTCGGGTCAACACCACTAAGATACACATGAACTCCACTGCCATTAGGGAGCTATTTCTTCATGTGCAATCACTTGAGAGTCATGTAGCAAAGGCGGAGATCATACTCGATAGTCCTATTAGAGCACCACCTCAGCCTATCCCTGGTTCTAATGATGATGGTGGTGATGCAACTGATAAGGATGATGATGTGGGTGATGATGATGACTTTGATGAGGATTAGTTCTTTTTCTGCTTATTAAACTGTTTTTATTATGACATGTTTATTTGGGATGACTGTACTTAATCTTTGAGCATATTTTGCACTTACATACTTTCTGCACTATAACCTGAATATATGCCTTGCTTTATGCGTTTTTCCCGCTTTTTGATAATACCAAAAGGGGGAGAGTTTTATGATTGCATGATTCAGGGGGAGTGGATTTGAATGAATGCATAGAGCGAAGGGGAGTAGGGCATGAACCTGCGCTTAAAACTCTGATAATTTCTTATTAATTTGCTCTAACTGATTTTTTTTTAAGCAAATCCCTCCTTGAGATATTTGTCATCATCAAAAAAGGGGAGCGTGTAAATACAAGGCTTGACAAGTGCATTAGTTTTAATGAACGACAAAAGGAAAATTTCAGAAGGACTTAGTAACAAAAAGTGGAAAAAGGACATGCAAGCAATCAAGATGGGTTAAAAATGTTGTAAATGGTAAGTAAATCTCTCTAGTTAAAATTGGTCACACACACACACACACACACACATTAATGTGCTTTTAAAAATAAACTTAATAGGCTTATATTTGATCTTAAAAGAGTCATAATTATAACAGCTTTTAAAATTAAATTTAATAGCCGATAATCGATTATGATCAGACTTAATTGGCTTTAATTATGCATTAATGACTAATTGTTTGTTTGGAGTCGTTAAGTTTTCAAATCAGGTGAATTTTAATTTATATAATCGATTATCCTGTTTACAAAGTCGATTAAGCTTTTGCTGGTTTACTTGGAGTTCAAAATAGAAACTATGTAATCGATTATGCCTTTTCAAGTACACGCAGATTTTAAAACAGAAAACCCATAATCGATTATGATAAACGATTATGTTGCGTTTGTCTCTTCAGCCCTTTTCAATTTATTAAAATAATCGATAATGGTTTTGAGTATAATTGATTATGATGTGACATAAATGTTTTTTAAATGGGACTGACCTATTTTCCTTCAGCTCATCACCTCTTCTATTTAAAAGGGACTTAAGTAACAATCAGAAGACACAATCCTACTTTTCATATTGCGCTGAAACACTACTAAAACAAATTCTCTTCTACTTTTATTTGTTCTTGTAGATTGACCATATTACTTTGAGAGTTTTATACACCATATAAGTGTCATTGTACTTGTGCTTCAATTTGTGATTCTTATAAGCAGTTTTAAGTGCTTCTTTTTGTCAAATTTGTTTTTGAATTTTTTGTGGGTGTGATCCCACAACTATTTTTGAGACTCTTGCACAAAGGGAAGGTTGATATCCCGTTGTTTGTATGGAGAGTGATCTATATTTTAAAGGTTTCTAGTTGATCCTGTTTGAAAGATGGTGTTGAGTGAAAACCCTTGGTGTTTTGCCTTGGGGACTGGATGTAGGCCATGTGGGTAAATTATAGCCGAACCAGGATATATCTTCATGTTCATCTCTCTTCCCTATCTCCTTCTTATTTTTCATAATTGTTCTTTATTTCTTTCATTTTCTTACACGCAAGTTTTTCTGCTAGCGATTCTAATTCAAAACGTTGATTCCAAAGGTTGTTTATTTTGAAAGAATTTTTAAAAATCATTACCACACACAATTCACCCCCTCTTGTGTTTAGAGTCACTTATCAATAGTTTATGGTCCTTTCAGAGTTGTGTAGTAGATAAACGACATGCCTACAAAGTAGAACTGCTAGGCACCTATGGAATCTCTATAACCTTCATTGTTGTCGATCTTTCATCGTACTTTGACTATGAAGCAAAGCTTGACTCGAGGACGAGTCTTTTCAAATCCAGAGAGAATGATATGGATCAAGGAGAAATCCTAAGAACTAAAACTCAAATCCATGACCACCGACCATCTTTTAGTAAATTAGGCAATGAGAACTAAAGCAGCCTCTTAATATTGTCTTGTACGTAGTCACCGTTTACTTTAAATTATCTCTAGATTTGTATGGTACCAAGCCCTGCAAGAGTAGTATAAAGAAGGTCCTTATCAATGTGTTTTGGTATCAAGCAATTATAATGAACCGTTAAGCGAATAAGAAAGATCTCTCTTTTTCTTGGTTTTCCTTTTGCTTTTGAGCCAGCGACACTAATGTGTGTTAATTAGTCCACTAGGAAGGGGTTTTGATCTCTTAAGCATGTAGTCAAGAGTTTAATCCTTAGATTCATATGTCAAAAAAAAATAAAATTTGGAATGGGTCCCTTTTTAGGCGCTTGACCATACCCCTAGGATATTAATTCCCACTTATTGAGTTAAAAAATACTCTGAAAGACAAACAAAAAATGACAAAAGTGACTGGCTAAATTAACATTAGTTTTTTAAAACTAATTGATAATGGTGCTACGAGATCCAAGAACGATTTAAATCATTAGGTCCGGTTTGGAATCAACTAAAATTAAAAATAATAAATTGGTTTGAAAATCAAATTTATATTGAAAGTTGTTATAAAATAGGATGGTTTGAAAATGGATTCTTATATTTGGAACTCATTAAAATGGGAATTAATTTGATTTCATTTTTAATGGTATATTTTTAGGATTTTAATTAGTATGTGTTGTCAGTGGTCTAGAATATAAACATTTTTTTTTTCATCTTTTGGATACTTTGATTAATGTAAAGAATTCATGTCTACTTGTCCGTGAATGGGAATTTCTCTTATTAACTTAAGATACTTTCATTCTTAGACAAAAACTAATAGATGGGGTCTTTGGGAGGGAGGATTTGGCGTCCTAATGATATAAAGAAAAGGAAATTTTAGGAAGGTGTTACGAATAAGAAGGTATAATTAGCTAATAGGAATGACAAAAGACCAATTAATATGCTGATGGTGTATAGTTAAACAGAAAAGTAGGTGAAAGATGATAAGTGTGTTGTGTGTTATGGAAGTGGTGAGTTTGAGATTGTAGGAGAAAGAAGTTGCAATTGCAAATGTGGTACTGGGGTAATTTGTAAATCTAATGATTGAGGAAGATGAGTGGAGTGGTTAATGAAGTGGCAAAATTGTGATTAACAACAGTGGCTAGTGTTTCATTTAACTAATGATTCTGGAGGATCTTGGGGTATGCAGCAGGAAAATGGATAATGTTTTGATTTTGTCTGGTAAATGGTTGTAACAAAAGGGTCAGAGTGAAAGCTATTTTGATGTGATGCAATTTGAGAAGTTATGATGGGGTTTGGATCAACATATTTTGGTTTAATGCAATCTTCAAGGGCTGATAGAGGGTGTTGTTTTCTGGTATAGCAAGAGTAGATTACAGAGTAAAGACGTAGTGTAGTGGTAATTTTAGGTGATGCAATGTTACTCCATTGTATTCTCCATAGGTATATTTTGGAAGCAAACTACATAGTTATTGAGATCATCAGAAAGAGGAAATGCGGAATGGTCTTTGGTCAGTGTGATACAAGTTGGAACTGGGGAATTAATGGTTTTTTTTTTGTTCTTGACTTAAAGGTGCAACATCCATGTTTTAAAACCTTGTTTATATGTTTAAGATGCATGTTTAAGTTTTTGGAAGCTTGTTTGAAAAGTACATGATGGATCGACTACGAATCGGACGAACACGTGAATTAGGGTTTTTAGGACAAGCTGGCACGCTCTAGCACCCGAGAGCCAGCACTTGAGCGCCCAGCATGCTTAGTGGCAAAACACGTGTTGAAGGCAGAGGGGAGCACAAGACATGTGTCAGCAGTCTTTGACAAGAAGTAGTTGACCTTGGTCAACGCTCGAGCGCTGTTAAGGCCATGCTTGAGCGCCCGGATGCTTGAGCATTGGAAATCTCCACGCTCAAGCGCTAGCAGCAGAAATGAGAAAAAAAAAGTTTGAAAATATAAAATGGTAACTTAAGTTACCATTCGAAAACAAAAAGGTTTAGAAGACAAAAAATAGAGAGGGAGAAGGAGAGCCAGAGAGAAGAGAGAAAGTTTCCATGTCGAGTTCGATCAAACCGGTGCCCTATCGCGATTATGAATACACCGTTGTGATCGTGGCGATGACGTCTTCTTAACCCTGTCCTTCTTTTCTTGCTAAGGCTAAGGTAAGCATATGCTCTTTTCATGCCGACATGCCGTCGGTGACGGTATTGAGGTTTTCTCATAGCTCGGTTATCGGTTTTACGTTCCTTCTTCGTATTAGGGTTACCAGTGACGTTTGCTTTATGTTTATGTATCCAGGTGAATTTTTGAAGCACCGGGAGTGCCAGAAGAGTGCATGGAAGTAGCTAGAGGATTTGGAGGAGCTTGGTTTCATGGTCCCAGTGATATCTATGTGTACCTTAGGTGGGAGAAAGAAACCACCTATCGTCGGAAATGGCTATGTAGCATTTTATACAATAATGGTGTAGGGCGACCTAAAACACCCTCTACCCCGCATCCATATAAAACATTAAAAGATAGGGTCATTAAAAAAGACATCATATATAAAATCATCACCAAAGTAAAAGGTAACATTTTGTATCAAATCTCAAATGCGGAAAAACATAACATAAACAGAAGATAAACCCAACCTCGATGTCACATTACAGAGCTGGTATAACCAATCCGGAAAAACAACCTTGGATATAAACTAAAACAACTAAAAAACTACTGAAAGCTGGAAATCCTAACTAAAGAGTTGCGGCTCCTCAGAGTCACTCCTCAACTGGCTGCTCGCCGTCCTCTGCATAAAAGATACATGCCACCACAAGAAACAGAGAGATAGAGAGTAAGAAACATGAATATGAATATAATGGCAAGTAACCAGTTAGCAAGACGAGCATACTTCAACAAGCATGTTATAACAAACAATAACAGTATAACACATCAACATCATAATATAAAGGTGTATGCTATGCAATGCAACTCTGCTCCACTACTCTATTATGCACTTGGATCCATCTATCTCAGGAAGTTAACTTCGGAGTTACATCTCCACATTGGCCAATAAGCACCAACGGCAGGGCAATCCACAAAACCTCGGATGGACCCCTAGGAGAGCCAACGCACCTTACTCTCGGATGCATCACCACGGGTGTACATGATTCACTTGAATCGCCGCGGACGGCAAGACCACCATAACTCGGGCGACTTCCCCTATGTTAAACATCCTCCACTAACATCTCCGATGCGTGAATACATGCTCAACACAACACACAAGCACAACCACCACCTCCACTTGGGCCACTAGGCTACCCAAGTTTTAACACCATCAACACCTCGACCACTCAGCTATCGAGGATTAACGTTTATCTTTTCATATTTATTTATTAAATACTCTAGTCGTTCTGCACTAGAGATTACCACCTTGACCATCAAGCATCAAGGACCCCTTGGCCACTAGGCTACCAAGGTACCATATCATCCTAAACACTCTAGCCATTAAGCACTAGAGATTACCACCTTGACTATCATGCATCAAGGCCTCCTTGGCCACTAGGCTACCAAGGTACAAAAATCTTATTACTTGTCTTTGGTCTTCACATTTCATTGGTATTTTATTAAGTCTTTTAAAGCATTTGGGGTGAAACCCCAGCTTTTGCACTATTCTGGTTTCTGTTCTGCACAAGGTGACCACGGTCGTGCTCACCCTTCAGCACGGTCGTGCTGAGCTTCCCAGGCAAGCACGATCGTGCTGCCTGTTAAGCACGGGCGTACTCAAAAGCGCGCCCAGGTTCTGGGTTTGAACTTGAGCACGGGCGTGTTCCATGTTGAGCACGGGCGTTGAGACACTCCATTGTGCCCCGTTGTTTTATTAGACTAAAGCCTTCTTAATTAATTTCTTAATCGCGTGCTTAATGTTAAAATATGTAAAAATTAAAACTTAAGTTAATTAAACATACAACTTCTTATAGTTTAACACATAACATAAATATATCATACATACACACATATGTCTTATACACTTAATACAAAACACTATTGAGGGTATCCTCTCAGTAGGATCCCTCACAGGCATACACTTAGAAGAAATTTATACTTAGCGGAAACACATAAAATACTTCCAAAAGACACACTGGCCATACTATCTATACTCTATCTCCATGGATCACCGCTCGACCTCTAGCTTCCAGTTCATAGGGAGTTCCATCTAACTCTTTCACATTCAGTTCGTTTACCGGGTCTTCACGTGCGATCCCATAATAAAATAAAAGTACCTTATACAGAAAAATACAGGGGATAAGAAACAGTTCTATCATCAAAAAGCGGAAAAGAGTCATAGTATATCATACAATAAATGTCAGAGACAAGCAACACACATAACTAACAAATCATCCTCAAATTATGATATTGTCCTCTACCCTCAACTCATGCAATCTAAACCCTTATGCTAACATAACTGTCTCTATTCCTTTCACATTCGTCAATAGTCTCTGGCAGTCTGATGCAAAGAACTCAGTATAGTACACTTCTATCTTTTGATAGGATAAGACTCGGCATAGTGCACTTCTATCTTTCGATACGATAGGATCCAGTATAGTGCTCTTCTATCTTTTGATAAGATAGGGTTCGGTTTAGTGTTCTTCTATCTTTTGATAGGTTAGAACTCGATATAGTGCACTTCTATCTTTTGATAGGGTAAATCAGATCAACGCGTCATGGACTGAAAAAGTATATGCATCAAAGCCTCTATATGAATCTCACTATCTCGCATCAATAACAACCTAGTGCCTCAAGCTCTCATCATAGCCTCAACTCGCATTCTAGGTCACACCTAATCCATTAAATAATTTAATTAAGCTAGGCACCTCTAAGACACATTCAATTCATTCTCTCACTCAAACAAATATCTCCCGAACAACATATATCTTTGCTTAAAGTCCACTAAGCACAATATTAAACCAGGCAGATCATGCATAACACATTAATCAACAGAATTTTCAAACAACAAAAATAATACGTCACATGCAGAGTGGAATACCTCAACCAGCGTATCACAATCAATTAAATAAACATAAAGTCAGACATCATCAAATACTTAAAATCAACCTAATGTCGATAAACCTACAATCCCCGAATCACCGTTGGTTTCATAGAAAAGGTTTCCAATGCGATTTTGGTCTTGTCGATTATTCGACTACTAGTAGGGTTTAGGTCGCCCTACATAATTATTATAAAATATACTACTTAGCGATTCTGATGGTGGATTGATTCTTTCCCCTACCTGAGTTAGCACCGAAATCCCAAACTCCACGTTCCTCGCTATCACACCACAGCTTAATAGTTTCACCTTGAACCAAACAACATCACTGTAATTAATCAAACAAACCCAACTATACCCACTTTATGCTAGATTCGGCTATTCAATTCAAATTAGGGCTAGGATCATTTTCTCATTCTAATCTTTTGGATGCTAGTTCCTAAGGTATTAGCTAACATAGATAAATTGCAATAATTCAAAAATATGAAACAAAATCCTCTAACCCAATAGGTTAGGGTTTCGGCCATGTATAGTGAAACTGGCTAGGATTTTCAAATCAACTTAATCTCTTAGATAAATGATCCTAGAGTATTAAGTATACAAGATAAATTGTCATAAGTTTAAGATTGAACAAAAAATTCATGCATTTCTCTTTCCCTAGGGTTTCGGCCTTCATGACAAAAGTTAGGCTAGAAAATTTAGTTGGACTTAAGCTCTTGGATTTAAATCATATATGTGTTAGAGAGTTTAAATCAAGTATTAACTTTCAACAAAAAGAACAAAACATCAAACTCACTTTCAACTTAAGTTTCGGCCAACAATAGATAATAGGGAAGGAAAATGTTTTTGGTTACATGCTCTTGGATAATGAAAGTAGAGATCATAACTAGATCATAGAAATTGGTTTCACATTTTTATGATTTTTCTACAATTTTCTACAATTATTTAAAGTTCTAGATCTAGAAATGGAAAACTCATGAAATGGGAAGAAAATGAATTCAAAAAGATAGGAGATGATCATGGATGATCATGTTACCTCAAGTGTGTGAAGGAAATGAAGAAATGATGATGATCTTGGCAAGTTCTTCAATGGAAGCACTTGAAGCTCTTGAAAAAGAAAAGAAATGAAAGAGATGAAGAGTGAAGATGGGGAGGGGGACTACATCCTTGGGGTATATATAGGGTAGATCTTAGGCTTTGTTTGGTTTTTAGGAATTGAATTAAAGGGTTTTGTGAATATTAAATAATATAATAGTTAACTATGATTAATAATTAACTTAACTAGGGTTACTTTGCTAACTATGGTTAATAAACATGTTGCTCACATTTTAGGAAGGGTGTGGCTGATTCTTGGCCACAAGAATTAGCCATGGTTAGAAATTAACTAAACTTTGGTTAGGTTAAGATTAAGGGCATTTTGGTCACTTCACCTAAATTTACATTTAATGCTTCATAAATGCTTTCATGAGTCATGGTGGTGACTCACCCCATGACTCAACTCTTCTGGTGTCCAATTTTGTCTCTGCACCTCCATTCTTGACTCAGTCGGTTTCCCGCTTAGGGTTTTGCCCCCGAATAAAAGCATAATATTTCGTTTTCGGTTAAAAATTTTCAAAACAACCAAAATCGTTGGAAATATGATTTAAACATAACCCATTTTGTTCACGAGTCAAAATTAGGTTTTCTGATCATTAAGATCTTACTGTCAGTGAAAACACCAACTGTTTTCCATCCGAACTTTTACCAAAATTCGTCCGAATAAACATAATATTTTATTTCTGATAAAAAATTTGGAAAGTAGGATTCTTCACGGACATAATATAAAAAATCTACAAATTTTAAGTTTCGGGTCGAATTAGGGTTTTCTGCCAGTATAAAATTATACTATCAGTAAAAACGCAGACCGGGCTTCGTCTGAATTTTCAAACCAAATTTTCACCGTAACCTTCAACCATAAGAGAGACTATGAATATGATTTTATTTTATTAAAAATCACTTTCTAACTCTCAGATTAAAGTATAATTAATTATATTTTAACCGGTTAAACAACGTAATTAAAAATAAGGCTGTTATAGGCGTGCTCAAACGGGCGCCCTGCTGTTTTGGGCAGAAGGGTCACAGACCCTTAGCCAATTGATTTGGGGACATTCTCAGATTCAATCCTAAAGGCTCTTACTAAACCATAAATCATCAGTTTCATTAACATTGAATTAACGTTCATGTCTTACAAATTAAGGGGGATTAGTCCTTTAATCTCAGTTCATTAAATCATCCCTAATCACTCATAATTCAGTCCCTAAGGTTCTAGACTACATTCTTGACATCACCTCACTCATTACTAACATTGTTTAACAGATTTAATCTTTTAACATTAAAGCGCCATAACATCAGTCAATAGCCAAAATATCATAATATCATAATTATAATAACACCACTCAGATCATGGCATCATCACATCAATATACTCATAACAGACAATAACAGTCAATCACTAATAGTCATGCCAATAACGTATTCACAAACAGTTCTCATCAATACTATCAATTAATAACAGTCAACGCCAATTAAACACTTCGGCATGTTATCAAACATATAGGGTTATTTGAACCCTTCGTCTTACGCTACCCCCATGCCTACATACTCATACTATTCCTTCTCCCCATACCTGTTATGAAGAATTCCGGTTAAACCGAAGGCGCTCCTAAACCGGTTCCCTCGAACGGCTCCACGAACGATCCCAAGCCTTGGTCAACAAAAACAGGGTTAACCCATTAGTTCCCAATTCAACATAATGAAAAGGAACTTAAGAGAGAAGAACATTTACATTCCGTTAATTGGCACAAGCACGTGATTGTCTCTCCCAAAGAGCAAGAACACCAAGAACAGTTTGGGTTCAAAGGGGAAGAGAGGGAAAGGCTGCCGTCACACTTAGGGTTGCCTAAAGTGCCAATCTGAGGGTTGTAACTCGTAACCCTCAGAAATTGATGTCTATATAAAGACTCAGACCTGAGCATGGTCGTGCTTACTATGGAGCAAGGGCGTGCTCAACTTAGTGCCAACGAGACACGCCTGACTGTTGAGCACGGTTGTGCTCCCTAATGAGCACGGGCATGCTCACATCAGCATCAACGAGACACATGCAACCTTAGGTATGGGCATGCTGACTCATGAGCATGGGCGTGCTCATGCGTCAGGAAGAGATTTTTAACTCAAAAACCCCAGTTAGCCCACTCTAAACTTTCATGACAAACAAGGCACACCTAAAAGCACTTACACGAAAACCGCGGTGTTACAATTCCACCCCCTTATAAAAATTTCATCCTCGACATTTCTACTCACCTCGAAAGAAGAGATGTGGGTACGCCTCCATCATCTTGCTCTGAAGTTCCCATGTAGCACTTTCCTCAGTTGCCCCACTCCAAACGACTTTAACCAAAGGAATCTCTTTGCCCCTCTGCTGCTTCACCCTGCGGTCCTCAATTCGAAGGGGTTGTACCTCGAAAGTCAAGTTCTCTTTTAACTGAATTGTGTTAGGGACTATCACATGGTTTGGGTCATGAACGTACTTACGAAGTTGTGACACATGAAAGACATTGTGAAGTTTAGACAAGAAAGGTGGTAATGCAATTTGGTACGCAACTTTACCGACTCTTTTAAGGATTTGGTAAGGGCCAATGAATTTGGGAGTAAGTTTCTTTACTTTCATCACTCTACCGACCCCAGTTGTTAGCGTAACTCTCAAGAATACATGATCGCCTTCCTGGAATTCGAGCGCCTTCCACCTTTTGTCATGGTATCTTTTCTGCCTGCTCTGTGCCATTCTCATCTTTTCCTGAATCATCCTCACCTTCTCCGTGGTTTGTTGCACTATCTCAGGTCCTAACACCACACTATCACCAGGTTCACTCCAACATAAAGGTGTCCTACATCTCCTCCCATAAAGAGCATCATAAGGTGCCATCCCAATACTGGAATGGAAACTATTGTTGTAGGTGAACTCTATTAGGGGCAAAAACTTGTCCCAACTACCCAACTGTTCTAGCACACAAGCTCTAAGTAAGTCCTCTAAGGACGTGATGGTTCTCTTAGACTGACCATCAGTTTGAGGGTGGTAAGCTGAATTTAGCCTAAGCTTTGTTCCTAAGGCCTCATGCAAACTATTCCAAAACCTGGAGGTAAACCTCAGGACTCTATCTAACACTATGCTAGAAGGTACACTATGTAACCTAACTATTTCCTTGATATACAACCGGGTCAACTTTTCCAAAGAGTATTCCATGTTCATAGGGATGAAATGGGCGAACTTAGTCAATCTATCCACAACAACCCATATAGCCTCAAAACCTACTGGAGTCCAGACACAAAGTCCCTGGAGATACTATCCCATTTCCATTTTGGGATACTTAAGGGTTGCAACTTTCTTGATGGCTTCTGATGTTCAATCTTAGGCTTTTGGCATACTAAACAAGCGTACACAAACTCAGTCACATCTTTCTTCATCCTAGGCCACCAAAACATCCTCTTTAAATCCCGATACATCTTAGTGGCACCTAGGTGCACACTCAATCCACTCCTATGCCCTTCTTCAACGATCAACTTCCTAAGCTCCGGGATATTTGGTATACAAACTCTATCTTTGAACCTCAAGACCCCATCACTTCCATCCTTAAAACTAAGGTCTCTACCTTGAGCAAGCAACTCCCTCTGGTCTAAGAGAAACTTATCTAACTTTTGGCCTTCTCTAACTTGATCCATCAAACTATTGGTAACCTTCAAGGTTCCAAGCCTAATGCTCTTAGGGGTCACTTCCCAAGCTAAACTAAGGTCTCTAAACTCCTCGATCAGATCCATCTCCCTAACCATTAAAGAGGAGACGTGCAAGGTTTTTCTATTTAAGGCATCGGCCACTACATTGGCCTTTCCTAGGTGGTAGGTGAGATCAAATTTGTAATCCTTTAAGAACTCCATCCACCTACGCTATCTCATATTGAGCTCTTTCTGATCAAACAAATATTTCAGACTCTTATGATCACTAAAAACCTTGAACTTAGCTCCATAGAGGTAATGCCTCCAAATCTTTAAGGCAAAAACCACAGCTCCTAACACTAGGTCATGAGTAGGGTAGTTCTTCTCGTGGGTTTTCAGCTGCCTAGAAGCGTATGCTACTACCTTACCATCTTGCATCAACACTCCACCTAAACCTTGCTTCGATGCATCACAATACACTACAAAATGTTTACTAGGATCGGGTAAAACCAAAACTAGTGCTGATGTTAACCTATCCTTCAAGGTTTGGAAACTTTCCTCACACTTAGAGTCCCACATAAACAACTGTCCCTTCTTGGTGAGATGGGTCAGGGGTAAAGCTAACTTAGGGAAACCTTCTATGAACCTCCTATAGTACCCTGCTAAACCCAAGAAACTCCTAATCTCGGTCACTGACTTTGGCGCTTCCCAGTAGAGCACCGTCTCTACCTTAGCCGGATCAACAACTATCCCATCTTTAGAGATCACGTGACCTAAGAAACTCACCTCCTCTAACCAAAACTCGCACTTAGACAACTTAGCATACAACTGTTTCTCCTTAAGGGTATGCAAAACAACCCTCAAGTGTTCCTCATATTCCTCTTTGGTCTTGGAGTACACTAAGATGTCATTTATGAAAACCACCACAAACTTATCCAAGTAAGGGTGAAAGTTATGTTCATGTAATCCATAAACACAGCAGGAGCATTGGTCACACCAAAGGGCATAGCCAAATACTCGTAGTGACCATATCGCATCCTAAACGCTATCTTTAGGATGTCCTCAGACTTAACCCGAATCTGATGGTATCCTGACCTCAAATCTATCTTCGAGAAAATACAAGCCCCGATCAACTGATCCATAAGATCATCAATCCTAGGGAGGGGATACCTATTCTTAACGGTCACTTTGTTGAGTTGTCGATAGTCGACACACAACTTCATACTGACATCCTTTTTCTTCACTAACAACACTAGCGCTTCCCATGGGGATATGCTAGGCCTGATGAACTGCTTATGCATCAGATCCTCTAACTGTTTCTTCAACTCAGCTAGCTCTAGAGGAGACATTCTATAGGGTGCTATGGATATAGGCCCAATGCTAGGCACTAAGTCTATGGTAAACTCTACATCCCTTTCTGGGTTTGTAAACATCTCCCGGGAACACTTCAGGAAATTCTCGCACAATTGGCACGCTGTCGACATCAGGAGGGCTCTTGACTTCCAGGGAAGCTAGCATCATGTAAACTTGGGCTTCTTCTTTCATTGAAGCCTCAACTTGATTGGCAGAGAGAAAGCTAGGATCCCTAGACTCCACTGGAGTTCTAAAACTATTATTTTATCAAAACAATTTAGAAGGAGGTGATTGGAAGATAACCAGTCCATGCCAAGAATAACATCAAGGTCCTTTAGGGGTAACCATACAAGATCAATAATAAAGTCTCTACCATCTAAGGTAATAAGAATATTCTTGCATGCATAAGAAGTAAGAACATGTTTATTCGTCGGTGTGGCAACAATTAAATCACACTCAAGGAGTGTCACAGGCAATTTAAGACTCTTAGCACATTTATATGACACAAATAAGTGAGTTGCACCCGAATCGAACAATACAGTTAAACGAACATTATTAATGAGGCATATACCTTGGATCAAATCTTCAGATTCGGAGGCCTCGGCTCCACTGAGAGTAAAAACTCTCCCTGCGGTATTCAGTCGGTTGGCTTGAGGCTTCTGAATTTTGCTCGCACTCTGTGGTTCTGACTTTCCTCCCTCGCAAATGATGTCCGTCTCCTTGCACTGAGTAGTGAAGTGATTCTGTCCACACTTGCCGCACCGAATAGGTCTAGAATCAAATGAATCCCATCTCCTGGACTTGTCTGAAGAAAACTGAGACTTCTTGCCATCCCGCTTGAAGTCCTTGCTGGTTGGAGCGAGACGCGGCTTCCACTTGTTTCCCTGATCACTCGTCTTGTTGCTCTGGCTGTCTGATCCCTTGGAGGTTGACCCTCCAGACTTGTAGGCATCTTCAAAGATCCTACACTTGTTCACTAGGACCGGGAAGACTCGGATCTCCGGATAGGTGATAGCCTACTTGATCTCTAGACGTAGACCATCCTCAAACTTGATGCACTTGGAGTGGTCGTCCGTCACACACTAATACAGTGTGTAATAACGAGCCAGCTCCTCAAACTTAGCCGCATACTCTCCCACTGACATGTTGCCCTGCTTCAGTGCCAAGAATTCAATTTCCTTTCTGTCGCGGATATCTGCTGGGAAGTACTTCTCGAGAAATCTGTCCTTAAAGACATTCCATGTGACCACAGTACCCTCAACCAGCATGCGCTGATGACAGTTCTCCCACCAGTCCTCAGCCTCCTCAGTCAACATAAAAGTCCCGAAAATGACCTTTGCTGATCGTTGCATCCCATAGCTCGAAAGATCTTCTCCGTCTCCCTCAACCACAACAAGGCACCCTCAGGATCGTAAGCTCCTTTGAAAGATGGCGGATTGTTCTGCTGGAACTTGTTGAGA
Source organism: Echinosophora koreensis (assembly GCA_035048595.1). NCBI lineage: Eukaryota > Viridiplantae > Streptophyta > Magnoliopsida > Fabales > Fabaceae > Echinosophora > Echinosophora koreensis. The sequence continues at coordinate 1,389,865 of JAPCYP010000061.1, read as the reverse complement.
ACCTGGAACTCAGCGTGTCCTACGATGTTATTGGCGTTCTGGTTCTGGCCTATCGCGTTGGCAAGGAGTGCCAAAGCATCTGCGATAGCCTGGTCATTTCTGCCTCCTTTTCCTACCATAAGTTCCTGTAAATGCCCAAGACAACTTCTTAAATAAAGGGAACTTAAACCAGGAAAAGTTACGACTCCTAACATATAGCACCATTGTCTATAACAAGTGCAGACAATTCAAACAAGAGCACACCCAACCCCGATGTCACATTACAGAGCTGGTATAACCAATCCGAAAAAACAACCTCGGATATAAACTGAAACAACTAACTAACTACCGAAAGCTGGAAATCCTAACTAAAGAGTCGCGACTCCTCGGAGTCACTCCTCAACTGGCTGTCTGCTGTCCTCTGCATAAAAGATACATGCCACCACAAGAAACATAGAGATAGTGAGTAAGAAACATGAATATGAATATAATGGCAAGGAAGCAGTTAGCAAGACGAGCATACATCAACAAGCATGTTATAACAAACAATAACAGTATAACACATCAACTCTGCTCCACTACTCCATTATGTACTTGGATCCATCTATCTCAAGAAGTCAACTTCGGAGTTACATCTCCATATTGGCCAATAAGCACCAACGTCGGGGCAATCCACCAAACCTTGGATGGACCACTAGAGATAACCACCATGACCATCATGCATCAAGGCCCCCTTGGCCACTAGGCTACCAAGGTACAGAAATCTTATCACTTGTCTTTGGTCTTCATATTTCGTTGGTATTTATTAAGTCTTTTAAAGCAATTGGGATGAAACCCCTGCTTCTGCACTGTTCTGGTTTCTGTTCTGCACAGGTGAGCACGATCTTGCTGAGCTTCCTAGGAAAGCACGGTCGTGCTCAAAAGCACGCCCAGGTTCTGGGTTTGAACGGGAGCCATGTTGAGCACGGGCGTGCTTAAACGAACGCCCTGCTGTTCTAGGCAGAAGGGTCACAGACCCTTAGACAATTGATTTGCGGACATTCTCAGATTCAATCCTAAAGGCTCTTACTAACCCATAGATCATCAGTTTCATTAACATTGAATTAACGTTCATGTCTTACAAATTAAGGGGGATTATTCCTTTAATCTCAGTTCATTAAATCGTCCCTAATCACTCATAATTCAGTCCCTAAGGTTTTTAACTACACCGTTGGCATCACCTCACTCATTACTAACATTGCTTAACAGATTTAATCTTTTAACATTAAAGCGCCACAACATTAGTCAACAGCCAAAATATCATAATATCATAATTATAATAACAACACTCAGATCATAGCATCATCAAATCAATATAATCATAACAGTCAATAACAGTCAATCACTAATAGTCATGCCAATAACGTATTCACAAACAGTTCTCATCAATACAATTAATTAATAACAGTCAACGTCAATTAAATACTTAGGCATGTTATCAAACATATAGGGTTATGGGAACCCTTCGTCTTACGCTACCCCCAAGCCTAAATACTCATACTATTCCTTCTCCCCATACCTGGTATAAAGAATTCCCGTTAAACCGAAGACGTTCCTAAACCGGTTCCCTCGAACGGCTCGACAAACGATCTCAGGCCTTGGTCAACACAAACAGGGTTAACCCATTAGTTCCCAATTCAACATAATGAAAAAGAACTCAAGAGAGAAGAACATTTACCTTTTGTTAATTGGCACTAGCGCATGATTGTCTCTCCCAAACAGCAAGAACACCAATAACAGTTTGGGTTCAAAAGGGAAGAGAGGGAGAGGCTGCCGTCACACTCAGGGTTGCCTAAAATGCCAATTTAAGGGTTGTAACTCGTAACCCTTAGAAACTGATGTCTATATAAAGACTTAGACTTGAGCACGGTCATGCTTACTGTTGAGCACTGGCGTGCTCAACTTAGTTCCAACGAGACGCGCCTAACTGCTGAGCACGGTCGTGCTCCCTAATGAGCACGGGCGTGCTCACATCAGCGTCAACGAGATGCATGCAGTCTTAAGCACGGGCGTGCTGACTCATAAGCACGGGCGTGCTCATGCGTCAGGAAGAGATTTTTAACTAAAAAACCCCACTTAGGCCACTCTAAACTTTCCTAACAAACAAGGCACACATAAAAGCATTTACATGAAAAACGGGGTGTTACAACCTAAACCCTACTAGTGTGCGAGTAATTTACAATGTCAATATCACATTGGTGACTACCCGTAGTACCAATGATGATATATGGATTGTAGGTTTATCGTCGTTAGGTTGATTTTGTGATTATTGAGGTTGTGTGATTTTACCCGTTGAGCTGCTTGATGTGTGCTGGTTGTGATAATAGGCTTTATGTGGCTTTTTGTGATCTTTGAATATTTTATTAATATTTTAATATATATAACATGCTCTCCCTGATAACATGCGATATTTGCTGATATATGCTTAGTTGGCTTCTAGGCGATGATATATGTTGTTTTGTAGATATGCATGTTGGGGAGAGTTTGAATCATGGCTAGATGTGCCTAGCCTAATGAATTATTTTTATATATGTGATGAGTTTGTTAAGTCTCTGAAATGTCTGATGTGCATTTGCCCTAAGTTTTGATGAAAACTAAACATTTGTTAATGATTTAATTAACCTTCATATTGGTTGCTGACCTGTCTATCTTGTATACAGATCATAATAGTAAGAATTCATTCTCACCTGTCTGCCCACATAGAAGACACCTGTCTGTAGAGTAAAAGTCAACCTGTCTGCTGACTATGTCGTTGACTGTCTGCGTTGAAGATTCAACTTGTCTATGCGAAGCTCTCACACCAGTCTATGGTTCTTCGATGAGGAACACAAGTATAAGGAACTTTTGAGAGCTGTCCCCTCATGTAGAAGTCACTGAAGTTTTCTCTCTCACGCATATCAAGAAAGTCAGAAGGTCATACTCACAAGCAACCTAGGAGCTCAGAAACGAAGTCCAGTCAAAGAATGCTTCCAACGTGCTTTATTCCCTAGTACTACTGGTTATTACACGAAAAGGGAAATGTGCTCTACAAAGTACATAAGCAACCTGCACAACTCTGATTTGGCTGCTGCACAAAGCATAAAGCCCTGATCTTCCGTGTTAGAGTACAACCAACGTTCCTCTTGCATTTATGGCTGCCCAGAACGACTCTAATGCATTTAATGGAGTTTAACTTGAAGCCAAACTTTGAAGGAATGTCTCTAACGGATATTAAATGTTTGAAGGCTATAAATACAGAAGTCACCGGAGATGAAGATAGAGAATACACAGCATTAAAGAGCCATTACTCTACGCAATTAATCCTTCATCCTTTCAATCTGTATTCTTCAATCATTTGAAGTTATTACGCAGTCTTTCTAAGTCTTACATTTAATCCACTATTTTGAGTGTTAGTGAAAGATCTGATATTTGTATTTATTACAACCCCTTTTCTCAAACAAACCTGATTGAGCTTGAAGAGGCTAGGTGAGCAAAGAATACTTGTCTTGGAGCCTGAAGAGGCTAGGTGCGCAAAGAATACTTGGAGTCTCTAACCTGATCAGTTATAGTAGAGAAAACTTGGTAATGCCAAGGATTGGACATAGCCCTAGTTGTTAAATGGTGAACCAGGATAAATTATTGTGTTTATCTCTCTTCCCTATCTGTGCAGTGTCTTTTCACACTTGTCTGAACTTAGCTCCTGTGCGTGAAAAGTTTTTAACTTTGTTTTAATTTCTGATAAACACAATTCAAGCCCCCTTCGTGTTTATAACTGTCTATTTGAGAGTTGATGTGATGTGATCTGAGGCATGAGTTGAGATGGTGATGGAAGGTTGAGGCACTAGGTTATGACCTGATACGAGTCAGTAAGACTCATATAGATGCATGGTGTTGTTCACAACCGTGTGGGTGGAACACACGAGGTCAGAGTATCTGATTACGGATACCGGATATCACAGGTCAGTTCCCTAACGGGAATGGGGGAAACTACCAAGATACTCTCATAGTCCTTGCTGAGCTGCTCTGTGTATCCTATCGAGAATGGGGATACTTTTGTATATTATGTTATGCAACTATTCCCTAACGGGAACGGGGGAATAGTATCATTCTTTTGAATGAGCAACCTAATGGGAATGGAGGTGTGCACCGAGGTTTACAGATGCGCCGCTTGGACGACTGACTAATATCCCTAGTCAGATGAGGGATGTGTGACAGGATTGTAGGTGGCCATGTCAGCATATAGGCTTAGCTGCATGAGAGTAAGGGTAGAGGATGATTCAGTAACTTGAGGATGATTGTCATCTATATGTGCTTTATATGTGACGCATGTTTTTGCCTATTATTGTATATATGCTATGTCTTCCTTTTCCGTATATGATGATAGTATAGTTTCTTATCTCCCTATCCCTTTCTCTGTATGTTTCGTCTTTGCTCATGGAGTAGATCCAGTTGATCAGGATGCCGCTCAGCAGCCATCCTTAGATGACGAGACCTCCGAGGGTCCCGACCATTGGCACTTTTAAGCTGGAGTTTTACGACGATCGGGGTTGGCAGATTGACCCGACGACCTTCCTTTCTGTATACACTGGGCCAGTCGGTGTGAATATACGTTTTGGTGATGCCCCGACATCCTTCTTCATGGGAGTCCTCAGGCTCAGGATGGGGCTTCCGTTTCATGAGTTTTGGCATCCTCCAGCAAGACAACATCCACACCCGTGGGACCTAGCTCAGAGTTCAGAGTTGATAGGTCCTGTTGCAGTGATCCCCATAGACGATGTCCGCCATAGTTCGCACTACTGACGGTTGTTCTAGCGCCGTCGTCGAGTGTTAATATCTAGCAGTAGTGAGGCGATACCGTCAGCACCACCACCACCACAGCGACATCCTTGGCAAGTCTACAGACGCAGACGTGGAGAGAGTCAAGGTAGTAGTAGATATCTACGTTAGTGTTCGTGGAGGCCAGAGCGTCTGATGTATATAGGTTGTGGGTGGTGAGCCATTTTGATGTATTTTGAGAGGGGATGGGCTCTATGTGGAGTGTGGCGAGAATGTTGTTTCTGTCAATATTTTTTTTATGTATTTTATGTATCCTTATGTCAGTTGTACCAGTGAGGCCCTACTGATGGGGTACCCTTGATAGTTTTTGTATATACATATATATGGAGTGTGATGTTATGTTTATGTTCTTTATGTTTAAAGTTTTTAATATATCCTGCTTTTCTATTAGGTATGTTTAACATCTATACCGCCATTAAGGTTTTGATAATTAGGTTTTTCTTTAATGGGACATCGGGTTGTCTCAGAGGGGGTAGTGGTCAAGAGTAAAGATAACATTACTTAAATCAATATTTTATTTACATTTGATTGTTGGTTGATGCTTCTATGTAAATGGGTTAGAGTACCCCAAGTACTCTATTTTAATAAATGGTGTTTATCAATAAAAGAAGTATGCATTATCAGTATATAATTTTTTTGCACTTTCAATCAGTCACAAATCATAATATGAACGACTTTTATCGTAATTGATGTGATCTAACATAGATCATCAAGTTCTTAGGATCTTTTTTTGATTTAGATTGTTGAAAATACAAGATCAATCACAATTTGAGCAAGAACAATAGAATTGATCTTGATTCTCAAGTGAGAATCAAGGAAAATAAAAGGAGTAGAAGAAGCACAATTAGTATATGAATTGAAATTGTAAAAACTAAGAAATTAAACTAAGAACTAGGAATTGAAATTCTAAGAATTGAACCTAGAAACTAAAATAGAAAATGGAAGAGGTAGAAGAGGGGAAGAAGGCGCCACAATCAACTTGTTGAATCAAGATTGAATGATAAGCCAAGGGAGGATTCACCCGTTGAGGTAGGAAACTCAAGATAAGAATCAAGGTTCATCTAAAGAAGTGTGGGAAGAGGCCTATTTATATATGATTTGTCTTGGAAGTTCCTTTACCTATGCCTTATGCCAAGTTTGTGCATCCCATGCACTAAATTCCAAGTGTGGGCTTTGATTTGGTTTAATTGCTTCCTACTCATATTCTATGTTGGGCTAATTAGCCCAATAGGCCCAACTCCTAAGCCCAACGTTCTAATCTAGTCCTAAAGTGCTTATTGGAAAAAGCACTTATATTAGGAGGATTCTTGTTGGTCTTGGACTCTTCCTATCATGCTTGAGTCATTGGTCCTTGAATGCCCTTGTGTTGGGTTTTCATGAGATAATCCTCTTTTAAAATCATATCTCAAGACGGAAGAAAACCATCCCAATGGATCACTCATTACAAACATGAATCATATAAGGCAATTAGTGTTTACCTCTTGAAGCATGCTTTACTTTTCGATCACCAGTGCCACGAAGGGGCAACACCTCTACTTAGTCCACGCGAGCAAATGGGCATCGAAGCTATGCATCTTGTGCTAGCTGACTGCTACGGGGAGGCATGGTTAGCAAGTCTGGGTTACAAGGGAGAGCACCAGCCTATTTATAAGCTGACAACTCCCTTTGACCTAACTGCTTACCCTATTGGGTTTTGTATACTACAAGCCAATTTGACCTTTATATTATTAAATCATATTTAATTAATTTAACTGCTCTGCATTTGCTCTATGCGTGTGACCTTGTAGGCTCCCACCAAGTTGGCAATAATATTAAATATTATAATAATATCAAATATTAATTATAATATTAAATATTATAAATAATGAGTGGTATCTAGTAATGCATCATTACTACCTAATTAGCGAGAGTATCAGTGATCTGATTTTAGCCTTACCGCGACCAGAATTTATCGTGCAGTAAATGTCCCTTCGTCCATATGTTCTAATTGAACACAAGGTATAAGAGTGTCATCCTTGTTTTGTCCAATTACTTATTCATTCGATCAATGATTAGACGTGTAATCACAAACGGGCCCAATAAATATCACATATTAGTCCCACACGTGGCCACGCATATTTCATGTCTCACTCTATCGAGGAGCCCAAGACATAACCCATGTTATGTAGGAGGGACGAATCTTATCTACATCACTCATATTCCTCAACATGATTTATTGCAGGTCCAATAACTACCTTTATGACCACCCTATTACACGCGACGTTTGATAGTATTAAAGCCTACAACTCCTCATGTAGGAAATATAGTGACTTCAAGTCGAAGAACTACTTCACTGTGGTCGCCATGAGAATACTTATGACACTTACGTAACTATTATGAAGTATTCTCATAGTGGGTCATCCGGTATAAATATTACTCCTAATATTTATACCCGTGTGCTGACTTGATATCACATATCCATGACCCGTGAGATGTGATCATCAGTCTACTCACAAAATAGTCTCTATGTATTATTGTCGTCCTAATTAACAATAATACTCGACTACGAATATTTAAGAATGACGTTCTATTATTCAATGAAGTCTCACAATTAAGTCACATACTTAATATCTTATTGAATGAACTGTCTATTCTAAAGACTTTATTATCCTATAAACTAATAACATAATAAATGAATACTTTATTCATATATCAAATATATGATCAAATTCATGATACAAATGATGATCTATTCAAAATAGATTGGTCACTAGAGCTTACAGCAACACCTTGTCCATGATCACATCATCCCCTCCTTCTTGAAGAAAATTCGTCCCGAATTTGATTCCTACATTATTAAAGAGAAGATTTTAGGTTTTATTCTTACAAAAATTCCTAAAAATAAAAGTTATTGGAAAGGAAACTCCCTTATTATTTTTGTCTTTCTCAAATCCAACCGCCTGGGTCAAATACCACTCTTTTGAAAACAAGTTTTTCCTATAATCCTTTCAAATACTTTTAATACTTTGTAACCTCTTGAGGGTTGCTTGTTAATGTTTGTCCATTAGAGAGAGAAACATTTGTAAAGATATTTAATTTATGTTTTATTCCTCTCAATGAATGTGATCCGTGATGGTTGTGTGTAACACCCCCTTGGGAATTACATGATGAACACGTGCGGAAATAAAACTTAAAATAAAATGGCTGGTTGCTTTCGGAAAAATATTTTCTATAAGTCAGAAAATTCGGTATAAATTTTTTTTCCTGTGGAATACTTTGAAAATGTGACACACACCTTAAAACAGTAAAACTATATTATATTTATCAACACATAAACTGATTGTGTTCATAATCAAACAGCCATAGCGCACAAGTTGTTTAGTAAATGCCTTCAATATTTAAAACTGAAGATTTAAAACAAATAAGGGTTCACATATCACACATACCGACCTCCTCAAACCTACCACCCAAAGAAAATCTTAAGCTGGTCACTCTACAAAATACCCACTGGGAAGACCCCGTGATCATCCCCACTGTCAACAATTTCTTCAAAAACGGAACTAATTTCCTGAATGAAGCTAGGAACTCCTCTGCATCCTCTGTACTCGTATATGAAATACAATAGTAAAACCAGAAAACAGATATATCGTAAGGGTGAGATATCGACAAGTGAGTTTTATCATGATAACTACATACGCGACACATAGACAACAACATATACATATATATACAGCACATAGCTTCCCAACAATAATCATAATAATTTAACCAATGGGATTCATATACGACAGTCATCGCAATTTGTGAAAATGCATGACACTTCAATGTTCCTCATCTATATTTGATATATATTCTCCAGAGATCCTAACTTCCCTTTGTCGAGCAGTATAGGCTGCAATATCCCCATAATACAATTGTTTCCAGAAGGTCGGTCTCTTAATTTAGGTCCGAGCTCCAATTGTTCAAGTGTATCACACTCAAGCACCTAAATAATATTGAATAGTCTCTGATTGAGTACATCCATGTTTGGCAGTCGTTACGTCTACAACATGAGGTTGCAAGGCCCCGGCCTTTGTGGCTAACAAACCCGGATGTCCCTAATAGACCTACTTTGGTCTTGACTTCCCCAATTTGTCAATCCACCCTTTGTGGATTGTACCTCGATAATACATTGCACATTGGCCAACAATACATGGCACACTGGCCAACAATGGCACATCTGCTAAACTACGCATGTAAAACATTTATTCTCAATACTTTTCTTTTTAGTTCATTCTTTCTTTGTCGAGGCTCAAAGCTCATGACTATTCTTACCTAGGAATCATACCCATTCATTCTTAACACAGGACACAAAGTCCGAGTGCTAAATCACGAAACCCTAGATCGATGCAGCATTCCTAGGTTCACAAAAATGGGACACAAAGTCCTCCACATCACCTCAAAATACATAGGTCCATCACAGAACACTAGATTTCCGACATCTCAGCTACTAAGTTCACTTTTGTTTTTCAACATCGTTTTCGTTCTGTGAAACAACAAATACCAAAACAAAATTCCGACAACTTTTCCAAGTTTATCAGAAATATTTATGCTGATTTAAAACCTTTTTTGCAGAAAATCTTTTCCGCTGAAATTCGTTTATAAAACGTTAAACCATAACAAAATTCATTTTTTTTCCGCAAATTCATTCCATTTTGAAAATTCTTTTCCGAAAACACATCAAATCCTTGAAAATCATTTCGAACACATTTTTGTCCAAAATAATAATATTATTTCTCATAGTTTCACTGTAAATCACTTTTCTAAATTATTTTTCGTTTTGGAATAAATTCATTTGTGAATCAAATGACTTTTTCTTTTCCAAAAAAAAATTCACCATCAATATTAAAATTATTTTTGAAACTTAATTTATTGTAATTACTATTTATTTTCTTTTTGAATTTACTTTGGAAAAATTAACGTAAGTGAAATTTTTTCACGGTCTCGTCCTCACTGTCACTCATTGATTTACTCTTTCACCAAAATATCATTAAATAATATTATTTTCAATATTTTTCTTATGTTTCCATAAATCAAATGCTTAAGTTTCTCCTCAAACTTTTTAAAGTTTTATCCTTAATTATAATTGAGACTGACCATTGTCAGACTTCTCAGTCAATCACCCAAACAACAGTTAATCCATACATCACAGTTATCCATACATCACGGTTATCACATGCTTTCATAGATAACATGAAAAATCACATAAACAAATACGTAATAATTAAATCAAACACCACAAAATCACTACGAATAAATTACATACAACATACTAATAGCATATAGCTATCAAAAACCCACAGGTAAACTCCCCTTACCTCTTGAAGAACAATTTCCCCTTGATTTATGTCCTTGAAAAACCTTTAATTTAACTTAAACAAGCCACCACCACAATCTTACAATCAACCTTCATAAAATTAACAAATACAAGTTAAACAAACAAGAAAATCCATGATCTACCCCAAATGGAGCTCACGGCCAAGAGGGGTAAAATGACAAGGATTATTTATTTTTTTACAATACCTCTTAGATAAAGATCATTGATCACTAGACAAGTTCAAATATTATTTTTAGAGATTTGTTTTCCCATTGTTCAAAGGTTACAAATTTTTGAAATCCAAGAGCCAAAAGAATAGGTATGGTTCGGTCAAGTAGGGAAAAATAGGGAACAAATTTTTGTTCATCAAATCACTTGGTAAGCATGAAGAATATGATCATGTAAGCTTAAGTATAAATTTTCAAGACTTAAATCAATGGGTACTAAGAGTTATGATTTTTCTACCCATTTTCAAGCTTAATTCTTTTAAAAAAAAAAATAAGAACAAGCATGAAGCAAATCAACCCAATCATCAATTTTAATAAATCAAGGTTGGAGAAAATTTACCTCTAAGTGATGATCTTTGAGTGAGGAAACAAGATACCTTGAAGAACTAAGAGAAAATAGAGAAAATGGGTTGGATTGAAAATGAAATTGATGAGTAACAAGATGGTATAATTGGCGCAAAACAGTGGAAAGAAAAGATGAAGAAATTACCTTAGGAGGAATCTTCTGTTCTTGGATGATTAAATATGATGAGTAGAATAATAACTTGGAGCTCTAACTATGTGGCTCTCTTAAATTTCTACGAGCTACAAAGAGTGAAAATGATGGAATTGAATGGTTGTGTGGGGTTGAGAAGTGGGCTGCCGAAATTGAGACTTTTTTTTTTGGTCTAAACCCAGTGTATCCCAACACTGTCAACGAAGGACTAATCACTGTTCGCGGGGTGTTGCTTCCGCTGGCCAAACATTATTTTAACACCGCCAGGAATCGAACACAGGAGCAAACTGAGTCGACCCCTAGAGTGTCCCAGGACAGGCCTTACAACGACTAGGCCAAGAGGCTTGCTTTGCCGAACTTGAGACTAAGAGAAGTAGTAGGATTAGTTTTTTGGACATAAAAGGAAATACTTAAAAGCTTAAGGGTAGTATGGACATTTCCATGGGTAGATATTTGTAAAATATCTAAAATCATAATTACAAGTGGTGAGTCATGGTGTGACTCACCATGATGACTCACTCATATGAGTTGTCTTGGTGACTCACCAGTCTCATCCTCCCAGTCTATCCTTGCAGTTCCGTATTCGGCTCCGTCGTTTACCCGATTTAGGCTTTTGTGCGTTTTTCTTCGTAAATTCGCCCCGAATAAAATATAACATTTTATTTTTGAGCGAAATTTTTGAAATAGATCATATCACTAGAAAAGTGATAAAAATCTAAAACATTTCGTTTTCTGGTCAAAATTAGGTTTTCTGATCAATAAAATCTTACTGTCAGTGAAAACGCAGATTGGTTTCCATCTGAATTTTCAACCCAAAATTTAACCGTAACCTTCTACTACAAAGTAGAGTCTAAATATGATTTTGTTTTTATCCAAAATCGTTTTCTAGGTCTCGAATAAAAATATAAACAAATTAAAATTCTACAAATATTGAAAATAGTAAAAACTGGGGTGTTACAATGTGCATTGGTTTCAACTTTTTTATTTTCAAAATAAGTTCAATGTACATAGGTAAAGTAGAAGTATTAGTAGGCAAGCAAACATCCTTATATTTAAAAATAGTTTTGGGTTGACCTACCACTAAAACTTTCTTAACCTCACTTTTTACCTTATCCATATGCACAATTTTAGCACTTACAGCATACCCCAAACACTCCATTTTGGTGGTGCAAAAATTGCATTTTTCAATATTTGGAAAAGGTATTTCTTTCTTTAGTAATAACAAAACACACCTTAAATGTTCAAGATGATTTTCTTGTGTTTTGCTATATACCAAGATGTCATAAATATAGACTACTACAAGCCTTTGAATTTCTTCAGTTTCTTGAAGAGTGACTTGAAGTTTATCCAAAAGAAACTCAAAGGTAGTAGGTAAAGAAAAAGATGGAGGAGACTTGTTACAAAAAAATGTTGGAGTAAAGCAAATACAGTGGATGATTTTCCAATAGTATTTTCTTTACTTCTTTTTCTTTCAACCACATGCATTCTTTGACATCTTTCTCTTTAGCCTTATGGTTTTCACAAAAATTTTGCTCACTTGTGCCAATTGCCTTTTTCATATTCTTTTGTGGCACATTCTTTTCTTTTGAATTTTTTTCTTTTTATTTTTGTTCTTTTTCACTCTTGGCTTTTCTCTCATTTTCTTTTGATCCTCACTAATTTCGTTAGGGGAGAGAGGTACAAGAACAACTTTTTTGTTGTGGTGCATGAAAGTAATTCTATTGGTGAGGCCATTATGGATGACTTTTCTATCAAATTGTCATGGCCTCCCTAACAAAACATGCCCCGCCTCCATAAGCACCACATCACATAGAACTTCATCGAGTTATGATCCAATGGCAAAACTCAACAACACTTATTGGTTCACCAAAATTTCACCCTTCTCACTTAGCCATTATAACTTGTATGGCCTAGGTGTGGATTTGTTTGGAGACCAAGTTCGATCACCAACCTTTGGCTAGCTACATTAGTGTAACTTCCTCTATCATTGATTAAGGCACACAATTTGAAGTTGACACAGGGAAACACAAGAAGGGGGGTTGAATTGTGTTTCTTAACACTTTTTCGAAAAAGCCTTTTCTCAAATCTTTCACAAGCAAACCAGTAAAAACAACACACAAACAGAAAAACCTTTTTAAGGAGTTAACAAACTCAGATTCACAAACCCCACAGTTAGTATAACCAAAAACTGTAAAAGATAAGGGTTTAGAAGAATCACACAAGTGTTTTATCCTGGTTCACTCTCTTCCAACCAAGAGCTACGCCCAGTCCTTTCTACCTGAAGGACTTATCCACTATTCTCCAAATAGTTTACAAGTATTCAACACCTCTTCAAGCTACAAGTATTCTTTCTCTACCAAGCCTCTTCGGGCTATAACTCTAACAAAGAGATTTAAGATCTTGATCTAAGAGCTCACTATGTGTGAGAATATGAAAGTTTAAGATCAAATGAATATTACAGAGATATTCAGGCTAAAGAAGAACACAAACTATTGCACTTGAAAGTTTATTGGAATGTTAATTGTAAATTGGCAAAAGTTCTTCTTCTATAGACATGGTCGTCTATTTATAGTGAGCTTCATCTTCTCTTGAAAATCTTCAACTGTCTTGAATAAACTTCCCGTTTAGAGATAGCATTTAATGCATGAGATCCGTTGAGTCTGATAACTTGATATGCTTCATGGAGAAGTGCTCTTGTTTATTAGAGGAATGCTCAAAGTAGAGTTGTCACTTCCCTGTTGTACCAAAAGTTGATTTCTGACTTTCCTTCTTTGTACTTGACTTGAACTTTTCAGCAATGTAGTTGACAGAGTACAAAGATTTATATTTTCAGTGGTATTATGTTCTTTTATCCAAGAGACAAATAGTTAACAATAGAAGCAACAAGAGTAAAAAGACATATATTCTTTTGAAATAAATAGACAATCATTTGAAATAAATATGTTCAAGCTTAGACGGGTTTACTTCTTAAAAGCTAGTAGATGCACAGGTCTTTGGACGTGCAACAATAACTTATTAGTGAGACGGGCTCGTCTACTGATACTGCGTCTATACATTCTTGTCAAGTTCCAAGAATTGGACTTGTAGCTTAGTAGCTCGTCTACTGACGTGGCAATTAATGAGACTACTCGTCTATTATCAAGCCTTTGAACTTGCTATATTTCTGAAAATTTATTTCATGGTCTCGTCTACTTGACTTTTGTTAGACTTAGTTATTCGTCTACTTTAGTCAATTTTAAGACCTCGTCTAAACACAAATTTGAACAGACTCAGAGATATTACCAAGAGTTGCGGACTCGTCTAGAGGATCAAGATAGAATAGGATATGATTCCATACTTTATTTTAAATTCCTCTGACTAGTATAAATCAAACAGTCCTGTAATCTATAACAAACAAGTTAGATCTTTGACAACACTTTGCCATACAAATTTAACCTTTTTGTTAACATTAAAACTTAAGAGATTATTTAATCCAAAACCACTTTGGTCCTAACAATCTCCCCCCTTTGATGATGATAAAAACTAATTAAATTTAAGTGCGCAAAGTCTAAGAGAGCTATAGAGCTCCCCCTAAGACAAAGCATTCAAACTTAAAAAAAAAAGAAAAGGATAAGCAGTAACACATATCATATATATCTTATCAGATCAGTTTAGTCACTTATCAGACAAAGATAAATACACAGATCAGTTGTATCAATAACAGCAACAATAGTAGTATCAGAGCATATAAGAAAACATATCAGAGCATATAAACAGTTAAGAGCATGCATATGCAACCAGATAGATACTTCCAAAGGCTGACTTATATTTTAAGATCAATATTTAATTCTCATATCCTTTCTCCCCTTTTATTGTCATCAGACAAAAAGGAAACAGGAGTGGACCATCATTGTCAGTTAAGAAACTAAGAAGAGGGTGGAGGTGGAGGAGGAGGGTCTTGATTTGGAGGGGGTGGAGGAGGTTGAGTAGGCAGATTATGGCTCTGTTGGAAACTTTGTAGAATGCTCATCATCTGGTTTATCATCACATTTGTTGGAGCCAAAGCTTCTGCAACTTGTTCTTTGACATGTTCCTTTACTTCTACTTTCACTCTCTCCTCTATTATCTTTCCTATAATCTCTTCAAAATTTTGGGGCAGAGTAGGTCTTGAGCTTTCAGCACTGTCATGTACATTTGCTTGACCTTGAAAGGTGCTTACTACCCTAGAATGTTGAGGTTGATCATTTGGATGGATAACTGCCAGAGCCAGCGGTTGAGATGAGTGCTTTTCAAAAGTACTTTGTCTTGGAGCAGACTCAGCTACTTCCTCATACCCAGTTACTGGTTGAATAGTATCATCATTCATATCTGGTCCTTCAACTATGATTTCTTCTTCAGTATGCTTAGTAGGAGAATATGGTTGTGGAGATGAAGCAAAAGTGGGTACAGTCTCTAGCCCAGTGAACAGGGTCTTCTTCATTAACAGAACTGATGAGACGAATTCCGAGAATGTCCTCATGAATGTAAAATCTAATATTGGAGAGACCACGCTTTCCTCTAACTTTTGGAATTCTTCTTTTCTCTTGATCACTTAGTCCAGAAGAAAATGCTTCCTTAGTACATGCTATCATATGATATCTCCAAAGACAAACTGCATAATCTTCAGATATATCCTCAACAGGTTGTGACATTCAGAAATCTATTAGATTCTGATCAACAGAGGCATCAGATGCTGTAATCATACAGGATCTGTCAGCTGGCATCTTTGCAGTACTTCTTTGCTTTTTCAAATCCTTATCCTTGTTCAAGTCTATCATCGGCAGTCTTGGACAAATCATATAAGGTCTCAATCCAACTGTAGTGTCCTTCAAAGTGTGGAACAACCATGTTGGAGGAACAAAATTGGCAGCTCTAATGTATCTAGGCAGCTCAAATTCATCCTTCAGATAAGGATACATCATGTGATCCACAACATCAATAGCTTTGCCATATTCTCTTGGATTCACAAAGGTCTTCCATTTAGTGTTTCTGTCCAATATAAACTCAGGTCTCCCATAAGTTCTTGATCTTCTATACTCAGCTGACTTAGCTTTAGCTTTGTAAGGATCTTGAGTCCAGTCAGGAATAATGTGCCTATTAACACCTTCTGTGAAAGGTTTGAAGAGAGGGAATTTGATGAGATTGGGGTAGATCTTTCTTGGTGGGAATTTCTGTAGAGGAAGGTGAATAAGAGCAGGTCCAATATGATTGTACATAGTGGATGGAAGTGGATTAGTCTGCCATAAGGAATGGGTGCATGCCATGGGTATTGTGTAGGCTCAGGCTCATACTCATATTCAGGTAAAGGGTAAAAGGGTCTGGTTGACTCTGGTTCTGGTTCATGTTTGTGAAAAAGAATTCTCCAATCTCTCTTGACTTTGGCCCAGCTTTCAGCTTTGCCATTGTACAAGATTGAAGTGTTTATGTAAGGGAATTTGGTTCTTGACATTTTGGGAAAGGGGGCACCAGGGTTAATCCCTACATCAACTGGTTGATTGAACCAGGGATCATCTGCAGGTATTATGGGTTGGAAATGTGGTCTATTGGTGAAGCTTGAACAGGTGAGTGGTCAGGTGAGGCTATTTGTGGTGAAGTCGTTTGTGAGTCAGGTGAGGGTTGTGTTGGTAGTGATAAACATCATGGTGAAGTGAAGGTGGTAACACAAAATCAGCAGGTACAACAGCAACATTATTCCTATTTTCTAAACTTTCTACCAGAGCATCTACTGCTAATTGAACAGGATCATTAGCAGGGATGTTTACCTCAGAAGTCACAATGGACTTAGCCTTTCTCGAGGGTTGTCTTCTTCTTGTTGGAACAGCAACAGACAGCTTTTGCTTCTTCAAAATAGTTCCAATAAGAACATCATCCTCATCATCTTCTTCTCCATTGTGAGACAGGATTAGATTTCTTGTCATTTTCTAAGATGGAACAGTTTGAAATGCATCAGCAGGTTGTTCCCTGATTACAATGCCAGCAGGCTTCTTAGCAATAGGTTTCCTTGCAGTAGTAATTTTCCTTCCTACTATTTTCTTTCTTAGCCCTAGTACTTCAGCATTGTTTAGTTCTATTTGTTCCTCCTTAATCTTCAGCATCTCTTCTTCTTTAGCCATAGCAACCTGAATGTAGGTGAGAGATTCATGTTGGATATATTCATCTTCCCAAAATCAGCAGCAGACATACCCTTCTCAGTTAGAATTCTTGCTTACTCTTCAGGAGACTTAGCAGCAAGATTGTCATAAATTAGTTGAGATTTGAAGATCTTTGACAGAAGGTGACAATATGGAATAGCAGAGAGCTTCTTCTTGTGAACAACAGCATCCCTGAATCTTCCAAGGGGCAAGTTGATTTTGTTCTCAGTGATGAGATGGCATAGACAAAACTTGTACAGAGCTGACAAGTTATCCTTAGACCCAGTCTTGTGAAGAATAGCCTTGTTCAGCAACTGATGAAGAATGCGAACCTCATCCTTCATCTCCACTGACTTACATGAATGATTTCTCATTGTATCTTCTTTTATCAGGAAGGCAGCTACCACTTCAGAACCACCAAGGTCCTTCTCCCAAGTACTGGTAATGACCACTCCTTCTTGAGAGCAAATGATAGCTTCAGAAATGGTCTTTTCAGAGACCACTACTCTTTTTCCGAGTACCTTAGCAGAAATTTCAGTGATTGTTACTTCAGGTTTTCTCCAGAACTCCCTAATTAGGTTAGGGTAGATCGAGACTTTCTATATGAACAGTCCATCCCAACCAGCAGCAGTGATGTTCTTACTCACATCCAAGTTATATTCTTTCAAAATTCCAAAGTTAAAGTGGTGCTCCACAGCAAGATTTAGCTTGTCCAGATTAAAGTCAGAAACAATAGAAGAGGAAGCCATTGTTGAAGATTGAGAGTTAGGGTTTGGAGATAGGGGAAACAGAGTACTTGATGATTCAAAGAGAAGAATTTGTGAAAGGTTTTTCAGAGGGAAATAATATTACTTAAAAAGTGTTCGAATGTGAAGACTTTTCCCAAAGAAAAAAAAAATGTGTGAAGAAAGATGTAATGAGTATTGATGTGGCGCAGGTTTTTGAAAATGTAAAAAGGCTATTGATGGGATTGATGGAAATAACTGACTCTGCAAGAGAATTAAGTTAAATTTGTCTTGGACATTAATTAATGCAAATTTAATAATAGATAGCATAGACGAGTCTGATAAAGAACATGCAAACAATCAACGGACGCAATGCCCACTGGACGCACATGTAACATACATTGGATGCACATGCAATGGACGCGACAAGCATTAGACGCGCAATCAATCCACACAAATCATATTAAGATGTTTTCTAATAAATATGAATCCATCCTCTGCAAGAGGTTTAATAAAGATATCTGCCCATTGATGGTCAGTATCTACAAATTGTATATCAATAATGCCTTTTTGTACATAATCTCTAATAAAGTGAATGTTTAATCTCTATATGCTTAGCCCTTGAATGGAGTATTGGATTTTTAGATAGATTTATTATAGCAGTATTATCACACATAAGTAGAATACTACTTACAAACACATTGTAGTCCTCCAGTTGATGTTTGATCTATAGAAGTTGTGAGCAGCAACTAGCAGCTGAAATATACTCAGCTTCAGCAGTTGATAAGGCAATAGTACTTTGTCTTTTGCTTGACCATGAGACTAGATTAGCTCCAATGAAGTGGCATCCTCCATTGGTACTTTTTCTTTCAATTCTATCTCCAGCATAGTCAGCATCGCAAAAGCCAACTAATCTATAATCACCATTTTTCTTAAAACACAAACCAAATTAGTAGTACCTTTTAAATATCTAAATATTTTTTCAACTGCTGATAAATGAGATTCTCTTGGATCAGATTGAAATCGAGCACATAAACATACACTGAACATTATGTCAGGTCTAGACGCAGTGAGATACAAGAGAGATCCTATCATACCTCTATATACCTTTTGATCTACCTTTTTATCTTTATCATCTTTGTTCAGTATGGATGTAGGGTGCATAGAAGTGTTCATTTGTTTGCAATCATCCATCTTGAATTTCTTTAGAAGTTCCTTTGTGTACTTAGTTTGATGGATGTACACCTCGTCCACTGTTTGTTTAACTTGAAGTCCAAGGAAGAACTTGAGTTCTCCCATCATGCTCATTTCAAACTCTTTCTGCATAAGCTTAGAGAATTCCTAGCATAGAGATTCATTAGTAGCACCAAATATTATGTCATCAACATATATTTGAACAACAATAAAACTGGATTTATTGGATTTTCCAAATAAGGTTGTATCAACCTTTTCTCTACTGAATCCATTGTCCATTAAGAATGAACTTATCCTTTCATATAAGCTCTAGGAGCTTGTTTAAGACCATTTAAAGCTTTCTTTAGCTTATATACATGATCAGGTTGGGTTTTCACTTTCAAAACCCGGAGGTTGCATAACATACACTTCCTCACTAATAAGACCATTTTGAAAAGCACTTTTTACATCCATTTGATATAGCATTATACTACGATGTGCAGCAAATGATAATAAGATGCGAATAGCTTCTAGTCTAGCAACTGGTGCAAAAGTTTCAGTATAGTCTATACCTTCTTCCGGAGAGTATCCTTAAGCAACTAATTGAGCTTTATTTCTTACCACTCTACATTTTCATCAAGTTTGTTTCTGTAAACCCATTTGGTTCCATTAACAAATTTGTTCTTTGGTAAAGGTATAAGAGTCCACACTTCACTTCTTTCAAACTGATTCAGCTCTTCCTGCATAGCTAGAATCCAGCCTTCGTCCAGTAGAGCCTCGCCTACTGTCTTTGGTTCTAACTCAGAGATTAATGCAGAATCATCTTGCTCTCTGAATGTAGATCTGGTTCTCAGCTTATCATTAGGATTCCCAATGATTTGATCTTGAGGATGGTAATTCTTAAAGTACCAAGATCTCTGAATATTTTCCTGTTGAGAAGTTGAAGTTTCTGACTCATATTGTTAGGGGTCGTCCATTTGATCATCATGTTTGACATTTGCTTGATTTTCAGAATCCTTGGGATTCAAATCTGCAATAGCTTCATCAAGCTCTGATAATTTCTTATCAGACTGCTTGTCATCAAACTTAACATGTATACATTCTTCTACTACTAAGGTTCTAGAATTATAAACTCTAAACCCTTTTGATGATTCAGAATACCCTAACATAATTCCATTATCTACTTTAGCATCAAACTTACCAAGTTGATCTTTAGTGTTCAATATGAAACATTTACAACCAAAAGAATGAAAGTAAGATATGTTGGGTTTTCGACCATTCCACAATTCATAAGGAGTCTTATTCAAGATTGGTCTAATGTATTCTGTTCTGAATGTAGCAGGTAGTATTAACAGCTTCAGCCCATAAGTGTCTAGTGACAGAGTTGTCATTGAGCATCGTTCTGGCCATCTCTTGAAGAGATCCATTCTTTCTCTCTACCACACCATTTTGCTGTGGCGTTCTAGGTATTGAGAAGTTGTGAAGTATACCACTTTCTTCACAGAACTTTTGGAATAGCTCATTTTCAAATTCTCCCCCATAGTCACTTCTGATTGAAGTGATACACGTGCCTTTTTCATTTTGTACACGTTTGCAGAATACGGAGAAGACCCTAAAAGACTCATCCTTATGAGCTAGGAACATAACCCATGTCCATCTAGTGCAGTCGTCTACTATGACTAGACCATATTTCTTCCCACTGACTGATGTGGTCTAGGATATAGATCACTAACATTTTAGGATCTTTCTTTGATTTCAGTTGCTAAAATTCAAGATCAAACACAAACAAGAACAATAGAATGAAACTTGATCTTCAAGTGAAGAATCAAGAGAAACAAAAGGAGTAGAAGAGAAGAACAATTGATATATGAACTAGAAAGTAAATTGCAAGAATTAAAGTGCAAGAATTAAAGAACAAAGTAGAAAATGGAATAGGTACAAGTGAAGGGGAATGGCGCCACAATTACTATCATCTTTGAGAAGAAGATTGAAATTGATAAGCCAAAGGAGGATTCACCACTTGAATATGGAAAATCAAGATAAGAATCAACGGTTCAACTCATGAACCAAGAAGAGGAGAACTCTCAACTCTCTCTAGAAATCTCAAGTGTGAGAAAAATCAATTGTATTCAAACTTGAAAAATGAATTATATGACATCTATTTATAGGCTCATCCTACTTAAGGTGCAAGCTGGACTAACTTGAAGTGCAAGTTACTCTAGCTTAAGGTGCAAGTAGCGCCCTTTACCTCATCCACCCAAGTGTTGGCTTTGTTTTGGCCCTAATGCCTTCTACTATTATGCTATGGCCCAATAGGCCCAAATCCTAGACTAGTCCTAAGTGCTTTTTGAATAAGCACTTTCAATTACATCAATTCTACTCTATACAAGGTTCCTAGCTCCTACCTTTATTACATGAAGTCTAATCTAAACAAGGGTCCTAGGTCCTATCCCTAACTAGGTGGTCAATAGCTCAATACATAAGAGGTTCAAAGTGAAGCCCTCTTCATAAGGTTGCTTATGAGTCAAGTGATTGACCACCACCTTCTTCAATGTGTCTTGGACTCTTCTAAGCCTTGCCCTTGTCATGGGTCCATGTAGGTCTTCAATGCTAGGTCCTTGGCTTTCTGTATCCATGCCCACATCATACCCTCCTTCTTGAGGAACATTCGTCCACGAATTGTGTTGATCATCATCTGTGTCATTTTCAAAAAGATTTAGATCAGACACATTAAACGTGGCACTAACATTATAATCACCAAGGAGGTCTATTTTATATGCATTATCATTTATTTTCTCCAATACTTGGAAAGGTCCATCACCCCTTGGTAGGAGTTTGGACTTCCTTTGTACAGGAAATCTTTCTTTTCTTAAGTGCACCCATACCCAATGACCTGGTTTGAGTAACACTTGTTTTCTTCCTTTATTTACTTGCCTTGCATTATGCTCCCCTTGTTTTTCAATATTCAATTTTACCTGTTCATGGAGCTTTTTAACAAATTCGGCCTTGGCAAGCCCATCTTGATGCAATAATGTTTGTTCAATGGGTATTGGAAGCAAATCAAGTGGGGTTTGAGGATTAAAACCATAGAATATTTCAAAAGGGGAGTGCTTAGTAGTAGAATGTTGCACACTGTTGTATGCAAACTCAATGAAAGGTAAGCACTCTTCCCAAGACTTTAGGTTTTTCTTGAGCATGGTTCTTAAAAGAGTAGAAAGAGTTCGATTAACCACCTCAGTTTGCCCATCCGTTTGTGGGTGGCAAGTAGTTGAAAGGAGTAATTTAGTTCCAAGTTTGCTCCACAAAGTTCTCCAAAAGTGACTTAAAAACTTTGTATCTCGATCGGATACAATGCTTCGAGGAATCCCATGTAGTCTAATAATTTCCCTAAAGAAAAGGTTTGCTACATGGTAAGTATCATCACTTTTGTGACATGGTAAAAAATGAGCCATCTTGAAAAATCTATCCACAACCACAAAGATTGAATCATTGCCTCGCCTAGTCCTTGGTAACCCCAATACAAAATCCATAGATATATATATCAATCCAAGGAGAAAAGGGACTAGGTAAGGGAGTGTACAACCCATGTGGCTTACTCTTTGACTTTGCCTTCAAACATGCAATGCATTTTTCACATAACTTTTGGACTTGGATTTTCATTTTTGGCCAAAAGAAATGTTCATCCAAAACGTCTAAACACCGAAGTGCCCCATTAATCCCCCTTGATATGCTTCTCTTACCAACAACTCTCTTATAGAATGCCTTGGCACACAAAGTCTTTTGTCTCTAAAAAGGAATCCTTCATTGATGAAATATCCTTTATGTGTCATGGACCCTATTTGAGTGTAAATTGTAGAGAAGTCCAGATCATTTGCATACAATTACTTTATGTGATCAAACCCTAGAAGTTTAGTTTCAAGTGTTGAAAGTAAGGTATGTCTACGTGAAAGTGCATTGGCTACAACATTGCTTTTACCTTGTTTTTGTTTAATCACATAAGGAAATTGTTCTATGAATTCTATCCATTTGGCATGTCTCTTGTTTAATTTTCCTTGCCCCTTTAAGTGTTTTAATGATTCATGATCACTATGAATTACAAATTCCTTGGGAAAGAGATAGTGTTTCCAAACTTTGAGACTCCTTACTAGGGCATAGAGTTGTTTATCATAAGTGGAATAGTTCAAATGTGCCCCCGCAAGTTTCTCACTAAAGTAAGCAATGGGGTGTCCTTCTTGAAGCAAAACGGCCCCAATGCCCACATTAGAAGCATCGCACTCTATCTCAAAAGATTTCACAAAATTTGGAAGCGCGAGAATTGGTGCATTAGTCAATTTTTCCTTTAAGGTGTTGAAGGAATTTTCTTGGTCTTGACCCCAATGAAATGGCACATTTTTCTTTAAAACCTCATTAAGAGGACTTGCCAAAGTGCTAAAGTCTTTGCCAAATCTCCTATAAAAACTAGCCAATCCATGGAAACTCCTAACATCTCCAACATTTTTAGGTGTTGGCCAAGTTTGGATGGCCTTTATTTTTTCCTCATCTACTTGCACACCTTGTTCACTAACAACATAGCCCAAAAATACCACTTTGGTGTTGTAAAAAGTGCATTTCTCAAGGTTGGCAAATAGTTTCTCTTTTCTTAGAGCTAACAAAACACTTTTCAAATGTTCAAGATGGTCACTTAGTGTTTTGCTATATATCAAAATGTCATCAAAATAGACAACCACATACTTTCCTAAGAATTCTCGAAGGACATGATTCATGAGCCTCATGAATGTACTTGGAGCATTAGTGAGACCAAAAGGCATCACAAGCCATTCATAAAATCCATACTTAGTTTTAAAAGAAGTTTTCCACTCATCTCCTTCTCTAATTCTTATTTTTTGGTAGCCACTTGTTAGGTCAATTTTGGAAAAGATTTGGGACCCATGTAGCTCATCTAACAAATCATCTAATCGTGGTATTGGATGTCTATATTTGATGGTTATGTTATTGATGGATCTACAATCCGTGCACATTCTCCATGTACCATTTTTCTTTGGTACTAAAATAACGGTCATTGCACATGGAGAAAGTGATTCTCTTATCCATTCTTTTTCTAACAATCCTTCAACTTGCCTTTGAATTTCTTTTGTTTCTTCGGGATTGCTCCTATAGGCCGGCCTATTAGGAAGAGATGCACTAGGAATTAAGTCCATTTGGTGCTCAATCCCCCTCATAGGTGGCAAACCTTTAGGAAGCTCTTTTGGAAAAACATCTTTAAACTCATCCAAAAGAAACTCAAAGGGTTTTGGTAAAGAAAGAGATGTGGTAGAATTTTCACATTCATTTTTTGTGTAAAGTAAAAACAATGGTTGATGTGTCAATAACAATATCTTTACTTCCTTTTCTTTTAGAAATAAGCATTCTTTACCATCTTTTTCTTTACCTTTTTGGTTTTCAAAAACATTTTGCCCACCTGTGCCATTTGCCTTTTTTATATTTTCCTGTGGCACACTATTTTCTTTATTTATTTCTTTTCCACTCTTGGCTTTTCTCTCAAGCTCCCTTTTTTCTCTCATTTTCTTTTGGTCCTCACCAATTTCTTTAGGAGATAAAGGTACAAGAGTAACTTTTTTATTGTGGTGCATGAAAGTAAATCTATTGGAAAGGCCATCATGTATCACTTTCCTATCATATTGCCATGGCCTTCCTAGCAAAACATGTCCCGCTTCCATAGGCACCACATCACATATCACTTCATCATGATAAGAGCCAATAGCAAAACTCAACAACACTTGTTGGTTCACCGAGATTTCACCCCTCTCACTTAGCCATTGTAATTTGTATAGTCCAGGGTGTGGATTGGTTTTGAGACCAAGTTTGGTCACTGAGACACCCCGCTGTGCCTCGGTGTTTTATTTGGAAATAAACTTGATTATTTTGTTCTTATTCTTAAACTTAACATGAAAATAAGGCGGAATTAAAACTTAAATTATTAAGTAAACATATTCATGTAGAATAGGAATAAGAAAACATGACCACATTAAACATATGTAAGTGCAATCAGAGTTAAACAAAACACTGTTTTAGGGCGTCCCGACAATAGGAGCCCTAACAGGTGTACAAGTTATACAAAACGTAAAAGCTGAAAAAGATAAAGCGTCGTGACACGGACGCACTGGCCATAACTAGGACTAGACCCTACTCATCATGGGTCACAGCTCGTCCTCCGGCATCCGGCTCGTAAGGAGTTCCGTCCAGCTCCTCCTCGTTCGGCTCATCAACAGGATCTTTGAACACGAACCATAAAAGATAGAACAAAGCAAAGAAAAGTACAGGGGATAAGAAACATGCTATCATCAAAAGCGGAAAAGATTCATAGTAAACTAAACAGTAGTGATTCTTGATCGATCGTCCAAGCGACACGTCCCAATCCCGGTGCACATCCTTAGTCATGTTGAGATGCTAAATGCTGCGCAATGACACTCCTAGTGGCACGAAGCTCCCGGTGCATACCCCGATCGTGGGTACTCATGCTAAGCATGACACTATAGCTGCACGATGGTCCCGGTGCACACCTCAACCATGGTAAGAACGCTGACACTAAGCGTGACACTATAGCTGCACGATGATCTCGGCGCACACCTCAACCACTCCCGGAGGTGCTCATGCAAAGCAATGACGCTCATAGCTACACTTGTTAAGTTTACCCTTGGACGGTCCCACAAGGACTTCGGTTGTAGAAACAACCCAACTCATGAACCTCACAGACTCTTATGGTCGTAACCTAGTGCCTTAACCTCAGATCAAAACCTCAACACAAGCTCTAAGTCAAAATACCTCATTATCACAAATTATTTAGGTTAGGCACCTCTAACAGTCATTATGATCCTCGCACCCAAAACAACTCATCTCTTAAACATCACATATATCATCACTTATCCACTAAGCATACAGTACACCAAACAGATCATGCATCATATAGAACAATTTAAGATATTCCAAACATAAACATGGCATACAACCAATTCAGTATAAATAATAAAAACAGATCATCCATCAACAGTTAATAAATATCAACCTAATATCGATAAACCTACAATCCCTGAATCACTATGGGTGTTTCAAAAGCAATTTAAAGTGATTTTGGTCTTGTCGATTATTCGACTACTAGTAGGGTTTAGCTCGCCCTACATAATTACTAGATAATTTACTACTTATCGATTCCGACGATAGGTTGGTTCTTTCCCCCACCTGAGTGATCACCGAAGGTTTGAGCCCGCAGCTCCTCGTTATCCGATCGATATGTGTTAACACCACCTTCAACCATACAACATAAAATAACCAAATCAAACAAACTCATCCTTATTTTTGAAAGCCTAGACTCGGCCTTGTATGACAAAAATAGGCTAGGGTTTTCAAATCGACACAATCTCTTAGATCAATGATCTTAGAGTATTAAGGAGTAGGAATCAAGTACTAGTTTTCATAAACCAAATCAAAAACATTTTATTTTCTTTAGTGCAAGTTTCGGCCAACATAAATAAATTGGCTAAAAATTTCTAAACTTTCCAATCTCTCTAGGCTAGCATCCATACATAGTAAGGAGCTTGAAACCATGATCATTTAGGAAAATGAAAACAAAACATCCTAGGTCCATAAACCTTAGGTTTCGGCCATCATAGGATTTTTAAACTAGAAATCTTTAAATCATCCAATCTTTTAGACATAGCATCCTCTGATATTAAGGAGCTCAAATCTATAATCATTTTGGAAGAGAAACAACTTAAAACGTTCCAATCTTCTTAGATATAGCATCCTTTCACATAAGGAGCTTTAATCCATAATCATCTTAGAAAATAAAAACAACACATCCTAGGTCCAAAACAAATGAGTTTCGGCCATCATAGGAAACTCAATGAAAAAGATTTAAACTTTCCAATCACTTTAGACATAGCATCCTTTATCATAAGGAGCTTTAATCTATGATCATTTTGGAAGAAAATAAAACTTACCATTTTTGCCAAAAACTATTAAAGTTTCAGCCTTGGTATGAAATAAAGGTTAGAAATCTTCAAACTTTCCAATCTCTTGGATTTAGCATCCTTATACATCAAGGAGCCATAGTCCATGATCATTTTGGAAAAACAACTAAACATTTTTACCTTAACCTCTTAAAGTTTTGGCCTTTTCATGAAAAATGTGTAAAAAGCTTTAAACTTTCCAATCACTTAGACATAACACCCTTTAGTATAAAGGAGCCTTTGTCAAGATCATCTTGGAAATGAAACTCAAATACAAGTTCATACAAGCAAAAGTTGAAACAAAACCTCCTAGGCCACTTTTGTTAGGTTTCGGCCATCCTTGGAGAGAAGAGGTAGAAATTTTTGTTTGGCACAAGCTCATAGTATGTGAAAATAGAGGTTAATACAAGACTATAGAAAGTGGTTTCAACTCAAACAGAGTTTTCTACCATTTTTAAGAGATTTTAGAAGTTTGAAAGGTTAAAGAAAACATAAAGCATAACTATGAAAATAAAGACAAGAACTTGAAAATAAACTACATAGGAGTATTACCCTCAACAAGATGAACAACTTTGATGAAGTAACCAAGTGCAAAAGCTAAGTAAAAAAATTAGAGCTTTAGTAGAAGGAAGAAGAAGAAATGAAAAGTGTAAGTGTTAATGGAGTTTTGGAGAAGAAAAAGTGAGTGAATGAAGATGAAGTGAGTTTATATAGATAGGGGGGAGAGAAGCACGAAATTTGTGAGGAAGGGAGGTGCTTGGAGAGCAAGTTTGGTCTTAAGGCTTGTTGAGGAAGTTTAGAGGTATGGGAGGTATGGTGGGGAGGTATGGTTGGGGAGAGAAATTGGTTGAAAAAGTAAGATTTTGAAAAAATGAGTGATGGTGGTTACTATTTGCCATCACATCATGTCTCTTCTAGTCCTTTCCTTTCCTTTGTGCTCTGCTCCATCGCGTATCAGATGACTTCCCCGATCGTATTTCCCGACGATTTCGCCCGGGTAATACTTAGAATTTGGCCCTGAACGAGATTTTATGAAAATCTCCATACCCACACAAAACATCCTAAAAAAACTAACCATCTCGTTCACGAGTCAAAATTATGTTTCCGGCTCAGTAAAATTATATTGGTAGAGAAAATGCAGACCGGCTTTCGTCTGAATTTTCAGCCGAAAATTTTATTGTGAGCTATTATCATAAGATAGATCAAAAATATGATTTTTATTTTATTAAAAACATTTTCTAAACTTGATATTAAAATATAATTACGTATATTTTAATTAATCAACCGCATACTGAAAATCAGGCTGTTACAGTCACCAATCTTTGGCTAGCTACATTGGTGCAACTTCCTCCATCAATTATCAATGCACATAATTTTCCATTCACCATGCACCTGTTAAGTCTCCAAAATGTCTGTGTGCATTTCCCTAAGTTTTGATGAAAACTAAACATTGGATAATGATTTAATTAACCTACTTTGTTGTTGCTAACCTGTCTACTTAGTGTACAGATCATAATAATAAGACTCACCTGTCTATCCACATGAATGACAACCTGTCCGGATAAGCAAAAGGCAACTCGTCTGCTGACTAGGATTGTTGACTTTCTGCAATTTAGTTTTAACCTCTCTCTGCTATATTCTCATACTCGTCCAAAGTTCTCAGACAGGAACTCGAGTACAAAAAGCTTTTGGAAGTTGTCCCCTCATACAGAAGACTCTGATTCTCTCTTTCACGCTTATCAAGAAATTCAGAAGGTCATTCTCACAAGCAACCTAGGAAGTCAGAGATAACATCCAGTTTAAGAATGTTTCCAACATGCTTTATTCCCTAGTACTCGTGGTTATTACACGAAAAGGGAAATATACTCTGCAAAGTACAAAAGCATTCTCCATAACTCTGATTTGGCTACTGCACGATGCATAAAGCCATGATCCTTCATGTTAGAGTACAACCAACGTTCCTATTGCATTTAATGGCTGCCCAGAACGACTCTATTACATTTAATGAAGCTCTGCTTGAAGCCATCGTTGGAAGGAATGTCTCTAACGGATATTAAATGTTTGAAGGCTATAAATACAGAAGTCCTTGAAGATGAACACATCAGAGATGACAACAAAGCATTAAAGAGCCATAACTCTATTCATTTAAGTCTTCATTCTTTCAATCTGTATTCTTCAATCATTTGAAATTATTACGCAGTCTTTCCTAAGTCTACATTTAATCCACTCTCTGAGTGTTAGTGAAAGAACTGTTTGTCTGATTGTATTTATTACAAACAAACTTCTCAAAACAAACCTGTGTGAGCTTGAAGAGGCTAAGTGAGCAAAGAATACTTGTCTTGGAGCCTGAAGAGGCTAGGTGTGCAAACAATACTTGGAGTCTGTAACCTGATCAGTTACAGTGGATAAAACTTGGTGTTGCCAAGAACTGGACATAACTCTTTGTGTTAAAGAGTGAACCAGGATAAACAACTGTGTTAATCTCTCTTCCCTTAAACTCTTTAGTTGTTTTGATTATATTATCTGCTTTCTAATTAAGGAATTAAACGTGTGAATATCGAGCTTGTTTTCCATTTGCATGATTGTGTATTTTTCTGTCAAAATACACTAGACAGGTTACCTGTCTGTGTAAGCTGTTTTACACTTGTCTCAACCTAGGTTCTATGTGCGAAAAGTTTTCAACTTTATCTTAATATCTGATAAACACAATTCAACCCCCCTTCTCGTGTTTTTAGTTGTCTATTTCAGTTGGTATCAAAGCTCAGCCTCTGGGTTGAGCATCTAACAGTGTAGAGGTAAAAGGTCCTGAAGAATAGACATGACTGCTGGAGCTAGTGGGAGCCACCAGACTGAAGGAGCTTCCTTAACCAGACCTCCATTCTTCAATGGAGAAAATTACAACTATTGGAAAGATAGATTTCAATGGTTCATTCTATCTACAAACTCTGATCTCTGGGATGTCATCACAGATGGTCCATTCATTCCTAAAAATGATGACAACACTGACAAGCCAAAAGCTCAGTGGACCCCCGCAGAAAAGACAAAATGGGAGCTGAATCACAAAGCCAGATACAACATCATTTGTGCTCTCAGTCCTGTAGAATTTGAAAAAGTTTGTGCCTGTGATTCTGCTAAAGAAATATGGGACACTTTAGCTGTTACACATGAAGGAACAACCAAAGTTAAAGAATCAAAAATTGCCATACTTGTCAGAAAGTATGAACTGTTTCTCATGGAGGAAGGAGAATCTGTTGCTCAGATGATAGGAAGATTCCAAACTATCATCAATGGCCTAAAGTCTCTTGGCAAAGTTTACTCTAATGCTGAGAAAGTTGGAAAGATACTAAGGAGTCTACTTAAGCAGTGGAGACCTTTGGTAACTGCTATCTCTCAAGCCAAGGATCTTACTTCCTTGACTATGGATGAACTTCTTGATACACTCACTGTTCATGAGCAAGAACTTGGAGATGAAATCACAACAAAGAAGGGCAAGTCAATTGCTCTGAAGGCTGATCAAAAGTCTTCAAAGGCTTCTAAAGCTCTGAAGGCAGACGAGTCATCCAGCGATGTTGACCTGTCTGAACCCGAGGATTTTGAAAGTGGTGAAGAGTTATCTCTTCTAACCAGAAAGATAAAGCTTCTCTTACAGAAAAAGAAGTTCAGAAAGGATAAGCCATTCAGAAAGTTCAACAAGGACAAGAACTTCAAAGAATCCATTTCAACAGACAAGAGTTCAATTGTCTGCTATGAGTGTAAGAAGCCAGGGCACATCAAAGCTGAATGTCCTCAACTCAAGAAAGCCCCTTTTAAGAAGTTCTTCAAAAAGAAGAAGAAAGGGATGATGGCTACTTGGGAAGATCTGGAGTCAACATCTTCTGATGAAGAGACAGAGGAAGAAGCTAAACTCTGTCTGATAGCCAACACTGACTGAGATTCAGATAATGAGGTACATCCTGACTATGAGGAATTTCTTGATGCCTATGAGGAATTGCTGGAGGAATCCAACTGCTTATCTAAGGCTTTCAAATCCCTCAAGAGAGAGTATGTTAAGCTTCTCAGTGAGCATAAACAGAAATCTCAAGAGTGTGAGAAGTTTGCCAAAGAGAACAGTGAGCTGAAGACTGAAAAGTCTAATGAAGCTAAGATCTCTAGTGAAACATCACAATCTGAAAAAGTTGAAAAACTTTAACAGAAATTGGAAGAGCGCACTTCTGATCTTGCCAAATTTGTTAATGGTAGAGATAATCTGACTAAGCTGCTTGGTTGTCAGAGGCACTCCCTTAACAAAGAAGGTATTGGATATGTCTATCAGACACATCATAAAGTATCAACTAAAAACTCTAAAGTGTCTGATAAATCTACTTTCATTAAATCCATATCTGTCTGTAACTTCTGTGGAAAAACTGGACATGTTATGTCTAGGTGTATTCATAAGAAAAGAAGGAAGTCTTCACAGACTCCTGAAACTAACAGAAAAGGACCCAGAAAATTATGGGTACCAAAGGAACAAATAATCTCTATTGCAGATGTCCTCAACAGGACAAAGAAAACACCACTGCTGGTACCTGGACAGTAGTTGCTCGCGACACATGAGAGGAGAAAGGTCTATGTTCCTAGACCTCTAACTTAAGAAAGGAGGATATGCGGCATTTGGAGGAAATCAGAAAGGGAAGGTTATAGGCATTAGTACTATTGGTGGTAAACCTCCTCTTCCCTCTATATCTAATGTTCTTATGGTTAAAGGATTAAAACACAATTTGCTTAGCATAAGTCAATTATATGACAGTGGATATGATGTCTCCTTTACCAAGGATTTATGCATACTTAAAAACCTCAGTGACAAAACCCTCTTTTCAGCTAAAAGGCAACAAAATTTGTATAAGATTGAACTCACTGACCTCTCAGATCAAAGTGCAACCTGTCTTATGTTTAAAGAGGATGAAAGATGGTTATGGCATAAGAAACTAGGACATGTTAGTATGAAACTAATTTCAAAATTGAAAATGGTTAACCTTGTGAGAGGGTTGCCTGATACTATTTTTAAGAAAGATGTTTTGTGTGATGCATGTCAGAGAGGTAAACAAGTAAAATCAAGTTTCAAATCTACAAACCAAGTATCAACCTCTAAACCTCTTCAGTTGTTACACATTGATCTGTTTGGACCAGTTAGTGTTGCTAGCTTGGCTAGAAGAAAATATGGATTTGTCATAGTTGATGACTATTCTAGATATATATGGGTACTTTTCTTAACCCACAAGGATGAGCCTTTTAAGGCTTTCACGCTTATCAAGAAATTCAGAAGGTCATTCTCACAAGCAACCTAGGAAGTCAGATATAACATCCAGTTTAAGAATGTTTCCAACATGCTTTATTCCCTAGTACTCTTGGTTATTGCATGGAAAGGGAAATATACTTTGCAAAGTACAAAAGCATTCTGCACAACTCTGATTTGGCTACTGCACGATGCATAAAGCCATGATCTTTCATGTTAGAGTACAACCAACGTTCCTATTGCATTTAATGGCTACCCAGAACGACTCTATTGCATTTAATGAAGCTCTGCTTGAAGCCATCGTTGGAAGGAATGTCTCTAATGGATATTAAATGTTTGAAGGCTATAAATACAGAAGTCGTTGAAGATGAACACATCAGATATTACAAAGCATTAAAGAGCCATTACTCTGTTCATTCAATTCTTCATTCTTTCAATCTGTATTCTTCAATCATTTGAAGTTATTACGCAGTCTTGCCTAAGTCTACATTTAATCCACTCTCTGAGTGTTAGTGAAAGAACTGTTTGTCGGATTGTATTTATTACAAACAAACTTCTCAAAACAAACCTGTGTGAGCCTGAAGAGGCTAAATGAGCAAAGAATACTTGTCTTGGAGCCTGAAGAGGCTAGGTGTGCAAACAATACTTGGAGTCTGTAAACTGATCAGTTATAGTGGATAGAACTTGGTACTGCCAAGGACTGGACGTAACTCTTTGTGTTAAAGAGTGAACCAGGATAAACAACTATGTTAATCTCACTTCCCTTAAACTCTTTAGATGTTTTGATTATATTATCTGCTTTCTAATTAAGGGGTTAAACGTGTGAATATCGAGCTTGTTTTCCATTTGCATGATTGTGTGTTTTCCTGTCAAAATACACTAGACAGGTTACCTGCCTGTGTAAGCTGTTTTATGTGACACCCTTCTACCCCGCATGTTATCAGGCATTTAAGAATAAAAATAATAATAAGAAAAACATGCATTTAACTGAATTAAATAAAATAATTGTCCGTGGGTAGAAAAGTCCCACATGAACTCGTTTACAGCGCGGAAAATAACAAAATGAGTTTAATCAAATAAAAACATCATCAAATAAATAACCCAACCCCGATGTCACAATTCAGAGCTGGTATAACCGTTCCGGAAATAAATCCTCGGAATACAACTGGAAACAACTATCTAAACTAAAACAACCCTACTATGAGTGGCGGCTCCTCAGAGTCACTCCTCTCCGGGCTGCTCGTCATCCTCTGCAAATGCCGATCAGGCCAAACACAAACAATACAGGGAGTAAGATTTATGTAATCATATAAACAACAGGGGAATAGTACGCAAGG
The DNA here is from genome assembly GCA_035048595.1 of Echinosophora koreensis. Lineage (NCBI taxonomy): Eukaryota > Viridiplantae > Streptophyta > Magnoliopsida > Fabales > Fabaceae > Echinosophora > Echinosophora koreensis. The sequence continues at coordinate 1,356,312 of JAPCYP010000061.1, read as the reverse complement.
TAAACATACACATAAGCATACATCAACATCCAACAGCATCATAACAATCAAGTATGCTATGCTATGCAATGCATCAACTACTCCGCTACTCCAACTATGCATGTGGATCCAAACTAACTCAGGATGAACGACTTTGGAGTTACATATCCGTATTGGCCATAAAAGCACCAACACCGGCAGTTCACCAAACCTTGGGTGAACCCCATGGATAGCCAACGCATCAAACCGTGGATGCCTCATCACGGGGGGCCTCGGTCACCAAACCTTGGGTGACCTACCGTGGATGGCCAGATCACCGTACTCTCGGGCAATCTCCTCTTTGTCGAACCTCCCCCATCAACTACTCCAATGCTTTATGCAAATGGCACAACAACAAACAATCTCAACCACCTCCTTGCTTGGGCCATGAAGCTCCCAAGACTTTCAACATCAACTCAACGTAACCTTAGACCCAAACCGTGGGGTTAGGGCTCCCTTGGCCAATAAGCACCAAGGTTCAACTCAACGTGCTTGGGTCTATAAGCACCCAAGACCTCAACTTACCAACGTGCGGTAACCCAACGGATACCGACTTAACATTTGATTATCTAATTATCTTATATAATTAATAACCAAGTTGTCTAATCTTTATCTTTGATTAATTATCTCAACTTATCATCATAGGGGAATGGGGTTTTAAAACCCCTTAAGTCCTTTAATTGTATCACTGTCCAGGGGGTCAGCACGGTCGTGCTTAGACCCTAGCACGGTCGTGCTTGGACACGTGAGGGCGTGCTGCCCTTTTAAGTGAAGCACGGTCGTGCTTCACACTCAGCACGGTCGTGCTCAGCAGCACGATCGTGCTGTTTAACCTGCTTGGCCGTGCGGAGCAGCGCGGCCATTTTCCAGAATTTGAGTGGGAGCACGGTCGTGCTCCCTGTTCAGCACGGTCGTGCTCAATGTACGACTGCACTGTTCTGGGCAAGGACAGAAGCCAAGTTCTAACTAAATTATTTAGGGATTAAACCCCTAATCTTAATGCGTTTATTATGCCTAAATATTCCGTTAAACAGTGTTGTCAACATGCACTCATCATAACAGCAACCACAATAACAGCCAACCATTCAACAATATTATGTCAATAACAACATGGCATCATATCTATAGACAACCATCATGCGCAAGGCATATAACAATCAGATAACAATCAGAAACATATTGTCATAGACTAACACTACATCATCACAGACATACATATAATAGCACCGGGGTCATAGGGAACCCCGTTACCTTACACTACCCACTGCCTAATGAAAACAATCCCACTTCTCCCCATACCTGGATTGAAGGTAGCTCTATCAACCAACGTGTGCTCCTAACTGCAACCGGTTCCTTCCCAACGGCTTAACCCAAAGAACCTTAAACAAAAGAACACAACCAGATTAGTTCCCTACTCAAAATAAAGAAGGAAACCACAAGGGGAAGGGAAACCATTACCTCTAGACCAAGGTAGAACCACTAATCTCCCTAAACTGCTTCCAAAACTCCACTACGGCGATGAACGAAGGAGAAACGGTGCAAGAAGGAGTTCTGGCCGCAGCTGCACCAAAAACAGGGTTTCACGTCAAACCCTCGGGTCTGTTTACGTATATAACGTTCGGACCAGAGCACGGTCGTGCTCCACTTAACGTCAGCGAGACGCGGTCCACGCATTGAGCACGGGCGTGCTCACTATTGAGCACGGTCGTGCTCAACTTAAAATCAGAAACACGCTTCTGACTTTAAGCACGGGCTTGCTGGCTGATGAGCACGAGCATGCTCATGTACCAGAAAGGGACTTTTAGGCTAAAATCCCACTTAGCCCTTAACCAACAAATTAAAATAAATAAACTAGCTTGAGGAAACATTTTAAGAAAAACAGGGTGTTACAATTCCACCCCCCTTATAAAAATTTCGTCCTCGAAATTTCCACGTACCTCAAACGAAAAGATGCGGATACGCCTCCATCATCTGACTCTCGAGCTCCCAGGTAGCGCTTTCCTCAGTTGCCCCGCTCCAAACTACTTTAACCAAAGGAATCTCCTTGCCTCTTAGCTGCTTCACCCTCCTATCTTCGACTCGAAGGGGTAACACCTCAAATGTCAAGTTCTCTTTTAACTGTATTGTATCAGGAACTATCACGTGACTAGGGTCATGGATGTACTTCCTGAGTTGAGACACATGAAAAACGTTGTGGAGATTTGACAAGAACGGGGGTAAGGCTATTTGGTAGGCGACTTCGCCGACTCTTTTAAGGATTTGGTAAGGACCAATGAACCTCGGAGTAAGTTTCCTCGCCTTCATCACTCTACCAACCCCAGTCGTCGGGGTAACTCTCAAGAATACATGATCGCCTTCCTGGAATTCGAGCGCCTTCCTCCTTTTATCATGGTAGCTCTTCTGCCTACTCTGTGCAACTCTCATCTTTTCCTGAACTAACCTGATCTTCTCAGTTGTTTCCTGGACTATCTCTGGCCCTAGCACCACACTATCACTAGGTTCACTCCAACACAAGGGTGTCCTACATCTCCTCCCATATAGAGCTTCATAAGGTGCCATCCCAATGCTGGAATGGAAGCTGTTGTTGTAGGTGAACTCTATTAGGGGCAAAAACTTGTCCCAACTTCCAGACTGTTCTAACACACAAGCCCTCAACAAGTCCTCTAAGGACTGGATGGTTCGCTCAGACTGCCCATCAGTCTGTGGGTGGTAAGCTGAACTAAGCCTAAGCTTTGTCCCTAAAGCCTCTTGCAAACTATTCCAAAACCTAGAGGTAAACCTCGGGTCTCTATCTGAAACTATGCTAGAGGGTACACCATGAAGCCTAACTATCTCCCTGATGTACAGCTTAGCTAACTTCTCCAATGGATACTCCATATTCATCGGAATGAAATGGGCAGACTTAGTCAGTCTATCCACAACAACCCATATAGCCTCAAAACCAGCTGGAGTCCTAGGAAGTCCAGACACAAAATCCATGGAGATACTATCCCATTTCCACTCTGGGATACTCAAAGGTTGCAACTTACCCGAAGGCCTTTGGTGCTCTATCTTAGCCTTCTGACATACTAGGCACGCATACACAAACTCAGCTACATCCTTTTTCATCCTAGGCCACCAAAACATCCTCTTAAGGTCCTGATACATCTTAGTGGCACCTGGGTGCACACTCAATCCACTCCTATGACCTTCTTCTAAGATCAACTTCTTAAGCTCAGGAACATCTGGCACACAAACTCTATCTTTGAACCTCAAAATGCCATCACTGCCATCCTTAAAACTTAGGTCTCTACCCTGAGCGAGCAACTCTCGCTGGTCTAAGAGATACTTATCTAACTTCTGACCCTCTCTAATCTCATCCATCAAACTGTTGGTAACCTTTAAGGTACCAAGCCTAATACTCTTAGGGGTAAACTCGCAAGCTAGACTAAGGTCTCTAAATTCCTCAATCAAATCCATCTCCCTAACCATCAAAGCGGAGACATGTAGGGTTTTCCTACTCAAGCCATCAGCCACCACATTGGCCTTTCCTGGGTGATAGGTCAGCTCGAAGTCATAATCCTTTAAAAACTCCATCCACCTACGCTGCCTCATATTCAACTCCTTTTGATCAAAGAGATACTTCAAACTCTTATGATCACTGAAGACCTCAAACCTCACTCCATACAGGTAATGCCTCCAGATCTTTAAGGCAAATACCACAGCTCCTAACTCTAGGTCATGGGTAGGGTAGTTCTTCTCATGGGTTTTCAACTGCCTAGAAGCGTAAGCAACTACCTTACCATTCTGCATCAGCACACCACCTAACCCTTGCTTAGAAGCATCGCAGTAAACTACGAAGGGTTCACTAGGATCTGGCAAAACTAACACTGGTGCTGACGTCAACCTATTCTTAAGGGTTTGGAAGCTCTCTTCACACTTAGAGTCCCACACAAACAACTGTCCCTTCTTGGTGAGACGGGTTAAGGGTAAAGCTATCTTAGAGAAACCTTCTATGAACCGCCTATAGTACCCGGCTAACCCCAAGAAACTCCTAATCTCGGTTACAGACTTCGGCGCTTCCCACTGAAGCACCGTCTCTACCTTAGCTGGGTCCACTGCTATGCCACCCTTAGAGATGACATGTCCTAAGAAGCTCACTTCCTCTAACCAGAACTCACACTTAGACAACTTAGCATACAACTGCTTTTCCTTAAGGGTCTGCAAGACAACCCTCAGGTGTTCCTCATGTTCCTCCTTACTCTTGGAGTACACTAAGATGTCATCTATGAACACTACCACAAACTTATCCAAGTAAGGGTGAAAGGTCTTGTTCATGTAGTCCATGAAGACCGCAGGAGCATTGGTCACACCGAAGGGCATAACCAAATACTCATAGTGACCATATCGCGTCCTAAACGCTGTCTTCGGGATGTCCTCAGACTTAACCCGAATCTGATGGTACCCTGATCTCAAATCTATCTTTGAAAAGACGCAAGCGCCCATCAACTGGTCCATAAGATCATCAATCCTAGGGAGGGGATACCGATTCTTTATGGTCACATTGTTGAGCTGTCGAAAGTCGACACACAACCTCATACTACCATCCTTCTTCTTCACCAACAACACAGGTGCTCCCCACGGAGACACACTCGGCCTAATGAACTGCTTCTTCATCAGGTCCTCTAACTGTTCTTTCAACTTAGCTAGCTCTAGAGGAGACATTCTATAGGGTGCTATGGAGATTGGCCCGGTGCCAGGCACTAAGTCTATGGTGAACTCAACATCTCTCTCTGGGGGTAAGTTATAAACGTCCCCCGGAAACACTTCAGGAAATTCTCGCACAACAGGTAAGCTGGCGACATCAGGAGGGCTGCTCTCTACTTCCAGGGAAGCTAACATCATGTACACTTGGGCTTCGTCTTTCATTGAAGCTTGAACTTGGCTGGCAGAGAGAAGGTCCGGATTCTTAGACTCTTTTGGAGTTCCAAAAATCAGGGTTTTATCAAAACAGTTCAGGAGGACATGGTTGGAAGATAACCAGTCCATACCCAGAATAATATCTAGGTCTTTCAAAGGCAAGCATACAAGATCAGCAATGAATGTCCTATCGTTTATAACTATATGACAGTTCTTGCATGCGTAAGAAGTAGAAACAGGTTTATTTGTAGGTGTAGAAACCAACAAATCATACTCAAGGAAAGTAACAGGCAATTCAAGACTCTTGACCCTATCATGCGATATGAATGAATGAGTAGCACCCGAATCATACAACACAGTTAATCGAGTTCCATCTATAAAACATGTACCTTGAATCAAGTCATCAGACTCGGAGGCTTCAGCTCCACTAAGAGTAAAGACTCTTCCAGTGGTCTTCAGTCGATTGGCTTGAGACTTCTGATTCTTGCTGGCGCTGGGAGGCTCGACCTTGGCTCCTTCACACTCTCGGCTGATGTGTCCTGGCTTGCCACACTTGAAGCAGATAACCTGCGTCTCCTTGCACTGGGATGAGTAGTGATCCGTAGCACCACACTTGCCACACCTCATGGGCCTAGAGACGTTAGAGAACCCGCCTATAAACCCATCCTGCTAAAACTGTGGCTTCTTACCGCTCTGCTTGAAATCTCTGCCGGTCGGAGCATGCCTCTGCTTACCCTTGTCCTTCTGATCAGTCCTCTTGCCACTCTGGCTATCTGACCCTCTGGAACTGGCAGCTCTGAACTGGCTGGCATCCTCGTATATCCTGCACTTGTTGACCAGAATAGGGAAGACTCTGATCTCCTGGTAGCTGATGGCCTGCTTGATCTCAGGTCGGAGTCCAGCCTCAAACTTCACACACTTCGAGCGGTCATCCGTCTCATGCTGGTAGGGAGTGTAGTACCTGGCCAGCTCCTCAAACTTTGCCGCATAGTCACCAACTGACAGTGACCCTTGCCTCAAAGACAAGAATTCCATCTCTTTCTTGTCTCTGATATCCGCTGGAAAGTACTTCTCCAGGAATCTCTGCCTGAACACAGCCCATGTAACCGCTGTGCCCTCAGCCTGCATCCTCTGCCTGTAGTTATCCCACCAGTGCTCTGCCTCCTCGGTCAGCATGAAGGTAGCAAAGATGAGCTTCTGCTGATCGTTGCAATCCATGGCTCTGAAGATCTTCTCTGTCTCCCTCAGCCACAACAAAGCTCCTTCCGGATCGTACGCGCCCTTGAACGACGGAGGGTTGTTCCTCTGGAACTTATCCAGTCCCTGGAACTCAGCTGGCCCACCGTTGTTAGGGTTAACCTGCCCGATAGCATTGGCCAGAAGTGCCAATGCGTCCGCGATCGCCTGATCGTTGCGTCCTCTACCGGCCATTAGTTCCTGTACAAGTCCAACACAACTCTTAATACAGAAACTTAAGCGAGTAAAAGCTACAGGCAACTAACTTAAAACACCATTATCTATACGAGTATAGACAATTCACACAAGAGTCACACAACAGACTCACAACAGACTCATACCACGTCCGAACAAGGTCGAACTGCTCTGACTAAATGTGACACCCTTCTACCCCGCATGTTATCAGGCATTTAAGAATAAAACAAATAATAAGAAAAACATGCATTTAACTGAATTAAATAAAATAATTGTCCATGGGTAGAAAAGTCCCACATGAACTCGTTTACAGCGCGGAAAATAACAAAATGAGTTTAATCAAATAAAAACATCATCAAATAAATAACCCAACCCCGATGTCACAATTCAGAGCTGGTATAACCGTTCCAGAAATAAATTCTCGGAATACAACTGGAAACAACTATCTAAACTAAAACAACCCTACTATGAGTGGCGGCTCCTCAGAGTCACTCCTCTCCGGGCTGCTCGTCATCCTCTGCAAATGCCGATCAGGCCAAACACAAACAATACAGGGAGTGAGATTCATGTAATCATATAAACAGCAGGGGAATAGTACGCAAGGTAAACATACACATAAGCATACATCAACATCCAACAGCATCATAACAATCAAGTATGCTATGCTATGCAATGCATCAACTACTCCGCTACTCCAACTATGCATGTGGATCCAAACCAACTCAGGATGAACGACTTTGGAGTTACATATCCGTATTGGCCATAAAAGCACCAACACCGGCAGTTCACCAAACCTTGGGTGAACCCCATGGATAGCCAACGCATCAAACCGTGGATGCCTCATCACGGGGGGCCTCGGTCACCAAACCTTGGGTGACCTACCGTGGATGGCCAGATCACCGTACTCTCGGGCAATCTCCTCTTTGTCGAACCTCCCCCATCAACTACTTCAATGCTTTATGCAAATGGCACAACAACAAACAATCTCAACCACCTCCTTGCTTGGGCCATGAAGCTCCCAAGACTTTCAACATCAACTCAACGTAACCTTAGACCCAAACCGTGGGGTCAGGGCTCCCTTGGCCAATAAGCACCAAGGTTCAACTCAACGTGCTTGGGTCTATAAGCACCCAAGACCTCAACTTACCAACGTGCGGTAACCCAACGGATACCGACTTAACATTTGATTATCTAATTATCTTATATAATTAATAACCAAGTTGTCTAATCTTTATCTTTGATTAATTATCTCAGCTTATCATCATAGGGGAATGGGGTTTTAAAACCCCTTAAGTCCTTTAATTGTATCACTGTCCAGGGGGTCAGCACGGTCGTGCTTAGACCCTAGCACGGTCGTGCTTGGACACAGTGAGGGCGTGCTGCCCTTTTAAGTGAAGCACGGTCGTGCTTCACACTCAGCACGGTCGTGCTCAGCAGCACGATCGTGCTGTTTAACCTGCTTGGCCGTGCTGAGCAGCGCGGCCATTTTCCAGAATTCGAGTGGGAGCACGGTCGTGCTCCCTGTTCAGCACGGTCGTGCTCAATGCACGACTGCACTGTTCTAGGCAGGGACAGAAGCCAAGTTCTAACTAAATTATTTAGGGATTAAACCCCTAATCTTAATGCGTTTATTATGCCTAAATATTCCGTTAAACAGTGTTGTCAACATGCACTCATCATAACAGCAACCACAATAACAGCCAACCATTCAACAATATTATGTCAATAACAACATGGCATCATATCTATAGACAACCATCATGCGCAAGGCATATAACAATCAGATAACAATCAGAAACATATTGTCATAGACTAACACTACATCATCACAGACATACATATAATAGCACCGGGGTCATAGGGAACCCCGTTACCTTACACTACCCACTGCCTAATGAAAACAATCCCACTTCTCCCCATACCTGGATTGAAGGTAGCTCTATCAACCAACGTGTGCTCCTAACTGCAACCGGTTCCTTCCCAACGGCTTAACCCAAAGAACCTTAAACAAAAGAACACAACCAGATTAGTTCCCTACTCAAAATAAAGAAGGAAACCACAAGGGGAAGGGAAACCATTACCTCTAGACCAAGGTAGAACCACTAATCTCCCTAAACTGCTTCCAAAACTCCACTACGGCGATGAACGAAGGAGAAACGGCGCAAGAAGGAGTTCTGGCCGCAGCTGCACCAAAAACAGGGTTTCACGTCAAACCCTCGGGTCTGTTTACGTATATAACGTTCGGACCTGAGCACGGTCGTGCTTACCATTCAGCACGGTCGTGCTCCACTTAACGTCAGCGAGACGCGGTCCACGCATTGAGCACGGGCGTGCTCACTATTGAGCACGGTCGTGCTCAACTTAAAATCAGAAACACGCTTCTGACTTTAAGCACGGGCTTGCTGGCTGATGAGCACGAGCGTGCTCATGTACCAGAAAGGGACTTTTAGGCTAAAATCCCACTTAGCCCTTAACCAACAAATTAAAATAAATAAACTAGCTTGAGGAAACATTTTAAGAAAAACAGGGTGTTACATTTTACACTTGTCTCAACCTAGCTTCTGTGTGCGAAAAGTTTTCAACTTTATCTTAATATCTGATAAACACAATTCAACCCTGCTTCTCGTGTTTATAGTTGTCTATTTCAGCACCTAGTGTGAAAAATATTCTCTCTTTGGCTCTCATCCTCCTCTTTCACTTTGACTCCTTAGAGTCTTCTTACCATCAAAAGGTCTCCTTCAAGTGGAAAAACTTCATCTTCACCACTCTCATTAGAAGACTCACAAGAAGAGGCACTAGTGACCTCAACATCATCATTACATCTAGAGATCATTGTTCTCTTGTTAGGACATTGTGATGCAATATGTCTTTTTCCTAAGCATTTAAAACATTTAATGTCTCTAGCTCTAGAAGAAGTGGGAATAGAAGTAGAAGGTTTAGAGTTAGTAGATGTGGCCTTGGATCCACTTTTACCATAACCCTCTAATTGTTTGAATGAGCCACCCTCCTTCTTGGAATTGTCCTTCCAAGATGAATTGTTGTTGTTGAAGAAAGGTTTCTTGAAAGACTTCTTCCTCTTTACTTGAGCTTCAACCTTGATTGCATGATGTACTAAATCTTCTAATTCAACATAGTTGTAAATTTCAACCACATCTTGGATGTCTTGGTTGAGTCCACCCAAGAACCTAGACATAGTTGCTTCTCTATCTTCTTCTATGTTTGCTCTAATCAATATGACTTCCAACTCTTTGTAATATTCTTCTACACTCATGCTTCCTTTCCTCAATCTTTGTAGCCTATGGTGTAGGTCTCTAGTATAGCTTGAAGGAACATATCTCTTTCTCATGACTTTCTTCATCTCTCTCCAAGTACTAATGGGTTCCTCATCATACTTTTTCCTCTCTTTACATAATTGATCCCACCAAATTAAAGCATAATCTTGAGATTCTAAACATGTTACTTTTACTTTTTTTTCTTCACTATAATTGTAACAAGAAAATATATGTTCTAATTTGGTCTCCCATTCCAAATAAGCATCGGGATCACTCTTCCCATGGAAGCTAGGGATCTTCACCTTGACATTATGCAACTTGTCATCCTTGTCATGCCTTGTTCCTCAATGTTCATGCCTAGGTCTCCATCTATCAAATCTAGGTCTTTCCTCATGGTTGTCTTCGGAATGTGATGAACCTCTATGAGATTTGGTATGCTTTGATCCTTGTTTGTTCTCAAGTATTTCCAATCTTTCAAACAATCTTTCCATGTGGTTTGTCATTCTATCCAACTTCCGATTCAAGTTCCTTGTTCTTAGTGATAATGTAGGAGAATCTTCAATGTCTTCTTCATGTACGGAAGTCATGGTGCACTTACAAATTCAAAAATTACATACAAAATCCAGCAAATGAAAAATCACACAAAACAAATGAAGATTACACCAATGAGAACAATTACATCACCAAAAATCAAAAGAATTAAGTACAAACGAAACTAGTGACAACTACACTTAAAGAAAAAAGAATTACAAGAAAAATGAAAGTACAAGGACCTCACCACTCACTCACCATTCACTCAAAGATGGTCACTCGTGTATATCACTCAAGTAGACTTTTACCAGATGATTTCACTCTTGTCTCTTTCCACTCAAGAGTTTCCTCCTCAAGGGATCTACAAATTGAAACAAGATTCTCAACTATTAGTCCACAAACAAGTGATAAAGCAACCAATAAGCAAATTAATTTCAAGAGGTCAAGAAAGTGGAAAACAACTAATACAAAACTAATGAAGTTTAGAAGACAAGCAAGAAAAGGTTCAAGAAGAATTGTACACTCAAATTGATGTGAAAAAGACAAGTTGAAAGAGTTCAACAAAGTGTAGCTCAATTTTAATCAAAGTGTTTGTGAACAAATAATGATCAAAGTGAATTGTGCTACACCATATGAAGGATCAATACAAATATAAGCAAGTGGAATGGTGGCGAGTCTTATACCTTTGCTGATTTTTTTTCTTCAGATTTTGCACTTTTGCCCCAAAACTTTGTATATTTACGGTTTTGGCACACTTTTTCTTTTTACACCAATTTTTTTTTTTAAAATTGCAGCCACTTGACTTTTTCTAATTACATTTCCACAACAATTACAATGAAAATTTCGAAATATAAAAAGGATCCTTCAAGCATGAACAAACTTGAACAACATTGGTGTAATACTTGGAAATTTGAACAATTGGAGTAGTGTCCAATAAATTTCCAAGTAATGAGCACAAATCAAGTAATTAGAGACCTAGATCTTTCATTCAAGTGGATGATAAACACATCATTTCCACAATTTGAATTTCATGAAGATCCATTAGGTTCTAAAAATTTGAAATCATTAAAGCACTTTTGATTAAAATTTGAATCAATCTTACTATTGTGAATTGAAATTTGAATTTGAATTTTCAATTTGTTCAAAATCACAAAGTAAGGCAAATAGATCTATGCTTGAATTTTCAAGAAGCAACCAAAATCACATGTGATGGAAGAGCACATGCAAGAATTGGAGCCAAAATTTTGAAAGTGAAAATGTGGAGGGAAAAAATTTTCACCAAAAAATCAAACAAGATCAATTCAAACACATTTCAAATTCTAGATCCATGATCACATTTTTTTCAAATTGAATTTCATCATCCAAATTCAAGTGATTAATGGCATCACTATGGATGAAATTTTCATCATAATATTGGCTCCAACTCAAAGATCATCATAGAATTTGAAAATTTTGATCAAAAATTCAAAACAATTGAAGATCAAAGATCTAGCTCTAGATACCACTTGATGTGATCTAGGATATAGATCACTAACATTATAGGATCATTCTTTGATTTCAATTGCTAAAATTCAAGATCAAAACACAAACAAGAACAATAGAATGAAACTTGATCTTCAAGTGAAGAATCAAGAGAAACAAAAGGAGTAGAAGAGAAGAACAATTGATATATGAACTAGAAAGTAAATTGCAAGAAGTAAATTGCAAGAATTAAAGTGCAAGAATTAAAGAACAAAGTAGAAAATGGAATAGGTAGAAGTGAAGGGGAATGGCGCCACAATTACTATCATCTTTGAGAAGAAGATTAAAATTGATAAGCCAAAGGAGGATTCACCACTTGAATACGGAAATTCAAGATAAGAATCAATGGTTCAACTCCTGAACCAAGAAGAGGAGAACTCTCAACTCTCTCTAGAAATCTCAAGTGTGAGAAAACTCAATTGTATTTAAACTTGAAAAATGAATTACATGATTTATAGGCTCATCCTACTTAAGGTGCAAGCTAGACTAACTTGAAGTGCAAGTTACTCTAGCTTAAGGTGCAAGTAGCGCCCTTTACCTCATCCACCCAAGTGTGGGCTTTGTTTTAGGCCTAATGCCTTCTACTATTATGCTATGGTCCAATAGGCCCAAATCCTAGACTAGTCCTAAGTGCTTTTTGAATAAGCACTTTTTATTACATCAATTCTACTCTATACAAGGTTCCTAGCTCCTACCTTTATTACATGAAGTCTAATCTAAACAAGGGTCCTAGGTCCTATCCCTAACTAGGTGGTCAATAGCTCAATACATAGGAGGTTCAAAGTGAAGCCCTCTTCATAAGGTTGCCTATAAGTCAAGTGATTCACCACCACCTTCTTCAATGTGTCTTGGACTCTTCTAAGCCTTGCCCTTGTCATGGGTCCATGTAGGTCTTCAATGCTAGGTCCTTAGCTTTGTGTGTCCATGCCCACATCACTGACAGAGGCAGTCCTTGTTGGTCCAAATAGATCAAGGTGTAGCAACTTTAGTGGTCTATTGGTACTAACAACATTCTTAGATTCAAAAGAACCATTGACTTGTTTTCCCTTTTGACATGCATCACAGAGAGCATCAGATTTGAACTTAAGGTTTGATAATACTCTCCCGAGGTTATGCTTATTTAGCTTTGAAATAATTTCAAGATTGCATGACCTAGCCTTTTGTGCCAAATCCATTGCTCATCTTCAATGGACACTAGACATGAGACACTTTGATTTGTGAGGTCCTCCAAGTCAAACTTATACAGACTTTTTTTGCCCCTTGGCAGTGAATAAGATTGACCCATCAGTTTTCTTGACATTACACATGTTCTTGTCAAAAGAAACAGCAAATCCGCTATCACATAATTGACTTATGCTTAGCAGATTGTGTTTTAAACCATTAACTAAAAGCACATTATCAATGGAGGGAAAATGATGTTTACCAATTTTACCTACTCCAATGATCTTTCCTTTCTGGTTACCTCCAAAAGTAACCCAGCCACCATCTTTGTGTCTAAGGTCTTGGAACATACACCTTTCTCCCGTCATGTGACGTGAGCAGCCACTGTCCAAGTACCAAGATGCTTGTTTCTTTCCTGTTGTTAAGCAAATCTGCAACAGGGATGATCTTGTTTTTAGGTACCCAAACTGACTTGGGTCCTTTCTTGTTAGTAGTCACTGGACGAGCATGTTTGATGTGTTTATGATGTATGCATCTAGATGTTACATGACCACTTTTTCCACACACTTTACAGTAAGTGTTGGACGGGCATGGTTTAGGCTTAACATATTGTGTTTGAGCTTTTGAAGCTCTATCATGCATATGTGGTTTTGACTTTTTATGAGATGTTTCATGCTTCTCTTTGTCATATCCAAGACCAGACTTATCATGCGGTAACCTAGAGTACCTTAAAATTAAAATTAGTTTATCTGAGCCACCTACAAATTTAGACAGAGTGTCTGTCAAGTATGTCACATCTTGTTTCAGTTTTGCAACTTCACAAGAATCAATTGGCTCACACTTGAGTTTGTCAGTTAGGCTGACATTCTCAAATTTAAGGTTAGTATTCTCATTTACAAGACTTATAGTTTTTCCATGCAAGCCCTATCATATTCTTTAGATAGTTTTGAAATTTTGTTTTTGAGACTTCTATACTCATGAGACAGAATTTATGAGTTGTGCAATAATTCATCAAATGCATCTTGAAGAATGAATGGGTCAAATCCATTACATCAGCATCGGTGTATTCATTTTCTGATGATGTATCAGCCATGAGACATATATTTGCCTCTTCTTCAGATGAAGACAGATCCAGATCCTCCCAAGTAGCCATCAAGCCCTTCTTCTTTTTGAAGAACTTCTTCTTGTCCTTCAAATCAGGGCAGTCAGCTTTGAAATGACCAGGCTTTTTGCACTCGAAGCACAAAGGTAAACCTTTTTCTTTGTAATCAGATTTCTCTTTGAATAACTTTTTGTTGAACTGCTTCCTTCTGAAACCACCTTTCTTTCTCCACATATGTTGAATCTTTCTGGAGATGAAAGACAGTTCATCCTCATCAGATCCTTCATCACTGTCTAAAGGGTCTGCTTCATCTGAGGATTCCTCAGCTTTGAGAACTTTTGACGAGCTAGCCTTCTTTGCCTTCAGAGCAATAGATTTTCCTTTTCTGGAGTTCTCTTCTTCATTTAGGTCAAGTTCATTAACTTTCAGAGATCCAAGAAGTTCCTCCAAAGTGAGAGTATTGAGGTTCTTTGCTTCTTGAATGGCAGTACCTTAGGTCTCCACTGTTTATGTAAGCTCCTCAAAATTTTTCTGACATGATCTCTATTCTCACAGGTTTTTCCAAGAGATCTAAGACTGTTGGTGATAGTTTGGAATCTTCCAAACATTTGATCTATGGTTTCATGTTTAGCCATTTTGAATAACTCACACTGGTGAGCCAGCATGCTTATCTTTGACTCCTTGACTTGGGATGCCCCTCATGAGCTAGGGCAAGAGTATCCCATATTTCCTTAACAGTGTTGCAGCTATGGACTTTATCATGCTCAGATCTGGTGATAGCACACATCAGATAGTGCTTGGCTTTCAGATTGAGTTGATGTTGAATTTTCTGCTCTGGAGTCCATTATGCTCTAGGAGTAGCAGCTCCATCATGACCTCTTGGCTCAGTGTAGCCAGTTTCAATCAGCTCCCAGATGTCCACATTTTGTGCATCAAGAAAAGCCATCATTCTCTTTTTCCAATAGTCATAATCACTACCATCAAAGAGAGGAGGTCTGTTGATTGCTTGTCCTTTTGTATCCATGCTTATTGGATCGTACTCCCTCAGAACTTGTTAGATACTCAACCCTTTCAAGGCTGAGCTCTGATACCAATTGAAGTTGACATTGGGAAACACAAGAAGGGAGGTTGAATTGTGTTTCTTAACATTTTATTGAAAAAGCCTTTTCTCAAATCTTTCACAAGCAAACCAGTAAAAACAACACACAAACAGAAAAACCTTTTTAAGGAGTTAACAAACTCAGATTCATAAACCCCACAGTTAATATAACCAAAAACTGTAAAAGATAAGGATTTAGAAGATTCACACAAGTGATTTATCCTGGTTTACTCTCTTCCAACTAAGAGCTACGTCCAGTCCCTTCTACCTGAAGGTTCTATCCACTATTCTCCAAATAGATTACCAGTATTCAACACCTCTTCAGGCTACAAGTATTCTTTCTCTACCAAGCCTCTTCAGGCTCTAACTCTAACAAAGAGATTTAAGATCTTGATCTAAGAACTCACAATGTGTGAGAATATGAAAGTTTAAGATCAAGTGAATATTATAGAGATATTCAGGCTAAAGAAGAACACAGACTATTGCACTTGAAAGTTTATTGGAATTTTAATTGTAAATTGGCAAAAGTTATTCTTCTTTAATAGACATGGTCGCCTATTTATAGTGAGCTTCATCTTCTCTTGAAAATCTTCAACGGTCTTGAATAAACTTCCCGTTTAGAGATAGCATTTAATGCATGAGATCTGTTGAGTCTGATAACTTGATATGCTTCATGGAGAAGTTCTCTTGTTTATACGAGGAAAGCTCAAAGTAGAGCTGTCACTTCCCTGTTGTACCGAAAATTGCTTTCTGACTTTCCTTCTTTGTACTTGACTTGAACTTTTCAGCAATGTAGTTGACAGAGTGCAAAGATTTATATTTTCGATGGTACTATGTTCTTTTATCCAAGAGACAAAGAGTTAACAATAGAGGCAGCAAGAGTAAAAAGACATATATTCTCTTGAAATAAATAGACAATCATTTGAAATAAATACGTTCAAGCTTAGATGGGTTTACTTCTTAAAAGCTAGTAGACGCGCAGGTCTTTGGACATGCAACAATAACTTATCAGTGAAACGGGCTCGTTTACTGATATTGCGTCTATACATTCTTGTCAAGTTCCAAGAATTGGACTTGTAGCTTAGTAGCTCGTCTACTGACGTGGCAATTAGTGAGACTACTCGTCTATTATCAAGTCTTTGGACTTGCTATATTTCTGAAATTTTATTTCATGGTCTCGTCTACTTGACTTTTGTTAGACTTAGTTGTTCGTCTATTTTAGTCAATTTTAAGACCTCGTCTAAACACAAATTTGAACAGACTCAGATATTACCAAGAGTTGCGGACTCGTTTAGAGGATCAAGTAGAATCCGATATGATTCCATACTTTATTTTAAATTCCTCTGACTAGTATAAATCAAACAGTCATGCAATCAATAACAAACAAGTTAGATCTTTGACAACACTTTGCCATACAAATTTAACCTTTTTGTTAACATCAAAACTTAAGAGATTATTTAATCCAAGACCACTTTGGTTCTAACACAATTTGCCTTGCACTATGCACCTAGTGTGAAAGATGTTTTCACGTTGGCTCTCATTCTCCTCTTTCACTTTGAATCCTAAGAGTCTTCTCACCATCAAAAGGTCTCCTTCAAGTGAGATGATTTCATCTTCACCACTTTCATTAGAAGACTCACTAGAATTGACACTTGTTACCTCTATGTCATCATTACTTCTAGAGATCATAGTTCTCTTATTAGGACATTGAGATGCAATATGTCCTTTTCTCAAACATTTAAAGCATTTTATGTCTCTAGATCTAGTAGAAGAAGGAGTAGAAGTAGAAGGCTTAGGGTTAGGAAATGTGGCCTTTGATCCACTTTTCCCATAAACCTTTAGTTGCTTTGATGTGATCTACTCATAGATCATCAAGTTCTTAGGATCTTTCTTTATTTTAGATTGTTGAAAATGTCAGATCAATCACAATTGTACAAGATCAAGGTTATCAAGTACTTCCAATATTTCAAAAACTCTTTCAATATTCCTTGTCATCCTATCAAGCTTCCTATTAATGTTTCTTTTCTTTGGTGTTGTAGGTGGAGACTCTTCATAGCCATTATCATGAGGTTCCATATTGCAAATTACAAATGTGATTTACAATACAAATACACCAATAGAGAAAATTACACCTCCAAAACAAACAAACAAAATTATTACAATCCAACAAGGAACAAATACACAATAAAGATCAAAAGAAAGAAAGAAGAAGTTACAAGTAAAATGAAATAGTACAAGGACCTCTCAACTCGCTCACCTTTCACTCAAATAATGGCCACTCGTATTTGTCATTCTTAAGACTTTTACAATGATGATTTCACTCTTGTCTCTTTCCACTCAAGAGTTTCCTCCTTCAAGGATATATAAGATGAAACAAGATTCTCAAATGTTAGTCTCTAAAACAAAAATGACAAATCAACCACAAAAACAATCATTCAAAGAGGTCAAGAAGGTGAAAACAACTAATACAAAATTAATGAAGTTTTCAAGAGACAAACTAGAAATGTTTTACAAGAAGAAAGTACTACTCAAAAAGATTTGAAGAAGACAATGTAGAAGTGATTCAAGTGAACAACAATTTCACAATTTCAAGTTTAATCAAAGTGTAGTGAACAAGTTGTGATGAATATGAAATGTGCTATACACCAAAATTGAAAGTTCAACACAAATCAAACATGTGAAAATAGTGGCAAGTCTTTTACCTTCTCTTGAATTTTCGGAATTTGTACTTTTGCTCCAAAATTTTTGAATATTTACGATTTTGGCCCTTTTTCTTTTTACACTGATCAGTCACTTGACTTTTGCTAATTACAAAAATTTCACAGCAATGAATGAATTTCGAAATTTAAGAAGGTCAACCTTCAATCATGAAATTTGATCAATATTGGTGTAATACTTGGAAATAATCAACAATTCAAGTAGTATAATTTACCTAGATCTTTCATTCAAGTGGTTGATAAACACATCAAATCCACTATTTGAATTTCATCAAGATCTATTAGGTTCTAATAATATGAGATCATCAAAACACTCTGATTAAAAACTTGAATAATACTCTTACTTTGTGAATTTTGAATTTGAATATGAATTTGATCAAATTCACAATGTAAGGTATTTGGATCTATGCTTGAATCTCAATAATGCAACCAAATGCACATGCAATCAAGGATCACATGCACATAGTTGGCGCCAAACATAGATTCAAAAAGTGGAGGGAAAAAAAATTCACCAAAATTCAAGTATGATCAACTTTTAATAATTCAAATTCTAGATCTATGATCATCATTTGGATTCATTTGAATTTCATCATCCAAATTCACTTGTTTTTAGCGCAAACTTCAAACAAATTCATCATGAATATGGTGCCACTTTGTATGATCATAGAATTTGAATTTTGATTAAAAAATTTCAACAACATTTCATAATCAAAGAACTGGCTCATGATACTACATGATGTGATCTACTTATAGATCATCAAGTTCTTAGGATCTTTCTTTGATTTAGCTTGTTGAAAATGCAAGATAATTCACAATTTTACAAGATCAAGAGAATTTAACTTGATTCTCAAGTGAGAAACAAGGAAAATAAAAGGAGTAGAGGAAGCACAAGATATATGAATTGAAATTGAAAGAAAACTAAGAATTAAACTATAAGAACTATGAATTGAAAATTGCAAGAATTGAAACTAGAATTGAAATAGAAAATGGAGGAGGTAGAAGAGGGGAAAGAAGGCACCACATTCAACTTGAGGATTCAAGATTGAATGATAAGCTAAGGGAAGATTGCCTAACTAAGTCAAAATCCGTCTAGAATTCCGTTCTAAACTTGTAGTCCAATTTTAGGCATGATAGACACCGAATCTGGTATTGGGTCATGTCGTCATGAAATGTGATTTGTAGATAATCTTCTGAGATATCCAACGAATATAAGATCACTTCAATAAGATATCTAGAACTCAAGATACAGCCAAAATGATGAAGCGGGTTTGGTTGTGATTTGTTTCAAAGTTGGCTTCCCTTGTCATTGGTCGATTATGGTTGTGCTTCCAAGGATCACATCAGTAATTGCCACTATTAAAACAAAGAGAATACATAAATCATGGATGTTTGAAAAGTCAAAGATAAAAATGAAAATAGTTATCCAATAAGATTTATTCACACTCATCCACGAATTGCTATTCGTACAAAAGCAGTATTACTGTAATTAGAATAAGAGTCAAATATTTTGTAATAATGTAACAATTTCTGATTGATTGATAGTGCAAATTTTTTTTATAATGATACTATATACCAATCCAATCCTATTTTTAGTGTTTCGAGATGTTAGTAAAGTTAAAATAATTTATTTAATTGAAATCCTATTAAATCCTATCATATTTGATAGGATTTTTTAATGAAAAAAGCATAAGTTCTTTTTAAAAAATTTAATATTCTTAATACCAAAATTCATTTACAAATAAAATAAATTTTTTTTTTTTTTACATTTTTCTCATTTAAAATATAATACAAGGAACTTCCTTTCAATAAGAAGCCTTTGAGTTTCTTTCATTTCTATTTAGTTTTTTATTTTATTCACCTTTTTTTTATCAAATTTCTTTTAATAAGCAAATAATGAATTATGAGGACAAAGGAAACTTCAACCATTTTATAAAAGAAAATAACTAGCACCTTAATAGGTCAACAACTTTTGTACTAATTACTTTTGACAAAGATAATATGAAAATAAGGATATAAGAATTTGATTTTGAATTTTCTATTATTATCAGATTAGTTGTTTATTTTGATTATATAGGATAAGTTCTTCCTTGTTGATATGTTTCAGCTCATGTACTGTAGGTTAGTTGTTGCTTGATATTTGGATAGGTTGTTACACCTTATCCTCATGTATTTGTATTTAAAGAGTTGTGTAAAGCTTGATCAATCAATGAAATAGAAATTATTCCAATTTCATTATGACATTAGAGAAGGACGATTTTGGCAGTGATACGAAGAAGGTACTAGAGAAGAAGAAGATTGCCTCCGAAGATGAGAAAGCTTCTCCCGCCATCACAGATGCATCACCTTATTTCCTCAGTTCCTCGGACAATCCAGGAACACTTTTGGTGGCTGCAACACTCAAGGGAGACAATTACCGCAACTGGGCGTGATCTATGAAAACAACGCTTTGTGTGAAGACCAAGTTGGGATTCATTGATGGATCTATCAAGAAGCCAGCAACAAAAAGTCATGATTTTCAGCACTGGGAGAAAGCGGACTCGATGGTCATGTTTTGGATCATTAATTCAATCGATCCAATCTTGCATGGGAGTATTTCTCATGCAGCCACTGAATGGATGTTTGGTTGGACCTAAAAGAACGTTTTTCTCAGACCAATGCGCCACGAATCCATCAGCTATGGCGTACCTTATGTTTGATCGAGCATGAACCGGATACAACAGTGACTGAGTTTTAAACCAAGTTCAAGAGTCTCCTTGATGAACTTGGTGAACTACAGCCACTTCAGAGTGTAATTGCGGAGCCTCCAAGGGACTCATGCAGAGGGAAGAAGATCAGCGAGTTCATTTGCTCCTCGGGAGTCTTAACAATGAGCGATGTGAACATGTTAAGGCTACCATGCTCAACACAAAACCTCTACCATCTATGCGATGTGTCTTTAACCATGTTCTGAGGGAGGAAGCCTGCTTTATGGCTGAAAAAGATTGGGTGATCGTGACAAAGAATGAAGCAAATGGCACTGGTTTCTACATGCCAAGAATAGACAAAGGAAAAAGGATGGACCCAAGTCAAGATGTGATCACTGTGGCAAGATTAGCAATGCGACACCCCTTCTAGGGTCAACATATAGTTACCCAAAAGCAAAAAATAAAATTATTAGTCGCTGGTTACTTTTAGAAAATAAACTTTTTGTTAAACGTCTTTTCACTGAAATGGTGATAAATTTTTTTCAAAACATCGAGAACATAATATATATATATATATATATATGCATCATCAGTTAAATACACACTATATCGCTAATAGGAGATCACAAAAGAGCCCTCATAAGTATAGGCTATTCTCCATAAAACTAAGTAAGGAAAATAAAGACATATACATGTAAAGTAAGGAGTAGTCTAGAACCATACAAAAACTCATGTCTCTCAGTAGCCAGATCAAAAACTGACAAGACTCGATACCCTAAAAACTATACCTATAGCTGGTCAAGCAAATGAAAACCATTGGGGAGATCATGATGATCACCCCCACCTACAGCAGGTGTATCTGGTGAAGATACCTCTGCTCCCGCTTCCTCGTCGGAAGAGTCGTCATCATCAACAGCAGGACGGTGAAACTCAGGATCATCCTCAAAGTACTCATCTGGGTCCTCCTCGACCTCAGGATCCTCTACCACCTCGATAGGAGGTGTTGCTGGTGCTGCCAACTGAAGAGGCTGAATCGGCTGAGGTGGAACAACAAGTAACCCGTGCTCAGCCAAAAACTGTAGGTAAAGTCAAACTGGAGGTAGAGATACCTCGACAGTCTCCACGACATGCGTCCTCCGCTGTGGCCCCGCAGCTACTGTGTCGGCGACCTCTCGACTAGGGCCAAAATACGTAGCGCTCAGTGCCCCCGGGTTAATCTCCCAAGCGCCAACATGGTGTGCGTGATAAAACATGATCGAGCGCAGTCTCGAATGTGCCAGAGGTAAATCCGGGTCCATCTAATCTCAGATGTAAATGTCTATGCATAAGTAGAGGAACCACAAATAAAACATGCAAGAGTGAGAAACCAATATATGGATTTAACTGGACAACTACATGCTCGACACAACAGATAACACATACACATACATATTATATCAACATAAACATTCATATCACAGCTAATAGTTTATCAATGGGTTTCACACCCCAAACGTCATCATTTGAAAAACTATGCATGAACACTTCAAATACATCGTCTAACTTCACACTTAATCTCATTAGATATCCCAACTGTAGTGAGTTGATCAGGCTCCATTGCCATACAAGGCAAAAAGGCACGCAGCCATAGGCACACAGCCAAAAGCCATTGTACACTGTCCAAACCCAAGGCACAGTGATAAAACCGTAAATGGGGTTTCATTGTCCAACCTGGGCACAATGAAGAAAATCGTACCATGAGATACCTGACTCCGCAAGGTACTCACACATAAACCGTGGGCACGTCTACCAAATGCATGCAAAAACACTTTGTTCTTGACATTTGTCTTTGTGTTCAATCTCTCCTTGTCAAAGCTCAAAATGGCTTACGGCTAATTATAGTTTTAAACATCTTTAAAACTTTTATTAACAACATAGGACCTCAAAGTCCGAGTGCTCAATCACGACACCTCTAGACCGATGCACCAGCTCTAGGTTCGTGGTAATAGAAAACATCTTAAATGTTTTAATACAGTAGACGCCAAGTCTACAGGACCTCAAAGTCCAAAGGACACCGAGTTCATAACACAATAAGAACCTTAGTACCCCGACGCCTCGGTTACTAAGTTCAAAACCTCTTTTAACACCGTTGAGTTCAACTTGATTTCGGAAAATCATTTCAAATGGGAAATAAAATCATCAGTTAAAATTTATCTTTCAGAAAAGATGGTCACTTGAGGCTCAAAGTTGTTTAAAACACGTACTACTGCTTTAGAATTTCTTGCCGTCGATATTTTCCAAATTGCCATCAATTAGCATTTTAAAAGTCATGTAAGCCAAATATTATCTTTTTTCACTTAAATAATTTTCTAAAATCATAATTAAGTTATTTTCGAAAATTAATTTCATAAAATAACTTTTTATAATATTCCGGAATTTCTTACGTAAAAATTAGCGGTACAAAAATAATTTCAAGGTTACGTCCTCACAGTGACTCATAGTTCACTCTTACACCGATAAATCATTAAAATAATGATATATTCCAACATTCCTTATTTTTCCTAAATAAATTTTTCCATTAATATTATATTCCAATATTTTACCGTTAAAACATTGAATATAATTTATGAAACTTTTCAAAGCTTTTATCTGATTAATTAATTGGGCACTGACTACTGTCAGGCTTCTCAAACAACAATCAACAAGAATATCACAGTAATATTCCCAAGCAGATCATGCATCACAACAGTATAATATATCACTACAGATAAACAATTATATGCAGATAAACCATCACAGATAAAAATAACACAACTTAAACAAACACCAATAGATAAATAATTATAGACAACAACTTGATAGCATGTAGCCATCGAAAAAATTCCCTCAGGCAATCCCCTCTTACCTCTCGAAGATTTCTCAACGGCTTAAAACATACTTTGTCGGAAGTCTGGTCTCACGTACACAACGAACTTACTCAACCTTCAACCGTTACAATCAAACAATTACTAATCAAACAATTAAAACACCTATGCACCACACATATTGGTCACGGCCTCAACATGGTTTTGTGGCTAAGAATTTCTAAAATTGCTTAAGTCATTGGATTAATAATCCTGAGTACTTAAGACAATGGATTAGTGATTAATCAACAAAGTTTTGAATCAAAAACTTCTAAACCTCCAAAGACCTAGGTTCGGCCATGAGGAGTAAATGGAGCTAGGGACTTTTTTTTGATGAACTAACTTGGATTCAACGTGAGTATATACTAGAAAGATAATATATAAGATCATTTAAAAAGGAAATGAACAAAATCTTCCTCCACACCACCACATATGGTTCGGCCTTGGCAAGAAATGTGGGGAGGAAATTTTGGATTTCATCATAGTCTTGGATTATGAACATATGTATGATGACAAGAACATAGAAATTGGTTTCACATTTTTAGGATTTTTCTAGGATTTTCTATGAATTATCAAAGTCAAGAACATCTAAGATAAACATGATGAATAAAGCTTTACAACAAGAAATGAATTGAAGAACATATAACTTAAAGGTGATAAGGAACATGAATCATCTCTTGGATTTCGAAAATGGGCAAGGAATCACCAAGTTGCTTCACAAATCAAGCTTTCTTGTGTTAGAGAGAAATGGAAGAATGGAGAAGATGTTAGAAGATGAATGAAGCTTGGAGAAGGAGATGGCATCATCTTAATTGATGAAGCAATCCTCATGGGCCTTGGGCTTGGGTCTTGCGAAAATTAAGCTTGAGAAGTCCAAGCCCACACACTTGATTTTCAACACAAAAAACACTTAAGACAATTTTAAAGACATAGGAAGGTTTGAGAGTAGAATTTGCTTCATGAAAAATGAGTTCATGACCATGATAATGGGCCTCAAAAACCGCAGCCCAACATGGTTTGGAAGAGCCAAAAATTGATCCACTTCACTTAGTGTATCATGGAAACTAGTTTAGGGACCAAAATGAAATTAATAGAAAGTTTAAGGATCAAAATGCAATTATTAAAACTCACATGGATGACTCATTCCTAAGGAAACATAGGGTTTATCCACTTATCGAGTCCCGCAACTCTTGTAATCGGCTCCGTCGTTTACCCGATTGAATATAACGCCCGTAAAACGTATATTATTTGACTTTTAATGAAATAATTCTGAAAATACACAATCGTAGGAAATAAAATAAAAACCTTAAGTTTTTCGTTCACGAATTAAAATTAGGTCTTCTGATCAGTATAAATATACTGTCAGTGAAATTCGCAGGCCAGGTTTCGCCTGACTTTTCAATCTAAATTTTAATCATAGCTTTCTACTTTCAAGTAGAGTTGAGTGATGACCTCCGTTTATTTAAAATAATTTTCTAAAACTCAAATAAACATTTAAACATGTTCGTACGCATTTCTGTTATTTAAAACAATAAAAAGCAGGGTGTTACAAGCAACATCAAGTCAAAATGCTTTGAAATAATTGGCTACCCTGAGAACTGGGAAACTAGGAGAACACGACGCTACTCAAACAATGTAGCGCAGGAGGAGAAAGCAGTGCAGGGACATGCTCTACATGGATCCCGCGTGAAAAAGAAGTCATAATTTCATGAGGAGATGGCTGGTAATAAAATATTAACTGATGATCAGAAATGGGTCTTGGATAGTGGTGCTTCTCATCACATGACCCCTCTCTTGTCCTTAATGGAAGGAGTGTGCAGGCTTGAGAAACTTTTTTACATCACCATACCCACAGGGAATACTGTGCTTGTAGAAAAGATGGGCACCATTCACCTCAATAACAACATTACATTACAGAATGTTTTATTTCTGCCAAATTTTGAATGCAATTTAATTTCAATTCATAAGTTGACACGTGATACAAGCTGCAATATAATTTATTATTCTGATCATTATGTGATACATAACCCAAATATGAGGAAGAAGATTGGATTAGGTGATGTACATGATGAGGTCTATGTGCTGAGGCATCCAGTCCAAGGATCAGCTCTTGCGGCTCATCATGAAGACAAGACTGCTCTTTGGCACGCACGAATCGGACATCCATCAGCCCAAGTTTTACAGCAACCATCTCAGCCAGTTAATTGTAGTTTCAATTTGAATAATGTCCATTGTTGTGATATTTGTCATAGATCAAAACAATGTAAACTTCCTTTTCATCTTAGTAATAATAAAGCTGAGAAATCTTTTGATCTTATACATTGTGATTTGTGGGGGAGATACCACACTAGTTCTCACAATGGCAGTCATTATTTCTTTACTATTGTTGATGATTATTCGCTGGGAACATGGGTGTATTTGATGAAGAGTAAAATAGGAACTGTGGGAATTCTAACAAATTTTCTTAACATGGTGAAAACTCAATTTGTTGCAAATGTTAGGAGACTACATAGTGATAATGGAGCCGAGTTTACCGATCATTTTCAAAGAGTTCTTCAACAAGAGGGAATCCTACATGAAACATCTTGCATAGGAACACCCAACAAAATGGTGAGTAGAGAGGAAGCATAGGCATATACTCAACGTTGCACGGGCTCTGAGATTTCAAGCCAATTTTCCAATCTCATTTTGGGGAGAATGTGTCTTGGCTGCCACGCATATCATTAATAGGACGCCCACGGTAGCAAATGGTGGAGTGACTCCATATGAAATGCTATTTGGCAAAAGTCACCATCTTATGAACATTTCAAAATTTTTGGGTGTTTATGCTATGTCAAAAACTCATCCAAGTAGCGAGATAAGTTTGAATCCAGATCAGAAAAATGTGTGTTTATGGGTTATCCTCAAGGGCAAAAAGGTTGGATCGTGTATAATCAAAGAACACGTGAGATTTTTTGTGTCAAGAGATGTCATTTTCTATGAAAACATTTTTCCTTATGCATTACCACAAGGAAGCAATGGTGAGAATAATTCCAAAAATGTTTTAAATTGTGAACCACACACAACAAAAGAAGAATTTTTACCATGAAGTGGTGAAGGGAATGATCCAACTCGTAGCCGAATTGAGAGGTAGCATAATGAAGAAGATAAGCATATTTCTAGTTGTAACACCCCGCTTTTTGTTAAGTGCTTTCCTTAAGCTTGTTTGGTTAAGTTGGAATTGTTGGCTAAAGGCTTAGTGGGATTTTTGCTTAAAAGTCCCTTTCTGGTACATGAGCACGACCGTGCTCATTAGCTAGCACACCCGTGCTTAAAGTCTGAAGCGCGTTGCTAAGTTAAGTTAAGCACCCCCGTGCTCAACAGTGAGCATGCCCGTGCTCAATATGCTGACAGCGTCTCGGTGACGCTAAGTTGAGCACAACCGTGCTCAAGGGTGAGCACAATCATGCTCAGGTCCAGGCTATATATTTTGGCACAGAATCTGAGGGTTAACGTGAAACCCTATTTTGCTAGTTGCAATAGCCACTGTTGCGGCCTAGAGTGGCTTCTTCCCTACTTCCTCTTCATCCCTTGGTATAGTGGAGTTTTGGGAGCAGCTTGGGGAGCTAGTTTGGTCTGTGGCAATCTATAGGCAATGGTTCATCTTCCCTTTTTGGTTTCGCTTTTTGATTTTGGTTGGGAAACTAATCTGTTTGTATTTCTGTTGTCTAAGGCTTGTTTGAGGCTGAGCCGCTTTAAAAGGAGGAACCAGTTTGCTATTTGGTGTTTTGGGAGAGCTACCTTCAATCCAAGTATGGAGAGAATGGTAGTGTATTCATAGGCTTGGGGTTAGTGTAAAGTAAAGGGGTTCGCATAACCCCGCGTTGTTTATATGTAGAGATGGCAAAATGGGCTACCCGGTCCGTCATGGGCCAGCGCTATGCGGGCTAGGGCTTTATAGGGCCGGGCCAAAAAGGCCCAGAATCAAAATGGGCTGTAAAATAGGTGCCCAAGCCCAGCCCTATGCGGGCTGTGGGCTTATGCAGGCTGGCCCAGCATTTTTCGATAAAAAAAATTATTTTCAATCATTTTTATTTTGAAGTTCCTAAAAGTGACTATAGGCTATAGCATTGTGTATATGTGTGGACCAGGACATTTTTATTTTCAATCAACCTAATTGTTTGTATTGAAAACATCAGGATATGATTGAAAATATAATAATCATAATCAATGATTCAATGTTGTAAAAGAGAACTTCAGAATTAGTTCCCATATGAAAACATAAAAAAGCTCCTTAAGTTCATATAGAG
Organism: Echinosophora koreensis; assembly: GCA_035048595.1. Taxonomy (NCBI): domain Eukaryota; kingdom Viridiplantae; phylum Streptophyta; class Magnoliopsida; order Fabales; family Fabaceae; genus Echinosophora; species Echinosophora koreensis. The sequence goes on along the minus strand of JAPCYP010000061.1, from coordinate 1,328,706 downwards.
ATATATTTAAAGTCAAGCTCCTTGAGTTCATATAGAGATATATTTAGAGTGTGTTTGGGAAAGCTGGAAAAAAAAGATTATGCTGATAATCTGTTTTCAAATAATCGATTATTGTGATAATCGATTATAATCAGAATCTGTTTTTGTTTGGGTATGTTTGCTGAAAAGCGATTTTAAGATAATTTATTTCGTTTGGGGGGTACAAAAACAATCACTTTTATATAGTAAATTACGAAAATGGGTATGAAGAAATTTGTTTATAATATTTGTTTTTCTTTTATCATCATATGGTAAATTCTCATCACCAACAATGTTATAAATAAATTTATTTAAAATTTGATTAAATCATAATAAATCTTATAACATTTGATAATCCTTTTTTAAAAATAAAAATATTTTCTAATTTTTGACATTTTAAATATAATATTTGATTTACAATTTTTCTTTTTTACTTTTAAAAGTATTAAATACACCTTCTAGAAAAAAAAAAAAAAAAAACCACGTCCTATGTCAAAGAAGAGAGCGGAGAGAAAATAGAAACCATATTTGAAGTGTGATAAAGCCATGTTTACTGTCACTTGTCTTCTTCCGTCCTCCACAACATCAACAATCCAAAACCAAATTGCTTTGCATAATAAAATAAATAAAACCAATGGGTGGCTGTGGCGTTAACAGCAGCGAGAACTGCCAAAGCCACGAGGTTATTATAGGAAAGTTTGAGAATAATCAAAAACAATTTCATCAAATAGTTGTGTCCATTGGCTTATTGCAAAACAGTTAAATTGAGCTTTAAAAAGCTTTTTTAGTAAATAATCAATGTAACCAAACATAATGATTTTTTCACAAAAAAGTTTTTTCTTCAAAAACAGCTGAAATTTTCTAAAACCATCTTTCCCAAACACCCTCTTAAAGTCCAATAAGAACATCAAAATATGAGCAAGTCCAACAATAGAAATAATGAAAAAGTCCAACAATAGAGACAATAAAAAAGTCCAACAACAATAAACTTCACAAATAACAAAGAAAGTCCAATAGTAACAACGATATATTTAAAATCCTATATTTTGGCATCAACATTGACATTTAAAACTCCTTGAGAAAGCTTTACATCTTCAAAATTGATGGCCTCCCGCTCATCATCATCTTCATTATCATAATCTAAAATAAAAAATAAACTTTGTTATAAATTTTTATATAAATCAAAGACTTGATTTTAAATCCTAAAAATGATAAAGCTTAAAAAAACTTACCAACAAAACCATGTAACCAACTACGTGTGCACAAGAGAGCTTGAACCGTTTCATCCCGTAAAGAACTTCTATACTTGTTCAAAACTCGAGAGCCAATGCTAAAAGCTGATTCTGATGCCACAGTGGTTATTGGAACGCTCAATATATCACAAGCCATCCTTGCAAGATCAGGACATCCATGACTTCTTTCCTTCCAATAAGATAAGATATCAAAATTACCCGATGATGGAATCCTTGGCTCCTCCAAATAGAGATCAAGTTCGGATTTTCCAATAGTGGTAGTTTGTGTGCTTTCATATGCTTCAAAATCCTACAAAATAAATGACCAAATGAATTCAAATATATATATATATATATATATATATATATATATATATATATATTGATTAAAAGAAATCAGCATATGAAATAAAATAGTAACAAAATTAAGAACTTACTTCATAGCAACCAATCTTTTCCTTTCCTCCTCCAATTGAAGATTGTACTTGTTGTGAATGACTCACATTGGAAGGGGCACCATCTTTGACATACTCATCATAAAGCCTATACAAATTCATCTTGACCTTTTGCAACTTCCCTTCACAAGTGTTTGGATCAACTCTACAATTGAAATATCTCAAGAAATTGAACTTCTTGGTTGGATCAAAAATAGCCCCAAATGCCAATACCATATTTGTACTATAGTCACTCCAATACTTGTCAAATTTTTCTTTCATTTTGTGAGCCATGCTTCGAATCAACAAATCTTCATTACTCAAGTTTGAGACCAAAAGATTCTCTATCCTCCATATTTCTCCAACAAATAGATTTGATGTAGGGTAAGAAGATCCAGATATCAAGTTGGTAATAATGTAAAATGGCTTCAAAAATTCACATAATATTTCGGCTCTTCTCCATTCATCACTTGTGGGACACCACTTATAATTTGCATTGTCACACAAACTTAAGCTACGAAAGGCACGACGATAGTTAATTTCACTTTCAAGCATTATATAAGTGGAGTTCCATCTAGTGACACAATCCGGCCTCAACCCAATTGATGTGTCAATCCCACCAACTTTTTTAACACATTCAAAAAATTGAATTGTCCGACTTTCTGATGCCCTCACATAAAGCACACTTTGTCTAATTTTATGCAATGCATCACCCACTACCTTTAAACCATCTTGAACATTGAGGTTCAAGATATGAGCACCACATCTTACATGAAAGAACTCTCCATTAAGAAACAAGCTATTTGACAATCCCAAGTGTTCTTTTAAAATATTTTGCATGTTGCCATTTGACGAAGCATTATCCAAAGTGAGGGAAAAAACTTTTTTTTCTATACCCCAATCGTTTAAAAATTCCAACACCTTCAATGCTAATTCTTGCCCGGTGAGTGGGGGTTTCATGTGAGCAAATGCTAGAATCTTACTATTTAAGTTCCAATTCGCATCAACATAATGAACAGTCAAAGAAATGAAACCATGATTGGTGGATGCAGTCCAACAATCAGAAGTCAAGCAAACTCTACCAGAAATTTGAGCCAGTTGTGATTTTAACTTTTCTTTCTGTTCCTCGTAAGTTTTCAACACATCGGCTTTAATTGTATTTCTAGTAATGAACCTACAATCATCATTCAAAAATTTTTGGTCATTTCTGAACCCTCTCCACTCAACCACGTTAAATGGTAAACCATGTGAAATAACCATTTCAGCTAAAAGCTCACGATTAACCTTAGGGTCAAATTTTCTCTTTTTCAATTTTCCTTCAGCATCAACAAACATACTTCCCACATCATGAAACTTAATAAACTTACAAGTGTCCTTATGATGCTTTAGATGTGAAGTTCCATTTTTAGGTGCACAACCCAATATGTTTCAACACCCCTTGCATTTATATTTTTCTTTCCCATCTTTATCAACACCAATCTCATCAAAATATTTCCATACCTCAGATGTTAGGTTCTTAGGCTTTTTGGCCTTTGGTTGAGAAAACCCTGGATGTTCTTGTAGAGTATTATCATTACTAACTAAATTAGTTGGAGGAATGGGCAGTGGTGGTGGGGTTTCAGTATTTGACAATCAGTAACAACATTTATATCCTTTTCAATACAATCATCCATATTGCAAGAAGACAATTCAAATAACAAATCTAAAACAATTACACATTGATAGCAAGTATTATAATCTAAACAAATATCAAATCAAACTCAAATATCACAAGGAAAAGGTAAAGATCCAGAAAAGAAAATAAAAGAGAATGAGAAGTTGTAGAACTATTACCAGTCGAAGGAGATGAACGGTGCCGGAGACTGAGGAGTCAGGAACGCCGCCGTCGCGCACCTGTGAAGAGCCACCGTCGCGTGCCTGTGAGGAGCCGCCGTCGTGCGCCTGGCCACCGTCGCGCACCTGTGAGGACTGAGGACTAAGGAGCCGCCGCCTGTGATTTTTGAAGATGAAGTAATGTTGAAAAGGGAACAGTGAACAGGTTACAGGAGTACAGGACTTCTTTCTTGTTGACTTGTTGTGCCTTGTACCCTTGTGTAAAGTGTTGTGCCGTGCGATTTGTAATGAGGGTCTGAGACTGAGAGTGAGGAACCGTGAAAGTGGGTTGGGCCTCTTTCAGTCTTTCCTCTTGGCCCCTTTTTTTTTCATTTTTTCAATTTTTTTATTTTTTAGTTAAATAAAAATAAAATATATAAAAGTGACCGGGCTACTCGAGCCCCATGCAGGCTAGCCCGATACGGGTTCAGGCTTCATCGGGTAGGGCCAAAAAGACCCGAAATTAAAATGGGCTCAAATTTTAATACCCAAGCCCTATAATTCATAGGGCTTACCCGGCCATTTGTACCTTAGGGACCGAGAGTTTGTCCCAAAGGGGCCTTGACCCCACGGTTTGGGTCTAAGGTGTTGCGGTACATTCCGCTAGTTAAAGATGTTACGGTAGATTCCGCTGCAGCCGATTCTGCTGATGTCTTCGGTTGATTTCGTTGAAGTTATGGAGGTGGCGGTTGTCCATGGTCACTGTGTTGCATACGCATTGCATCGGAGTTGTTGTTGTTGAGGGATGTTCGACATAGGGGAGGTCGTCCTAGAGTACGGCGATCTGGCCATCCACGGTTGGAGTAGATTCTCTTTGGGCCCCCGTGATGAGGCATTCGTTGGTTTGATGCGTTGGCTATCCAAGGAGTAGATTCTCCGGCGTTGAGTCGATTCTCAATGTGGATATTTAACTCCGAAGTCGTCCATCCCGAGTTTAGTAGATCCACATGGATTGTTGGTTTAACGGAGTAAGACTGCATTGCACTACATAGCATGCTTGATGTTGATGATGTGATGTATGTTTATACATGTTGTTGATGTATGCTTACGTTGGTGCCATGCTTGTATGTTTTACTTTACTTCCTACCTCCTTGCTATTATATTTACATGATTCTTAATCCCCATTATTTGTTTGTTTGTTTGGCCTGATTGACACCTTGCAGAGGATGACGAGCAGCCCGGAGAGGAGTGACTCTGAGGAGCTGCCACTCATTGTAACACCCTGTTTTTCGGATTTAATTTTATTTAAGCCGAGTTTATTAAATTGGATTTATCGGTCGAGGGCTTAGTGGGATTTTTGGCTAAAAGTCCCTTTCTGGTACATGAGCACGCCCCTGCTTAAAATCAGAAGAGTGTGTCTGATTTTAAGTTGAGCACGACCGTGCTCAACAGTGAGCACGCCCGTGCTCAACGTTCTGACCGCGTCTCGTAACACTAAGTCGAGCACGACCGTGCTCAAGGGTAAGCACGACCGTGCTCAAGTCCGGGCCTATATACATCGTGCAGACTCGAGGGTTGCGCCATACACTTTATATTTTGTAACTAAAACCCTAGTACGGCTGCAACGTCCCTTTTTCCTTCATACTCAGTGTGGTTTTGAGTATTGGAGACTCTAGGGAAACGTGGTTTCGTCTGTACTTCGTGTATAGGTAACGTTTCGTTCCTTTTCATTAGTTTCCTTTCGTTTTTGTAGTTGGGAAACTAACATCGTTTTTGATCTGATTGTTTAAGGCTGGTCTGAGTGAAAGCCACCTTAAGGGAAGGAACCGGTTGCTGTTTAGGACGCTGTTAGGGAGCTACCTTCAATCCAGATATGGGGAGAAGGGTAGTGTAATCATAGGCTCGGGATTAGAGTAGAGTAAAGGGGTTCCCATAACCCCGGTTTGTTTGTGTGAATATCTGTTTATGTATATATGATTCATTGACTATTCTGATAACATGTTAGTGATTGTTAATATGTTATGCCTATGTTCATAATGTTTGGTTGAGTTTATGTTGTTGAGATGGCTATGAACATGAAGATATGTTGAGTTGATGCTGTGTTGTTGATGAGTTTAATCCTTAAAACACATTGATAACTGATTTAGGATGTTAACTGATTAAACTCTTAAAATTGGTTAGAACAAGGTTACTGTTCCTGCCCAGAACAGCACTGTCGCGCGATGAGTACGACCGTGCTGAACAGGGAGCACGACCGTGCTCCCAATTGAATTCTGGGTTAATGGCCGCACTGTTCAGCACGAGCGTGCAGGACAAAGAGCACGACCGTGATTCACTTAAAGGGGAGCACGCCCCTCACGTGTTTAAGCATGACCATGCTGGGTTACAAGCACGACCGTGCTCAACCCTCTTGGACATAACAGAATTAAAGGAATTTAAGGGGTTTCAAACCCCATTCCGCAATAAGGATGAGTTGATTAATGTTAATGACTAGACAACTTGGCTAATGTCCAGCAAAGATGATTAAAATGATGAGATGGTGAGGTGTTGAGTTTTATAAGTCGGTGCCCATTGGGTACCGCAAGCTGGTGAGCTGTGCCTTAGTGCTTATTGGCCAAGGAAGCCTTGACCCCACGCTTTGGGTCTAAGGTGTTGTTGTTGTACCTTGGTGGCCGAGAGTTTGCCCCAGGTACTGCGGTTGATTCCGCTTAAGTCCTCAGGTAGATTCTGCGAGGCAAGTTGTTGTGGTTGATTCCGCTGTTATCTTAGGTCGATTCCGTTGGAGTTATGGAGGTGGTGTTGCCGTTGTTGTTGTGTTGCATACGCATTGCATCGGAGATGTTGTTTAGGGATGTTCGACATAGGGGAGATCGTCCTAGAGTATGGCGATCTGGCCATCCACGGTTGGAGTAGATTCTCCTAGCGCCCCCGTGATGAGGCATTCGTTGGTTTGATGTGTTGGCTATCCAAGGAGTAGATTCTCCGGTGTTGAGTAGATTCTTAATGTGGATATTTAACTCTGAAGTCGTCCATCCGGAGTTTAGTGGATCCACATGCATTGTTGGTTTAGCGGAGTAGGACTGCATTGCACTGCATAGCATACTGATGATGATGATGTCGTTGTTTGATGTGATGTTGCTATGCTTGTTGTTTACTTTACTACCTATCTCCTTGCTATTATGTTACATGATTCTTACTCCCTATATCTGTTTGTTTGTTTGTGTTTGGCCTGATTGGCACCTTGTAGAGGATGACGAGCAGCCCGGAGAGGAGTGACTCTGAGGAGCCACCACTCATAGTTAGGGCTAGTTTATGTTCAGTTAGTTTTATAGTTTTCAGTTGTAATTCCATGGATTTTATTCCGGAACGGTTATACCAGCTCTGTATGTGACATCGGGGTTGGGATATGTTATTTCTTTGTGATGGTTTACTTGTTTTAAACTTATTTTTATTTTCGTGTTAAGAATTGGTTCATGTGGGACTTTTCTACCCATGGACAAATATTTTATTTATCTCAGTAAAATGCATGTTTTCTTTTAATTGTTTTTATATTAAATGGCTTATAACATGCGGGGTAGAAGGGTGTCACATTTAGTGGTATCAAAGCAGTTCGACCTTGTTTGGACGTGGTATGAGTCTGTTGTGAGTCTGTTGTGTGACTCTTGTTTGGATTGTCTATACTTGTTATAGATAATAAGGTTTTAAGTTAGTTGCCTGTAGCTTTTACTCGCTTAAGTTTCCGTATTAAGAGTTGTGTTGGGCATGTACAGGAACTAATGGCCGGTAGAGGACACAACGATCAGGCGACTGCGGATGCATTGGCACTTCTAGCCAATGCTATCGGGCAGGTCAACCCTAACAACAATGGTGGGCTAGCTGAGTTCAAGGGAGCGTATGACCCAGAGGGAGCACTGTTGTGGCTGAGGGAGACAGAGAAGATCTTCCGTGCGATGGACTGCAATGATCAGCAGAAGCTCATCTTCGCCACCCTCATGTTGACTGAGGAGGCGGAGCATTGGTGGGATAACTGCAGACAGAGGATGCAGGCTGAGGGCACAGCAGTTACATGGGCTATGTTCCGACAGAGGTTTCTGGAGAAGTATTTTCCAACGGATATCAGAGACAAGAAAGAGATGGAGTTCTTGTCTTTGAGGCAGGGGTCGCTATCAGTTGGTGATTATGCGGCCAAGTTTGAGGAGCTGGCGAGGTACTACACTACTTACCAGCATGAGACGGATGATCGCTCCAAGTGTGTGAAGTTTGAAGCAGGACTCCGACCTGAGATCAAACAGGCCATCAGCTATCAGGAGATCCGAGTTTTTCCGATTCTAGTCAACAAGTGTCAAATTTACGAGGATGCCAGTCAGTTCAAAGTTGCCAGTTCCAGAGGATCGGATAGTCAGAGTGGCAAAAGGACTGACCAGAGGGACAAGGGCAAGCAGCGGTATGCTCCGGCGGGCAAGGACTTCAAGCAGAGTGGCAGGAAGCCCCAGTTTCAGTAGAATAGCTTCAGGGGTGGGTTTTTTGATGCCCCTAGAGCTATGAGGTGAGGAAAGTGTGGAGCACAGGACCATTATTCGACTCAGTGCAAGGAAACACAAGTCATCTGCTTCAAATGTGGCAAGCCAGGACACATCAGCCGCGAGCGTGATGGAACCAAGGCCGAGCCTCCCAGCACTAGCAAGAATCAGAAGTCCCAAGCCAACAGACTAAAGACCACTGGGAGAGTCTTTACTTTTAGTGGAGCTGAAGCCTCCGAGTCTGATGACTTGGTTCAAGGTACATGTTTTATTGATGGAACTCAATTGACTGTATTGTATGATTCGGGTGCTACTCACTCGTTTATATCGCATGATAGGGTCAAGAGTCTTAAATTGCCTGTTACTTTCCTTGAGTTTGATTTGTTGGTTTCTACACCCACAAATAAACCTGTTTCCACTTCTTATGCATGCAAGAACTGTCATATAGTCATAAATGATAGAACTTTTATTGTCGATCTTGTATGCTTACCTTTGAAAGACCTGGACATTATTCTGGGTATGGACTGGTTATCTTCCAATCATGTCCTTCTGAATTGTTTTGATAAAACCTTGATTTTTGGAACTCCAAAGGAGTCTAAGAATCCAAACCTTCTCTCTGCCAGCCAAGTACAAGCTTCGATGAGAGACGAAGCCCAAGTATACATGATGTTAGCTTCCCTGGATGTAGAAAGCAGCCCTCCTAATGTCGCCAGCATGCCTGTTATGCGGGAATTTCCTGAAGTGTTCCCGGGGGATGTTTATAACTTACCCCCAGAGAGAGATGTTGAGTTTGCCAAGACTTAGTGCCTGGCACCGGGCCAATCTCCATAGCACCCTATAGAATGTCTCCTCCAGAGCTAGCTAAGTTGAAGGAACAGTTGGAGGACCTGATGAAGAAGCAGTTCATTAGGCCGAGTGTGTCTCCGTGGGGAGCACCTGTGTTGTTGGTGAAAAATAAAGATGGCAGTATGAGGTTGTGTGTCGACTTTCGGCAGCTCAACAAGGTGACCATAAAGAATCGATATCCCCTCCCTAGGATTGATGATCTTATGGACCAGTTGATGGGCGCTTGCGTCTTTTCAAAGATTGATTTGAAGTCAGGGTACCATCAGATTTGGGTTAAGTCTGAGGACATCCCGAAGACAGCGGTTAGGACGCGATATGGTCACTATGAATACTTGGTTATGCCCTTTGGTGTGACCAATGCTCCTGCGGTCTTCATGGACTACATGAACAAGACCTTTCACCCTTACTTGGATAAGTTTTTGGTGGTGTTTATAGATGACATCTTAGTGTACTCCAAGAGTAAGGAGGAACATGAGGAACACCTGAGGGTTGTCTTGCAGACCCTTAAGGAGAAGCAATTGTACGCTAAGTTGTCCAAGTGTGAGTTCTAGTTAGAGGAAGTGAGCTTCTTAGGACATGTCATCTCTAATGGTGGCATAGCAGTGGACCCAGCTAAAGTAGGGACGGTGCTCCAGTGGGAAGCGCCAAAGTCTGTAACCGAGATTAGGAGTTTCTTGGGGTTAGCCGGGTACTATAGGCGGTTCATAGAAGGTTTCTCTAAGATAGCTTTACCCTTGACCCGTCTCACCAAGAAGGGACAGTTGTTTGTGTGGGACTCTAAGTGTGAAGAGAGTTTCCAAACCCTGAAGAATAGGTTGACATCAGCACCAGTTTTAGTGTTGCCCGATCCTAGCACACCTTTCGTTGTATATTGTGATGCATCGAAGCAAGGTTTAGGTGGTGTGTTGAAGCAAGATGGTAAGGTAGTAGTGGTTGCTTACGCTTCTAGGCAGTTGAAAACCCATGAGAAGAACTACCCTACCCATGACCTAGAGTTAGGAGCTGTGGTATTTGCCTTAAAGATTTGGAGGCATTACCTGTATGGGGTGAGGTTTGAAGTTTTTAGTGGTCATAAGAGTCTGAAGTATCTCTTTGATCAGAAGGAACTGAATATGAGGCAGCATAGGTGGATAGAGTTTTTAAAGGACTATGACTTCGAGCTGACTTACACCCAGGAAAGGCCAATGTGGTGGCCGATGCCTTAAGTAGGAAAACCCTGCATGTCTCCGCTTTAATGGTTAGGGAGATGGATCTGATTGAAGAGTTTAGAGACCTTAGTCTAACTTGTGAGTTCACCCCTAAGAGTATTAGGCTTGGAACCTTAAAGGTTACCAACAGTCTGATGGATCAGATTAGAGAGGTCAGAAGTTAGATAAGTATCTCTTAGACCAGCGAGAGTTGCTCGCTCAGGGTAGAGACCTAAGTTTTAAGGATGGTAGCGATGGTATCTTGAGGTTCAAGGATAGAGTTTGTATACCTGATGTTCCTGAGCTTAGAAGGTTAATCCTTGAAGAGGGACATAGGAGTGGATTGAGTGTGCACCCAGGTGCCACTAAGATGTATCAGGACCTTAAGAGGATGTTTTGGTGGCCTAGGATGAAAAAGGATGTAGCTGAGTTTGTGTATGCGTGCCTAATTTGTCAGAAGGCTAAGATTGAGCATCAAAGGCCTTCGGGTAAGTTGCAACCTTTGAGCATCCCAGAATGGAAATGGGATACCATCTCCATGGATTTTGTGTCTGGACTCCCTAGGACTCCAGTTGGTTTTGAGGCGATTTGGGTTGTTGTGGATAGACAGACTATGTCTGCCCATTTCATTCTGTTGAATATGGAGTACCCTAGAGAAGTTGGATAAGCTATACATCAAGAAGATAGTTAGGCTTCATGGTGTACCTTCTAGCATAGTTTCAGATAGAGACCCGAGGTTTACCTCTAGGTTTTGGAATAGTTTGCAAGAGGCTTTAGGGACAAAGCTTAGGCTTAGTTCAGCTTACCACCCACAGACTGATGGGCAGTCTGAGCGGACCATCCAGTCCTTAGAGGACTTGTTGAACAGTCAGGAAGTTGGGACAGGTTTTTTGCCCCTGATAGAGTTCACCAACAACAACAGTTTCCATTCCAGCATTGGGATGGCACCTTATGAGGCTCTGTATGGGAGGAGATGTAGGACACCCTTGTGTTGGAGTGAACCTAGTGATAGTGTGGTGCTAGGACCAGAGATAGTCCAGGAAACAACAGAAAAGATCAGGTTGGTTCAGGAAAAGATGAGAGTTGCACAGAGTAGGCAGAAGAACTACCATGATAAAAGGAGGAAGGCGCTCGAATTTCAGGAAGGCGATCATGTATTCTTGAGAGTTACCCCGACGACTAGGGTTGGTAGAGTGGTGAGGGCGAGGAAACTTACTCCGAGGTTCATTGGTCCGTACCAGATCCTTAAAAGAGTCGGTGATGTAGCCTACCAAATAGCCTTACCCCCATTCTTGTCAAATCTCCATAATGTTTTTCATGTGTCTCAACTTAGAAAGTACATTCATGACCCTAGTCACATGATAGTACCCGACGCTATACAGTTGAAAGAGAACCTGACGTTTGAGGTGTTACCCCTCTGAGTCGAGGATAGGAGGGTGAAGCAGCTAAGAGGCAAGGAGATTCCTTTAGTCAAAGTGGTTTGGAGTGGGGCAACTGAGGAAAATGCTACCTGAGAGCTGGAGAGTAAGATGGAGGCATACCCGCATCTTTTTCCTTGAGGTATGTATTAATTTCGAGGACGAAATTTTTATAAGGGGGGTGGAATTGTAACACCCTGTTTTGCGGATTTAATTTTATTTAAGCCGAGTTTATTAAATTGGATTTATCGGTCGAGGGCTTAGTGGGATTTTTGACTAAAAGTCCCTTTCTGGTAAATAAGCACGCCCGTACTCATTAGCCAGCACGCCTGTTCTTAAAGTCAGAAGAGTGTGTCTGATTTTAAGTTGAGCACGACCGTGCTCAACAGTGAGCACGCCCGTGCTCAACGTGCTGACCGTGTCTCCTAACGCTAAGTCGAGCACGACCGTGCTCAAGGGTAAGCACGACCATGTCAAGTCCGGGCCTATATACATCGTGCAGACTCGAGGGTTGCACCATACACTTCATATTTGGTAACTAAAACCCTAGTACGGCTGTAAAGGGTAACGTTTGTACTTCGTGTAGGGAAACGTGGTTTCGTCTGTACTTCGTGTATAGGTAACGTTACGTTCCTTTTCATTAGTTTCCTTTCATTTTTGTAGTTGGGAAACTAACATCGTTTATGATCTGATTGTTTAAGGCTGGTCTGAGTGAAAGCCGCCTTAAGGGAAGGAACCGGTTGCTGTTTAGGATGCTGTTAGGGAGCTACCTTCAATCCAGGTATGGGGAGAAGGGTAGTGTAATCATAGGCTCGGGATTAGAGTTGAGTAAAGGGGTTCCCATAACCCCGGTTTGTTTGTGTGAATATCTGTTTATGTATATATGATTCGTTGATTATTCTGATAACATGTTAGTGATTGTTAATATGTTATGCCTATGCTCATAATGTTTGGTTGAGTTTATGTTGTTGAGATGGCTATGAACATGATGATATGTTGAGTTGATGATGTGTTGTTGATGAGTTTAATCCTTAAAACACATTGATAACTGATTTAGGATGCTAACTGATTAAACTCTTCAAATTGTTTAGAACACGGTTACTATTCCAGCCTAGAACAGCACTGTCGCACGATTGTGCTGAACAGGGAGCACGACCGTGCTCCCAGTTGAATTCTGGGTAAATGGCCGCGCTGTTCGGCACGGCCGTGCAGGACAAAGAGCACGACCGTGCTCTATAAGAAGCACGACCGTGCTTCACTTAAAGGGGAGCACGCCCCTCACGTGTTTAAGCATGACCGTGCTGGGTTACAAGCACGACCGTACTCAACCCTCTTGGACAGAACAGAATTAAAAGAATTTAAGGGGTCTCAAACCCCATTCCCCAATAAGGATGAGTTGATTAATGTTAATGACTAGACAACTTGGCTAATGTCCAGTAAAGATGATTAAAATGATGAGATGGTGAGGTGTTGAGTTTGATAAGTCGGTGCCCATTGGGTACCGCAAGCTGGTGAGCTGTGCCTTGGTGCTTATTGGCCAAGGTAGCCTTGACCCCACGGTTTGGGTCTAAGGTGTTGTTGTTGTACCTTGGTGGCCGAGAGTCTTTCCCAGGTACTACGGTTAATTCCGCTTAATTCCTCAAGTAGATTTCGCGAGGCAAGTTGTTAAGGTTGATTCCGCTGTTATCTTAGGTCGATTCCGTTGGATTTATGGAGGTGGTGTTGCCGTTGTTGTTGTGTTGCATACGCATTGCATCGGAGATGTTGTTTAGGGATGTTCGACATACGGGAGATCATCCTAGAGTACGGCGATCTGGCCATCCACGGTTGGAGTAGATTCTCCTAGCGCCCCCGTGACGAGGCATTCGTTGGTTTGATGTGTTGGCTATCCAAGGAGTAGATTATCTGGTGTTGAGTAGATTCTCAATGTGGATATTTAACTCTGAAGTCGTCCATCCCGAGTTTAGTGGATCCACATGCATTGTTGGTTTAGCGGAGTAGGACTGCATTGCACTGCATAACATACTGATGATGATGATGTCGTTGTTTGATGTGATGTTGCTATGCTTGCTGTTTACTTTACTACCTATCTCCTTGCTATTATGTTACATGATTCTTACTCCCTATATTTGTTTGTTTGTTTGTGTTTGGCCTGATTGGCACCTTGCAGAGGATGACGAGCAGCCCGGAGAGGAGTGATTCTGAGGAGCCGCCACTCATAGTTAAGGCTAGTTTATGTTCAATTAGTTTTATAGTTTTCAGTTGTAATTCCGTGGATTTTATTTCGGAACGGTTATACCAGCTCTGTATGTGACATCGGGGTTGGGATATGTATTTCTTTGTGATGATTTACTTGTTTTAAACTTATTTTTATTTCCGCGTTAAGAATTGGTTCATGTGGGACTTTTCTACCCAAGGACAAATATTTTATTTATCTAAGTAAAATGCATGTTTTCTTTTAATTGTTTTTATATTAAATGGCTTATAACATGCGGGGTAGAAGGGTGTCACACTCATAGTTAGGGCTTGTTTTTATGTTCAGTTAGTTTGTTAGTCTTCATTTGTAATTCCGTGGATTTTATTCCGGAACGGTTATACCAGCTCTGTATGTGACATCGGGGTTGGGATAGGTTTATTTCCTTGATATGTTTAATTGTTTTTAACTTGTTGTAGTTTTCTGCGTTGTGAGCTCGTTCATGTGGGACTTTTCTACCCATAGACAAAGATTTTAATTATTCATTAAAATGCATGTTTTTATTGTAATTGTTTTTATATTAAATGCCTTATAATATGCGGGGTAGAAGGGTGTCACATTTAGTGGTATCAGAGCATTTCGGCCCTGTCCGGATGTGGTATGAGTCTGTTGTGTGCACTTGTTTGAATTGTCTATACTCGTTATAGACAATGATGCTTTAAGTTAGTTGCCTGTAGCTTTTACCAGTTTAAGTTTCTGTATCTAAGAGTTAGGTTGGACGTGTACAGGAACTAATGGCAGGTAGAGGATGCAACGATCAGGCAACTGTGGACGCATTGGCACTTCTGGCCAATGCTATCGGACAGGTCAACCATAACAACAACAATTGTGGACCAGCTGAGTTCCAGGGACTGGATAAGTTCCAGAGGAACAACCCTCCATCGTTCAAGGGAGCGTATGATCCGGAAGGAGCTTTGCTGTGGTTGAGGGAAACCGAGAAGATCTTTAGGGTTATGGATTGTAATGATCAGCAGAAACTCATCTTTGCTACCTTCATGCTGACTGAGGAGGCTGAGCATTAGTGGGATAACTGCAGGCAGAAGATACAGGCTGAGGACACAGCGGTTACATGGGCTGTATTCAGACAGAGGTTTCCGGAGAAGTATTTCCCAGCAGATATCAAGGACAAGAAAGAGATGGAGTTCTTATCCTTGAGGCAGGGATCGTTGTCAGTTGGCGATTTTGCAGCCAAGTTTGAGGAGCTGGTGAGGTACTACACTCCGTATCAGCATGAGACAGATGACCACTCCAAGTGCGTCAAGTTTGAAGCTCGACTCCGACCAGAGATTAAGCAGGCAATCAGCTGCCAGGAGATCAGAATCTTCTCGATTCTGGTCAACAAGTGCAGAATTTATGAGGATGCCAGTCAGTTCAGAGTTGCCAGTTCTAGAGGATCGTACAGTCAGAGTGGCAAGAAGACTAATCAGAGAGACAAGGGTAAGCAGCGGTATGCTCCGACCGGGAAGGACTTCAAGCAGAGTGGCAATTGGCCACAGGTTCAACAGGATAGATTCAGGGGTGGGTTCTCTAATGCTCCCAGGGCTATGAAGTGTGGTAAGTACGGAGCACAGGATCATTATTCATCCCAGTGCAAGGAATCAACTGTGATTTGCTTCAGGTGTGGCAAGTCAGGTCATATCAGCCGCGAGTGTGAAGGAGCTAAGGCCGAGCCTCCCAGTGCTAGCAAGAATCAGAAGCCCCAAGCCAACAGACTGAAGACCACTGGGAGAGTCCTTACTCTTAGTGGAGCCGATGCCTCCGAGTCTGATGACTTGATCCAAGGTACATGTTTTATTGATGGAACTCAATTAACTGTATTGTATGATTCGGGTGCTACTCACTCGTTTATATCGAATGATAGGGTCAAGAGTCTTGGTTTTCCTGTTACCTTTCTTGAGTTTGATTTGCTTGTGTCCACACCCACAAATAAACTTGTTTCCACTTCTTATGCATGTAAGAACTATCATATAGTCATAAATGATAAAACCTTTGTTGCCGATCTTGTATGCTTGCCTCTAAAAGACCTTGATATTATCCTTGGCATGGACTGGTTATCTTCCAACCATGTCCTTTTGAACTGTTTTGACAAGACCCTGATTTCTGGAACTCCAACGGAGTTGAAGAATCCAGACCTTCTCTCTGCTAGCCAAGCTCAATCTTCGATGAAAGACGAAGCCCAAGTATACATGATGTTAGCTTCCCTAGAAGTAGAAAGCAGTCCTCCTGATGTCGCCAGCTTGCCTGTTGTGCGGGAATTTCCTGAGGTGTTTCCGGGGGATGTTTATAACTTACCCTAGAGAGAGATGTTGAGTTTACCATAGACTTAGTGTTGGCACCGGGCCAATCTCCATAGCACCCTACAGAATGTATCCTCTAGAGCTAGCTAAGTTGAAGGAACAGTTGGAGGACCTGATGAAGAAGCAGTTCATTAGGCTTAGTGTGTCTCCGTGGGGAGCACCTGTGTTGTTGGTGAAAAAGAAAGATGGTAGTATGAGGTTGTGTGTTGACTATCAGTAGCTCAATAAGGTGACCATAAAGAATCGGTATCCCCTCCCTAGGATTGATGATCTTATGGACCAGTTGATGGGCGCTTGCGTCTTTTCAAAGATAGATTTGAGGTCAGGGTACCATCAGATTTGGGTTAAGTCTGAGGACATCCCGAAGACAGCGTTTAGGACGCGATATGGTCACTATGAGTACTTGGTTATGCCCTTTGGTGTGACCAATGCTCCTACGGTCTTCATGGACTACATGAACAAGACTTTTCACCCTTACTTGGATAAGTTTGTAATGGTGTTTATAGATGACATCTTAGTGTACTCCAAGAGTAAGGAGGAACATGAGGAACACCTGAAGGTTGTCTTGTAGACCCTTAAGGAAAAGCAGTTGTACGCTAAGTTATCGAAGTGATAGTCCTGGTTAGAGGAAGTAAGCTTCTTAGGACATGTCATCTCTAAGGGTGGCATAGCAGTGAAACCCAGCTAAGGTAGAGATGGTGCTCAAGTGGAAAGCGCCGAAGTCTATAACCGAGATTAGGAGTTTCTTGGGGTTAGTCGGGTATTATAGACGGTTCATAGAAGGTTTCTCTAAGATAGCCTTACCTTTAACCCGTCTCACCAAGAAGGGACAGTTGTTTGTGTGGGACTCTAAGTGTGAAGAGAGTTTCCAGACCCTTAAGGATAGGTTGACATCAGCACCAGTGTTAGTTTTTTCCAGATCCTGGTGAGCCCTTCGTAGTTTACTGCGATGCTTCTAAGCAAGGGTTAGGTGGTGTGTTATTGCAGGATGGTAAGGTAGTTGCTTATGCCTCTAGGCTGTTGAAAACCCATGAGAAGAACTACCCTACCCATGACCTAGAGCTAGGAGCTGTGGTATTTGCCTTAAAGATCTGGAGGCATTACCTGTATGGAGCGAGATTTGAGGTTTTTAGTGATCATAAGAGTTTGAAATATCTTTTTGATCAGAAGGAATTGAATATGAGGCAGCGTAGGTGGATGGAGTTCTTAAAAGATTATGACTTCGAGCTGACCTATCACCCAGGAAAGGCCAATGCAGTGACCGATGCATTAAGTAGGAAGACCCTGCATGTCTCCGCTTTGATGGTTAGGGAGATGGATCTGATTGAGGAGTTTCGAGACCTTAGTCTAGCTTGTGAGTTTACCCCTAAGAGTATTAGGCTTGGAACCTTGCAGGTTACCAATAGCTTGATGGACCAGATTAGAAAGGGTATCTAACTTTCTCTTAGACCAGCAAGAGTTGCTTGCTCAGGGTAGAGATCTTAGCTTTAAGGATGGCAGTGATGGTGTCTTGAAGTTTAAGGATAGAGTTTGTGTGCCAGATGTTCCTGAGCTTAGAAAGTTAATCCGTGAAGAAGGATATAAGAGTGGACTGAGTGTGGACCCAGGTGCCACTAACATGTATCAGGACCTTAAGAGGATGTTTTTGTGGCCTAGGATGAAAAAGGATGTAGCTGAGTTTGTGTATGCGTGCCTAGTTTGTCAGAAGGCCAAGATTGAACACCAAAAGCCTTCAGGAAAGTTGCAACCTTTGAGTATCCCAGAATGGAAATGGGATAACATCTCCATGGATTTTGTGTCTAGACTCCCTAGGACTCCAGCTGGTATTGAGGCTATATGAGTTGTTGTGGATAGACTGACTAAGTCTGCCTATTTCATCCCCATGAACATGGAGTATCCTTTAGAGAATTTAGCCAAGCTGTACATCAAGGAGATAGTTAGGCTTCATGGTGTACCTTCTAGCATAGTTTCAGATAAAGACCCGAGGTTTACCTCCAGGTTTTGGAAGAGTTTGCAGAATGCTTTAGGGACAAAGCTTAGGCTTAGTTCAGCTTATCACCCACAGACTGATGGTCAGTCTGAGCGTACCATCCAGTCCTTAGAGGACTTGTTGAGGGCTTGTGTGTTAGAACAGTCTGGTAGTTGGGACAAGTTTTTCCCCCTGATAGAATTCACCTACAACAACAGTTTCCATTCCAGTATAGGGATGGCACCTTATGAGGCTCTTTATGGGAGGAGATGTAGGACACCTTTGTGTTGGAGTGAACCTAGTGACAGTGTGGTGTCAGGTCCAGAGATAGTCCAGGAAACCACAGAAAAGATCAGGTTGGTTCAGGAAAATATGATATTTGCACAGAGTAGGCAAAAGAGCTATCATGATAAAAGGAGGAAGGCGCTCGAATTCCAGGAAGGCGATCATGTATTCTTGAGAATTACCCCGACAATTGGGGTAGGTAGAGCGATGAAGGGGAGGAAACTTACTCCGAGGTTCATTGGTCCTTACCAAGTCCTTAAAATAGTCGGCGAAGTCACCTACCAAATCGCTTTGCCACCGTTTTTGTCAAACCTCCACAATGTTTTCCATGTCTCTCAACTCAGAAAGTACATCCATGACCCTAGTCACGTGATAGTTCCTGATACTATACAGTTGAAAGAGAACTTGACATTTGAGGTATTACCCCTTTGAGTTGAGGATAGGAGGGTGAAGCAACTAAGAGGTAAAGAGATTCCTTTGGTCAAAGTAGTTTGGAGTGGGCACTAGTGGAAATAATGTAATATACGGGAACGATTTACGTCAGTTAACCATATGTTTGACATTAAAAAGGAGGCAGTGGCAGTTTTGTAAATATTAAATCACTATTTACGTTAGTTGTTTAATGAACTGACGTTAAAAGTGATATGCAACAATGATTAACACTTTTAACGTCAGTTATTTATACAACTAACGTTACAAGTGTGATTTTTACTTCAGTTAAATAAAAAACTGACGTAAATAATCCTATATTCCTATCTGAAACTCATTCCTATCTTTCTTTCATTGTCATCTCCCTCGTTGTCACTCTTAACGCAGATAACTCCATATATAGTGCTTTTTATTTCTAATCTTAATTACCTTGAATTAATAAACAAATTCATGTGCAAATTAAAATAAATAAAACCCTTAATATAAAACAAGTTATATATATAATCAAATTGTATCTCATTGAAGTGATTCATAAGTTACAATTACATGACTAAAAGATAAAAAATTTCTGCAATAGAGCCCTAAAATATAAAAAAAGTTTTTGATTCAACATTAGTTTCTTCTCAGTCTTGTCCTCAGAAACTCCAATGGTTGCATCCCCTTCATACCCCTCAGTTGAAGTGATTGATGCTCCATCTGAGGCCACAGTCACTTGCTGTGAAATTAGAGGCCAACATCTTAAACATTTGTTAAGGCTTCGTTCCCTTCACGGGTGAGCAAGAGAGGAGAGTCGAGCGGCTGAGTTTTCCAGAGCGGCTGAGCAAGGGTGCACTCGATCTGTTTCAGCAATGGTCCTGGAACAGTCACTGGCTGCCAAAGCTGAGGTTTTGGAACTCTAGCCGTCGATTCTCCTGAAGGATGATAAGGTGAGCAACTCGCATTATGTGATTTACTCAACCTCAGAAGTTGTTTGAAATAAAGTGAGGGAATCACATTATGTGATTTGCTCAACCTTATCATCCATGTTATGTGATTTACTCAACCTCAGAAGTTGTTTGACCATTAAGACAGAAAACTTTGAGTCTAGGTATAGGAAGAAATAATAAAAATCTCAAATATGGCAGAGTCATATTGTGAAGAAATAGAAAACGAAATATAGGGGAAGAAGTGTGTGTATTATAGAGGAAGAATGGTACTTTATATGGAGAAGAGACTGCTTGATTTTCTTCAAAACTGAGTCTATAAACTTAATGTTCATTAAGAGGATTAAGTTACAAGGCACATGGGAAGGTAGCACAGTAGTCAAAGGTATAAATGTTTTTGCAAAACTGATAAACCTTTAACATCAGTTGTCTTAAATAACTGACGTTAAAACTATTTTTAAAATAATAAAATATATTTTTAATGTCAGTTGTTTAATACAACTGACGTTAAACAAATGAACTTTTAACGTCAGTTGTTGTACATAACTGACGTTAAAAGTTCAATTAACGTCAGTTCTTTGTAACAACTTACGTAAAATATTGTTTTAAAGATGTTTTTTGGTTATAACGTTTACACTCGCACGCTCTATATGCCTTCTTCACTTTGCTCTGTCTCTGTTCTTCTCTTTTCATCACTCTCACTCTCACTCTGCCCTAATCGCGAGCTACTCTCCACCGCCACCACCCCGAGGGCTTCTCCACCACCACCGTGAGGTACACTCTTTCTCTCTCTATCTCTTAACCCTAACTCAGTCTTTCCCACTCACTCTCTGCCTTGTGATCATTGCGCGCACTAACTCTCCTTGTCCCTCTGACTCTCAGCAACCACATCGAACGTTGGCCACCACTCGAGCTCCCCTCCCCACCACTACGCAAGCACCTATTTCTGGTGAGTTCTTTAGGGCACTAATTTTTTTTTGGTTTTGAGTGTATGTTGAAACTGTAGTCTCTGTAGTTGAAACTCAGAGTTTGAGTTGTTTGGAATGTCTCTATTTCTGGTCGAGGGCTTTGTGTTTTCTCTTATTTTTCTTCTGCTGTCATGACCTATTTCAAAATGGGAAGAAATTTAGAGTTGCTTGTAGCATGTGACATCAACAATTGCTCATTGGAATTTTGTTTTGATAATTTATCTTGATCTGCTTTTTTTCTTTTCCGTGTTAAGAAACCTAAAAATGGTGTAAATTTGAGATAATATTTAACCACCTAGCTTGTATCATGCTCTCTGGATTGATTCATATGGCTGAGTGGTTATAGTACTGGATATAGCAATAGTCCTAATATGTGTTGATGCCTTCTTGAAGAGAAGAATGATGTGAGATTACTGTGGAAATAAACCACCTAGCTTGTATCATGCTCTTATCTGTCATTTTTCAAAAACTAGTTTTCAATCTCCCGTATTGTGCTTATATTGGATATATATTTGTATATCTACAGAGCCTATCTAGCTATGGATCGTAGCTGGATGGTTTGTAAGCACACAAGTGCTGAGTATTTGAAGGGAGTGGGAGAGTTTTAGAATTTTCTCAAAGGAATGTTCCTAATAGTAATGGAATGTTCTGTTGTCCTTGTGTCAAGTGTTTGAATACGAGGAAATGTACAGTGAAGGATATACGTACTCATTTGATTTATGAAGGGATTTGCTTGAGTTATACAAGATGGATATGGCATGGTGATGTGTTGTTGAGTACTAAGGCAAGTGTCTCCCAAAGTGAGGACGTTGACGTAGATATAGAGGATGATTGAGTAGAGGACATGATCCGTGATATTGGAGAAGAATCTTTTCATCGAGCACATGTGTATGATAGGTTGTGCGGTGATGCAGATAAGCCTTTGTATCCAGGGTGTACTACTCATACACGGTTGTCGGCGGTGCTAAAATTGGTTTGTGTGAAGGCGAGAAATGGTTGGACCGATAAAAGCTTCACTGAATTGCTTGAAGTATTGAAAGACTTGCTTCCGGAGGACAACACATTGCCTGACCGTAACTATGAGGCCAATAAAGTATTGTGTCCGATGGGTATGGAGTATAAGAAGATACATGCATGCCCCAATGATTGCATATTGTACACGGGTGTTCATGAAGACAATCACGATTGCCCCAAGTGTGGGTTATCACGATACAAAGTGAAGGGTGGTGATGATGGTGATGATCTTGATGATTCGATTTGTGATGTGAGAAAAAAGGGTCCTCCGACGAAGGTGTTGTGGTATCTTCTAATAACTCTAAGGTTCAAGCGATTGTTTTCCAATATGAAAGATGCGAAGAATCTTAGATGGCATAATGATGAGAGGAAACGTGATGGAAAGGTTCGTCATCCTGCTGATTTTGTGCAATGGAAGAATATTGATACTATGTTTCCGGATTTCGCCGATGAGCCAAGAAACTTAAGGCTTTGACTTGCTACAGATGGAATGAATCCATATGGTAACATGAGTAGTATTCATAGTTCATGGCCTGTTCTGTTGATAATTTACAACCTGCCCCCTTGGTTGTGCATGAAGCACAAATACATGATGTTGTCTATGATGATTTCGGTCCCAAAGCAACCGGGAAATGACTTAGATGTTTATCTAAGTGCCTTGATTGAAGACTTGAAAACGCTGTGGGTGGAAGGTGTTGATGTAGTTGATGGGTATTCTCACGAGACTTTCAAGCTTCGTGCCATGTTATTTTGCACCATCAACGACTTTCCAGCATACGGTAACTTGTCCAGGTACAGTGTCAAGGGGCATAAAGCATGCCCTATATGTGAAGAAGGCACATGCTACACTCAGTTGCATCATGGAAAGAAGACGATTTACCTTGGGCATCGGAGATTTATTAGACGTGATCACCCATATCGTAAGATGAAAAAAGCTTTTAATGGATGCCAAGAGACTGAAGATGCTCCGATGGCCTTAAATGGAGAGCAGGTTTATCAGAGAGTAAAGGGCATCGATGTCATATTCGTCAAGTCCAAAAAGAAGGGTAAAACTGCTGAGAAAAACATATGGAAGAAGAGGTCGATATTCTTTGATCTTCCATGTTGGCGCAAGCTTGATGTCAAACACTGCATTGATGTGATGCATGTGGAGAAAAATGTGTGTGATAGTGCGATCGGGACGCTTCTCAACATTCAGGACAATGGTGTGAATGCTCGTCTCGACCTCGTTGCTGTGGGTATACGAGAGCAGTTAGCTCCAGTTGTTGAGGATGGTAAGCGGATTTATTTGCCGTCAGCATGTCATACTTTGTCAAAAAAAGAGAGACAAAGTTTCTGTGGGTGTCTTCAGGGCATCAAGGTTCCACATGGTTACTCTTCAAATATGAAGAGGCTTGTCTCTAGTGATCTTAAATTGGTTGGCTTAAAGTCTCATGATTGCCACATCTTGATGCAACAACTTCTGCCGATTGCTATTCGTGGTATTGCTCCAAAAAATGTGAGACATGCCATTACTCGGTTGTTCTCATTCTTCAATTCTATATGTAGCAAAGTCGTTGACCCCCGTATGTTGGATGACTTGGAAGTTAAGGCTGCTACAATCTTGTGCCAACTGGAGATGTATTTTCCTCCTTCCTTTTTCGACATCATGGTTCACTTAATTGTTCATTTGGTGAGGGAGATTAGATTATGTGGGCCAGTTTTTCTGAGATGGATGTACCCAGTTGAGCGCTACATGAAGATCTTGAAAGGGTATGTGAAGAATCCACATCGTCCGGAAGCATCTATTGTTCAAAGGTATGTTGCAGAAGAAGCTATTGAGTTTTGTTCGGACTACCTTCATAACACGGATCCTATAGGGGTTCCTAAGCCTCGGCATGATGAGATAAGATGTCAAGGTAAGGGTACACATGGTATAAGAATTAATAGCAAGGGTCGGGAGGAAGTGCTTCAAGCACATTTGTATGTATTGAACAACATCGATTATGTTCAACCTTACTTATTTGAACATAAAAGAAAAGTCAACCAAGAAAACCCTCGAATGAGCCAAAGGTGGTTGTTGAACAAGCATAACAAGACTTTCTTACAATGGTTCAAGGAAGAAATGCTTAAGGATGGTAGTACTGCTTCTGATGACGTAAGATGGCTAGCACGTGGGCCTAGCTTCAACGTCATATGTTGGAGCGGATACGACATCAATAACTTTTCCTTTTAAATAAAGGAACAAGATAACAAGAGTACCATGCAAAATAGTGGGGTTATGATCGTGGCTGAAGCAATGCACTTCTCTAGTGCAAAGGACACAAAACCCGTTAAAGCACCGACACCTTACTTTGGATATATTGATGAGATTTGGGTGCTTGATTACACTAAGCTTACGGTGCCGATTTTTAAATGTAAGTGGGTTGATACTAAAGGTGGTGTACAAACCGACGAATGGGGGTTCACATTGGTAGACCTCAACAAGTTAGGTCATATAAATGAACCTTTCATAATGGCTTCCCAAGCAAAACAAGTGTTCTACATCATTGATCCTTCTAACAAAAGGTTGTCCATGGTTCTCCAAGGAAAAAGCATGTATAATGGTAGTCATGAAAATCAAGATTCAAATCTTGATATTCCTGAGACTCCTTCTTTTTCAACAAACATGCCTACTATAATTGAGGAAACACAGGTGGACGATGTATATGCCACTCGTGATGATCATCATGAAGGGATATTGATATAGGAAGTTTAAACTTGATTATAGTGTGAGTTTTTTTCTTTTAAGGAAAATGTTTTATTTATCCAGTTTAGTATAGATTTATTTTTATTTATCCATCTGTATTTATTTATCCAGTTTAGTATATATTTTTTCTGAACAGGCATACATATGGATCAGTCGGATCACCCACATGCACGGGATGACACTGTGGGGCCTACACAGGACACGATGGCGACTACGCCTAATGTTAGTGTAAGTTGACGTGTTATATACTATCTTTAGTCCTTTTTTTTAATGTAAGTTTATAATGTTATAACCCTCTAATTTAAAAATTTTTTTGTCCATACAGACATCACAGTCTCAGAGACAGTGTAGAGGAGCCACGACATCGAAGAAGTTAGAGAAGGCTAGGCAAAGAGGGCAGAAGCTTGAGGTGTTCTTTGATGCTAATCTAAAGCCCTAGGGACCCCGTGCTAAAGAATTTAAAAAGTGGGTGTTTCTACAAGCGAAGCAGCACGTTAGCATTAACTACAACCATTGGAATGACGTTCCACAGAACGTTAAGGATCAGATTTGGGAGGCTATCACGGTATTTTACATTTACATTCTTTTGATTTACATTATTAGATAATTATCCGAGTTCTAATTCATCCAGTTATTATGTATTTAATGTGTAGGTAGCTTGGACCGTGCCGAATGACGGGGATCATCGTACGAAATGTATGAAAATGGTATCAAAGCACTCGAATGGGTTCAAGCATGATCTTACCAGGTACTATGTATCTGGGAAGAAGCGGCTTGATAACATGTTCTCGGATTATCCTTGGATTGATAAGGATACTTGGGATAAGTTTGCTAGGAGTCGACAGGATGAAGAATTTCAGGTTGGTTGATTAAGTTAATTTTGTGTGCTTCTTATAGATCATTTAAGTACATACATAGGAGGTATTTACCTGTATTTAATTATGTGTTTTTGTTTGAACAGGCTAAGGTGGAGAAGGGTAGGCAGAATCAGGCGAAGAACGTCCATCGCCACACCTTGTCTCAGGGTGGGTACGAGACTCGGATCGAGGAGATGATGGCGGAGAGGCTGAGGGTGAAGCAGGAGGAGCACGCTGCGAGGATAGAAAGTAGAGAGGTGCCTGGGGTTACACCATTAAGTCCTCCGTCAGACATCGAACGCGAGGGTGTCTGGTTAGCCGGACGCATGACAAAGACAGGATCTTTTAAAGCTGAAGCCACTCGCGAAGTGGCAGATAAGATTGTAAGTAAATAATTAACTGCATTTCAATTGATATTTGTATAGATATTTTTAACACTTTTCACTTACACATTTTTTCATTTCTTCATTGTAGATGGATCTTAAAGAAAAATGCTCCTAGGGCTCATTCGTCCCTTCTGGACGCCGGGACGTCTTGATGACTGCTCTAGGCAAGAAAGACCATCCTGGTCGGGTTATCGATGTTCCTGGGAACTTGACCATCAAAGAATATTATGGCAAGTCTGCTTCGCGAAAGTGGGTCGTCGATGAGGCCTCAATTTTGGAATCCATGACACAGCAGCTCATCTCGAACCCTGCTATTACTACACATCTGATGAAAAGCTTCCTATCCAACCCAGAATTCAAGCAGGCTCTTGCTAGGGAGCTTTCCTCCATCGATTCATCACAGGACACCGCAGGACCTGCCAACCCTTCACATGTAAGCACAAAAGAGAGTTATAGTAGGGCACATGTGGAGGAGGATAACTTGGCAGCTAAGGAGCGGGAGTTGGAAGTCCAACGCCGTGAGCTTGAGTTGGAAATGCAAAGGCGTTCGCTTGAGTTGGAAAACAAACGGCGTGAGCTCGAGTTGACAACGAAGGTATGTATTCATTATTAATGTCCATATTAGTCAATTAATTACTTGTGTTTTTTTTAATTATCAACAACTGGTATATTAAATAGAAGGCCAAGTCGGTGTCGGTGTCGCTGTCACCCTTCACTCGTTTGTTCTCACTTGGTGAGGATTATGCGTTTGAGGTTTTTGCATGTCCATTGGAACACGATGGATGGGTGGCACGCCCAGATCAAGAGAGGATATTTGCCTTCTGTGGTGATGATCTCGGTCACGCCTGCACAGATAACGTGTGGCTAGCCAGCACGGTTGTGAGTCTCTGGTGCACGTAAGTTAATTTTAATTTTATAACTTATTTAATTTTGGTATTTTTCCATTTTTTAATTTATTTTAATTTCAATATATATATTTTGTAATTAACATCGTCGACCTTTTCATATCTCAGGTATTTGAATCGTCTTCAGGTTGATAAGGGCTCCAAATTACTATATGGCTTCTTAGATCCGTCAGTCCTTCTGCCTCAATTCATTGCCAACGGTGATCAATTAAGTAAATACATAGGGAACTTGATGGGAGACAATCAGAAATAATTATATCTGGCTCCCTACTGTATGAAAAATCATTGGCAGTTGCTCGTACTTCACCCATCTAGGCATACTGTCATATTCTTCTGCTCTCTCTTCCAAAACCCGCCACAGGAGGTGATGGAAGCTGTTAATACGTAAGTGACTAATCTTCAATTTAATTTAAGTTTTAAGATCAGTTGCTTTTATTTTATTACACACGTGATGAATTTGTTAATTGACATGATTATTTGTTTATGATAGTGCGCTGAAGGCGAGTAGCATAAGTTGCGCCAACGGGAGAAGTAGGACTTCCAAGGCTAAAGGAAATCCTGAATGGATCATCCTCAAGGTTTGGTAGTTTATTTATCAAATAATTAATTTTATAATTACTAATTTATATGTATATTTAACTGACATTGAATTTAATTTCTTTTGTAGTCTCGATTTCAAATTGACGGGTGGTCGTGCGGCTATTATGTGATGCATCATATGCTAAACATAGTCTCCGCATCTATTACGGAGGGATGGAAGAAGGTAATATTTAAACAACTTATTAAATTATATATTATAGTTTTGGTGATGACTTTTGTTAATGTTATTATTATTATTATTTGAACGTGTGTAGGCATTTAACGACCAATCGCCTCTTCATAAAGATGAGTTTAGAGACTTGAGGATGCGCTTGGCAGAATTCTTCTTCAAGTATGCTGCTAAAAAAAGAATTGAGAAAATACCTCTTGAATACTTAGATGAGTAGTTTTGTTTTTAGACTTTTTAAAGACTAACATTTATATATACTTAGATTGGTAGTTTTGTTTTTA
The DNA here is from genome assembly GCA_035048595.1 of Echinosophora koreensis. Classification (NCBI taxonomy): domain Eukaryota; kingdom Viridiplantae; phylum Streptophyta; class Magnoliopsida; order Fabales; family Fabaceae; genus Echinosophora; species Echinosophora koreensis. The sequence goes on along the minus strand of JAPCYP010000061.1, from coordinate 1,301,174 downwards.
GACATTAGAGGCTAAAATTTATATATATATATATACTTGTAGATAGTTATATTTTTCCTATACATGGGTTTTGGTCTTAAGTCCCCCCATTGTTCCTTTGTATATCTCTTTTCTTTTAGTAATATTGAAATTTAAGGGTACACTTTATGAGACCCTATTTTTGCCGAAGTTGAGTGTTTGCAATTCTGTAACAATATTCTGTGTTACTGGAATGTTTACTGAATGCAGGGACAGCTGGGGGTAGTGTTATTTTAAACCAAATTTTAAAAAATAAAAATAAATCTCTTAACGTCAGTTCATTAATGTCAACTGACGTTAATAGTAGTTTTTTAAAAAAAGATACTCTATTAACGTCAGTTGTTTAATAAAACTGATGTTAAAAATAAAACTATTAATGTCAGTTCATTAATACAACTGACGTTAGTTTTACACTATTAACGTCAGTTCATTAATACAACTGACGTTAATAGAGTATCATTAATACAACCAGGCGCCAAAAACTTGATAGGCTCCGGCAAGTGTATCGGATCGAAGCAAGTAATAATAAAACGGTGAGAAACCGAGTATCGAACTCAGGGATTGGGAAACCAAGTACCACTTCACAAATTAAATAACTATTTTAAACTGAGAAATAGGTATGAAGAGATTTCAAGAAAATAAAAGAAACAATAAAAGAAATCAAAATAAAATATTTTTTTTTTGTTTTTAAATATGAGAAGAGAGCTTCCAGGATTGGGACTACCACAACGACCAATTATGAATCCTACTTGACTTTACCTTTGTTAATATCTAACTAAATTGAAGGTGAATTTATCCTAAATAAGTTAATATTCCCTCTCGAGATACAAGAACCGTGCCCAATTAAACCAACCCCTACTCTCGTGGTAATTGTATTTAAATTGAACCCTTTAAGCTTTGTGACAATTCAATGAGCCCTCGAAGGACCGCTTCTAACTCTCGTGATTTAAGTCCTAAGTTCAATTCCTATAGATCCGATACCTAAGTTCACCGCTAGGTTCATCCTTAGAATACCTGAGACATGCAAAAAGGTGATCAATCAATTTACATGGATGAAGCACAATAAGAATCAAATCAATGAGTAAAATATTAACAAAAGGGAAAAATCAAATATTCATCATAATAGTGTCAAAGGGCATTGCCCAATCCTAGAAACAAAACAACTACTCAGTCATAAAAGAAATAACAAGAAGAAGAAAAGAAAACTCCATTGAAAATTCCGAGTAGCTATCTCGTTGTGGCACTGCACTTGCGCTCCTGTTCAGCCTGCACACCCTGCGCTCTCCGCGCTGGTCTTCTTTATATATATCACAACTTCCTCCTTTAATTTCCAAATCAAATCTCTACTAAATATTTGTTACAGTATCACACCCACAAATTAAGATAACAACAATATCTTAACAGATATGTTTATAGATAAGCAATTCATGTTTTGCTTTTATTTTTCATTCAAATTGCAATTTCAATCTCAATTTCAATTGTGTGGGCCCTTGCAGATTTGCTTCACGTGATTTGCTGGAGCAATTCAATTGCCAAATCTTATCATATCCTTTATTGTTGTGAGAAGCAATTATTATCTAAATCCAAATTTGATTTGGATCCAATCTTTTATCTCAATGCCAATTGAATTATCTTTTAATCATAATAATCCAAATCCAAATTGATTTGGATTCAAATCCATCATGTGGGCCCTCGCAATTTACCTGGCAATCTTCAATTTAATTGCAATCCTTCTTCTTTGTCCTTTCCTAAAAATAAAAATAAGAAAATCTTGAGAAAATCAATTAAATTCTAATTAAAATCAATTAAACGCACACATTGACTCTAAAATAACTAAAATAGGAAAACAAAGTCTAATTTGGGTTAAATCAAGCATTCAACAAAATTTAATTGATGAAATCCACTCTAAAATATTAGCTAAAACATGATAAGCCAGCGGATGATCAAAATACCCTAAACTTAAACTTTGCTTGTCCTCAAGCAAACTAAAAATAAAAAAGACTCAAAACTTGGCAAGATCAATGGATTCAATCAAACCTTACATATGCTTCATGCAAATTTTTTTTTTTAATACAATTCCAATCAATGTTTACCCCTATTTCATTATAGTAATCCCCAAATTCATTTACTTCAAACAAAGATAATTTCATCATAAGTGCAATCATCAATCTAAGTAAAGGATCCAAGTTACACACAAAAGGGAGATCAACAATTTCAAACAATTGCTTTCCTTCAAGGGCATATAGTATTTCACTCATTCGCTCAGTTTGTCTAGGATATCAACTTTCACTCAATTTCACATTTTAAGAGCACTTTTCATGAATTTGATTTTCATCTAAAAAAAATAGTTCCCACGAAAACATGCATGCATCATCAAAAGGTCTTTTAAAGGTTGTAATGGGGACTGGTTAAAGGTAGGATATACAAAGGTACTAAGTTTTAAGTCCCCAGGAATTAAGAGAGCCTGAACATTTTTACACCTTGACTTTCCACTCTTATTCCTTTTTCCAATTTCTTTTTCATTTTTTTTTTCATTTTTTCACTTTGGGTGGCTACAACTTATTTCCTTTGACACTATTTTATTTTGCCCTTTTTGGCATTTTTGTACTTTTTTTTCTTTTTCTTTTTGCCTTTGGCTTCAACCCTTATTTTTTTTTTCTTTTTCTCAACCCAAAATAACATATCAAACCCTTGTAGCCACCCCAAACTTAGTTTCCTTATCTTGCTAAGCATCCATGCTCTCCTAAATCCTAAGATTGGGTTAATATGATTTTTCCGGATTTTTGGCTTATAACATAGGGTCATCAAGAAACAATAGGCTATTAGGCTCAATGCGGCTAACTAGGGAACATGCATTAGGGATGGTTCTTTTTAGGCCAAGTAGCTATTTTAAAGAAAATTGCCTAGATCATTTGATGCAAACATATAAACATGCAAACTATGAAGAGATTCAAGCAAATCCGGGAAAGTGCAACTTAAAAGTGATTCACACAATTTAAAAATAATGTTGGAGGCTCAAATTCCTCACCTGGACATTTTTCGCAAATTGTTTGACTGAGATGCAATCCCTGATATATGCACCCCTTCACCCCAAACTTATCATAAGTCATGCAATCACAACAAAATTTCTCAAAGTTCAATTTTCAATTTTCATGGGGATCAATTTTCAATTTTCAAATCATTAGGGGAAATCATCAAAAATCAATATTTTTTTTTTGTGCAATCCATCTATGCTAAATTCAATAAAATCCATTCAAGCTTACCAACACAAGACTCACACACATATGACTCAAGTAAAGAAAAGCAAAATAATTAAAAAGAGAAGGATTTAGAAAAACTCATTGAAGACGCTTCCACCCGGATCCCATAGCCTGTGGTAAAAAGACCAAGAGATGCCCAAGATGTAAGACCTTCCTCCCGGATCCCATGGCTTGTGGAGTGGAGATGGAAGAAGCAAGTGTGATGAGATTCTATTTACTTCTCTAAGTGCTATTATGAGCCCACTTCCTCCCGGGTCAAATTGTAAGTCACCTACTCCAAGAATGACCTTTATGTAATTAGTTTCTCCATGAAGCACCAGAACCATAACTTTTTGAGGCGACCTTAGAGCCTTTGCCGTTGTTGATGAAAACTCCCAATTCTCAGGCAATGACTTGAACTCCAAAGTTGGTATTTTTACTAAGTAATGTGATAGACAAATTGTAGGCACCAACTTTGTAACATCCACACATGCATGCAAACCAACATATTTATCTAACTCGGGATTTCTAGGCTCCTCAATAGGAATGGTGAAGGAAGAGTTTTCTACATGATTCTTCTTAATCGTCCCTTGCAAAGGAATAATAGGGGATAATTCCTCCTTGCACTCATCTTCATGATCCTCTCCTCTTAAATCATCTTCCCCCATGACTTCATCTTCATTTAAGTCCATATTGGCAACAACATTCTCTTCAATTTGAGTCTCGTGCGGCTTTTCTGCTAGCAATTTAGAAAATTTGTCAGCTTGCTCTTCTAACCTCTGAAAGTTGTTACTTAGCATCTCCGCTACCAACTGAGAACGTTTCTTACGCATTTTATGCCTTTGAATCATGGCACTAAATTCCTCCTTGCTACGCTCTATGCTCTGGATCAAAAGTTGAGCATCTATAGCCCAAAGTGATTCCAGCACCTTGGGATCCAGCTTAATGTCCGGTGGTTGTTGTAAGGATGACAAATAGGATCTCCATTCCTCCTTGGAGTATATCTTCACATGCTTATCAACAATACAATCAAGCACGATCCAATCAATTTGAGATTCCCTGTTTAGATAGAAACAATGGTCCATGTGTGGCATCCACCTAACACAAACAAATCTCAAAAGAAAAGATTAGATATATACAAAATAAGAATAAAATAATAATAAAAAATTGTCTAAAAAAATTGTCTTCTTTGTTACTAATGATATTGGTAAACACAATCCCCGGCAACGGCGCCAAAAACTTGATAGGCTCCGGCAAGTGTATCGGATCGAAGCAAGTAATAATAAAACGGTGAGAAACCGAGTATCGAACTCAGGGATTGGGAAACCAAGTACCACTTCACAAATTAAACGACTATTTTAAACTGAGAAATAGGTATGAAGAGATTTCAAGAAAATAAAAGAAACAATAAAAGAAATCAAAATAAAATATATTTTTTTTGTTTTTAAATATGAGAAGAGAGCTTCCAGGATTGGGACTACCACAACGACCAATTATGAATCCTACTTGACTTTACCTTTGTTAATATCTAACTAAATTGAAGGTGAATTTATCCTAAATAAGTTAATATTCCCTCTCGAGATACAAGAACCGTGCCCAATTAAACCAACCCCTACTCTCGTGGTAATTGTATTTAAATTGAACCCTTTAAGCTTTGTGACAATTCAATGAGCCCTCGAAGGACCGCTTCTAACTCTCGTGATTTAAGTCCTAAGTTCAATTCCTATAGATCCGATACCTAAGTTCACCGCTAGGTTCATCCTTAGAATATCTGAGACATGCAAAAAGGTGATCAATCAATTTACATGGATGAAGCACAATAAGAATCAAATCAATGAGTAAAATATTAACAAAAGGGAAAAATCAAATATTCATCATAATAGTGTCAAAGGGCATTGCCCAATCCTAGAAACAAAACAACTACTCAGTCATAAAAGAAATAACAAGAAGAAGAAAAGAAAACTCCATTGAAAATTCCGAGTAGCTATCTCGTTGTGGCACTGCACTTGCGCTCCTGTTCAGCCTGCACACCCTGCGCTCTCCGCGCTAGTCTTCTTTATATATATCACAACTTCCTCCTTTAATTTCCAAATCAAATCTCTACTAAATATTTGTTACAGTATCACACCCACAAATTAAGATAACAACAATATCTTAACAGATATGTTTATAGATAAGCAATTCATGTTTTGCTTTTATTTTTCATTCAAATTGCAATTTCAATCTCAATTTCAATTGTGTGGGCCCTTGCAGATTTGCTTCACGTGATTTGCTGGAGCAATTCAATTGCCAAATCTTATCATATCCTTTATTGTTGTGAGAAGCAATTATTATCTAAATCCAAATTTGATTTGGATCCAATCTTTTATCTCAATGCCAATTGAATTATCTTTTAATCATAATAATCCAAATCCAAATTGATTTGGATTCAAATCCATCATGTGGGCCCTCGCAATTTACCTGGCAATCTTCAATTTAATTGCAATCCTTCTTCTTTGTCCTTTCCTAAAAATAAAAATAAGAAAATCTTGAGAAAATCAATTAAATTCTAATTAAAATCAATTAAACGCACACATTGACTCTAAAATAACTAAAATAGGAAAACAAAGTCTAATTTGGGTTAAATCAAGCATTCAACAAAATTTAATTGATGAAATCCACTCTAAAATATTAGCTAAAACATGATAAGCCAGCGGATTATCAACTATTAACGTCAGTTTTATTAAACAACTGACGTTAATAGTTTTACTTTTAACGTCAGTTATTTAAACAACTGACGTTAAAATATTAACTATTAACGTCAGCTGTATTTACGTCAGACATTATTCTGACATGTAAAATCAAGCACTTATTGCACTAGTGGAGGCAACTGAGGAAAGTGCTACCTGGGAGCTCGAGAGCAAGATGATGGAGGTGTACCCGCATCTTTTCGTTTGAGGTACGTAGAAATTTCGGGGACGAAAATTTTATAAGAGGGGTGGAATTTTGTTAAGTGCTTTCCTTAAGCTTTTTTTGTTAAGTTGGAATTGTTGGCTAAGGGCTTAGTGGGATTTTGGCTTAAAAGTCTCTTTCTGGTACATGAGCACGCCCGTGCTCATTAGCCAGCACGCCTGTGCTTAAAGTATGAAGCGCGTTGCCAAGTTAAGTTAAGCACGCCCGTGCTCAATAGTGAGCACGACCGTGCTCAATATGCTGACCGCGTCTCGGTGACGCTAAGTTGAGCACGACCGTGCTCAAGGGTGAGCACGACCGTGCTCAGGTCCGGGCTATATATATTGGCACAGAACTCGAGGGTTAACGTGAAACCCTATTTTGCTAGTTGCAGCAGCCACTATTGCGGCCTAGAGTGCCTTCTTCCCTACTTCCTCTTCATCCCTTGCTATAGTGGAGTTTTTGGAGCAGCTTAGGGAGCTAGTTTGGTCTGTGGCAATCTATAGGTAATGGTTCATCTTCCCTTTTTGGTTTCCCTTTTCGATTTTGGTTGGGAAACTAATCGGTTTGTATTTCTATTGTCTAAGGCTTGGGGAGAAGGGTAGTATATTCATAGGATTAGGGTTAGTGTAAAGTAAAGGGGTTCCCATAACCCCGTGTTGTTTATATGTATGTATGAATAACATGCTGAATTGATTATTTGGTGATAGTATGTTCTTGGCTGTTTTAGTATGTTACTTATATGTGTTTCATGTTCATGATATGTTGTTAATTTTTATGTTGGTTGCCTTGATATGAACATGATGGTATGATGATTGTCGTTGTTATTACGATGTTGGTTGTTGATGATATGTTGGCTGCATAGTTGATGCTATGAACGTTGAGTTGATGGTTAAAATGTTTAAAACATTAACTAGTTATTTTAGGCTTAAGAACGTGTTAGGTTTAAAGGACAAATTAACCCAAGAAATTGGTTAAAATCTGATGTGAGACTCTGCCCAGAAGAGTACTGTCATGCATTGATCACGACCGTGCTGAACAGGGAGCAAACCCGTGCTCCCAATTTGAATTATGGAAAATGGTCGCGCATTCAGCACGGCCGTGCAGCAGGGGAGCACGCCCGTGCAGCTGAGCACGACCGTGCTCAAAGGGAAGCATGACCGTGCTCCACTTAAGTGGTAGCACGCTCGTGCTGAGGTTAAGCACGACCGTGCTCACCCTTCTGGACAGAATATGAGATTAAGGACTTAAACAGGGGTTTTAACCCCAATATTCCACAACGACAATGATGACTTAGTTAATTAATGATGAAGACTAGATAACTTAACTAAAGTTTAATTAAGATGGTTAAGCCGGTAACCCTTGGGTTTCCGCACGATGTTTGAGTTATACCTTAGGGACCGAGAGTTTGTCCCAAGGGGGCCTTGACCCCACGGTTTGGGTCTAAGGTGTTGCGGTAGATTCCGCTGGTTAAAGATGTTGCGGTAGACTCCGCTGCGGTCGATTCTGTTGATGTCTTCGGTTGATTCCGTTGAAGTTATGGAGGTGGCGGTTGTCCGTGGTCACTGTGTTGCATGCGCATTGCATCAGAGTTGTTGTTGTTGTTGAGGTATGTTTAACATTGCAGAGGTCGTCCAAGAGTACGGCGATCTGACCATCCACGGTTGGAGTAGATTCTCTTTGCGCCCCCGTGACGAGGCATTCGTTGGTTTGATGCATTGGCTATCCAAGGACTAAATTCTCCGGCGTTGAGTCGATTCTCAATGTGGATATTTAACTCCGAAGTCATCCATCCCAAGTTTAGTGGATCCACATGCATTGTTGGTTTAGCGGAGTAGAGCTGCATTGCACTACATAGCATGCTTGATGTTGATGATGTGATGTATGTTTATACATGTTGTTGATGTATGCTTACGTTGGTGCCATGCTTGTATGTTTTACTTTACTTCCTACCTCCTTGCTACTATGTTTACATGATTCTTACTCCCCATTATTTGTTTGTTTGTTTGGCATGATTGGCACCTTGCAGAGGATGACGAGCAGCCCGGAGAGGAGTGACTCTGAGGAGCCGCCACCCATAGTTAGGGCTTATTATGTTCAGTTAGTTTGTTAGTCTTCAGTTGTAATTCAGTGCATTTTATTCCGCAACGGTTATACCAGCTCTGTATGTGACATCGAGGTTGGGATAGGTTTATTTCCTTGATATGTTTAATTGTTTTTAACTTGTTGTAGTTTTTCGCATTGTGAGCTCGTTCATGTGGGACTTTTCTACCCATGGACAAAGATTTTAATTATTCATTAAAATGCATGTTTTTATTTTAACTGTTTTTATATTAAATGCCTTATAACATGCGGGGTAGAAGGGTGTCCCACTTGTGACACCCTTCTACCCCGCATGTTAAAAGCCAATTAATTTAAAAACAATTAAAGGAAAACATGCAATTACTGAATAAAATAGACAATTGTCCATGGGTAGAAAAGTCCCACATGAACCGTTTACAACGCGGAAATGAAATAAGTTTTAAATAACGAAAACATAACAAACCAATAAAAATAACCCAACCCCGATGTCACATACAGAGCTAGTATAACCGTTCCGGAATAAAATCCACGGAATTACAACTGAACTAACAACTACGAAACATAAACTAGCCCTACGATGAGTGGTGGCTCCTCAAAGTCACTCCTCTCCGGGCTGCTCGTCATCCTCTGCAAGGTGCCAATCAGGCCAAACACAAACAACAAACATATATAGGGAGTAAGAATCGTATAAACATATTAGCATGGAGATAGGCAGTAAAGTAAACAGCAAGCATAGCAGCATCACATCAAACATCAACATCATCATTATGCCATGCAGTGCAATGCAGTCCTACTCCGCTAAGCCATCAATGCATGTGGATCCACTAAACTCGGGATGAACAACTTCGGAGTTACATATCCACATTGAGAATCTACTCAACGCCGGAGAATCTACTCCTTGGATAGCCAACGCATCAAACCAACGAATGCCTCGTCACGGGGGCGCTAGGAGAATCTACTCCAACCGTGGATGGCCGGATCGCCGTACTCTAGGATGATCTCCCCTATGTCGAACATCCCTAAACAACATCTCCGATGCAATGCGTATGCAACACAACAACAACGGCAACACCACCTCCATAACTCCAACGGAATCGACCGAAGGTAACAGCGGAATCAACCGCATCAACTTGCCTCGCGGAATCTACCTGAGGACTTAAGCGGAATCAACCGCAGTACTTGGGGCAAACTCTCGGCCACCAAGGTACATAACAACAACACCTTAGACCCAAACCGTGGGGTCAAGGCCTCCTTGGCCAAAAAGCACCAAGGCACAACTCAACAGCTTGCGGCACCCCAAAGGGTATCGACTTAACATCTCACCATCTCATCATCTTTAATTATCTTTATTAACATTTACCAAGTTGTCTAATCAATTATCATCATAGGGAAGTGGGGTTTAAAACCCCTTAAGTCCTTTAATCTGGTTCTGTCACAGTGGGTTGAGCACGGTCGTGCTCGTAACCCAGCACGGTCGTTCTTAAGCACGTGAGGGGCGTGCTCCCCTGTAAGTGAAGCACGGTCGTGCTTCTTAATGAGCACGGTCGTGCTCAGCAGCACAATCGTGCTCTTTGTCCTGTACGGCCGTGCTCAACAGCGCGGCCATCTCCCCAGAATTCAACTGGGAGCACGGTCGTGCTCCCTGTTCAGCACGGTCGTGCTCAACGCGCGACAGTGCTGTTCTGGGTAGGAACAGAGGCTGATACTTAACCAAATTTCATAATTTAATCCATTAAACATCCTAACTCACTTTTAACACGTTTTTAGGGATTAAACAGCAGTAACTCAATCATCATAACATCAACCATGCAGCCAGCAACATCAACAACCATCTCATGGTAATAACAATGATGAACACATCAATATCATACTCACATTCGACATAACATACTTTCCAGAATATTGAACATATGACAATCTCATCATATAGCAGTCAACATACATCATTATTCAGACATTTAATCATACCACAATAATATTGAAAACGGGGTTATGGGAACCCCTTACTTTACACTAGCCCCAGACCTATGTAAATACTACCCTTCTCCCCATACCTGGATTGAAGGTAGCTCTTTCGGTGTCCTAAGCAACGAACCGGCTCTTCCCCTTTACAGCGACTTACACCGAACAAACCTTGGATCAACAGACAACCAAGGGTTAGTTCCTATTCACACTAACGGAAAAGGAAACCAAGAGAGGGGAAAGGAACTTTACCTAAACCACTACCAATGATGCACTAACAGTCTCCCAATGCTTCTAAACTGCCCCAGGTGGAAGAAACCAGAAAACGGCTCTTCGTGGTGGCACTGTGGCTGCTGAGTTCACCAAAATAGGGTTAAAACGTTAAACCCTCGATTCTGCTCACGTATATAACTTCCGGACTTGAGCACGGTCGTGCTTACCCTCGAGCACGGTCGTGCTCCACTTAGCGTCACTGGACGCGGTCCACGCATTGAGCACGGGCGTGCTCACTGTTGAGCACGGTCGTGCTCAACTTAAAATCAGAAACACGCTTCTGACTTTAAGCACGGGCTTGCTGGCTAATGAGCATGGGCGTGCTCATGTACCAGAAAGGGACTTTTAGCCAAAAATCCCACTAAGCCCTTAAACGATAAATCCAACTTAACCAAAACCAGCTTAAATAAAATATTCTGAAAAACAAGGTGTTACAACACTAGTCATGATGAGGAGATTAGAAGTGAGGGGGAGAATGAAGTCACAGGATTAATGGACTTGGGACAGCGAAATAGGAGGCCACCTAGCTATCTCAAAGACTACTACTGCAATTCAGCTAAGCAAACCCATACATGTACATTGTCGAGTTCATCAACTTCCTCAAGTATGGTCTATCCTTTATCAAATTGTGTTAATTATGATAAGTTTTCTGCAAAACATCAAGTGTATCTTGCAGCTATAGTGTCATGAAGAACCACAATCCTGTTGGCCATGGCAACCATCACCCAAGAGGGGGGTGAATTGGGTTTTAAAATAATAATTACTGGTTGCTTTCGGAAAATATCTGATGTAATTCTCTATAGGTCATGAAAGTGGGTATAAAATTTTTCCTACGATTGCGGTAAAACTTAAACCTATTTTAAAATAATAACACCACATTTTCATCATCATTGTATAGATTCTGGTCATATATATATAATTTGTCAGACCCAAAACCTAAGCCGTGACCGGCGCACAGGCTTACAATCCTAGCCTGGCAAGCCTATTTATTTTAGAAATGTACTTGAATAAAGATCTAGAGTTTTTACAAATATTTCGACAGAGTCTCCTCTGTAATTCCAACATCCCAAACAAAAACACCTGCTAATATATTTATAATTTCATCCAAAAGAAAGGCTCTCTGAGCCATAAACATACATACTATCATTAATCAACGTCTTAAAAACCTAAGCTGGTCATTCTAAAAGACATTCATAAACATAACAATAATCCTATAAAAGACTCTCAGAGCCATAATACAAATAAATATGAAACTTCTCCAAAAATAAACTTGACTTGATAGACTAAGCTGGTTGAACTATTAGACTCTTACTGGAAAATTAAAGACTCCCAAGGTTATTCCAGTTACTCAACCTTCTTCAATAGTCAGGACCAATCTCTCCGAGTGGGGTAGAGAACCCCTCAGCATCATCTGCAGTCACTTACCAAAGTACGACATAAGACCACACAGATATATTGCAAAGGTGAGATTCCAATATATGAGCATTTTATGGTAGTCACATACACAACACACAAACAGCAGCATATAAACATGAACATACATATCATAACTTCACAATTATATTCAGGAGTTCAAATCCAACAACCAAATGCAATTTTATAAAACCTTTCATGTCACTTCAATGTTTTCTCTCTAACTCATAATTCTCCGGAGATCCTAACTTCCCTTCGTCGAGCATGATAGGCCGTGATAATGCCTATAACACAATTGTTTCGCGTTGGGTTGGCCTATCAATTTAGGTCCAATCCCCAATTGTTCTAGGGTATCGCGTCTCACCTAAATAAGATTGGATAGTTCCTGATTGAGTACATTATGTGCTGGGTAACCGATTTCAACGACCCGAGATTGCAAAAGCCCGAGTCTTCCGTGGGTTTTCGAGCCCGAATGTCCCTAATAGACCCAAAGACTAAAGGATCTATCTCCGGTCCGTAACTATCCAATTTGTCAGTTCACCCTTTGTGAAACTGTAGCTCGATACACAATGGCACGTCTGCCACAACGGCATTTTAGCCAGACTATGCATGTAAAAATCCAGGGTTCTCATTTCCGCTTTTCTTTTTCGCATCATTTGTTTTCTCGTCAAGGCTTAAAGCTCATGACTACTTTCATTCAGGTATTAGATACATTCTAAATATCAACTCAAGATTTTTTAAACCAAAATAATGATCTTAAAAATCTCTTCCTCAATTCGAACACTAGCCCGACGTCTCGGATATCTAGGTTCTTCTCAATAGGAACACTAGTCCGGCTTTACTGGCACTCCGAATTCAGCCCGATATTTCGGCAATCCAAATCCAGCTCGGGTTTATAGCTCGGAGACCTAAGTCCTTTTCTATCCTCGAAACTCAAAACACGAATCCTAGGCCGTAATTTCGGTAATCTAGGTCATTTCCACTTCATTTTTTTCCACATGATTTCCTTTTCCACTTGATTTTTTTTTTCGTTCAGTGAAAAAAGCTAAATCGAAAAACAAAATTCCTTGTCTTCTAGACTTTGTACCATGAATAAAATTTCAGGCTTAGAAATACACTTTTCAATAACACTTTTTCTTTTTGAAACCATATTCCACAAACTTAGAAAAATCACTAAAATCTTTCCTCAACTTAGGACAAAATCCATAACTCTTATAAAGAAATTTATCCAAGAGATCCTTTTGTCTAAATCTTTCCATTTTTTAAGAACCACTTTTGAAAAGCTTAAAAGAAAATCTTTGTTTTCTAACGATTTCTCCACTTTCCAAATCTTTGTTTTCTCAAAACATTTTTCATAACCCCTTCGTTTTTATTTTCCATCTTCTTTCTTCTCCTAACATGATCTATCTCAACACTTTCTCATTAGAATTCTCTTTCCACTTTGTTAAAGAAAAACAAAACATCACTGTTTCAATCTTTCTGAGTAAAAGCATTTTAATAGCTTAGTCTTTGTTAACAAGCAATGACCAGTGTCATGTCATCAACCAATTACAGTCAATCAACACAATAACTATAGTTCAACAATAGCATGTTCATTTTCAACAAATCCACTAATATCAACATAGGCAATTTCAAGAACATTATCACATAAACCATTCCAATAACATCAACCTATATACATATTCACAAGTCACCAAGTAATTCCAACACACATATTTAAACCAATCATGTAATCAAATCATACCGACAGTGTACATGACTAGCCAAATTAGCTCCTCAGGCAAACTCTCTTTACCTTTGTAGACCAGAAAAGATCATCTCCTTGACGCATTTAACAGTTAACTTTCCTTCCCAAACTAGGCTGCACAAGGCTAAACTCCAACTAATAACCCGACTGGACGTTCAAGTTTCCTCTAAACAGCCTTTGTCAACTCCCGAAAAATATAAAACCTGTTTACCCCAAGCAAACGCAACCACGGCAACATCCTAGAGAAGGAGTCAAAGCATTTTCACAACCAGACAAAACACATAGTCAGCTACTCATCATCAAACGCTCACTCTAAGTTGATTTTAAATACTCAATTTCATAAAATAGAGCTAACTTCAATAAAAAATCAGATTTGGGACTTTAGGGTTCATGAATCAATTTGGAGAAAACTCATTTTAACTAAAGAATGATGAAATTGGTTTAGGGAAACACTAATTCACAGTCCCAATTGCATAAAACGAGGTTCAATTTCAAAATCCATAACAGAAATCAAAAGCTAGGGTTAGGGTTTCAAAATCAATTTGGGGGTTTACAAAATAGAAGAGATTAGGGGTAAAATACTTACCCAAGGAGAAGAAGAAAGAGGATATGGTGGCTGGAAGGCCAACCGGCGCGGCGGCAGGCAGCGGAGCGTTTCTGGACAGCACCATAGATCCAACAAAAACAAGAGTCAAACTTCATGGGAGGAGAAAGGAGGGTTCAACATCACAAAGGGGTGGAAAACCACCATCAATGGAGGCCGAGACTCGACGGCGGCGACGCAAAATGGACCGGGCGCTCGGGGCGGGGTAGCGGTGGCCGGACGGCCCTCCTACGGAGACGGCGCAAGGCGGCTCGATGGCTAGAGGGTGGTTGGGTGAAAGTGGAAGAAGATTGAGGTGGAGAGGAGAAGAGATGAGGTGAGGAGGAAGAAGAAGTAAAAAGAAAAACGGGGCGGGGGGACGCATACAGAATAGGGAAGGGAGGGGTTTTTTTTTTTTTTTTCTTTTAGTTAGTAGGTAAAATGTGTGGTTGAAATTGCTTTTTGAAAAAAGGAAATAATATTACTCATTAGATCTAAAAACAATAAGTGATTAATATATACTTTCAAAATTCAATTTAGAGTAAAGATTGATAGTTAAATTGATCAACTAAGAAAATCAGTGATCCAAAAATTATCCTCAAATTAATGCCAAAATTATTTATTTTCAAAACTAAAATTACATAGAGTAAAATATATAATAAATTTCTTTCAATCACATCATTTGAAATATTTTTCTAAACAAATACTAATAGTGACAATAACATAATATTATTGTCTAGTAAACGTGTATATACTGAAATAAGTCAATGTTAACGCACTCAATAAAATAACTTTTAAAAAAGTAAATAAATTACTCAAGATTAAGCGTCATAAAATAACAAAATTTAGTGTCCAAAATAATTATTATTCCAATAAAAATAATATAAACTGATATATTTTATTGATATTGAGAAACGATAAAAATCGGGGTGTGACATAAAGGTTGATCAATCAATGAAACCGAAATTCATTCCAATTTCATTAGTGTGTATATATGAAATTATATAGAGAGATGAAGAGATAACGGTTGTACAAAATTAATAGATTTTAATAAATATATGTTAAAAAATGTATTTATATACATATTGTATAAGTTTAATATAAAAATGTGAGTTTTTATTCTCTATAAAATATCATCTTAATATGTTATAAAAAAATAAAAATATCATCTTAATAATCTTAGTAATAATCATATAATAACAACAGTCAACAAAATTCACGATTAAATGTACCAAAAAAATCCATACATTAACACAAAAGTGTCATGATTGAAGACTGGGCCACCTTTAATATTTTGAATTTAGGCCAACCGTAGAAATTTGCACCAAAATGGGGTGCTAGTAAATTGTCACCGGCTACTATAAGCAGAGAGACACAGGGGAACGGATTGCCTGACTTTGGCAATTTGAAAGGCATGTGACTTGAAAATCATGACCATCGGACTAATCATGATGGTTATTCTATCCATAATTCTAATGTTTGAGTTATTACTTTTATCATTTCTATTCTCCTTTTATATTCTCTACAATCACAATATTCACAATGGTATTCCATATGTTTATTACATGAGTCAGTTGCTTCTTCTTTTAATTCTTATATTAATTCTTTTAATGTATTTTGATTAGTTAAGTCTAACATACTTAGTTTATGAACAAATTTTTCTATAGTAGTAGCCATATTAATCTATAAATCTTTCTATTTTGTTTTTTGTATTTGTTATCATATTTTCTACAAGTAATATAAGATCTTTATATCTATCTCCATGTTCTTTTAATGAATTTAGATAATCTCTTAGCATAGCTAGTCTTGTTTTTAATTCATGTAGTCTTTTCATCTTTTTAGTACTTAGCTTTGATATCAATTCGGTACCACCTTCTTTCGATCAAAATTCTATTAATTCTATTAATTCGTTTAGATTCCATTATAGCTTTGGTGGTTATTTTTATGCATAATTTCAGTTACTAATAATTCATATAATATGTAGTCTATAGTGTTTTCGATTTCTAGCACTTCTTTAATTAAATTTTGTCTTTCTTCTCCATAGAATAATAATTGTATGTTTTGATTTATTTGATTTAAATAAAGTTTCTCTTGCCAGTGTAGATGTTTTAGTTTATTAATAATAATTTGTTTACAGTCCTTTGGTAATTTCATTTTTAAAATACTTAATATTTCTTTTTCCATTTTAATCATCGGGCCAGTCATAATCTTCATATTCCTCTGGCAGTTCATATTCAAAAGCTAGTCCTAATTCTTCCATACATTCCCATTCAAAATTTAATTCTAGACACATTAAATAAAAATCTTCTTCTCTAACTCGTTTTTTAATCTTTTGAATAATTAATTGTTTACAATCAATAGGTAGATCCATTCTCAAAACACTCATAATTTCTATCTCAGTTTGTTCATCAAATTCAGAATATATTTCCATCTATTCACTATCTTCGAAATCTGGTGCTTTTAGTCTAAAACAGTTTGAAGATATATTATGTGTTTTTTCTAATTCTCTTTGGATTCTATCTCTAGCTCTTTCTTGCTTGATTAGTTCTTTTTCTTTGTTTATAAGATATTCTTCTATCAATTCTCTTCTTCTATTTCTGGGATATTTTTTAAGGAATTGTTCTATCTGGATAACATGAATAAAATTTCAAGAATATAGTTCTATCTCTTGAAACATTATACCTGTAAATTTGGACAGCTTCCTTCAAGTTATATGGGAACAAGCTAATCTCTGACAAGTCTTTGTTTAAGTAAAGACATTCAATAAGTCCAAATTGGAACATATTAAATGTTAAAATCGATGATGCTCCTGGAGTAATGATGGCTTTAACTCCATAAATATTTCGATTCACTATATAGAAACAATTAGTCTTTTCTCTTTCAGTCCAGTGAGTCAATCTTTTTAAGTTTTCAGTAAATTTTTCCCTTGAGAATTGAACCTGAAGATCATGGTCCTTTCTCACAGGAATTGAATAGTCATCAATCGATGAAGGAAGTCTTCCCAGTATTTTCATGGAAGTTCTTTCTGCTGGTGGTCTTTTGACAGTTTCTGAAAAAGTTCTATTATCAGTTGTTTGAGGGCCAAGATAAATTTCTTTTCCCTTTTTTAGTCTATCTGGATAAGTCTTCATTGCTTCTTCTACTTCTTGTCTAGTCTTGTATGCTTGGTGATGAACTCCAGAGAGTCCAATGCAATGCGGTGCCGCTTTGCTCCAGTCATCATATATTCCTGGAAATGGTCCATTGAAAATGGCATAGTATTTTTCTTTAGTATTTTCCTGTATTTTCTGCTTGATTTCTATCATAGGATCCTCTGTTGAAGATTCTCCTTTGTTGTACAGTTGCAATTTTAGTACTTCTATATTGACTTGAATCAATTCCAGTTCTTTCAATTTTTGTTTTTCTAGTGCTTCCTGCAGTTGTAGCTGCGACTTTATTGCTTCTATTGTCGATTGCTCCATTCTCTTGAAAGTATATCTGCAAGAACATGTTTATCTCCCTTAATGAGAGATTATATTCGGCAAGCTTCATCTGCCATCTAATCAATCGGCCTTGTTTATAGGTTCCTTTGTGATTTATATTTTTGAAACCTGCAACATAGGTCGAGTCCGTTCGGACAATAAATTCTTTATCTAGTA
The DNA here is from genome assembly GCA_035048595.1 of Echinosophora koreensis. Classification (NCBI taxonomy): domain Eukaryota; kingdom Viridiplantae; phylum Streptophyta; class Magnoliopsida; order Fabales; family Fabaceae; genus Echinosophora; species Echinosophora koreensis. The sequence continues at coordinate 1,283,288 of JAPCYP010000061.1, read as the reverse complement.
TATAAATCCGATGTTTTTCCAACATACGGATTAGTGCCAATGTCTCTTTTTCATGAGTGGGATAATTTATCTCACTATCTGAAAAAGTTCCAGACATATATCGGCATAGTCTTTCATTTTTACATCCAGCGGGTATTGCTTTCATAACACCTCCCCAACAGTCATTTGAGGCATCAGTCTCAATAATTATTCTATCATCATCCGATGGATGATAAAGCTCAGGAAGTTCCCGGCATAAGTCTTTCAATTTAATAATTAGTCTATCATCTTCCTCGGTCCAAGACCAGAGGGCATCTTTCTTTAGTTTTTGCTGAAGTATCTTCCTTTCACCTGCAAGATTCTTTAGAAATCCTTCATTTGAAATATATGTTAGTAATCCAAGAAATCTTTGTAATTCCTTTTTATCTTTCAATGTTGTTGGAAAATTTTGGAGTTTTTCTAGTACATGTTTTTGCATTATTATTTTTCCTTTTTCAATTTCTAGTCCTAGGTAATTAATTTTATTATGAGCTAACACAGCTTTCTTTTTACTTAAAACTACTCCATGCTCAAGACATTTATTGAGAACTAATTCTATCTTGTTAAAATGATCAGCTAAATCTTTGTTGGTAAAAATTAATATATCATCAATATATATAAGACAGAAGTCTTTGAATTCCTTGAGAATTGTATCCATCCTTCGCTGAAAAATTCCAGGGGATTGTTTCATTCCCATTGGGAGTACATTCCATTCATATTGACCTTGGGGACAACTAAATGCAGTCAATGCTTTTGATTCTTCAGTCAATCTAATTTGGTAAAAACCTGATTTACAGTCAAAAGTACTAAACCAATTCATGTTTCTAATTCTTTCAATAATTAAGTCTTTCCTTGGGAGGGAATAGGCATCTCCTTCCATTGCATCATTAATTTGTTTATAATTAATTACCATTCTTCTTTTTCCTCTTTTAATCTCACTATGATTTTCTACATAAAAGGCTGGTGCTGAGTGCTTACTTTTTGATGGTCTAATCAATCCTTTGTTACACATTTCTTCAATGTCTTTTACAAATTCATCTCTATCTTGTTTTGTGTAAATCATTAGTTTACATTTTACTTCTTTGGTAGGGTCTTTTAATTTTAATTCAATCAATTCAGTATTTTTATTGTTTATTGCTGGGTCTAATGGATTTTCACTACATACTTTATCCAGAAGTTCTTCTATATGGGCCGGAATTATTCTATTTGGTTCTAAATTTATAAGTACATGCCGAATTTTTGTGCAAAGTTCAGTAATTATATCACCACGGTTCAGCTTGCGTGATTCTGATAATTGGGAGTACAGGTCGAATAATGGGTAATTGGTACTTTAATAATTTCTCTAGTTTGTTTTTGATAAATATATGGGGTTTTTAAAGTTATATATTCTAAATATTGACAAAAGGGTGCATATAGTCTTAAGAAGTTGTTTCCAATAATTACATCTAGTCCTGTTTCTTGTTTATATATTCTAGGTACAATAAACAGTTTATCTTGTATAGTCAATGTAACTCTAGTTACTGCCCAGTATATTGGATGTATTGATCCATCAGCTATTTGTATCTTTATTGGCTTTTCTAGTTTGTTCCAATTAGTAAATAGTGCTTCTGTTGCGAGACAAAGATTTGCTCCAGTGTCAATATATGCTTCAGTTTCGATCTTAGTTTTTTCTATTAGTATTTTTATATATGTATTATTCGGATTCTGTTTCTTCTAAAGATAATTCATCTTCGGAATATATATATAGACTTTCGTCAGTATTACTTAATTCATCTTCTAGTGGTTCTAATTCATATAGTTGAAACACTTGTTTTATTATTTTGGATTTGTCTTTGAAATCTTTTTCTTTTCTTTGAGGGCATTCATTGGCATAGTGTCCTTCGACATTACATATCCAACAAACACATTTCTTTTTTCCTTTCGGACAATATTTCTTTGGTGTAAATCTTTTTCTTCTAAAATATTTCTTTTTATTGTTTTTATAATATGTTTTCTTTCGTGGATAAGTCTTTCTTAAATTTGGTTTTCTATAAAATCTCTTTTTTCTTTTTAATCTATTATCACAACCATATTTTCCTTGTTTGTCAATTTCTGGAATGTCACAGCAAATGACATTGCTTCCTCTATTCAATTGTCTAATAGTTTCTCTAGCTAGGCATTGTTCTCTTAGTTCTTGGTATAAGAGTTGAATAACTCCTCCTAAAGTATTTGCAGTTTCTATATTTCTTGATTCCCATAATCTATGTATTTTTGCATTTAGTGGATAGGGTAATTTGTCTATAAAAATATTTTTATATACTTCTTTAGATTCTTCTGTTAGTTGATAATAATACTTTTGGTATTCACAAATAAAGCTTTCTATTTGGCACATATCACAAATTTGCATTCTATTTAAATGCGCTTTAGCATTTTCAATTAATGTTCTATTTACTTGGTCCTTTTGTTCCATCCAATTATATCCTAAAAATTCTTGTTGAATTAATGAAGTTATTAGTTTAAGATATTCCATTTGGGTAGGTACCATGTTACCATATCTAGTCCAATCTGCTTCTTTAATTCCTGCTAGGAATTTTTGTACATTCCCCATAGTTTTAAAAACTACGAAGTTTTTGGTTTCTATAAAATTTAATTTACTAAACTTATCATCTGTTGCAACTAAAAATATTAAGTCATTCATCCATTTTAAAAGGATTTCTTCCTTATTTCTTACACAATCAAGATTTAATATTTTATCATTAGTGGGTTCATATCTAGGTTTATATTCTTCAGGCATTTTAGTCCATTTAGTATTACTTTTTCTTGCATATCCTTTGTTATACATGGTTTCTTCTTCTAGTTTATCCCAAGCACTGTCAGGCGCATAATGAAATTCTTCCCATTTTCTTTTAGGGATACTAGTCTCTCCTTTTTCCATTCTTATATGATTTTCTTCAGATTCTGAAGAAGAGTTATAGTTTAGAACTATTTCTTCATTTTCTTTGTCTATTTGATCAATGTGTTCAATTTTATGTACCTGTTTATTTTTTATTTTTAATTGTTCTAGTAATTGTTGAATTTCTTCTATATCATTAGAATTTCTTAGCATTTCTCTATTTTCTTCAGTTATCCTCTCCATGATGACAAGGGTATAGGTATTCTTGACGATTCTTCTTCATTAGTGTCTTGTTTTACTATTATTTTTCTTTTTAAGTCTTTTGAATCCATGAACTCTTCCAAGTCTTTTATTGTAATTGGTCTATTATTTTCTTCTTCTTTTAGAAGAATTTCTAATTGTTCAAGGATTAGTTTTATTCTATCAATATCTTCATGTTCTTCTATTCCTTTTGCTTTTACTATATTGTTTAGTATAGTTTTAATATTATCTATTTCACTTTATCCTTTTTGGATTCTATTATAAGTGTAAGATGCAATTATATTAGTGGTTTCTATAAGTTGAGAGATATTTTTATTAGTTATTTCTAATATTTTTTCTATTTTATCAAAGTGTCTTTTTATTTCATCTATCATTAAACTCATTTGTATATAATCTTTTTAGATGAATCTAACGGCAATTAATGATTGAAAGTCAGTGACTTTGTTTTTTGCAAAGGCACGGAATCCGTTTTCGAGACGGAGTCGCGGAGTCAGAGGAGCTACATGATTAACATGACAGAGATAAGGATTGAGAAGTGGTCGTGGGGTGCATTGCATATAGGTTGGTCCATGACAGAAAGTCCTAGTTTACATTAGGGTTAAATATGTTTTTAGTCCCTCATTTTTTACAAAAGTTCGGTTTTAGTCCCTCGTTTGAAAAATATACTTTTTTAGTCCCCCGTTTTTTAAAATATGTCGGAAATGGTCCCTGCACCAATATTTTTTAGTCCCTCAATTTTGATAATCACACATTTTTAGTCCCTCATTTTTTACAAAAGTTCGGTTTTAGTCCCTCGGTTTTCAAATGGAAGTATAGTGCAGGGACCATTTCCGACACATTTTAAAAAACGGGGGACTAAAAAAGTACATTTTTCAAAAGAGGGACTAAAACCGAACTTTTGTCAAAAACGAGGGACTAAAAACATATTTAACCCTTTACATTATTAGTAGTACTACTTTCTGGCAAATTCTAACATCCACCCAAAAAATCATGGAGGATGCAACATCTTCCAATCTGGACCATAGATATAATATTATTTTAAATCAGTGGCTCAAATTAAAAGGATAAAAAAGGAAAAGCAAAATAAAACTGTTCAACCTTCTCCCTCCCCCACCTTCAGACCTTCCTTCTCCCGCCAAGTGACTTTTTCTTGGGTTATAAAATATGTCCGACAAATCAAATCCTAAAAAAATTATTTAACCAACATTTAAAATCTGATAAGTAAAATTAAAGTTTTTCTGGAGTTTTCAATTATGAGGTATTACAATTATAATGCTTGTGTGAGCAACTGAAGTGTGAATTTATCGAAATTTATATTGTGGTTTGCGGGCATTTGTGATAATTGGGCATGGAAGTGTGAAGATGGTGTTTGCATTAGTGACAAAAACCCCATGGGCAGGTTTGCGAAGCAAATGGAGATGGTTTCATTGAATGGAGCGCTTCATCTTGTTTGGCCACAGATCTTAAACGAAGGCCCACCGCTTTGACAGATCTGCCAGGTGGTTTGGAGCTTCAACTCGGGATGGCAGGGAAGACAGGAAACAGGTAGCATGACTGATCGGGACAGAGGCGGAGGACGGCGAGACGACAGTTGGATTCGTGGCTGTCATGGGCGGAGGAGCGTCGCGCACAGAGGAACTGAAATGCCTCTGGTTCGCGGTGGTCCGGGACTACACGGATCTCACGGCGGCGGGTTGTGTGACTGCATGACGATGGCGGAGGCAAGGTGGGGTTGTGGATGATGATGAGAAGAGTTTGGCGGTGGCGAGGTGTTTAATCCTGAAGAATGTACTCAATGGAGTGAGAGATGATGCTGGGCAAGGAGATGTTGCTGGGTTCATGCGTTTATGAAATTGAAACTGCGAAGAAAGATGAAGTTTTATTTTTTATTTTTTTATCAATCAAAATAATAAAATGTCTAAAATAACCCTGCAGGATTGGTCCTCCAATTGTTTTAGGGAGGATCATAGAATTCGCTCTTCTTAGTGTTTGATAGAGGCATCTGAAGAAAAACGAACACACAGGTTTTATTACATGTTTGATATATGTGATATAATTCAGATCTGGACCGTCTTGAAATTTCAGGAAAATGAATGGATATTAACGTTACACTCAAAATATAGGTGAGAAGGTGAGTCTTGCTATCAATACGGGTCTTGCTATAGTGCCTTTGAAAATTCAACTATTTTAGTGCAGTTTTCAAATGGACCAATAGATGAAAATGTGACATTTATTAATGATATTTAGTATGCAGCTTATCAAAATTCATTTTTTACATTTATGTTCTTTAGTAATTATTTTTTTATCATGGTAACTTAAAATATCAAAATATCAGAAATTAAATTCAAAAACTATGAAATTTAATATTTAAATAAAACTGAAATTAAATATTAAATAATTTATTTATAAAATAAGGAAAAAATTTGGTTCGGGAAAAAAAACATGCTTGCTACGATGAAAATCTAGAACTGAAAATAAATAAGTTTTTAAAAAAAAATCATGGACATAAAAATTTTAATTATTGAGAAACCGGTAGAAAATTGATCTAAATTTTTAATTTTGAAGGTAATATGGTTATTTTGTTACCAGGGATAAATATGTAAAATCAAATACTTGTAGGTTAGATATCACATTTACTGACTTAATCTTATTAAATCCATGAGTGATTTTGTTATCCATCAGAATTCATGTGCACTAAAGCACTTAAATTTTTCCAGACACCATAGAATTGCTCCTGACATAGAATATAAGTGGCGCCTTTTAACAATCCCACTGCAGCACTGCTAACTTTTTCTTTTTCTTTTTCTTTGTTTTTTCTTTTGACAGAATCCCACTTCCGGCTCTTAAATCCTAAATTCTGGCCTTGAAACGAGACGGGGCCTTCAAATGACATTGTTCAACTAATTATTGCTTCCTACTCATAACCCCAACGGATAACCTTTATTACTCTTGATGAACGGTGTTGTTTTTTTTTTATTTTTATCAAACTTGTGCAAGCATAACTTGGTTGTTTTGTTTCCGGTTTTTTATTTTCATTTTCTATTTTCAAAAATAATTACAAAACTATTATCTTATTTTTATTTTGTTTCATGTTTTTAAAATAATTACAAAACTGAAAATAAAGTGGTAGTTTTGTAATCATTTCTGAAAACAAGAAATAAAAACATAAAAGTGGAAACAAAGCAAACAAACCCGCTTGTTTATGAGTTTTGGAGGGAAAGAGAAGGGAATGCTTTGAAAGAAAGCAAGGGGAAAGGGATTGGGGAAGGGAGGATACTCTCCCACACCTTGCATAGGCTTATTTTTTAACCAAAATCAAAATCCTCCAAAAACCTCCAATTTGGGGGAACTAAACAATTAAACTAGTGGAGGATTTTGGAGGGTTATCTTCCTTTTCCCATCCTTTTCCCCCATCTTTTTTCCAAAGCTTTCCCTTCCCCTCCCCTCCCCCGTCCACCCAAACTCAAAAACAAACCCTAAATATATTCTTTTTCTATACTAAAACATTTATTTTAGTGGGTCAATGCTGCAATTTATATGTTGTAATGGAGCTGCAAGTTTCTTGTCTCTTTTTGCTCGTCAAAATTTGAGGGTTTAAAACGGTCGTGATGAGATCATAACTGAACAAACAAGGGGCAAAAATAATACTCTCTCTAAACTCAATTATAAGCAAAAAAAAAGTATCTATATTTTATAAACTCAAATATAAATAAAGTCGAACCAACTCATCTCTATTTAATTTTAATATTCCAAAAATCAAGAAAATTAATCAATCCAACTAATTCTCTTTTACTTTTTCAAGAGCATTGTATACTCACGAGATAATTAAAAGATAATTTAGTAATTATAACTTATTTTTTAAATAAATCAAAATAATTAAATTAAATTAACTAACTTATTTAATAAATATAAAATTAATTAATTTTATTTATAATTGAGTCCGTGCGGACGACAGGGAAGAGGCCTAGTGCCTAGCGCAATCCAATTGAGAAAATATCAGATTCGCATCTTATGTTCAAGTTTCAAAAACGATTTCAGTTCAATATTTGATGAAAAGCACCAAACATCCCAATGTGTAGACACTATGGGGGACTTAATTTGACTTGGAGATGACATATCAATCACAAAGTGTTTGACGCCTGACATACCATCCAACTTAAGCAACCTTAACAATGTCAATATGTGAGGGAATTTATTTACACTGTATTTGGATGAGGAAAGAAGTAGGAAAGAAAAAAAAAGATAAAAAAAAGGTAAAGAAGAAAAGAGAATAAATAAAAAATAAATAGATTTTTAGATTATTTGAATTGAGAGAAGTAAAAGAGAAGTAGAAAAGAAAAAGAATTAAATTTTGTTGTAAAGATATATTTGCCCCTAATAATATGTTGGGACACTACATGGGGTCGGACCCTCGAACCAATATATATATATATATATATATATATAGTGTAAAATAGAAAGATATATATGTCATTCAAAATTTTTTTCTCTCTCTTCATGTTCTCTCGACATTGGAGGAGAGATTTTATTTGATTGTGGGTCCCACCACTTAATAATCTCTCCTCCCACTTCTATCTTGAAACAAATGACAGAAATGCTTATTTTCTTCGGTAGTTCTTTCTTTCCAAAATCCATAGAAACAAACGATATATTAAGGAAAAAAAAGTTGAAGTGAACAGAAAAATATTTATGTATATTTTTTTATTAACATAGATGGTTGATCTGCGAAACTTGCACACATTTCACCGTACCTGAGGATCTAGCAAATTTGATTAAGCAATGTATTGAATTGAGATTTCAAAAAATTATTTATAGATAACAAAATTTAAAAAAAATTAAAAATTATTTAGAAATATAATGTTTTATAAGAATTTTTTTTATAATATCAAGATTTTGTATATATTTGGATTTTAAAAGATAGTTCAACTGGTCCCTAGATAATACTGATTTTAAATTTGATTTTTAAACATGAAAATTTTTTATATCAGTTTCTACATGTACAATTATCTTTAGTTTGTCTCTTACTAATCATTTGTGTTGTAAAAATGAAAATGATTGTATGTTTGGTCTGGTTTGTTTGGATTGGCTTATAAGCAGCTTATTTGGGCTTATCTACTAGCATACGCACTTGTAGAGTGTTTGAGAGAGCTTATGAATACAGCTTATGACATGTCCATAAGTTGTTTTCAACTTATTTTGATAAGCTATCCAGGATAGCTTATGAAAACAGCTTATAGTTTATACGAAAATAGTTTGACTATATTTTCTCTTTGATTATAGAAATAGCTTATACATAAGGGCTTATATGATAAGAGCTTATCCTATAAGCGCTTAATTAAGCTGTTTACCCAAACAAGCAATTCAAATTATTTGGTCCCTAAATGTGATAGGCATTCTCACTTTGGTTCTTATATGTGATAATTATTTTCAATTTGGTCTCTATATTTTAACGCTATCAAATAGCTTTATAAGACCAATAATGGTAAGAACCACATTAAAATTCATTATATGTAGGACCGATTTCAAAAAAATTCATGTAAAGGGATCAAATTCAAAATTAGTGTTACATATAGGGACCAAATGGTTAATTTAACCTTAAAACAAATAAAAGATTTGAAAGGATCACATAGATTTATATCGTAAACATTTATAATATTTGAAAGAATCACATGAATTTTTTTAACGTTAGGATCTAATCAACCAACTTATTAAATTCTAACCAACCAACCTACTATTGTCCATCTTCCCTAGCATACAAAATTATCATTAATTTTAATTATAGGGGTTCATTTAGTTTTGATCCCTCTATTTTTTATTTTTTTATTTTGTTAGGATTCAGTGTGCACAAGTTTTAAATTACTTGATGTTGTCCCTGTCGATAAGTTTCTTCTGTTAACTTTTAATTAATTTGGCTAACGACATTGCCTCATGTTTCTCTGAACGCACCTTCTACAGAAACGTTGACAGGGGAGAAGTGATGTGATCAAGAACACACAAAGGCAGCCGCCCACAATTGGAGGGCATTCAAGGACCAATGACCCGAGCTAGACAAAAGAAAGTCCAAGAGGCATTACAAAGAATGGTGGTAAACCATTTGACTTGCAAGCATTCACCAAGGAGGAAACTACTTGGAACCTCCTACTAATTAAAGTCATGACTACCTAGAATGTAGGAACTTGTAATAAAAATAATTTTGGAGATGTAATAAAAGTGCTTTTCCAAATAATCACTTTAGGATAGTTTAGTATCACTTGTGCTTAGGAAGTTATGGCCAATAATTGGGTCAAATAGCCTAACATAGCACACAGCTAGGAGGCTTTTGCGTATAGGAAGAGTGAACTCATGCTCACACCTATATAAGGACCTCATGTACTTCATTTTGGAGCTAATGAATCATTTGTGCAGTTTATTTTCTCATTTTGAGAATTGTGAGAGTTGAGAGAATCTCCTCTAGCTTGGTTCTAGAATTGAACCATTGATTCTTATCTAGAGTTCCAACACTCTAGTGGCGAATCTTCCTCAAGGCTTATCATCCAATCCTCACAATGGATTGAATATGAATTGAATGTGGCGTCATTCCCCTCTTCTTTCCCTCTCCATCTATTCTTTTAATTCTTGCTTGCTTTGTAGTGTAATTCTTCTCTTCTACTATTTTTGGTTCTTTTGAATTCTCACTTGAGATTCAAATTTGTGATTTAGTTGTTGAGCAATTTTGGTTGGTACTAATATTTTAAACAAGAAACTTCAAAGAAATAACCTAAAAACTTGTTGATCTACCTTAGATCACATCATGTAGTATCATGAGCTAGTTCTTTGAACTTGAATTGTTGAAAATTTGGTCAAAATTTGAATTACAAAAATTTTGAAGTTGCCACCAAATGCACCTTGAAATTCAAATTGTGTAGTTTGGTGTTTGAGACACCCTGATGTCCCATTAAGAAAACCCTAATTAATTAAACCTTAATCCGTAATTAACGTAAGGAATAAAATTAAATTCGTTGTAAAGCATGCACAACGGATTAAAGCATACATCGATCATATATACATAATATGTACATCCAGTCTCCACAATGTACCATAGATCCCAACGGAGGGATCCTTAACCTTACAACTATACCAACACTACATACTAAAAGAAAACATACCTAAACTGGTCACAGACATAACAGACATAGGAAGAGGTCCTGATACTACCCATCACCTCTCTCAAAATACATCAAAAAGCAAAAAGAACTCACAGAGACTCTCGTCCTAACAGGCACAACAGACATAACCATATCACTGACGATATGGTCGCCTAGAGCTACCCTCACCCTCTCCGTAATGGCGTCGATAGACCCTGCCATAACGGGTCCTAGGCTCCCAAACCGACTCATCACTGCTCATAACCACACGTCGGCGACGATAGTGATACATCGTCTGGACACTCCTCTGCCTACGACCTCTCTGCACCATGCCAACTCCGCTCCTCGCTACTGACCGATCCACCATATTCCACATGTCATCAGGAAATTCCCTCTGACGAGGTGGATACCACATCTTTGAAAAAGGCAATCTCTGTGAAATCCGATACAGACCATCCAAATGAAAGTATGGACCCTCTCCCATACGTATATACAAACTGACTAGGCCGGTATACGTCATGAAGAATCGTGAATGATCGACATGCCATCCACGATCATCGTGATACACAATCTCCACATCACCGAGAATTGGGATCCTGGGAGGGATCCTCTGTAGGTAATGAATCGGTCTGTATCCTAGATCTCATGACATCGTGGTCCTGCTCACACTGCTCATCTAATGGATATACATACAAGGAAATAGAGGAAAAAAGGGAGATAAGCAACAGATCATAGTCATAAAAATGGGGATCGGGATACATAGAATAGCAATCACATAAACATATCACATACAACAACCAAACAGTCATCCATCAAGTCACACCAACACAATCATCCTCAAGATCATACTCTCAGATTATTCCTCTAAGGAGTCTCACTCCTATGCATGTCGGCCGATATATCTCATCCGGGTCTCAACCCCAAGACATTCCCTTATCAAGCCTCTCTGCTTAAGGAACGTCAGTTAGTTTGTCTAGGTAACTTTTCCGCTCGCCGTGACCCATAAGAGTGCATCTCTCTGTGAGCTCTGCTCCATTAGAGGTATCTGGGTCGCCTCGGATAGTCAACCTTAGACATGGATACTCAGGGTAAAGTCAGGATAACTAGGGTCTACCGGGGTACACGACGCACTAGGAGCTACCTAATGGTCACTGTGAGCCTCCCGAGTCCAGTTCGTACATCCCCAAGGTCTTTTCACAGACCGGCCCCTCCATAATCCGTACTCGCACTAGAGTACAACTAACCTCGTATGACTCCCTGTCATACGGCTCGCCACCTTGGCAATATGCAATGCAACAACCATCCTTAAGTTAACACCGGAACCTTCTCTCACAATCCAAATCTTAAAATCACAGTCTCAGATTGGATGGCAATACATCCCGGGCCTTAAAGCCACAGTCTCAAGGCATTACCACGGTGTCAACTCCCAATATAATCAAATCACACTATCAGTCATTCCCATTCATCCACAATCATCAACAATATATTATAATAATAAAATATCAGGCTATCACATCAATCATCACAACCAAGCATGTTATAGCAGTCATCACAGTAGCAGACATAGCAAGCAACCCCAATCATTATCAGTTAACTAGCCTAGGGTTTCAAGCCTAACATTGATAAATCTACAATAACTAAACCCAAGACCGTATTTAAAAATATTATTATATTACGGTTTAGCTATTATTGATTATTCAATATACTAGTAGGGTCTGGGGCACCCTACACATATGCATAAATGACTGTTACTCTATGCTTGCCTCCCCGATAATGTCGGTTACTTTCTCCCCACCTTGGATTATCCGGTATCGTTGTCCAAACTTCTCTTCCTCTCTAACCGGCTGCTGCCTTGCACCCCGGGGAGTTCCTTGATGCCCCAAAATTTGCCCTAACAAATGGACAGAGTCCTAGCAATGTCATAAACTCTAATCTTGCGACAGTTTCTCAAATAGAACTCAGATTGAAGTAAGAATCCAAGAGAAGTAAATGACAATGCCAAGTTAGGGATTTGAGCATTACCTCAATTGGATCGAAGAAACGTTAGCTAATACTGGTAGTATTCACTGCGCTGGTCACAGATTCGAAGTCGGAATTACGATCGGACGGACGGATTTTGCTCATAATCAATTTTTCTCTCCAAAACCCACTTTCTCCCCCTCACTCTCGAGCTCTCTCCTGGTCCCTCTCAAATATTCTAAAATGTTCTACAAGTTTCTAGCATTTTAAAGCCTAAGGGGGTGAGTCAGCACTGATTACGCCCGGCTCAAGTTTTCTGTGCCCGGCTCAGCCTTTTAACGCCCGGCTCAAGTTTTCTGCGCCCGGCCCAAATGCGTAGATCACCGCCTTTGAGTTGCGCCCGGCCTAACAAACCTACGCCCGGCCTAATTTTCTGAGCCCGGCTCAACATACCTGAGCCCGGCCTAACCCGCGTTGACCAGTTTGACCAGAATCTCTGATTCACACGTTTCGTCGCGTTTTGAACTCGTTTGAAGTCCGATTGACCCCAAATTTGAAACACATACTAATTAACACCTAACGAACAAAATTAAGCTCTCACACCAACTTAATTACTGTCTGATTCCTTAATCGAGAAAACGGGTGTTACATTACTACCCTCCTTAAAATAAATTTCGTCCTCGAAATTTAAATTAAATTACATCTTGTAAACAGATGCGGATATTGTTGTTGCATATCAGCTTCTCTCTCCCAGGTTGCATCTCCAGTAACTGCATCCCAGATGACCTTGACTAAAGGAATTTGCTTCCCGCGAAGTTCTTTTATCCTCCGGTCCTCAATTCGTACAGGTAATGCCTCATATTCTAAGTTTTCTCTTAACTGTATTGATTCTGGTTCTATGATGTGCGATGGATCAGGATAATATTTTCTGAGTTGGGATACATGAAAAACATCATGAAGATTTGAAAGATTAGGTGGTAAGGCTATCTGATAGGCAACTGGACCAATTCGGCGAAGAATTTGAAATGGTCCGATAAAACGAGGAGTAAGCTTTCTGGATTTTATTGCCCTGCCAATTCCAGTCCTCGGTGTGACTCTCATAAAAACATGATCGCCTTCTTGGAATTCCAAAGATCTTCTCCTTTTGTCACTGTAGCTCTTCTGCCTATCCATTGTTGCTTTCATTTTCTCCTGAATCTTCCGAACTTGTTCCGTTGTTTGTTGTACCACCTCGGGTCCAATCAATTGATTTTCTCCTGTTTCATACCAACAGAGAGGTGTTCTACATTTTCTTCCATACAATGCTTCATATGGCGCCATTCCAATACTTGAGTAGAAACTGTTATTATATGTAAACTCAATCAATGGAAGAAATTCGTCCCAACTACCCGTATGTTCCAACACACATGCTCTTAATAAATCTTCCAGTGACTGAATTGTCCTTTCCGACTGACCATCCGTCTGAGGATGATAAGCTGAACTCATTCTTAACTTCGTTCCCAACGCACTGTGTAAGCTTTGCCAAAATCTTGATGTAAATCTCAGATCCCTGTCCGAAACTATACTTGTTGGCACCCCATGTAGTCTAACTACTTCTTTAACATATAACTGGGTTAATCTTTCCATTGAGAAATTTTGATTGATAGGCAAGATTTGAGCACATTTCGTTAATCTATCAATAATTACCTAGATTGCATCATGCTTCTGTTGTGTCTTAGGCAAACCAGACACAAAATCCATTGCAATACTGTCCCATTTCCATTCCGGGACATCCAGAGATTGCAATAATCCTGCTGGCTTTTGTTGTTCAATCTTTGCCTTCTGACACACCAAACAAGATTGGACATACTTTGCAACTTCCTTTTTCATTCCAGGCCACCAAAACATTTTCCTTAAATCTTGATACATCTTTGTAGCACTTGGATGAAAACTTAATTTGCTTTTGTGTGCTTCTTCTAGAATCAAATTCTTAATTTCTCTATCATTTGGAACACAGATTCTATCTCCAAAATTTATGATACCATTAGTACCTCTCTTCAACTCCAATTGTTCACCTGCTTCTATTTTCTGATTAACCTGTTGGAGATATTGATCTTTTGCTTGCTTTTTCCAGATTAAGTCTAGGAACTCACTATTAATAGTGATCATGCCCAAACTTATCTTGTTCTGAGATAATTCTGTTATCCCAAGATTCACGTCTCTGAATTGTTCGATCAATTCCAATTCTTTAACCATCATAGCAGATACTTGTAAAGATTTCCGGCTTAAAGCGTCTGCTACAACGTTCGCTTTACCAGGATGATATTGGAGATCAAACTCATAATCCTTTATAAATCCCATCCATCTCCGTTGTCTCATATTAAGCTCTTTCTGATCGAACAAATACTTCAAGCTCTTATGATCACTATAAACTGTAAACTTGTAAACTTAGCACCATACAAATAGTGTCTCCATATCTTTAATGCAAACACTATTGCAGCCAATTCTAGATCATGGGTTGGGTAATTCCGTTCATGTACTCTTAATTGCCTTGATGCATAAGCTACTACTTTCTTATCTTGCATAAGCACACAACCCAAGCCTTGATGTGATGCATCGCAGTACACATCAAATGGTGCTAATGGATCAGGCAAGACTAATATAGGAGATGTTGTAAGCCTCCTTTTCAGTTCCTGAAAACTAGCCTCACACTCTTCCGTCCATTCAAAAGCTTTACCTTTTCTCATCAACTGCGTTAATGGTAACGCAATCTTCTAAAATCCCTCTATAAACCTTCTGTAGTAACCTGCCAACCCAAGGAAACTCCTCACTTCACTCACTTTCTTAGGGCATTCCCAATTCACCACTGCTGAAAATTTAGCAGGATCTATAGCTATTCCATCCTTATTTATAACATGCCCAAGAAATTGTACTTCGTCCAACCAAAATTAACACTTAGACAACTTGGCATAAAGTTGTTTGTCCTTAAGTATTTGAAGTACAATCCGAAGATGCTCTGCATGTTCTTCTCTACTCGGAGAGTAGATCAGAATGTCGTCAATAAACACCACGACAAATTTGTCAAGATATGGTCTGAAGATACGATTCATGTAATCCATGAATACAGCAGGTGCATTAGTTACGCCAAAAGGCATAACCAGATACTCATAATGACCATACCGACTCCTGAATGCAGTCTTCGGTATATCTTCATCTTTTACTCTGATCTGATGGTATCCTGATCTCAGATCTCTCTTAAAAAACACAGTTGCTCCCAGCAACTGATCCATCAGATCATCTATTCTTGGCAACAGATACTTATTCTTGATTGTTACCTTATTCAGTTGCCGATAATTTACACACAATCTTGAGCTACTATCTTTCTTTTTCACAAATAAAACTGGTGCTCCCCATGGTGAAACACTAGGTCGGATGAACTCCTTCTTTAACATGTCATCAACTGCTTCTTCAACTCTTCTAACTCTGCTGGGGACATTCGATATGGTGCTATCGATATTGGTCCGGTCCCTGGTACAAGAACAATTGTGAACTGTATCTCTCTCTTAGGTGGCAGCCCTGGAACATCATCCGGAAAAACTTCTAAAAATTCACAAACAACAGGCAGTGCATCCAGCTTAGGAGACTCCTTGGCTTCCAAGGAAAACAATACCATGCAATCTCTAAGTCGTCCATCTTCCGAGTTACTGTAACTGGCAGGCAATAATCCAGATTGCTCCGAAAAACAAAGGGTTTTATTTGAACATTCTAATATAACATGATTGGCCGAGAGCCAGTCCATGCCTAGGATAATATCAATTTGCTGCATAGGCAAACAGACGAGGTCTACAATAAATTGCCTATTTTCTAAAATAATAGGACAATTTCTACAAACAAATATAGTGGTTAAAGTTTCACCCGTAGGAGTAGAAACAGTAAGGTCATAGGGTAATGAAGAAACAGGTAAATGCAAATGATCCATGCACTCCATCGATATAAAAGAATGACTAGCACCCGAATCAAATAAAACAGATAAGAGCTTTCCACACATTAAGAACTTACGTTGTATCAAATCAGGACACTGAGAAGATTCAGATCCTCTCACGGCGAAGACTCTCCCCACAGTCTGAGGTCTCCCACATTGACCTTTGGCTTGAGTCTGACTTCCTGCTCCTTGACTTTTTCCAACTGGTTGTACATTCTGAACTCTATCAACATTATTCTGAGGACAATTCCATGACATGTGACCTACATTTCCACAAGTGTAACAAGTAGAATTCAATAACTGAGGGCAATCTCTCCTGAAATGAGGTCCTCCGCATTTGAAACATATCAAGCCTCTCGGTTGTGCTTGACTAGAACTCTCCCCTCTTGTATTCACTGATTGCTGAGTAGGGCAACTATATGGCTTCGCTCTTAACTGATACCTTCCTCCTCGTCCTCTTTGGGTGTTACTTCTGATTGGTCCGCCGCTCTTCTGTTGTTGCTGCACATTTCCAGCACGATCATGTGTTTCCAATGCAGTACATTTTTCCACTAGTGCTGGAAAATGATTTATCTCAAATGGTAACATTGCTCGCTTCAATTCGGGCCTCAGTCCTTCCTCAAACTTCCTACACACCCACTCCAAATCAGGATGAATTTGATAAAACTGTGAAAATTTCAACAATGACTCAAACTTGGCAGCATATTCTCCCACAGACATAGACCCTTGCTTCAGATTAGAGAATTCTTTCTCCTTCTCATTCCTAACACTCTTAGAAAAATACTTCTCCAAGAAGCAGTCTTTGAACAATTCCTAAGTAATCACTTGTTCTTCAGCTTCCAATAGTCTCTGTTTATTCCTCCACCAAGCCTCTGCTGCCCCAACCAACATAAAAGTAGCATATGTCACTTTCCTCTCCTCTCTACAGTGCATGGCTACAAATACTTTCTCCACTTCTTGCAACCAATTCTCTGCAGCTTCAGGGTCATAATCACCACGGAATTGGGGTGGATTGGCTTTCATAAAAGCATTCAGGCCACTTTCAAGACTTTCCTCCTCCCGCACAGTATTCAACTGATGCAATCTTTCATCCCTTTCCTCTTGTCTTTGCATAAACTAGGTATTTTGATGAGTTTGTTGCAGTATGGCGGTAGCCAATTCCCTCATCACTCGCATTGTCTCATTAGCATCACCTCCATTAATATTCCCAGATGAGCTTCCGAGTATGTCGGTGGGTCTATCTTCTTCATTTCTACCACCCCTTCCTCTTCTTCCTCTACCACGAGCCATTATAATTTCCTGTAAAAGAAATCATCAGCTCCTTCATTCATAAGACACACAAAATCACATAAACAAATATATTATCTTATGTGTCTCATGATTACTTGCGCATCTGACACCTCTACCCGTTCTAAGCATAGCCGGCATCCAATGAGGATCCAACTAATAGTGTCGGTACTTATCCTACCCCACAGTTCGATTTAGAATCAAACTGCTCTGATACCACCAAATGAGACACCCCGATGTCCCATTAAGAAAACCCTAATTAATTAAACCTTAATCCGTAATTAACGTTAAAGCGTTTATTACATTTGAAAATAAATATAACGAAAGGAATAAAATTAAATTCGTTGTAAAGCATGCACAACGGATTAAAGCATACATCGATCATATATACATAATATGTACATCCAGTCTCCACAATGTACCATAGATCCCAACCGAGGGATCCTTAACCTTACAACTATACCAACACTACATACTAAAAGAAAACATACCTAAATTGGTCACAGACATAACAGACATAAGAAGAGGTCCTGATACTACCCATCACCTCTCTCAAAATACATCAAAAAGCAAAAAGAACTCACAGAGACTCTCGTCCTAACAGGCACAACCGACATAACCATATCACCGACGATATGGTCGCCTGGAGCTACCCTCACCATGGCGTCGTTAGACCCTGCCATAACGGGTCCTAGGCTCCCAAACCGACTCATTGCTGCTCATAACCACACGTCGGCGACGATAGTGATACATCGTCTGGACACTCCTCTGCCTACGACCTCTCTGCACCATGCCAACTCCGCTCCTCGCTACTGAACGATCCACCATATTCCACATGTCATCAGGAAATTCCCTCTGACGAGGTGGATACCACATCTCCGAAAAAGGCAATCTCTGTGAAATCCGATATGGACCATCCAAATGAAAGTATGGACCCTCTCCCATACGTATATACAAACTGACTAGGCCGGTATACGTCATGAAGAATCGTGAATGGTCGACCTGCCATCCACGATCATCGTGATACACAATCTCCACATCACCGAGAATTGGGATCCTGGGAGGGATCCTCTGTAGGTAATGATTCGATCTGTATCCTAGATCCCGTGACGTCGTGGTCCTGCTCACACTGCTCATCTAATGGATATACATACAAGGAAATAGAGGAAAAGAGGGAGATAAGCAACATAGCATAGTCATAAAAATGGGGATCGGGATACATAGAATAGCAATCACATAAACATATCACATACAACAATCAAACAGTCATCCATCAAATCACACCAACACAATCATCCTCAAGATCATACTCAGATTATTCCTCTAAGGAGTCTCACTCCTATGCATGTCGGCTGATATATCTCATCCGGGTCTCAACCCCAAGACATTCCCATATCAAGCCTCTCTGCTTAAGGAACGTCAGTTAGTTTGTCTAGGTAACTTTTCCGCTCGCCGTGAGCCATAAGAGTGCATCTCTCTGTGAGCTCTGCTCCATCAAAGGTATCTGGGTCGCCTCGGATAGTCAGCCTTAGACATGGATACTCAGGGTAAAGTCGGGATAACTAGGCTCTACCGGGGTACACGACGCACTAGGAGCTACCTAATGGTCACTGTGAGCCTCCCGAGTCCAGTTCGTACATCCCCAAGGTCTTTTCACAGACCGGTCCCTCCGTAATCCATACTCGCACTCGAGTACAACTAACCTCGTATGACTCCCTGTCATACGGCTCGCCACCTTGGCAATATGCAATGCAACAACCATCCTTAAGTTAACACCGGAACCTTATCTCACAATCCAAATCTCAAAATCACAGTCTCAGATTGGATGGCAAACATAACAAACAACCCCAATCATTATCAGTTATCTAGCCTAGGGTTTCAAGCCTAACATTGATAAATCTACAATAACTAAACCCAAGACCATATTTAAAAATATTATTATATTACGGTTTAGCTATTGTTGATTATTCAATATACTAGTAGGGTCTGGGGCACCCTACACATATGCATAAATGACTGTTACTCTATGCATGCGTCCCCGACAATGTCGGTTACTTTCTCCCCACCTTGGATTATCCGGTATCGTTGTCCAAACTTCTCTTCCTCTCTAACCGGCTGCTGCCTTGCACCCCTGGGAGTTCCTTGATGCCCCAAAATTTGCCCTAACAAATGGACAGAGTCCTAGCAATGTTATAAACTCTAATCTTGCGACAGTTTCTCAAATAGAACTCAGATTGAAACAAGAATCCAAGAGAAGTAAATGACAATGCCAAGTTAGGGATTTGAGCATTACCTCAGTTGGATCGAAGAAACGTTAGCTAATACTGGTAGTATTCACTGCGCTGGTCACAGATTCGAAGTCGGAATTACGATCGGACGGACGGATTTTGCTCAGAATCAATTTTTCTCTCCAAAACCCACTTTCTCCCCCTCACTCTCGAGCTCTCTCCTGGTCCCTCTCAAAAATTCTAAAAAGTTCTACAAGTTTCTAGCATTTTAAAGCCTAAGGGGGTGAGTCAGCACTGATTACGCCCGACTCAAGTTTTCTGCGCCCGGCTCAGCCTTTTACGCCCGGCTCAAGTTTTTTGCGCCCGGCCCAAATGCGTAGATCACCGCCTTTGAGTTGCGCCTGGCCTAATTTTCTGAGCCCGGCTCAACATACCTAAGCCCGGCCTAACCCGCGTTGACCAGTTTGACCAGAATCTCTGATTCACACGTTTCGTTGTGTTTTGAACTCGTTTGAAGTCCGATTGACCCCAAATTTGAAACACATACTAATTAACACCTAACGAACAAAATTAAGCTCTCACACCAACTTAATTACTATCTGATTCCTTAATCGAGAAAACGGGTGTTACAGTGTTCATATGATAGTCAAGTGTTGATCATAGTTCTTGAAAATCTTGAATTGTTGAATTATGATCATGCTTGAATTTTCAATTTTTTTCTTCCCTCCAAAAAGTTGGCTCCACTTGCTCGTCAAACTTGGCTAGTTGATCATCAATGATCTTAGTTCATGTGTTGAATTGTGTATGTGGTGTGCATTTTTGTTGAATTAAGCATTGATCCATACATCTCACATTGTGAATTGATCATAATTTGATTCAATGTGAAAATTCACAAAGTTAGGTGTTCTTCAAGTGTTCTTAATGATCTTTGAAAATTAGAGCCTAATAGATCTTGATGAAACTCAAGTAGTGGAGTTGAAATGTTTTTCAACCATTTGAATGAAAGATCTTGGTTTCTAATATTTTGAAATTGTGCTTATTCATCTTGGAAATAGTGGAACACTACCTTCATTTGAACTTTTAGAATCAGCTTCCAAGTTGTGAAATACATTGTTCATCATTGAAGGCTTCTTTGTGAAATAGTTGAATTGTTTGTCCAATATTGTAAAAGTCAGTGGCTAATTGTTAAAAAAAATTAAATATAAAAAGGTAAAAAATCCAAATCTAAAAAATCCATTGGGTCAAAACCGCAAATACCAAAAGTTTTAAGGCAAAAGTGTAAATTAAAAAAAAAATCAGAAACTTGAAAAAGACTTGTCACTTGATTTCTATGATTGTAATGTGATTGAGCTTTTTCAAATTTGAGAAGCACTTTTTAATTGGATCGTTAATTTTTAGCACTATCACACTTGTTGACTTCACTTGATAATTGATCTTGATTATGGCTTAATCTTGGTTGATGCACCATTAAAGTGCTTAATCATTAGTTGGCAAAGTAATCACATTTGGTTTTAGGTTACTCTCCAAAATTAATTTGAAATTTTGGTTTGAAATATTAATCAAAACACTTTCATCTTGTCTTCTTGAAATCCTTTTGAGTAGTATTTTCATTTTGTAGTCTTTTTGTTTTTTAATTCCTTGAGTTTTGTATTTGCTATTTTCACATTTATTGACCTCTTTGGGTGAGTGTTTTGAGTGTTTGTCGCTAGTGTTTGTGTGACACCCGGGGCTAACGAGGGCGGAGGGTGGCCGCCAGTGCAAGAAAGCACAGCCAAAGACCGGCTCCTGGCAGACTTTTAGGCGGAGGGACGCTTGAATGACCTGATTACGCACCCGAATGAGAGGGATCCTGAGACTGTGTAGGTATAGGACTATACAGTTGAGGATGACTTATAAAAATTGATTGGTACTACCCATATCAACAAGATGCATCTTCTTTTCAGGAGCTCACTACTTAAGAAATCCACAGTTAAGCCTGCTTGACTTGGAGTAATTCTGGGATGGTTGACCTCCTGGGAAGTTTTCACAGGAAGCGTGTGAGTAAGGACAAAATACGTTGAAAAGACCTATATTGTTTTGTGAGGATAGGGATGTCAACGGGGCGGGGCGGGGCGGGGGTGGGGAGTACTCTCTCGCTCCCCGTCCCCGCCCCCTAGATTTCCCTCTGTCCCCGTTCCTTGCCGTGGGGAGTTTTTCTCCCCTGTCCCCATTCCCCCAGATCCCCACGGGGACCCTGAAAATTTATAAAGATTTACAAATATATAAAATAAAATCCAATAAAATTGAGCTAAGCAAAGTTTTATGGTAGCTTTTCTGGGTAAGCTAAGCAAAGTCATGTTTCTGGGTAGGTTTTCCTTGTGAAGGTCCTTTTTATTTGGGTTCAAAATGCTGAGTTTGATACAATATATGCATAAAAGCAATGAAAAACAGAGTAATCAACATTTGAGGAGATAAAAAAAAAAAAAAACGAAAGCACTCCATGATGCCCAAACCCACAAAGCAGGCACAATACAAAAAACTAAAAGCAAACACAAAATAAAAAATATAAAAATACAAATAAAAAAAAATTCATAAAATCATAAAACCAATGTTGACTACCTGCAGTACTCCTATACATGTCTAGTGAGGTTGAGGAAATAGGAACTAACCCTGTAGGGGTTTCACTTAATCGTCTTGAAGTACTAGGTGATAATATCCCACTTGGTGATGATGTGCGTGGTAACCACGCCGTGGTTATGCTCTCCTTCGTAAGTTGCCAGGTCTTATACACTTCTTTGCACCTTAATTATTTAACGAGATGCAAGCAGGGATGACTATGCGAACAGCGATGGCGGCGAAAGCAAATCGCAAGCAAAGGAAAGCCGAAAGCAGAGACGGCTATGCGAACAATGATGGCGGCGGTAGATCTGTGGCAAAGGAGGTGCAGTGTTCGGCAATGGCGGCTTTGAACTTTTGGGTTGCGGCATAGAGGAAGAGGGGGTCAAGGAGGGGCCAGGGTTTGTAAAAGAATGAAAGGAGAAATGAATTGTTTCTTTTCTTTCAATCAGTATATTAAAATATTTTATTTTAAAAAAAAACATATATAAAAAGACTAAAAAAGACATCATATTATAATATGATATACATGTATTAAGGGTAGTTATGTAATCTTTTCAGGGCAGGGACCCCACAGGGTGGGGGCTATGATCCCCGTCCCTATCCCTGAATTGACTGTGGGGGGATTTTCTCCCCCGTCCCCGCGGGGAAAAATTCCCCGCCAGCGGGGCCCCGAATAGGGTATTCCTCGCGGGGATCCCCGCGCACGGGTGGAAATTGCCATCCCTATGTGAGGACAGTTGTCAATCCATAAAGCAGTCTGGGATGTTACAGTTTGGGACTAATATCTCTTGAATCTTTTGTCAATTTGAATAACCTTGTAGGAGGACTTCTCGAGTGGAAAAAGACTAGAGAGACCATTTGCTTAAAAGTCTTGGAGAGACAAACACGAGCATTCTGAAATAGCCAAAGTAAACACAAAAAAGGGAGGGGGGGGGGGGGGTTGAATTATGTTTGTCAACTTTTTCTAAAACTTAGAAAATCGTTTTCGCATGCACATCAAGCAAACAGGTGAAAAATAGAATATCAGATGAGTGAATCGTCTAATGTTTAAACAACACACACAAGCACTTGAAGACTTAAAAATATTTTTATATTCACATATTTAACCCCAGGTTAGACAAACAGGTTAAATAAACTCTTAAACAAATTAAAGAGATAAGGGTAAGTAATATCACTCTACGGATTTATCCTTGTTCACCCCAAAATCAATAGGGCTATGTCCAGCCCTTGGCAGCACCAAGTTTTCTCCACTGCTAGAAAATAAGATAAATATCTGATAATATCTTTTCATATCTTAGAATATTTTAGAGTATCCTAAATGATCTCTTAGGATTTATTTATTATTTATTATGATTTGATTCTCTATTTGATCAAGATTAGGATTCTACTTTTAGTATAAATAGGACTATTAGAGTTGCCTTTTGTAATCACTTTATCATCATATCACATCAAATCATTATCAATCTTATTATTTGTTAACTTGTTTCTCTCTTTTCCTCCTTCCCTACCTAAAACCTTCCAATTCAACATGGTATCAGAGCGGTACCATCCTCCGTGACCTATCACATCACTATTCCGCTGCGGAGTTCCACTAAGTATGAAGGAACTCTTATCATCTTCTTTGCCATACAAAAAAAAAAAATCCTGACATTTTTCTCTCATCCGTTGTGTTCTTATTTTCCTGTGTCCAACAACCTCTCTGGCCACCGTTTCCTTCGTCGTGACCGCTGGCCAGCCCTCTTTTCGGATTTGTTCTCACCACCCTCGATAGACCACTTTTCAGCAACCACCTTAATATGTCAGTTTGGCTCTCTTAAGTTATGTTTTGCTGTGTTCGAAAGCTCAAATCTTTGGCTCTGTTCTTCTGTCTGCTTCTCCAATGTTTTTCATGCCATTCTTATCTACTAATGGATCATACCAGTGGCTTCTCTTCCCACCGACGATCATTCCGGTTGTGACTCCTTTCCCACAGATGAATAATATTAGTAGTGACTTCTATTTCCGTCGACGATCGACTTATATGGGTTATAACTCTTATTAGCCCAACTCATTGTCCTAGATGCTCTGGCTCTCTCGGCTATTTTTCCTAGATGCACTGGCTCGTCTTTCTCCCAGATGCACTAGCCTTGGCCCTTTGTCCCAGATGCACTGGCCTCGTCTCAGTCCCAGAAGTAGTTGTCTACCTTAATTTCAATTTTAAATAATTTGGGTCTCCGATATTATTGTTGGAGCTTCCAAATGAGGTTTTGAGAAGTTCAGACCTTGCTGCTAGATTGCTTGCTAAGAAATATTTGTTAGGCTGATGATCATTCCAGCTATCTTGCTAAGTTATCTTTCCAGCAACTCTCTTCGGCCTCTCCAACATCCTTGAGTTGCCTTTCAACCATTATTTTCTTGGAGCTCAGTTTATGGTTTTTATATTTTAAATTTTAATTTGAGGGGGAATGTATTGTTTTTTGTGTAACAAGATTAAAGCTTAGTAAGCTTTAGCTTGAGGGGGAGTGTTAGAAAATCAGATAAATATATGATAATATCTTTTCATATCTTAGAATATTTTAGAGTATCCTAAATGATCTCTTAGGATTTATTTCTTATTTATTATGATTTGATTCTCTATTTGATCAAGATTATGATTCTATTTTTAGTATAAATAGGACTATTAGGGTTATCTTTTGTAATCACTTCATCATCACATAACATCGAATCAATATCAATCTTATTATTTGTTAACTTGTTTCTCTCTTTTCCTCCTTCCCTACCTAAAACCTTCCAATTCAACATCCACTATAACTTATCATATTAGAGTACAAGTATTCTTTTTCACACCTAGCCTTTCCTGGCTCACTCTTATACAAGTATTATTTTGTCACCTAGCCTCTCTAGGCTCAACGACTAAAGAGAAGAAATTGTTTGTGTATTTAACAGCTTCGTAAGTCTTCCTGGTAAACACTCAGAGAGTGAATTAAATATCTAGAAAGAAAGACTGCGTATCAATTTTAAGTGATTGAAGAAATAAAGAATGAAAGAATGAATGAGTAAATGCGCAGAGTAAATGCTTGTTGAATATTTACACAATCTTGTTCTTCATCTTCATGGTCTTCTTTATTTATAGACTTCAATCAATTTGATCCGTTGGAAACAAACTTCAGAAAGTGATTTCTTTTGATTTGAAGTACTAGAGAGGTGTAGAGAGTTGTTTTGGGCAGCATTGAATGCTTGAGAACATTGAGTCTTGACATGGCAGACCAATATTTCACTTTTATTCTGAAGTGTTGTTGTATCATAGGTGCTTTTGTAATTGCAATAGAGGGCTTTCCCATTTTAGTGCAACACTCAGTTTATCTTTTATAAAGTACTTTTGGTTTGTACTTAAAATAGTGAAAAGCATGGCTGACTTGTACAGAGGGTAGCATGTAGATTCCTTAAAAACTTGAAAGAATAATTTCTTTATTCTACTTGTTTGGTGCTTTGTCCAGGGGTCCTTGGTCCTTGAGGTCTTCGAGTGAAACTTCTTAATTTGAATATGTTGATTCAGACTTTTGTTCTGACAGATGTACTGTAGACAGGTGCATTCATTGTTTTCAGATGGGTGTGTCGTGAATGATCTTCTCCGTGCTTAGTATCAGAAGTGCCACGTCATGTTTATAGTAGACGAGTGCTAATGCTAAGATATCTTCATGTAGATGAGTGATTTCCAAACTTGTCACTAAAACTTTTGTCAGAGTGACAGACTTGCTTCTTAACAGAAAGTAGACGGGGCAGGAGTAGTGGTGTGATCCTTAACTTATTTTTATGCACACTTGAATAGTCTCATTAGTAATTTCACATGTTTTTTTTTTAAGCAAAATTGGTATTCAAAAGCATCACTATAATGCAAGACATCCCAACTATGTTGGCACCTCAAGCATTATCAATCATTTGCAGCATACCAAAAATATTATTAGAGAAAGGAAAAATAATAAAGAATACAAAAGACATGGGGGGCATTTACTTGACCCATGTAAAAATCATCTAAATCTATAGTTGGGAAGACACCATTGATGATAATACCATGATTACCTAATTAATCTGTACAAGTATTCCCTTCTCTAAATACATGAGAGTAAACAAAATTGATCTTCCTAGTTAAGTTCAAAGCATCCAACCACCTATTTCTTAGACACCAAGGAACAATAGATGGGGAGGAGAAAGCAACTATGACTAAAGTAGAGTCATACTGTAGCCAAATGTGATGCCAACCTTTACTATAAGCTGTTTCAATAGCAAAGATTGCACCCATAATTTCAGCATGGAAGGCATATGAGATCCTTATATTTAAAGCAAAGCAACCCACAATTGCAGCCTGCTTGTCTCTAAATATTCCTCCACAAGCAGCCATTCCCAGGACTCCCTCTGCAGATCCATCAGTGTTGCACTTTAGCCAATTGTAGCTTGGAGCTTTCCATATGATTTCAACGATGACTGCGAGCATACTAAAAATTTGCTCAAAATCAGATTATCTCCAACAGTAGGATATGAATGCCCACCAGATAAATTACCAGCCAAAGATATATAAGCCATAGCCAGGCTAATAGCAGCTCAAGAGGAGACTGTCCTTCCTTCAAATCTAGACCGATTTCTGCTGAACCATATGAACCAAAGAGTATTTGTAATTCCTAAGATTACAATATCACTGATTTGTGAACTCCAAGCTTGTTGACAAATTGATAAGACAAAATTCATTGAACTTGAGTCAATGCTAGTGGCTAAGAAAGAACCAAGCCAATTCCATAATTCAGTAGCAAATTTACACTGAAAAGCAAGTGTTCTGTAGTTTCATATGCAGAACAAAAGATACTACACATTGAGACAATACAACAACCCTTTTTCTATAGCATATCATCAGTAGGCAATTTGTTGGGAATGATTCTCCAAATTAGAAATGATATAGATGGAGGGACAACACTGCACCATATTAGTTTACCCCAAGGAACATGAGAGCTAGCATGTTCAATAAATCATATCCACTCTTTAAAGTGAGAATACCCGAGTTAGAAGCACACCAAATTTGCTCATTCGAGAAAGGAACTGTGGGAATTACATAGTGCTCAATCTCAGCAGCAAA
Source organism: Echinosophora koreensis (assembly GCA_035048595.1). Classification (NCBI taxonomy): domain Eukaryota; kingdom Viridiplantae; phylum Streptophyta; class Magnoliopsida; order Fabales; family Fabaceae; genus Echinosophora; species Echinosophora koreensis. The sequence goes on along the minus strand of JAPCYP010000061.1, from coordinate 1,255,876 downwards.
AGATGCAGATTTAAGAAAAACAAAGTTAGGAATGTTCCATTTGCCATCTAGAATAAAATCAGGTATATTCAGAAATTCAGCCGCAGGTTTTGAGAGCCATCTATCTGTCCAGAATTTGGTTGAGCAACCATCACCTATATGCCATCAGTAATTGCTCAGAATAGTAGCTATATGACTTTTCAAACCAATGAAGAAAGAAGAGGAAATATGTTTTTTAATGAATTTGTTATTAACAAAAACCCTTGCCCTCATCAACTTGGCCCATTGATTATCTGATATGACCAATTCCCAGTAGAGTTTAAGTAAGGAAGCATTGTTAATGCCAATTGTGACTCTACCCCGCATGTTATAAAAAGCATTAAATACAAAGATAATGAATAAAAACATGCATACTTCATTTAATTAAAATAAAAAGGTCCATGGGTAAAAAGGTCTCACATGAACTAGTTCTTAACAACGTGGAAAATAAAAACGTAGTTTTAAAAGAAATAGAACATAAATAAGAAACATAACTCAACCCCGATGTCACATACAGAACTGGTATACCAAATCCGGATACAATCACGGAATAACAAACAAAAACTGAACTAAGAACAACTGAAACATCTGGAAATCCTAACTAAAGAGTCGCGGCTCCTCAGAATCACTCCTCTACTGGCTGCTCGCCGTCCTCTGCATAAAAGATACATGCCAACAGCAAAAACAAAGAAAACGGGGAGTAAGAAAACATATAAACACATCGGCATGGAGATAGGAAGCAAGATGAACATACATCATAGCATAGCAAAGCAACATACTATATATATATATATATATATATATATATATAAAGTCAACCAACATATGCTATGCGATGCAACTCTACTTCGCTACTCCATTATGCATGTAGATCCAAATTATCTCAGGAAGGCAACTTCGGAGTTACATATCCACATTGGCCAAAAAGCACCAACGCCGGCAGTTCACCAAACCATGGGTGAATCTCTTGGATAGCCGACACACCATACTCTCGGATGCGCCACCACGGGGACGCACGGTTCACCAAACCTTGGGTGAACCACTCGCGGATGGCCAGATCGCCATACTCTAGGACGACCTCCCCTATGTTGATCTTCCCCCACTAACAACTCCAATGCGTGAATGCATGAGCACAACAACAAACAAACGGGCAGCCGCCACCTCCGCTTGGGCCAATAAGCACCCAAGTTTATCACCATCAACATCAACACCTTAACCCATATGAGTCAAGGCCCCCTTGGCCAAAAAGCACCAAGGTTCAACTTATCAACACGTCGACCAAAAAGCATCGAGGCCACTTTGGCCAAAAAGCGCCAAAGCATATCAACGTGCGGCAACCCATTGGTCATCGACTTAACCAACTTATTATTCTTATTTATCTTAATTAGTCTTTAATAAAGTTATCTAACTTGCCTTTATTAGATTGGTGTCTTATTTCATCATTGGGGATAAATGGGGTAAACACCCCTTTTATTTCCTTTAATTTTGTTCTGATCAGCATGGGGGAGCACGGGCATGCTTACCCTCAGCATGGTAGTGTTTCCACTTAAATGGAGCACGGTCCTGCACTTTTATGCACGACCGTGCTTAAAGCGTGGCCATCTTCCAGATTTGAACTGGGAGCACGGGTGTGCTCCCTGTTATGCACGGTCGTGCTCCTGGAAAAGGCCGTACTATCTGGGCAGAAATTGGTTAAGTTCGCCTAGCCAAAAACTCCCTAAACACTCTTAAATCAATCCTAGGGTTTAGTCAAGACTATCAAACATCAACCTCACCTTACACTATTAAATCCATATTTTATGAACCCTTTCGGGAATTAAGCCATGAATTCTCATGTTAATAAAGAGCATATTTTATTAATTAGAGTTTTATTAACGTAACTTCAACATCAACCAACATTATTCGGCCAACAACATAATCAACGTCTCAACCAATAACATTCATGTCATAGACAACATACCAATCCAACCAATAAATCATGACATAAATATAGATCACTAAGGCATACATGAATTGGCATATATCATCATGAACACTAAAGCAACTATAACAATTTGGCATCATAACAGGCATACCAATAATCAGTTAAACATTCATTCAAACATGTGACATGCATTAATAGCAATACACAACAATGGGTCATGGGAACCCCTCATCTTACGCTACCTCTTGTCTAATGTTTACACTATCCTTCTCCCCATACCTGGTATAAAGATTCCAACAGCGATAGCTCAAACGGTAAACCCAACGCGTTCCCCTTTGAGCACGGTTGTGCTCCTTATTAAGCATGGCCGTGCTTGTGACTCAAACAGACACAAGACTCGTGCCATGAGCACGGGCGTGTTGGACATGAGCAAGGTCGTGCTCATGTACCAGAAAGGGATTTTAAGCCTAGAAATCCCACCTAGCCTTTCAACAACAACCCTAAGCTAAGTCCTAAGGCTTAAACAAGCAACAAGCATACATATAAGCACTTAACGAAAAACGGGGTGTTACACCAGCAATAGATCTTAATCATAATCTTCCTGCATCTTTTGAAGACCAAACAGTAGACCATGAGACAGTAACAATTTTTCTAATCATAAAATCACTCGACCAAGTGAAGTTTCTTAGCCACCTATCAACCATTTTTAGGAGTGATGCAGGTCACATATAGACATGGAAAGTATGAAGCAGCATACCGTGAATAACAGATTGGACAAGTTGCACTCTTCCCATTATAGATAGAAGAGCACCTTTCAAAGTTGCTAATGTTACTTTGATTTTATCTGTTATTGGTTGAAGGAACAACTTCCTTGGCTTACCTTTAAAAAGAGGAACTCCTAGATAAATGAAATGTAAATGACCAATGCTAAATCCAAGAACATTCACAATACTAGCAAGCCTGTTAGCTGCAATGGAACCATTAAAATTTTTTGACTTTACCTTACTAATAAACTAGCCAGAGGCCGCACTATATCTATTAAAAACTTCCATCAAATTCTCTAAGTTTCTCTTTGACCCTTTGCAGAAAACAAGCAGATCATCAGCATACAGAACTTTAGTTAGGACAGAATAACCTCTAGGGCTTGACATTTTTTGAAGTCTTCCTAGTTGAACCAATTGAGTAACTCAAAACATCCTCAGCTATGCAAAAATAAGAGGAGATAGTGGATCTCCCTACCTCACACCCCTTTTGCAAGAAAAGAATACCACAGAATGACCTTTAACCAAGAGAGAAACCTTGGCGTCAAAGGCTTTTCTAATGTCTATTTTTAAAGAAACATTCCCACTAATGTAACACCCTCCTTGGGCATTACATTGTCCGTGACATTCTATAAGATCGAGTAAAGCGGAAAAATAAATATTATCTGAAAATACGGGTTTACTTTTTCTTTCTTTTTCTCAAGAGAGACAGTAAGCAAATAAAACATCTAACGTCATCAAATAGATACATAATACAGTCCAGAGTTCCTCAGTAGTTAACAGTCATAAACATAGTCATAATAGAAAGTGGAGGGAATACCAAATCTAATAACATAACAGAACTGAAAGTTATACATATAATAATATTGGAGACGCAGCTCCACAAAACTAGCTATAAACAGAAGGACTCATCAAGCTGGCCTACTCAAAACTATGATGAGGTGTCATCCTCGTACAAAATAAACAACTAAGGAAGACACATCGTCACGCCGTGGGTACTCCTCACGTCTTCTACATATAATGACCACTATAGATGCGTCCAAGTAACCGGGCTATCTTCATCTCAAGCTGGACGTGATGATAGGGTAATGATGCCATCGTCTTCACAGATCATAAAGGTAATACAGAAGCCAGACAACACAGGAAATGAAGTGAGATCCCCATTCATCATATAACATAAAGCAGATATGCAGTGATGCGACTCACATTAATATAGATAGTATCAACATGCAGTTATATCATTAACAGGTCAATATAACAATAATAATTCACAAGCACAATCACAGAGTAAAGATTCACCTAGACAGGAGACATCTAAGACTCGAGGAAGAACTCTGACCGCTACACCATGGTGGTTAAGAACATTCGGAAGGAGTGATTAGAGTAAATATATCATAACTGCCGATAGTAGGCATATTGTGCATTCAATAGTAATAGCCACATTGTTGTACCACAAGTGGTTGTGAAACACTCTCAATAACCTTGATCGGCTAGTGTCTAGTTGTTGATGTCAGTGTATTGCATGGAACGTCACGACCAAGAAGAATCACCAACTGGCCATTCGTGACCCTCCTACCCTGATCATCCCCAAGACCATTTAAGATCGTCAATAGCATGTCCTCATGCGCACATGCATGTCGACTCAACTTCCTAGGCACAAAGGCCCTACGGAGCATAGTATTAACTATGTGTTTAGGCAATAATGACGATGCGTTTAACTTTGTCTATCCACCGGATAAACCTCGTGATTCAGCAAGAATCGATTCGATGTGCTTTTCAGATGCTTGATGTACTCGGTTCGAATCACCGGCTAAAGTTCTCACACAATTGTTTCATCTTTGTGTACAAGTGTATTAAGGTTTTCATTTCCAAACCTAACATATTATGGAGGTCAGACCAAAATTCCAACGATCATTCTCTTTGCACTTTTCTACATTGAACCCTTTTTGCTTGGCTTATAAGTAACAAAACACCATCTTTATTCCATTAAGTCTTATGGAGGTATGGATGATTAAATCATCCGTACTTTACGACATATGGTCTTGATTTACCATGAGTCATAATTAATTAAGTTCTTGTCGTTCCTCTAAGTCACTTTCACTTAGGTTTTTACTGTTTTGTTTTGAAATATAAGCCTTAGAGGCTAAATCCCTTTTTGTCAAAGTCAAAAAAATTTTACCAAAACTAAAACAGTTTAGTATAGGTTTTAAAGTTGTTCATTTATTGCCAAATCATTCAAAAACAATCCATAGGGAAAATAATTCAAAGCTTACAAAAATAGTTTTTCCCCTTTTTGCCCGATTTTGGCCTAAAGCCCAATATTTTCAAAGCTGTGATTCCTCTCATCAAATCTACCACTTTCCCACATTATAAGAATCATTATAATGTATTTAAACATAAAAATCAAACTTCTCATTTCATTTGTATACATTTCCAAAAACTTAGTCAAAATTCCCTAAATTCGAAAATCGGGTGATTCCTGTTTCCATGATTCTTTTGTTGACAAGTGACTCCAAACACAAGAGGGGGGTCAATTGTATGTGAACTGTGTTTTTCAAAAACTTTAACAAATTAAAATTATAATCCTTTTAAAATACTTTGTAAAGCAAATTGTTAACGTCGCGTGCAAATAAAAAGCGCTTAATTGAAAAACAATTTCAAAAGTAAAAAAGATAAGGGATGAGAAAAGAACACAACGATATATCTTGGTTCGCCACAAATTACCCACGTGGCCTACGTCCAGTCCCCAAGGCAATACCACCAAGGGTTTTCACTCAATACTAGCTTTTAAGCAGGAGCAGCTAGAAACCTTTACAATAGAGAGCACTCCTCACAGACCAGGGATATCACCTCCCCCAGTGAAAGAGCCTCAAGCAAATAACCCAAGAGATATCACCTTTCTTGTCAACCACAAGGAATATCACCTCCCTTGTAAACACATGGAAATCACATCCAAGAACACCACAAGAGATATCACCTCTCTTGTAAACTTGGTGTAGAAAAGAAAGGTTTGAGTCACACGACTCTTACCAACAATATGCACTCTTAATAGTGCTGATAAAAACAAATTGAAGAATAATTACAATAACACCTATATGGTACTCTCAATATAATATGGTCAAAGTGATAGTGCAAGAGAAAGAGTATAGAGAAAATGATCATCAGAGTTTTAGCACAGAGAAATAGCAGAGTTCTGTCTGCTGATGGCTGCCTAACTTTTCTTTTATATGTGAGAAGTGTTGGTCCAAAGGCAATGATGGTAAAAGAGATGGAATTAATTGAGCAGTTTAGAGATTTGAACATAGGTATGGAGTTGGTTGAGGATAGAATATGCTTAGGTATGATCATTATTAGCAGTAAGTTTCTGAGAGATCTTAAGGATAAACAGGTTCATGATCAATATCTGTAGGAGGTGTGTAGAGGCATTGATGAGGGTAAAATTTCATAGTTTAGCAGAGGGCCAGATGGCGTGTTGAGGTTTAGAGACAAGATATGTGTGCCAGAGGACTTAAAGCTTAGGAAGATGATTTTGGAAGAGGTGCATAAGAGTAAGTTGAGTTTTCACCCCAGAGCCACGAACATGTATCAAGATTTAAAGAAAATGTTTTGGTAGTCGAGGATGAAGAAGGAAGTAGCAGAATATGTTTTATCTTGACTGGTTTGTCAGAAGGCTAAGATAGAAAATCAAAAGCCTGCTGGTTTGCTACAGTCCTTAGATATCCCAGAATGGAAATGGGATAGCATAGCTATAGATTTTGTGGTTAGATTACCATGAAATCCTAAGAGGCATGATACAATTTGGGTTATCATCGATAGGTTGGCGAAGTGTGCTAACTTCTTACCTATTGGTGAGAGTTACAGTTTGGAGAGATTAACCCAGATCTACATTAAGGAAGTTGTTAGGTTGCATGGTGTACTGTCGAGCATTGTCTCCGATCGAGATCCTAGATTCACATCTAGATTTTGGAGACAGTTGCAGAGTGCTTTGGGGACAAAGTTAAGAATGAGTTCTGCTTATCACCCCCAGACTAATGGATAGTCAGAGAGGACGATTCAATCCTTAGAGGACCTTTTGAGGGCCTGTGTTTTAGAGCAAATTGGCAGTTGGGATGAGATCTTGCCGTTGATTGAGTTTACATATGACAACAGTTACCACAGCAATATCGGGATGGCACCGTATGAGGCTTTGTATGGCAGGAAATGTAGGACTCAGTTGTGTTGGTATGAGACTGGTGAGAGCCAAGTATTGGGTCCTGATGTGGTGCAGCAAACGACGAAACAAGTAAGAAAGATCAGGGAAAAGATGAAGGAAGCGCATGATAGGCAAAGGAGCTACAGTAACAAGAGAAGGAGACCCTTAGAGTTCCATAAAGGTGATCACGTGTTTTTGAGAGTCACTTCAAAGACTGGAATTGGCAGAGCTATCAAGTCTAGAAAGCTTACTCCTAGATTCATTGGACCTTTTCCAGATTCTTCGACGGATTGGTCCAGTAGCCTACCATATTGCCTTCCTGCCTAACCTTTCTAATCTTCATGACGTCTTTCACGTATACTAGTTGAGAAAGTATCATCCTGATCCTTCTCATGTACTTGATCCTCAGTCCATACAACTCCAAGAGAATCTAGAGTAAGATGCTTTACCGGTTAGGATCGCAGATAGAAGGTGAGACACCCCGATGTCCCATGAAGAAAACCCTAATTAATTAAACTAATCTGTAATTAACGTTAACGCGTTTATTACATTCGAAAATATATGTAATATAAAAATTGTAGTTATTTTAAAATAGTTTAAACATGCGCAAGCGACGTCATCCACACATATATACAATATATACATCACATCTATCAGAATACGCCAAGTCCCCTCCATGGGACCATTACAACTTACAACCATCTATACAGACTCAAAGTCTAAACATATACAGACTAACCAAAGAGACACAGAAGAAGTCCTAAAGATACCCGGTCCGCCTCTCAAAATACATCAAAATACAAAACAATCTCGTAGAGGCTCACTACCTACAGACGCATCCGACATATCCACATCATCAGTGATTTGGGCGTCTAGAACTACCCTTGCCTTTGCCTTAACGGCGCACTTATACCCGTAGTGGAATCTTCTGTAGATAGCATTGTGGCCGGTAATCTTTCCAAGTTGTCGCTCCCATCTTGCCATTGTTGTTTATCTACCATACCGATAACATACAAGAAAGATAGAGGATAAAGGGAGATAAGCAACAGAACATAGTCATAAAAATGGGGATGGGGACACATAGATCAACAGTCACATATACATCATCTAACAAATAAACAATCGTTCATCCAGTCACACCAACACAATCATCTTCAAGAGTCACACTCTCAGATCATTCCTCTAAGGAGTCTCACTCCTATGCATGTCGGCCGATATATCTCATCCGGGTCTCAACCCCAAGACATTCCCTTATCAAGCCTCTCTGCTTAAGCAACGTCAGTTAGTTTGTCTAGGTAACTTTTCCGCTCACCGTGACCCATAAGAGTGCATCTCTCTGTGAGCTCAGCTCCATCAGAGGTATCTGGGTCGCCTCGGATAGTCAACCTTAGACGTGGATACTCAGGGCAAAGTCGGGACAACTAGGCTCTACCGGGGTACACGACGCACTAGGAGCTACCTAATGGTCACTGTGAGCCTCCCGAGTCCAGTTCGTACATCCCCAAGGTCTCTCCCTAGACCGACCCTTCCGTAATCCGTACTCGCACTCGAGTACAACTAACCTCGTATGACTCCTATCATACGGCTCGCCACCTTGGCAATATGCAATGCAACAACCAACCTTAAGTTAACACCATAACCTTCTCTCACAATCCAAATCTCAAAATCATAGGCTCAGAATGGATGGTAATACATCCCTGACCTTAAAGCCACAGTCTCAAGGCATTACCACGGTGTCAACTCTCAATATAACTAGATCATGCTATCAATCACTTCCATTCATCCAATAATCACCAACAATATATTCACATCAATCATCACAACCAAGCATGTTATAGTAGTCATCACAGTAACAGACATAGCAAACAACCCCAATCATTATCAGTTCTCTAACCTAGAGTTTCAAACCGAACATTGATAAATCTACAATAACTAAACCCAAGACATTACTAAAATATTATTTTATTGGGGTTTAGCCATTGTTGATTATTCAATATCCTAGTAGGGTCTGGGGCACCCTACATACATGCATATATATATATATATAACTGTGACTCTACGCTTGCCTCCCGGACGATGTCGGTTACTTTCTCCCCACCTTGGCTTATCCGGTACAATTTTCCAAGCTCTCTACACGCCTCCTCTAAGCTATACAGCTGCTGTCTTGCATCCTAGTGGACCCCTTAGTGCTCCAAAATTTGCCCTAACACATGGACAGAGTCCCGACAATGTCATAAACTCTAATCTTACTATAGATTCGTAAACAGAGCTCAGATTCAAGCTAGAACCCAAGAAAGAAAATAAATGACAAATGCTAAGTTAAGGATTTGAGCATTACCTCAATTGTAACAAAGAAACACTAGCCTATATGTGTAGTACTCGTTGCCCTGATCACAGATTTGAAGTTGGAATCGTGATATGACGGACGGATTTCCCCCGGGCTTAACTTTCTCTCTCTAACCTCTTTCTCTCTCTAATTTTCGAGCTCCCCTTGGTCTCTCTCGTTTTCGCTCGAAAATGTTAGAGTTTTCTCCAACTTTCTACCTTTTTAAAAGCTAAAGGGTGTGAGTCAGCACTGATTACGCCCGGCCTAAGTTTTCTGCGCCCGGCTCAGCCTCTTACGCCCGGCTCAGGTTTTCTACGCCAGGCCCAAATGCGTAAATCACTGCCTTTGTGTTGCGCCCGGCCTAACAACCCTGCGCCCGGCCTAATTTCTGAGCCCGGCTCAACAAACCTGAGCCCGGCCTACCCCGCGTTGATAATTTGACCAGAAACTCTGATACACACATTTCGTCGCGTTATGAACTCGTTTGAAGTCCGATTGACCCCAAATTTGAAACACATACTAATTAACACCTAACGAACAAGATTAAGCTGCCCCGCCAACTTAATTGTTGTCCGATTCCTTAATCAACAAAACGGGTGTTACATTACTACCCTCCTTAAAATAAATTTCGTCCTCGAAATTTAAATTAAATTACCTCTTGTAAACAGATGCGGATATTGTTGTTGCATATCAACTTCTCTCTCTCACGTTGTATCTCCAGTAACTGCATCCCAGGTGACCTTGGCTAAAGGAATTTGCTTCCCACGAAGTTCTTTTATCCTCCGGTCCTCAATTCGTACAGGTAATGCCTCATATTCTAAGTTTTCTCTTAACTGTATTGATTCAGGTTCTATGATGTGCAATGGATCAGGATAATATTTTGAGTTAGGATACATGAAAAACATCATGAAGATTTGAAAGATTAGGTGGTAAGGCTATCTGATAGGCAACTAGACCAATTCGGTGAAGCATTTGTAATGGTCCGATAAAACGAGGAGTAAGCTTTCTGGATTTTATTGCCCTGCCAATTCCAGTCCTCGGTGTGACTCTCATAAAAACATGATCGCCTTCCTGGAATTCCAAAGATCTTCTCCTTTTGTCACTGTAGCTATTCTGCCTATCCATTGTTGCTTTCATTTTCTCCTGAATCTTCCGAACTTGTTCCGTTGTTTGCTGTACCACCTCGGGTCCAATCAATTGATTTTCTCCTGTTTCATACCAACAGAGAGGTGTTCTACATTTTCTTCCATACAACGCTTCATATGGTGCCATTCCAATACTTGAGCGGAAACTGTTTTTATATGTAAACTCAATCAATGGAAGAAATTTGTCCCAACTACCTGTATGTTCCAACACACATGCTCTTAATAAATCTTCCAGTGACTGAATTGTCTTTTCCGACTGACCATCTGTCTAAGGATGATAAGCTGAACTCATTCTTAACTTCGTTCCCAATGCACTGTGTAAGCTTTGCCAAAATCTTGATGTAAATCTCGGATCCCTGTCTGAAACTATACTTGCTGGCACTCCATGCAGTCTAACTACTTCCTTAACATATAACTGGGTTAATCTTTCCATTGAGAATTTTTTTATTGATAGGCAAGAAATGAGCACATTTCGTTAATCTATCAATGATTACCCAGATTGCATCATGCTTCTGTTGTGTCTTAGGCAAACCAGGCACAAAATCCATTGCAATACTGTCCCATTTCCATTCCGGGACATCCAGAGATTGCAATAATCCTGCTGGCTTTTGTTGTTCAATCTTTGCCTTCTAACACACCAAACAAGATTGGACATACTTTGAAACTTCCTTTTTCATTCCAGGCCACCAAAACATTATCCTCAAATCTTGATACATCTTTGTAGCACTTGGATGAAAACTTAATTTGCTTTTGTGTGCTTCTTCTAGAATCAAATTCTTAATTGCTCTATCATTTGGCACACAGATTCTATCTCCAAATTTTATGATACCATTAGTACCTCTCTTAAACTCCAATGGTTCACCTGCTTCTATTTTCCGATTAACCTGTTGGAGATATTGATCTTCTGCTTGCTTTTTCCAGATTAGGTCTAGGAACTCACTATTAATAATGATCATGCTCAAATTTATCTTATTCTGAGATAATTCCGTTATCCCAAGATTCATGTCTCTGAATTGTTCGATCCGTTCCAACTTTTTACCATCAATGCGGACATTTACAAAGATTTCCGACTTAAAGCATCTGCTACAACATTAGTTTTCCCAGAATGATATGAAAGATCAAATTCATAATCCTTTATGGATTCTATCCATCTCTGTTATCTCATATTAAGCTTTTTCTAATCGAACAAATTCTTTAAACTTTTATGTTCACTTTTAACTATTCCCTTCCATCCCTCTTATTCAATTTCAGCTTCCTCAATCTTTTTCACTATTAACTCCTCTTTCAAGGGAATCTACCTTTGATTTGCATGTCCTCGTCTGTCGGCTACCATGTCCCTAGTACAGTTCAATAACATACTGAGGTGGCCAAGCTCAGTATCCTATTACAAAGTACTAGTTTACATGGCATATAACAGACACATTCTTATCCTCTCCTGAGACCTAGCCTCGCACTCATTTGTCCACTCAACTTTTCCTTTTCTCATTAATTACTTTAGAGGTAACGGTAACGCAATCTTTGCGAATCCATCTACGATCCTTCTGTAGTATCGTGCCAGTCCAAGGAAACTTCTCACTTCATTCACTGTCTTAGGGCGTTCCCAATTCACCATTACAGAAACTTTGGCAGGATCTACAGCTATTCCATCCTTATTTATAACATGCCCAAGAAATTGTACTTCGTCCAACCAAAATTCACACTTAGATAACTTTGCATAAAGTTGTCTATCCTTAGGTATTTGAAGTACAGTTCGAATATGCTCTGCATGTTCCTCTCTACTCAGAGAGTAGATCAGAATGTCGTCAATAAACACCACGACAAATTTGTCAAGATATGGTCTGAAGATACGATTCATGTAATCCATGAATACAGCAGGTGCATTAGTTACTCCAAAAGGCATAACCAGATACTCATAATGACTATACTGACTCCTGAATGCAGTCTTCGGTATATCTTCTTCTTTTACTCCGATCTGATGGTATCCTGATCTCATATCTATCTTAGAAAACACAGTTGCCCCCGGCAACTGATCCATTAGATCATCTATTCTTGGCAACAGATACTTATTCTTGATTATTACCTTATTCAGTTGCCGATAATTTACACACAATCTTGAGATCTTTCTTTTTCACAAATAAAACTAGTGCTCCCCATGGTGAAACACTAGGTCGGATGAACTCCTTCTTTAACATGTCTTCCAACTGCTTCTTCAACTCTTCTAACTCTGCTGGGGACATTGGATACGATGCTATCGATATTGGTCCGGTCCCTGGTACGAGATCAATTGTGAACTCTATCTCTCTCTTAGGTGGTAGCCCTAGAACATCATCCAGAAAAACTTCTGGAAATTCACAAACAACAGGCAGTGCATCCATGCATCCAGCTTAAGAGACTCGTTGGCTTCCAAGGAAAACAATACCATGCAATCTCTAAGTCGTCCATCTTTTGAGTTACTGTAACTGGCAGGCAATAATCCAGATTGCTCCGAAAAACAGAGGGGTTTATTTGAACATTCTAATATAACATGATTGGCTGAAAACCAGTCCATGCCTAGGATAATATCAATCTGCTGCATAGGCAAACAGACCAGGTCTACAATAAATTGCCTATTTTCTAAAATAATAGGACAATTCCGACAAACAAAATAGTAGTCAAAGTTTCTCCCGTAGGGGTAGAAACAGTAAGGTCAAGAAATAGGTAAATGAAAATAATCCATGCACTTCATCAAGCACCCGAATCAAATAAAACAAATAAGAGCTTTCCAAACATTAAGCACTTACCTTGTATCAAATCAGGACACTAAGAAAACTCAGATTCTCTCACGGTGAAGACTTTTCCAACAGCCTGCGGTCTTCCACCTTGCTGACCTTTGGTTTGAGTCTGTCTTCCTATTCCTTGATTCTTCCCAATGTTGTGTATTCTGAATTCTCCCTACATTGCTTTGAGGGCAATTCAAAAACATGTGGCCCACATTACCACACTTGTAGCATGTAACATTCAACAATAGAGGACAGTCTCCTTTGAAATGAGGTCCGCCACACTTAAAACATATCAAATCTTTCTGCTGTGCTTGACCAGAACTCTCCCTTCTAATATTTGCTGACTTCTAAATGGGGCGATTGTACGGCTTTACCCTTGTCTGAAATCTGCCTCCTCTTCCTCTCTGAATGTTACTCCTCATCGGTCCACCACTTCGTTGTTGGAGTTAAACTTTCAGTGTACAATCTCGAGATATGTGACCCATCTTGCCACATTGGAAACACTAACGGTCGTCCTTTGCTGAGCAATCTTTAACTTGATGCAGCCCTTCGCATCGGAAGCATCCCTAAGGTCGTTGTTGCTGCCTCTCATCTTTCTCCTCTTGGTTTCTCATGAACTGAGTATTCTCCTGAGTTTGTTGCAGTATAGCAATTACCAACTCTCTCATCACCCTCGTCATCTCGTTGGTTTCACCGCCATTGTTCGTTCCCGACGAACTTCCTAAATTGTTGGTATTTGCGTTATCGGTGACTCCGCCAATTCTAGCCCTTCCATGGCGTCCATTTCCACGCACCATTTTAACTTCCAAAAGAAAGTATTAGTGCTCACTTGTAAGACATATAATTCAATACATAAGCAGTTACATCCAATATATGTCTTACAAATGCGGTAGGTAATCATTCTCATACTTTAAGAATAATTCGCGTATCGGACACTCTACCCAATCTAAGCATAGCTGACATCCAATGAGGATCCAACTAATAGTGTCGGTACTCATCCTACCCCACAGTCCTCACTCCTAATCAGACCTAATCCCACAGTCCAGTTTAGAATCGACCTGCTCTAATACCACCAAATGAGACACCCCGATGTCCCATGAAGAAAACCCTAATTAATTAAACTAATCCGTAATTAACGTTAACGCGTTTATTACATTCGAAAATATATGTAATATAAAAATTGTAGTTATTTTAAAACAGTTTAAACATGCGCAAGCGACGTCATCCACACATATATACAATATATACATCACATCTATCAGAGTACGCCAAGTCCCCTCCATGGGACCATTACATCTTACAACCATCTATACAGACTCAAAGTCTAAACATATACAGACTAACCAAAGAGACACAGAAGAAGAAGTCCTAAAGATACCCGACCCGCCTCTCAAAATACATCAAAATATAAAACAATCTCGTAGAGGCTCACTACCTACAGACGCATCCAGCATATCCACATCATTAGTGATGTGGGCATCTAGAACTACCCTTGCCTTCGCCTTAACAGCACACTTATACCCATAGTGGAATCTTCTGTAGATAGCATTGTGGCCGGTAATCTTTCCAAGTTGTCGTTCCCATCTTGCCATTGTTGTTTATCTACCATACCGATAACATACAAGAAAGATAGAGGAAAAAGGGAGATAAGCAACAGAACATAGTCATAAAAATGGGGATGGGGACACATAGATCAACAGTCACATATACATCATCTAACAAACAAACAATCGTTCATCCAGTCACACCAACACAATCATCTTCAAGAGTCACACTCTCAGATCATTCCTCTAAGGAGTCTCACTCCTATGCATGTCGGCCGATATATCTCATCCGGGTCTCAACCCCAAGACATTCCCTTATCAAGCCTCTCTGCTTAAGGAACGTCAGTTAGTTTGTCTAGGTAACTTTTCCGCTCGCCGTGACCCATAAGAGTGCATCTCTCTGTGAGCTCAGCTCCATCAGAGGTATCTGGGTCGCCTCGGATAGTCAACCTTAGACGTGGATACTCAGGGCAAAGTCGGGACAACTAGGCTCTACCGGGGTACACGACGCACTAGGAGCTACCTAATGGTCACTGTGAGCCTCCCGAGTCCAGTTCGTACATCCCCAAGGTCTCTCCCTAGACCGACCCTTCCGTAATCCGTACTCGCACTCGAGTACAACTAACCTCGTATGACTCCTGTCATACGGCTCGCCACCTTGGCAATATGCAATGCAACAACCATCCTTAAGTTAACACCGGAACCTTCTCTCACAATCCAAATCTCAAAATCATAGTCTCAGAATGGATGGTAATACATCCCCGACCTTAAAGCCACAGTCTCAAGGCATTACCACGGTGTCAACTCTCAATATAACTAGATCACGCTATCAGTCACTTCCATTCATCCAATAATCACCAACAATATTCACATCAATCATTACAACCAAGCATGTTATAGCAGTCATCACAGTAACAGACATAGCAAACAATCCCAATCATTATCAGTTCTCTAACCTAGAGTTTCAAACCGAACATTGATAAATCTACAATAACTAAACCCAAGACATTATTAAAATATTATTTTATTGGGGTTTAGCCATTGTTGATTATTCAATATCCTAGTAGGGTCTGGGGCACCCTACATACATGCATATATATATAACTGTGACTCTACGCTCACTAAAAGAAAACATCGATTTACCGACGGACAGTTACCGACGGCCGGATTTCCGACGGAAATTTTTGGCATTACCGACGGAAAAACCCGTCAGAAATCTGGATAACGAACAAACATAGATTTTTTCGACGGATATGCCATCGGTAACATTACCGACGGAAATTCCGTCGGTATTTCTGTCGGAAAAGAGGCGGGAAATTCGCGCGGGATTTATTACCGACGAAAATTTCCGTCGGTAATGTTACCGACGGAAAATTCCGTCGGTAAGTGGACGCGGCTCGGAAATGGGGGGGTTACCGACGGATATTTCCGTCGGTAATTTACCGACGGAATTTTCCGTCGGTAAGGGCGACGGCTCGGAAATCGGGGGAGGGCGTTACCGACAGAAATTTCCGTCGGTAAGGGCTGTGGCTCGGAAATCAGGGGCGGGTTATCGACGAAAATTTCCGTCGGTAAGGGGCGGCGGCTCGGAAATCGGGGCGGGTTTCCGATGGAAATTAGGTACCGGAAGGCGGGAAAATGGGTTATGTTACCGACGGCGGGTCTGTCGGAAATTCGGATCCCGCCGTCGGTAATTTAAATCGGTCGCTTCATTACCAACGGTGCGGTCCGTCGGTAATGCCTCTTCCCCATTAAAACCGGCGGTTTCTCCACCTCCCCCATTTCCGTGTTTCATTTTCTCTCTACTACTCTTTTCTCCCTCTCTTCACCGCCGACCTCCGTCCCCTCTCCGGTGAGTCCTCTTCTTCTTCCTTTCTCCCTCTCTTTCCTTTCTCCTCTCCTTTCTCCTCTCCTTTCTTCTCCAATCGACCGAACGCCCCTTACCCAGCCCCACCCGCCGCCGACAACGCTGATCCCGCCGACCGCCCGCGCGCCGGCATCGACCACGCAGACCCCGCCGCCCGCCTGCACCGCCGCCTGTACCTCAGCCTTCACCGTCGCAACCACAACATTAAGGTGAGCAACCACCTTCTCCTCCAACTCTCTTCTTTGTTTGTGCATTATACTTACTCAATGTTTGTCTTCTCCAGAAAACAACCACCAGTTTGGAGCACCAGCCACCGTGCCTGAGGAATTCCGGCTACCAGTTTGGTTGTTTCAGGTGAGTTTCCAAATTTATTTGTTAATATTTTTAGTATATTAATTAAATGTTGTATGGATAGTTGTTAATTATAGGATGTTGTAAATTGTTAGGACAAGATAAAATGTGTTGGACTGTTATGTTGGATTATTTTTTTTAAGTGTGTTACACAGTTTTGTTGGAGTATAATTAGGTGGACTGTTATGTTGGATTATTTTTTTTAAGTGTGTTGGACAGTTTTGTTGGAGTGTAATAAGGTGTACTGTACTGTTATGTTGTATATTGTTAAATGTGTTGGACTGTTATGTTGGATCAATTTGGTGTGCTGTACGGTTATGTTGAAATTAGCGGTGTTGTACAGTAATAATTTATGTTTTTTATCATTTGGTATGCTTTAGTGCTTTTTAATTAACAAAAAATAACAATATAAATTTATTTTTATTTTGATGTAGACAAATGCAAAAAGCACCTGAAATTATTCCTTATCTAATCTCGTAATTAAGCTAGATTGTGAGATGTCATAACCAAACGTTAGTTGTAAATAAATTATATTCTGTATCTTGGATTTGTTTTTTATTTAAATATGTATGCTATTTATTTTTACTTTTATTCTTAACATAATATTATTAATGCAATGATTAAGTGTATAATGTGTGTTTACATTAATAGGTCACATTGTAAAGTTGAAGAAATTTACACGATAAAGATGCGTAAAAGCATTAGAAATGCGGCCAGACAGGTTGCCGCTAGTACTAATAATAGAATTTAAAATAAATTTTAGATTTTAAAATTCAAGTATACAAATTAACATAATTACTTTACTAAATCAATAAAATGTTTTATTAATTAAATTAAATTGAAAAATAAATGATTTAATAAAACGTAAGACAAATGATTATGGGCTGATATATGTTTATGCTGGTTGCTTAATTATGTGTTATATAGTTTGTTGTTGTTATCAAACTTTACGTAAATTATCTGTGTTACTTAAAGTTTCATTTTATCGTAAAGTATATATATTTAATACGTAATTGAGAAAAACCATAGCTTCCCATTCAAGGTTCAATATTATTGAGCATGTGTACTCGTGGTCATGGTATCGCTCATTTTATTGAATCTTGAATTGTCCAATTGGGACAGTTTGGGAAAAAACTTTTTCTCCACTAATATACTAATTACTCGTTGATTCTCATCTGTTATATAGTTGATGAAATTTCGGGTCGAAGTATTTCCTTTTGTTCTCCAGGTCCATGCTTGATTGCGGTATCTTACCGCGGTCAAGTCGTGTACTTGGAGACCAATGGGAAATGCTGCCGAAAATTCGTCAGCTATAGGACATGAGAAGCGATGAGTAACTAGTATAATACAGTGGTGAAAAAGTTTTTCCTCGAATGGGATAGGGCCACACCTTTGAAGGAAAGGGAGCGATTCGAGGTTATAGTATCATGTTTAAAAATACGTCAATTTATCTGGATATGCAGAAGGATGGAATATTATCTCCCGAGCCGTAGTTGGGTATATGATAGGAACAAGTCTGGGAGACGGCTTCTAAAACAATCCTTTGTAGTTGGAGTTGAGGAGTTTATATCGAAAGCCAAACAACATTGTGATTATGTAGAAGAAGGGGGGATTCGATGTCCGTGAATAAAGTGCAATTGTATGAAAGTTTTGAGTGATGACGACGTGAAGTTACATCTATATCGACGTGGGTTCAAGCCTAATTATTGGATATGGACTGATCATGGTGAGGAGTTGCCGGATATTAATCTGAATGATGTCGGTGTTGACGATCTTCACATGGGTGCATCTAGCAGTGGCTTACATGACGACTATGTCGAACAACTCCAGTCAATGCATAATATGATGGTGGACGATTGTCTTGGGCAACATGGGAACTTCGAGGCAGATGTGTCTGATGACATGGAAGAGCCTCCTAATGAATCAGCGCAGAGATTCTACAATCTATTGTTAGAGACAAATAAGCCGTTGTTTGAAGGGGCGTCGGATTCAAAATTATCAATTTGTGTTAGGCTTCTAGCTTGCAAGTCCAATTGGAATGTGCCCGAGCAGTGTTTGGAGTTTTTTTGTAAAATGCTTCAAGATGTAACACCCTTCAAAGACTTGTTACCAAAAAGTTATTATGATGCGAAGCGGTTGGTTGTTGGGGGCTAAAAGAATAGACTGTTGTCCGAACGGGTGCATGCTATATTATGACAGTGCTTCGGGTACAAATGACAGCATGTTGGAAGGATGTAAATTCTGCCAGACACCCAGGTACCGTGTTCAAAGCAGTGACCGTAGTAAGAACAAACCAGTTCCTGTGAAGTCAATGTTCTATCTGCCAATACTTCCAAGGCTGCAGAGACTGTTTGCATCACCGCAAACTGCAGGACATATGAGATGGCATAATGAAAATAGGAGAAATACGGGCCTTATACGCCACCCTTCTGATGGTGAGGCCTGGAAGCACTTCGATCGGGTACACCCTGACTTTGCAGTAGATCCTTGCAATGTACGACTTGAACTATGCTCAGATGGTTTTACCCCGTACATTCAGGTGTCAGCCTCGCCATATTCATGTTGGCCAGTGATTGTTACACTGTACAATCTACCTCCTAAGATGTGCATGTCAAAACCGTACATGTTTCGGACTTGTCTCATCCCGGGACCATCTAATCCGAAGGCTGGGATAGATGTATATTTGCAGCCTCTAATCGATGATCTGAAGAAGTTGTGGGATGGTGTGTTGACGTATGACGTCTCAAAGAAGCGAAACTTTATGATGAGGGCATTACTGATGTGGACTATCAATGATTTTCCTGCATATGGCATGCTCTCTGGTTGGGGGACACATGGTAAATTGGCGTGCCCATATTTCATGGAACATGGAAAGGCTTTTACCCTAAGATATGGTGGCAAAAGCTCCTGGTTTGATTCTCATCGTCGGTTCTTAGATTCTGACCATCCCTTCCGAAGGAATACCCGAGCATTCAAAAAGAATCAGACAGAAGAGGAAGGTCCACCGCCTTTGTTGACTCCTGAACAAATATGGGGTCGAGTTAGGAATCTTCCTAAAGTCACTGTTGTTGGTGTGTCAAAAATACCGGGGTATGGAGAATGGCATAACTGGACAAAACAAAGCATCTTTTGGGAACTACCGTATTGGAAGGATAATCTATTAAGACATAACCTTGATGTGATGCATATTGAGAAGAATTTCTTTGACAATATCTTTAACACGGTTATGAATGTGTCTGGCAAGACGAAAGACAATGAGAAGGCAAGGATGGACATAGCATTGTACTGTAGACGAAAGGATCTGGAGCTGAAGCCGCAACCTAATGGAAAAATGGTCAAACCAAAAGCTTGTTACACTCTAACTGCTGATGAAGCAAAGTCAATTTGTCGGTGGTTAAAAGACCTTAGGATGCCTGATGGTTATTCCTCTAATTTGGCACGATGTGCTGATGTAAGAACGGGGAGGCTTCATGGGATGAAAAGTCATGATTGTCATGTATTCATGGAGTGTTTGCTTCCTATTGCTTTCGGCTCGTTGCCCTCGGTCATTTCGAACCCGCTTACAGAAATCAGTCATTTCTTCAAAGATTTATGCTCTGCAACTTTAAGTGCGGATGGTCTGAAGAAGATAGAAGAAAAGATTCCAACAATTCTTTGCAAGATGGAGAGGGTATTTCCCCCAGGATTTTTTGACTCAATGGAACATCTCCCTGTGCATCTTGCATACGAAGCGAGGCTTGGTGGACCAGTACAATATAGGTGGATGTATCCGTTTGAAAGGTAATATTTTTATATTTTCACATTGTAACAATTAACGTCCCTTGAATAATGACTTGTGACTAATAGTTGTTATTTCTTAGATTCATGGGCGACTCTAACCGATCAGTTAAAAACAAGGCTAGGGTGGAAGGATCAATCTGTACGTCCTACTTACACCATGAGACAACCTATTTTTTGTTCCACTATTTCAACAACTTCATGCTGGCACCACGAAATATTAGGAACGAGGTTGATGCTAATGGTGGAGGGTATCCGTATATGCTATCCGTATTTAATCTTCCTGGCCATCATGCTGGGAAAGAGCTTATATATTGGTTAAGTGATGAGGAGTATGAGTCAGCTCATGTTCACGTGTTGATAAATTGCACAGAGGTGAAACCATACCATGAGTAAGTTTGAAAGACTAATTTTTTAAATAATGTATCATACGGTATATCATATTCTATTTTAACACATTGTACGGATTTTATTAATTTGTCAGTGTGTTCCTGCAAATTAATCAAATTAGTGACCAAGATGCTTCTGCTCGTACACATGCAGAGTTTCCTGAATGGTTCAAACAACAAGTAAGTGTCGTATAACCTAGCAAACAATATATTAAGCTTAATTGCTAATTGAAAATGAAAATTTTGTAATATGACTTATAAATTCATAAGTGTATCAGCAACCATTAAGTGTGCTAAATCAACACTTGAGAGATTTGGCGTACGAGCCCTATAGCAGTGTTAGATCATGGCATACATACTTCGTTAATGGGTATAAATTCCACACAGATGAATGGAACGTTGGCAAAAAGACCATTAATAGCGGGGTTGTTGTACAGGGTGAAGGTACTGGTGATTTTTATGGAGTCATAAAACACATATACGAGTTACAATACAATACTACTACTTATCCTAAAAAAAGTAGTATTATTTTATTGTAACTGGTTTGATCCATCGAAGACAGGCACAAAGGTGGATCCCAAGTATGGCACTGTGGACATTCGCACGGATAGAAGATATCAACAATTTGATCCGTTTATCATTGCTCACAATGCCAAACAAGTTTACTATGTCCCTTATCCAGCAATGCGCGCTGGCAAACGAGGTTGGTGTGTTGTTGCTGTCACTACCAAACCTAGGGGTCACATAGAAATCGATAATGCAGAGGATGATATACCCTTCCAGGCGGATGAATCGTCACATGTCAATGAAGTAATTGAGGTCGAGCGTATTACTGGCATGTTGGGATCTGCTGATGATGGGGAAGAAGTGGCCATTGCTAATCCATCGGTATCGATTAATGCATCATCAGAGGAAGAAATCCAAAATGATGACTCAATGCAAGAAGAAGAAGAGTCATACTTACAATCAGAAGATGATACCGAGTCTGAATAGGAATTTTACTGCTAAGTTACAATATCATGTATTTTGTATTTTTTTTTTATTTTTTTGCATTTAAATGTAAGACTTTTGTAATTTAGTGGTATTTTAAAATTTTGCTTATTAGATTATGCTGTTAAATGTCGATTGTGGGATTGTTTTTACATTGACTTATAATTGTGATAAAAAAATAGATATGTCAGCATCAGGAGGAGAGCCGCCCCGCCCCCCATCGCCTAGCGGTGATAAGGGGAAGGGGAAGGCTAAGCGAGGCCGATACACCATTAAGTCTCTGGTGCTTGCCCGCCTCGGTGCAGGTTCCTCTGCACCCACCGCACCCACTCCAGCTACAGGAGCCTCCCCCTACCGTTCTACACCCTCCCCCACTCATTCTACACCCTCTCCGACCCATACTACACCATCCCCTGCCCATACACCATCCCCGACGCATCCTACACCATCCTCCACACATATTCCACCCACTCGATTTGTCCCACGAGGCTCACTAGCCGGCTACTCGCCGCCCCCTACTGGACTTGCACCACACCCACACCCAGCACCACCATCATCAACTGCATATGCCACACAGGCAGCAGGATTATCATTTATGCCGACTCCTGGTATGTCGGCACAGCCTGACCCGACCATTCCACCCTCATCATCCGGAGCCGCATACCCTCACGGCACGGACATTCCATCCACATCGTCCGGCCAGCACTCGGTCGCACCTGCGAACTTGCCTGAGTGGGCCAGGATTCCCAGACCTAAGGATCGACCATGGGTCACGCCTGTTTCTGGATCGTAAGAAATTTTTAAACTTTGACTATTTCATATTTATCCGATAAGTATATATTTGTTGATATGCATATTGTTGAATTAATAAAATTTTAATTCAGCTTCATCCCATCGAAAGTGGGATCGAAGAACGTTACCTACGCCCTCAAGGCATAATATCGTCACTTCTGGCCATCGTGGGGGAGGATACCGAAGGAAGACCGGGATCGTATCTTCACACAATTCGGGGTAACTTGTTTCATTTTTTCCTATATTTTATATATTTATTTTTCACGCAGTTTATATCTTTTTAATTTTTTTTGTATAAAATTGATATTTCTTCTTTGTTAACAGGCCCTTGTGCACTGGTTACCGGAGCATGCTGCACAGATACGCATCATATTTGACGAAAGAGCATCTAATCGACTGAGGGACATGCTCGCGACGGCTAGGGAAACTCGGGTGCGCCCAGATTACATAGGCCCCAGAATTTGGCCCCAGCTTTGTGCGTACTGGGACACTCCAAAGTACAGGACGAAGTGTAAGCAGGCAAAGAGAAATCGGGCTTCCGAGAAGGGTGGGAGCATGCACACTGGTGGCTCGATTAGCCATATGCAGCATGCCATTAACATGGTATGCACATATAAATAGTAGTATTTTTTTATTTTTTATATTATTTATTTTATAATTAATTGATTATATTTCTTTGTTGGTTGCAGGTAGGAGAGCTTACCCACTCGGTTAATGTCCCTACCGTGTTTGAGCAGACACATATTCGCGCAGACACTGGCGAGTTTGTTGATGAGAGGTCGAGGCAGACAGTGGTGAGCTAATTAAAGTATCTTTTTACATTTAATTTATTTTTCATTATTATAGTCTAATAATATAGTTTTTGTAACGCAGGCAGAGTACAATGCCAGGTTCAGTCAGGTAGCATCTGAGGTTGCCTCCTGCTCTGGTGCCTCGGATCCTTCCTAGCTGGACCCCGCCGAGGTCGACCGACTACAGACCCAGGTCTGGATGGAAGTGGCAGGTGGGAAGAAGAAGGGTCGCATTTACGGTACCGCGACTATGGCTCGTTCCATCACTCGGGCCTCGATGTCGAGCTTGACCATTCGGGAGCCTACATCCTCCGGCTCATAGGACACGAAGGAGATGCGGCAGCTGAGGCAGGAGATGCAGGCGTAGAGGCAGCATGCAGAGCGCATGTAGCAGCAGATGGAGACTTGGTCTACGGTGATGACCTCTCAGCTCTAGCTGCTTCCACCAGAGAGGCGCAGCGCTCTAGAGGGGGTCATCCATGCCAGCCAGCCATCCACTACTTCTACCGTGGCACCACCGCAGCTGCATGATACCGGTGTGACTTCTGCGCCGCAGCATGATGGTCTGACGCCGGTGAACTCCCCCCATACATAATGATGATGATGAGTACTATGATGATGATGATGATGATGATGATGATGATGATGATGATTAGGATAGTTTTATTTTTATTTACTTGTGTTTTCTAGACTAACGGATATTGTATGTGTGGAATATTAATGTTAATTTAAATTTAATTGTCTTTTTAATTATTTGTGATTTCTTTTTTTGATTTATATAACAAATTATTTATAATAAAAAAAACTTCATTTTATTAAAAAAATTGAATTAATAATTAATATTTAAAATAAAAAATTAATTAAAAAATAATAAATTAAAAAACATTTCCGACGGAAATTTCCGTCGATAATAGTAACCTGTTTCCGACAGAAATTTCCGTCGGTAACGTTACCGACGGAAATTTCCGTCGGTAATTTCCGACGGATACTACTCATCCGTCAGAAATCGTTTCCTACGACCGGATACCGACGGAATTTGGTCCGTCGGAAACGCGCATTACCGACGGATTTTTTGCGTTTCCGACGGTTTTTGGCCGTCGGTAATCACGCCTTTTTTTGTAGTGGCTTGCCTCCCCGACGATGTCGGTTACTTTCTCCCCACCTTGGCTTATCCGGTACAATTTTTCAAGCTCTTTACAAGCCTCCTCTAAGCTATACAGCTGCTGTATTGCTTCCCAGTGGACCCCTTAGTGCTCCAAAATTTGCCCTAACACATGGACAGAGTCCTGACAATGTCATAAACTCTAATCTTACTATAGATTCGCAAACAGAGCTCAGATTCAAGCTAGAACCCAAGAAAGAAAATAAATGACAAATGCTAAGTTAAGGATTTGTGCATTACCTCAATTGTAACAAAGCAACACTAGCCTATATGTGTAGTACTCGTTGCCCTGATCACAGATTTGAAGTCGGAATCGTGATCTGACTGATGGATTTCCCCCGGGCTTAACTTTCTCTCTCTAACCCTCTTTCTCTCTCTAATTTTCGAGCTCCCCTTGGTCTCTCTCATTTTATCTCGAAAATGTTAGAGTTTTCTCCAACTTTCTACCTTTTTAAAAGCTAAAGGGTGTGAGTCAGCACTGACTACACCCCGCCTAAGTTTTCTGCGCCCGGCTCAGCCTCTTACGCCCGGCTCAGGTTTTCTACGCCCGGCCCAAATGTATAAATCACCACCTTTGTGTTGCGTCTGGCCTAATTTCTGAGCCCGGCTCAACAAACCTGAGCCCGGCCTAACCCGCGTTGACCAGTTTGACTAAAAACTCTGATACACACGTTTCGTCGCGTTCTGAACTCGTTTGAAGTCCGATTGACCCCAAATTTGAAACACATACTAATTAACACCTAACGAACAAGATTAAGCTGTCCCGCCAACTTAATTGTTGTCCGCTTCCTTAATCAAGAAAACGGGTGTTACAGAAGGATTAAGGAGATTCGAGGTAGACACATTCCTCTGGTCAAGGTCATTTGGGATGAGACTACAGGAGATGCTACTTGGGAGCGTGAGGCAAATATGCAACAACAGTATCCACATCTTTTCTGAGGTACGTAAATTCCGGGTACATAATTTTTTTTAAGGGGGTAGTAATGTAACATTTGTGTTTTAAGGCATTGTTTATATGTTTGATGACTATGTTTAAGACTTTGATTTAATGTCTAATATGCATGTTTAAGCATGGGAAATCTTGCATGGAAAGTAGGAGATTAACCGGCGTTGAATCGAATGAAAACGTGTTCTAGGGTTTTCTTTATATGGTTTAGAATACTTAAAAGTGCACAATAGGAAATTTAGGTTTGAGGAAGAGATTAGGTATGTGTGAAGACTTAATCTTGTTCCTTAGGTATAGAAGAGTCTATGTTTCAAATTTCAGGTCAATCGGACTTCAAATGAGCTTAGAACACGATAAAACGTATGAATCTGGAGTGCTGGACAACATGGGGCGCTGAGCACTGCAATCTGGGCGCTGAGTGTTGGGTGGTTGGACACGTGTCATGCTGTGATTCGTGGAGAAGGGCGGTGCAGGCCCATCAGCACTGAGCGCTGGTTTCTAGGCACTGAGCGCCTAGTATTTTAAAAAATTAAATTTAAAGGTTTAAAATTGAGTCATCCGTGGAGAAGCTTTTAGAAGAGTGGGGAATCAGAAAATTTTAGAGAGAGAGAAGAGAGGAAGTGAGGGAGAGAGAAAATTCCAGAGGAGTTTGTGATCAATTTGTTCGTCCTATCGAGAAACCGATTATACCATTGTAATCATCGCGACGTCTACTTCATCATCATATCTTTCTTTTCTTGATTAGGCTAAGGTAAGCCTATGCCATTTTTATGCCGAAATGCCGTCTGCGACGGTTTATCTTTCAATCCGGTTATCGGTTTTGAATTTCGTCTTTAGATTTGGGTTACACGTAACGTGTGCTTCACAATGATGTGTTCAGGTGAATTTTTGGAGCCCCAGAGAGTGGGGAACTGAATGTGGCATCCAGATAGAGGTGTGAGAGGAGTGCGTTTCGTTGCTCTAAAGCTAGCCTACGACACTTCAGGTGGGAGAAAGAAGCCATCTAACGTTGGAAATGGCTAAGTAGCATTTTATTCAATAATGGCGTAGGGCGACCTAAACCCTACTAGTACGTGAGTAATGGACAATGTCAATATCACATTGAAGACTCACATGGACCCATAACAAGGTCATATGGCTAAGAAGAGTCCAAGATATCTAGTTAGGGATAGGGCTTAGGACCTTTGTATAGAGTAGAATTCCATCCCTAGGGCTTAGGACCTTTGTATAGAGTAGAATTCATGAAATAAAGGTAGGGATTATGACCCTTGTATAGTGTAGAGTTCATATAATAAAAGTGCTTATTTAAAAAGCACTTAGGACTAGTTTAGGAATTAGGCCTATTGGGCCATAGCATAAGAGTAGGAGGCATGAGGCCCAAAACAAAGCTACTTGCACCTTAAGTAAGAGTAGGTTTCACTTCAAGTTAGACTAGCTTGCACCTTAAGTAAGGATGAGCCTATAAATAGGCTTCATGTAAATCATTTTACAAGTTTGAATACATTCGAGTTTTCTCACACTTGAGAATTCTAGAGAGAGTTGAGAGTTCTCCTCTTCTTGGTTCTTGAATTGAACTTTTGATTCTTATCTTGAATATCCTTATTCAAGTGGTAAATCCTCCTTTGGCTTATCAATTCAATCTTCATCTCAATGAAGCATTGATTATGGCGCCTTCTTCTTCTTCTCTACCTCTTCCATTTTCTATTTTGTGTTCTTTAATTCTTGCAATTTTAAATTCTGCATTTTAATTCTTGTTCTTGTCATTTGAATTCATATATAATTGTGCTCTTCTACTCCTTTTTGTTTCTCTTGATTCTCACTTGAGAATCAAGATTCATTCTATTGTTTTAGTTTGTGTTTGATCTTGAATTCTTAGCACTTGAAGTCAAAGAAAGATCCTCAAATGTTTAGTGATCAATCCTTGATCATATCACTTCTCAAAGTAAAAGTGTAACCCCCCATAATTTACATAATTTATTCACACAACTAAAGAGGAGTTTCTTATAGCATGCAAGCTAAAGATTCCCTCCCAATACAACAACAAACTCGTGTAACATAGGCCAAGGGTGGGCTTGATCCAATTGTAACACTTAACAAATTTGGACCCACTTACATAACCCATTACACTTATTGAATTAAAAGAAAAAAAAAAACAACTAATTAGGCCTTCTCTTCATGGTGCATGCCCCTTCTTCATGGATCCTCTAATTGGATGAGGCGAGTTACTAACTTGGGCTCCATGTCTTCTTGAATTGTACTTGGGCTTGCTTCCATTAAAAGAACCACCATTTGAAATAGAGCTTGTTGGGCCTTTTTGGGTTCTAGCTCTTGTCATGGGCCCATTAAGTCCTTGAATAGCCTCTTGATCCATGATGGTCTCCATTGGGCTCATATCATCCCCTCCTTCTTTAAGTGAATTCGACCTCGAATTGAACTCTTCATCACCTACATCAAAAAGAGATAAATCAGCCACATTGAAAGTTGCACTAATTCCACCATACTCACCAGGAAGATCTATCTTGTATGCATTATCATTGATCTTGGCCACCACTTGAAATGCACCATCTCCTCTTGGTTGAAGCTTAGATTTCCTTTGGGAAGGAAACCTTTCCTTTCTCATGTGTACCCAAACCCAATCTTTGGGTTCAAATACCACTTTCCTCCTCCTTTTGTTAGCTTACCTAGCATAGCTTTCGGTCCTCTTTTCAATTTGGACCTTCACTTGCTCATGTAACTTCCTCACATATTCAGCCTTGGCCCCACCATCTTTATGCTTTAAAATTAAAGAGTTAGGCAATGGCAATAAATCAAGAGGAGTTAAAGGGTTAAATCCATAAACAACCTCAAAAGGAGAATATTGAGTAATACTATGAACAACCCTATTATAAGCAAATTCCACATGAGGCAAACAATCCTCCCAAGATTTAATATTTTTTTTAATCACAGCCCTTAAAAGGGAAGAAAGTGTCATATTCACAACCTCAGTTTGCCCATCCGTTTGGGGATGGCAAGTAGTGGAGAAGAGAAGCTTTGTGCCTAGCTTTCCCCACAATGTCCTCCAAAAGTGACTTAGGAACTTGGTGTCCCTATCACTAACAATACTCCTTGGAAGGCCATGAAGCCTTACCACTTCCTTAAAGAACAAATTAGCAACATGACAAGCATCATCAATTTTTTTGCATGGTATAAATTATGCCATTTTTGAAAATCTATCCACCACAACAAAAATTGAATCTTTACCATTCCTTGTCCTAGGTAGTCCCACAACAAAATCCATTGACAAATCAATCCAAGGAAAATCAAGAATAGGTAAAGGAGTATAAAGACCATGAGGCATCACTTTAGATTTTGACTTTTTGCAAACAATGCATTTTTCACAAAATTTTTGTACATCATGTTTCATGTGGGCCAATGAAAATGCTCATGCAACATGTTTAAAGTCTTTTGAACCCCAAAATGCCCCATTAGGCCCCCTTCATGCGCCTCTTTCAAAAGCAAATCCCTTATGGAAATTTTAAGCACACATAGTCTCTTTTCTTTAAATAAAAACCCTTGGTGCCTAAAATATCCATTTTGGACCGAATGCACACAATTAGCATAGATATTAGAAAAATCTTTATCATGCTCATACAATTCTTTAATGCATTCTAGTCCAAATGTAACACCCTGTTTTTCGGATTTAATTTTATTTAAGCCGAGTTTATTAAATTGGATTTATCGGTCGAGGGCTTAGTGGGATTTTTTGCTAAAGGTTCCTTTCTGGTACATGAGCACGCCCGTACTCATTAGCCAGCACGCCCGTGCTTAAAGTCAGAAGAGTGTGTCTGATTTTAAGTTGAGCACGACCGTGCTCAACAGTGAGCATGCCCATGCTCAACGTGCTGACCGCGTCTCGTAACGCTAAGTCGAGCACGACTGTGCTAAAGGGTAAGCACGACCGTGCTCAAGTCCAGGCCTATATACATTGTGCAGACTCGAGGGTTGCGCCGTATACTTCATATTTGGTAACTAAAACCCTAGTACGGCTGCAACGTCCCTTTTTCCCTTTTTCCTTCATACTCAGTGTGGTTTTGAGTATTGGAGACTCTAGGGAAACGTGGTTTCGTCTGTACTTCGTGTATAGGTAACGTTTCATTCCTTTTCATTAGTTTCCTTTTGTTTTTGTAGTTGGGAAACTAACATCGTTTATGATCTGATTGTTTAAGGCTGGTCTGAGTGAAAGCCGCCTTAAGGGAAGGAACCGGTTGCTGTTTAGGATGCTGTTAGGGAGCTACCTTCAATCCAGGTATGGGGAGAAGGGTAGTGTAATCATAGGCTCGGGATTAGAGTAGAGTAAAGGGGTTCCCATAACCCTGGTTTGTTTGTGTGAATATCTGTTTATGTATATATGATTCGTTGATTATTCTGATAACATGTTAGTGATTGTTAATATGTTATGCCTATGTTCATAATGTTTGGTTGAGTTTATGTTGATGAGATGGCTATGAACATGATGATATGTTGAGTTGATGCTGTGTTGTTGATGAGTTTAATCCTTAAAACACATTGATAACTGATTTAGGATGTTAACTGATTAAACTCTTAAAATTGGTTAGAACACGGTTACTGTTCCTGCCCAGAACAGCATTGTCGTGCGATGAGCACGACCGTGCTGAACAGGGAGCACGATCGTGCTCCCAGTTGAATTATGGGTAAATGGCCGTGCTGTTCAGCACGGCCGTGCACGACAAAGAGCACGACCGTGCTCAATAAGAAGCACGACCATGCTTCACTTAAAGGGGAGCACGCCCCTCACGTGTTTAAGCACGACCGTGCTGGGTTACAAGCACGACCGTGCTCAACCCTCTTGGACAGAACAGAATTAAAGGAATTTAAGGGGTTTCAAACCCCATCCCCCAATAAGGATGAGTTGATTAATGTTAATGACTAGACAACTTGGCTAATGTCCAGTAAAGATGATTAAAATGATGAGATGGTGAGGTGTTGAGTTTGATAAGTCGGTGCCCATTGGGTGCCGCAAGCTGGTGAGCTGTGCCTTGGTGCTTATTGGCCAAGGAAGCCTTGACCCCACGGTTTGGGTCTAAGGTGTTGTTGTTGTACCTTGGTGGCCGAGAGTTTGCCCTAGGTACTGCGGTTGATTCCGCTTAAGTCCTCAGGTAGATTCCGCGAGGCAAGTTGTTGCGGTTGATTTCGCTGTTATCTTCGGTCGATTCCATTGGAGTTATGGAGGTAGTGTTGCCGTTGTTGTTGTGTTGCATACGCATTGCAGCGGAGATGTTGTTTAGGGATGTTCAACATAGGGGAGATCGTCCTAGAGTACAGCGATCTGGTCATCCACGGTTGGAGTAGATTCTCCTAGCGCCCCCGTGACGAGGTATTCGTTGGTTTGATGCGTTGGCTATCCAAGGAGTAGATTCTCCGGCATTGAGTAAATTCTCAATGTGGATATTTAACTCCGAAGTCGTCCATCCCGAGTTTAGTGGATTCACATGCATTGTTGGTTTAGCGGAGTAGGACTGCATTGCACTGCATGGCATACTGATGATGATGATGTCGTTGTTTGATGTGATGTTGCTATGCTTGCTGTTTACTTTACTACCTACCTCCTTGCTATTATGTTACATAATTCTTACTCCCTATATCTGTTTGTTTGTTTGTGTTTGGCCTGATTGGCACCTTGTAGAGGATGACGAGCAGCCCGGAGAGGAGTGACTCTGAGGAGCCGCCACTCATAGTTAGGGCTAGTTTATGTTCAGTTAGTTTTATAGTTTTCAGTTGTAATTCCATGGATTTTATTCCGGAACGGTTATACCAGCTCTGTATGTGACATCGGGGTTGGGATATGTTATTTCTTTGTGATGATTTACTTGTTTTAAACTTATTTTTATTTCCGCGTTAAGAATTGGTTCATGTGGGACTTTTCTACCCATGGACAAATATTTTATTTATCTCAGTAAAATGCATGTTTTCTTTTAATTGTTTTTATATTAAATGGCTTATAACATGCGGGGTAGAAGGGCGTCACATTTAGTGGTATCAGAGCAGTTCGACCTTGTTCAGACGTGGTATGAGTCTGTTGTGAGTCTGTTGTGTGACTCTTGTTTGGATTGTCTATACTTGTTATAGATAATAAGGTTTTAAGTTAGTTGCCTGTAGCTTTTACTCGCTTAAGTTTCTGTATTAAGAGTTGTGTTGGGCATGTACAGGAACTAATGGCCGGTAGAGGATGCAACGATCAGGTGATTGCGGATGCATTGGCACTTCTTGCCAATGCTTTCGGGCAGGTCAACCCTAACAACAATGGTGGGCCAGCTGAGTTCCAGGGACTGGATAAGTTCCAGAGGAAGAACCCTCCATCGTTCAAGGGAGCGTATGACCCAGAGGGAGCACTGTTGTGGCTGAGGGAGACAGAGAAGATCTTCCGTGCGATGGACTGCAATGATCAGCAGAAGCTCATCTTCGCCACCTTCATGTTGATTGAGGAGGCAGAACATTGGTGGGATAACTGCAGACAGAGGATGCAGGCTGAGGGCACAGCAGTTACATGGGCTGTGTTCCGACAGAGGTTTCTGGAGAAGTATTTTCCAGCGGATATCAGAGACAAGAAAGAGATGGAGTTCTTGTCTTTGAGGCAGGGGTCGCTATCAGTTGGTGATTATGCGACCAAGTTTGAGGAGCTGGCGAGGTACTACACTCCTTACCAGCATGAGACGGATGATCGCTCCAAGTGTGTGAAGTTTGAAGCGGGACTCCGACCTGAGATCAAACAGGCCATCAGCTATCAGGAGATCCGAGTTTTTCAGATTCTAGTCAACAAGTGTCGGATTTACGAGGATGCCAGTCAGTTCAGAGTTGCCAGTTCCAGAGGATCGGATAGTCAAAGTGGCAAGAGGACTGACCAGAGGGACAAGGGCAAGCAGCGGTATGCTCCGGCGGGCAAGGACTTCAAGCAGAGTGGCAGGAAGCCCCAGTTTCAGCAGAATAGCTTCAGGGGTGGGTTTTCTGATGTCCCTAGAGCTATAAGGTGTGGAAAGTGTGGAGCACAGGACCATTATTCGACTTAGTGCAAGGAAACACAAGTCATCTGCTTCAAATGTGGCAAGCCAGGACACATCAGCCGCGAGTGTGATGGAACCAAGGCCGAGCCTCCCAGCACTAGCAAGAATCAGACGTCCCAGGCCAACAGACTAAAGACCACTGGGAGAGTCTTTACTCTTAGTGTAGCTGAAGCCTCTGAGTCTGATGACTTGATTCAAGGTACATGTTTTATTGATGGAACTCAATTGATTGTATTGTATGATTCGGGTGCTACTCACTCGTTTATATCGCATGATAGGGTCAAGAGTCTTAAATTGCCTGTTACTTTCCTTGAGTTTGATTTGTTGGTTTCTACACCCACAAATAAACCTGTTTCCACTTCTTATGCATGCAAGAACTGTCATATGGTCATAAATGATAGAACTTTTATTGTCGATCTTGTATGCTTACCTTTGAAAGACCTGGACATTATTCTGGGTATGAACTGGTTATCTTCCAACCATGTCCTTCTGAATTGTTTTGATAAAACCTTGATTTTTGGAACTCCAAAGGAGTCTAAGAATCCGGACCTTCTCTCTGCCAGCCAAGTACAAGCTTCGATAAGAGACGAAGCCCAAGTATACATGATGTTAGCTTCCCTGGATGTAGAAAGCAGCCCTCCTGATGTCGCCACCGTGCCTGTTGTGCGGGAATTTCCTGAAGTGTTCCCGGGGGATGTTTATAACTTACCCCCAGAGAGAGATGTTGAGTTTACCATAGACTTAGTGCCTGGCACCAGGCCAATCTCCATAGCACCCTATAGAATGTCTCCTCTAGAGCTAGCTAAGTTGAAGGAACAGTTGGAGGACCTGATGAAGAAGCAGTTCATTAGGCCGAGTGTGTCTCCGTGCGGAGCACCTGTGTTGTTGGTGAAAAGAAAGATGGCAGTATGGGGTTGTGTGTCGACTTTCGGCAGCTCAACAAGGTGACCATAAAGAATCTGTATCCCCTCCCTAGGATTGATGATCTTATGGACCAGTTGATGGGCGCTTGCGTCTTTTCAAAGATAGATTTGAGGTCAGGGTACCATCAGATTCGGGTTAAGTTTAAGGACATCCCGAAGACAGCGTTTAGGACGCGATATGGTCACTATGAATACTTGGTTATGCCCTTTGGTGTGACCAATGCTCCTACGGT
This sequence comes from Echinosophora koreensis, assembly GCA_035048595.1. NCBI lineage: Eukaryota > Viridiplantae > Streptophyta > Magnoliopsida > Fabales > Fabaceae > Echinosophora > Echinosophora koreensis. The sequence goes on along the minus strand of JAPCYP010000061.1, from coordinate 1,221,928 downwards.
CTTCATGGACTACATGAACAAGACCTTTCACCCTTACTTGGATAAGTTTGTGGTGGTGTTTATAGATGACATCTTAGTGTACTCCAAGAGTAAGGAGGAACATGAGGAACACCTGAGGGTTGTCTTGCAGACCCTTAAGGAGAAGCAGTTGTACGCTAAGTTTTCCAAGTGTGAGTTCTGGTTAGAGGAAGTGAGCTTCTTAGGACATGTCATCTCTAAGGGTGGCATAGCAGTGGACCCAGCTAAAGTAAAGACAGTGCTCCAGTGGGAAGCGCCAAAGTCTGTAACCGAGATTAGGAGTTTCTTGGGGTTAGCCGAGTACTATAGGCGGTTCATAGAAGGTTTCTCTAAGATAGCTTTACCCTTGACCCGTCTCACCAAGAAGGGACAGTTGTTTGTGTGGGACTCTAAGTGTGAAGAGAGTTTCCAAACCCTTAAGAATAGGTTGACATCAGCACCAGTTTTAGTGTTGCCCGATCCTAGTACACCTTTCGTTGTATATTGTGATGCATCGAAGCAAGGGTTAGGTGGTGTGTTGATGCAAGATGGTAAGGTAGTTGCTTACGCTTCTAGGCAGTTGAAAAGCCATGAGAAGAACTACCCTACCCATGACCTAGAGTTAGGAGCTGTGGTATTTGCCTTAAAAATTTGGAGGCATTACCTGTATGGGGCGAGGTTTGAGGTTTTTAGTGATTATAAGAGTCTGAAGTATCTCTTTGATCAGAAGGAACTGAATATGAGGCAGCGTAGGTGGATAGAGTTTTTAAAGGACTATGACTTTGAGCTGACCTATCACCCAGGAAAGGCCAATATGGTGGCCGATGCCTTAAGTAGGAAAACCCTGCATGTCTCCGCTTTAATGGTTAGGGAGATGGATCTGATTGAAGAGTTTAGAGACCTTAGTCTAACTTGTGAGTTCACCCCTAAGAGTATTAGGCTTGGAACCTTAAAGGTTACCAACAGTCTGATGGATCAGATTAGAGAGGGTCAGAAGTTAGATAAGTATCTCTTAAGGATGGTAGCAATGGTATCTTGAGATTCAAGGATAGAGTTTGTATACCTGATGTTCCTGAGCTTAGAAGGTTAATCCTTGAAGAGGGACATAGGAGTGGATTGAGTGTGCACCCAGGTGCCACTAAGATGTATCAGGACCTTAAGAGGATGTTTTGGTGGCCTAGGATGGATGTAGCTGAGTTTGTGTATGCGTGCCTCGTTTGTCAGAAGGCTAAGATTGAGCATCAAAGGCCTTCGGGTAAGTTGCAACCTTTGAGCATCCCAGAATGGAAATGGGATAGCATCTCCATGGATTTTGTGTCTGGACTCCCTAGGACTCCAGCTGGTTTTGAGGCGATTTGGGTTGTTGTGGATAGACTGACTAAGTCTGCCCATTTCATTCCGATGAATATGGAATACCCTTTAGAGAAGTTGGCTAAGCTGTACATCAAGGAGATAGTTAGGCTTCATGGTGTACCCTCTAGCATAGTTTCAGATAGAGACCCGAGGTTTACCTCTAGGTTTTGGAATAGTTTGCAAGAGGCTTTAGGGACAAAGCTTAGGTTTAGTTCAGCTTACTACCCACAGACTGATGGGCAGTCTGAGCGGACCATCCAGTCCTTAGAGGACTTGTTGAGGGCTTGTGTGTTAGAACAGTCAGGAAGTTGGGACAAGTTTTTGCCCCTGATAGAGTTCACCTACAACAACAGTTTCCATTCCAGTATTGGGATGGCACCTTATGAGGTTCTGTATGGGAGGAGATGTAGGATACCCTTGTGTTGAAGTGAACCTAGTAATAGTGTGGTGCTAGGACCAGAGATAGTCCAGGAAAAAACAGAAAAGATCAGGTTGGTTCAGGAAAAGATGAGAGTTGCACAGAGTAGGCAGAAGAGCTACCATGATAAAAGGAGGAAGGCGCTCGAATTCTAGGAAGGCGATCATGTATTCTTGAGAGTTACCCCGACGACTGGGGTTGGTAGAGTGATGAAGGCGAGGAAACTTACTTCGAGGTTCATTGGTCCATACCAGATCCTTAAAAGCGTTGGCGATGTCGCCTACCAAATAGCCTTACCCTCATTCTTGTCAAATCTCCACAATGTTTTTCATGTGTCTCAACTCAGAAAGTACATTCATGACTCTAGTCACGTGATAGTACCCGACGCTATACAGTTGAAAGAGAACCTGACGTTTGAGGTGTTACCCCTTCGAGTCGAGGATAGGAGGGTGAAGCAGCTAAGAGGCAAGGAGATTCCTTTAGTCAAAGTGGTTTGGAGTGGGGCAACTGAGGAAAGTGCTACCTGGGAGCTGGAGAGCAAGATGATGGAGGCGTACCCGCATCTTTTTCCTTGAGGTACGTGTAAATTTCGAGGACGAAATTTTTATAAGGGGGTGGAATTGTAACACCCTGTTTTTCGGATTTAATTTTATTTAAGCCGAGTTTATTAAATTGGATTTATCAGTCGAGGGCTTAGTGGGATTTTTGGCTAAAAGTCCCTTTCTGGTACATGAGCACGCCCGTACTCATTAGGCAGCACGCCCGTGCTTAAAGTCAGAAGAGTGTGTCTGATTTTAAGTTGAGCACGACCGTGCTCAACAGTGAGCATGCCCGTGCTCAACGTGCTGACCGCGTCTCATAACGCTAAGTCGAGCACGACTGTGCTAAAGGGTAAGCACGACCGTGCTCAAGTCCGGGCCTATATACATTGTGCAGACTCGAGGGTTGCGCCGTATACTTCATATTTGGTAACTAAAACCCTAGTACGGCTGCAACGTCCCTTTTTCCCTTTTTCCTTCATACTCAGTGTGGTTTTGAGTATTGGAGACTCTAGGGAAACGTGGTTTCGTCTGTACTTCGTGTATAGGTAACGTTTTGTTCCTTTTCATTAGTTTCCTTTCGTTTTGTAGTTGGGAAACTAACATCGTTTATGATCTGATTGTTTAAGGCTGGTCTGAGTGAAAGCCGCCTTAAGGGAAGGAACCGGTTGCTGTTTAGGATGCTGTTAGGGAGCTACCTTCAATCCAGGTATGGGGAGAAGGGTAGTGTAATCATAGGCTCGGGATTAGAGTAGAGTAAAGGGGTTCCCATAACCCCGGTTTGTTTGTGTGAATATCTGTTTATGTATATATGATTCGTTGATTATTCTGATAACATGTTAGTGATTGTTAATATGTTATGCCTATGTTCATAATGTTTGGTTGAGTTTACGTTGATGAGATGGCTATGAATATGATGATATGTTGAGTTGATGCTGTGTTGTTGATGAGTTTAATCCTTAAAACACATTGATAACTGATTTAGGATGTTAACTGATTAAACTCTTAAAATTGGTTAGAACACGGTTACTGTTCTTGCCCAGAACAGCACTGTCGCGCGATGAGCACGACCATGCTGAATAGGGAGCACGACCGTGCTCCCAGTTGAATTCTGGGTAAATGGTCGCGCTGTTCAGCGTGATCGTGCAGGACAAAGAGCACGACCGTCCTCAATAAGAAGCACGACCGTGCTTCACTTAAAAGGGAGCACGCCCCACACGTGTTTAAGCACGACCGTGCTGGGTTACAAGCACGACCGTGCTCAACCCTCTTGGACAGAACAGAATTAAAGGAATTTAAGGGGTTTCAAACCCCATTCCCCAATAAAGATGAGTTGATTAATGTTAATGACTAGACAACTTGGCTAATGTCCAGTAAAGATGATTAAAATGATGAGATGGTGAGGTTTTGAGTTTGATAAATCGGTGCCCATTGGGTGCCGCAAGCTGGTGAGCTGTGCCTTGGTGCTTATTGGCCAAGGAAGCCTTGACCCCACGGTTTGGGTCTAAGGTGTTGTTGTTGTACCTTGGTGGCCGAGAGTTTGCCCCAGGTACTGCGGTTGATTCCCCTTAAGTCCTCAGGTAGATTCCGCGAGGCAAGTTGTTGTGGTTGATTCCGCTGTTATCTTCGGTCGATTCCGTTGGAGTTATGGAGGTGGTGTTGCCGTTGTTGTTGTGTTGCATAAGCATTGCATCAGAGATGTTGTTTAGGGATGTTCGACATAGGGGAGATCGTCCTAGAGTACGGCGATCTGGCCATCCACGGTTGGAGTAGATTCTCCTAGCGCCCCCGTGACGAGGCATTCGTTGGTTTGATGCGTTGGCTATCCAAGGAGTAGAATCTCCGGCGTTGAATAGATTCTCAATGTGGATATTTAACTCCGAAGTCGTCCATCCCGAGTTTAGTGGAGCCACATGCATTATTGGTTTAGCGGAGTAGGACTGCATTGCACTGCATGGCATACTGATGATGATGATGTCGTTGTTTGATGTGATGTTGCTATGCTTGCTGTTTACTTTACTACCTATCTCCTTGCATGATTCTTACTCCCTATATCTGTTTGTTTGTTTGTGTTTGGCCTGATTGGCACCTTGCAGGGGATGACGAGCAGCCTGGAGAGAAGTGACTTTGAGGAGCCGCCACTCATAGTTAGGGCTAGTTTATGTTCAGTTAGTTTTATAGTTTTCAGTTGTAATTCCATGGATTTTATTCCGGAACGGTTACACCAGCTCTGTATGTGACATCGGGGTTGGGATATGTTATTTCTTTGTGATGGTTTACTTGTTTTAAACTTATTTTTATTTCCGCGTTAAGAATTGGTTCATGTGGGACTTTTCTACCCATGGACAAATATTTTATTTATCTCAGTAAAATGCATGTTTTCTTTTAATTGTTTTTATATTAAATGACTTATAACATGCAGGGTAGAAGGGTGTCACACCAAACAATTTTGTCTCAAGGGTAGAAAGTAAGGTATACCTCCTTGAAAGTGCATCCGCCACAATGTTGGCCTTACCCCTTTTGTGCTTAACCACATATGGAAATTGTTCAAGAAATTCAACCCACTTGGCATGTCTTTTATTCAACTTTCCTTGTCCTTTCAAATATTTCAAGGACTCATGATCACTATGAATCACAAACTCTTTGGGTAAAAGATAATGTTGCCATGTTTGCAAAGCCATCACTAAGGCATACAATTCCTTATCATAGGTAGGATAATTAAGGGCAGCTCCACTTAATTTCTTACTAAAATAAGCAATTGGATGCCCTTCTTGCATCAAAACAGCCCTAACACCAACATTAGAAGCATCATATTCAATCTCAAAAGATTTAGCAAAATTAGGCAAAACAAGTATTGGTGCATGGGTGAGTTTTTCCTTAAGTTCTTTAAATGCATGCTCTTGTTTCGTCCCCCACTTAAATCCCACATTTTTTTTGACAATTTCATTAAGAGGCGCAGCCAAAGTACTAAAGTCCTTAACAAACCTTCTATACAAACTAGCCAAACCATGAAAGCTCCTCACATCACTCACATTTTTGGGGGTTGGCCAATCTTGAATGGCCTTAATTTTTTCTTTATCAACATGGACCCCTTTAGCATTCACAACAAAACCAAGAAAAATCACATGGTCCGTATAAAAAGTACACTTTTCCAAATTAGCATACAATTTTTCTTTTCTCAAAACAAGCAAAACAGCCCTCAAATGTTCATGATGCTCATCTAAGCTTTTGATATATATCAAGATATCATCAAAATACGCTACAACAAACTTGCCCAAAAATTCTCTCAAAACATGGTTCATAAGCCTCATGAAAGTACTAGATGCATTTGTTAAACCAAAAGGCATTACTAACCATTCATAAAAACCATATTTAGTTTTAAAGGCAGTTTTCCATTCATCCCATTCCCTTATTCTAATTTGATGGTACCCACTTTTCAAATCAATTTTAGAAAACAAACAAGCATCATGCAATTCATCAAGCAAATCATCAAGTCTAGGGATAGGATGTCTATACTTTATTGTGGTGTTATTCACAGCCCTACAATCTGTGCACATCCTCCAAGTCCCATCCTTTTTAGGCACTAAAATTACCGGGACAGTACATGGACTCAAACTCTCTTACACCCATCCTTTTTGCATCAACTCCTCCACTTACTTTTGAATTTCTTTAGTCTCTTGTGGATTGCTCCTATAGGCTGGCCTATTGGGCAATGATGCACCCGGAATGAGGTCAATATCGTGCTCAATTCCTCTTAGATGTGGAAGGCCGTGTGGCACTTCCTTTGGAAAGACATCACCAAATTCCTGCAAAAGATTTTTAACACCAGTAGACAAAGAGAGATCATTAAAGGCATTAGCATGTAAACAAAATTCCCTACAATAAAGCATATATAGGGGCTGCCTTGAAATTAGCCACTTTTCACCTCACTTTTTGATGCAAAATAGCTCTCTTTTCCCTCTTTTTCCTCTTTATTTTTCTCACTTTTTTTCTCATTAAATTTTTTCAATTTTTCATCACTCTTTTTCTCAATCTTTTTTTCACTCTCTCTTTCTTTTCTCTCTTGCTCTCTCTTTTCTCTCATTTTTATTTTATCCTCACTAACTTCTTTTGGAGATAAAGGAGAAAGAATGACCTTTCGGTCTTGGTACAAGAAAGAAGAACCCATCATGGGTGGCCTTCCTATCATATTGCCAAGGCCTCCCTAACAACATGTGGCTTGCCTCCATAGGCACCACATCACAAAGTACACAATCTTGATATTTTCCAATTGAGAAAGGAACCTCAACTTGTTTATTTACCACCATTTCTCCAACCTCACTTAGCCATTGAAGCCTATATGGCCTTGGATGTGCCTTAGTCACAAGGTTCAATTTTGACACCAATCTGGAACTCACCACATTGGCACAACTACCACCATCAATGATTAGAGAGCATACCTTTCCTTGAATTAGACATCTAGTGTGAAAGATTCTCCCTTTGGCCTTCTTCATGTTTTTTGCTTGACTCCCCAAAAGCCTCCTTACCATAAACAAGTCACCTTCCGGAATGATCTCCTCTTCTTCACTCTCCTCTTCACTTGAAGCCTCGGATTGGGAGAACACTTCTCCATTCCTTGTCACCATGGTCCTCTTTGTTGGGCATTGGGATGCAATGTGTCCATGGCCTAGGCATTTGAAGCACTTCACATCACGACTCCTAGAACTTGTTTCCATTGGCTTCTTTCCTTGAGGGGTGCTCACGACCTCTTTAGTGAATGGTGCATCCTCCTTCTTTTGCTTGTCCTTCCAACTTGAGGATGGAAATTTGGATGAAGAAGATTGAAATTTGGACTTCCTCCTTTTAAGTTGTTGCTCCACCTTGATTGCTTGTTGGACCAAATCTTCAAGCTCCACATAGTGCTGTAATTCCACTACATCTTGAATATCTTGATTTAACCCATGTAAGAACCGTGCCATGGTTGCCTCCCTATCTTCTTGATAGTTTGACCTAAGTAAGGCCAATTCCATCTCCTTGAAATACTCATCAACACTTTTAGAACCTTGTGTCAACCTTTGCAATTTGCTGTGTAAGTCCCTATGGTAGTGATTTGGGACAAACCTCTTCCTCATGACAAACTTCATCTATTCCCAAGTATCAATAGGCTCCTCCCCATGTCTCCTCCTCTCTTTTTGTAATTGGTCCCACCACACAAGGGCATATTCTTTAAACTCAAGGGCGGCTACTTTCACCTTTTTTCTTTCATTGTAAGAATTACAATAAAAAAAACTTGTTCAATTTTCATTTCCCATTCCGAATAAGCCTTGGGATCATTTTTCCCAAGAAAGGGAGGAACTTTAATCTTGACCCCTTCAAGTCTTTCAACTCTTTCACGCCTCCTTCCTCTTCTTCCTCCTCCTCTAGGTCATCCTCTTTCACTCTCATAGCCACTTGAATCATCATGGTTTTGAAGGTTGGCAATTTGTCTATCATAATTTGCTTGCATCTCCTCCATTTGCCTTGTAAGAGCTTGTATTTGATTAGTCATTCTAGCTTGAAGAGTGGGCTATCCTTGGAGTAGGAGGTGAACTATCATGGTCTCCCATGACTTGAGTAGAAGAAATTATAAGTTTCCTTACCACACTCCCTCACTTGTACACACAAATGTATTTCTCTCTTTTGGCTTTTTCCACACAAGATGTAATTTGTCACTCTTGCCTTTTTCCACTCAATTGTTCTCCTTTAGGTCTTAGAAGAGTCAAATACAAACCATACAAAAATCCAAAAATCAAGTAACAAAAAAATCACAAAACTTATCAAAACAAAGGGAAAACAAAAGAAAGGCTAGAAAGGAAAAGCTTTGATATTAATGAAACAAGAAGGAAGGGAAAAGCTTCAAGAACACAAATTGCCCAAATTTTTTTTTTCAATAATCGATTATTCTAATCGATTTTGAGCTCTCTGACTTTTTATGATCGATTATGGGGTTGGTATAATCGATTATGGGTTTTTTTTTTAATACTTGATGAAGAGAAACATACTTGAAAACTTGTTTTGGGGCAATAACAACAAAAACAACGAAAATCCCTTCAAACAAAATCAAAAGGTAGAAAAGAAGAAAGATAGAAGATGAAGAACAAGAAGAAAATGAAGAACAAAAAACTGAAAATTCAACCAAAGCCTAAGCTTTGATACCACTTGATAACAACCAAAGGATAGGTTGCCTTTGGAGATGATCTTTTGGTTGAATTTTATCAAGCTAATTTGGTGTAACCAAATTGTAACAAAATTAAAGTGAAGAAAAGAAAGAAAATGGTGAAGATTAGAGATGGAATGGCGCCACAAACAAAGTAGTTTGATAAGCCTATGAAGTTCGCCACAAGAATCTTGGATTCTTGATAAGAACAAGGGTTGGCTCAACCAAGAACTAAGGAGAACAAAATTCTCACAATATGGATTTCAATAAATCAACTTCCAAGTTATCTTATTCCATGTTAGGCGTCATTTACATATAGGAATGTGGCTGAATACATTTGGCTCACACTTAGTCTTCCAAATGATTCCAAAACCCCCACATAACTATTCTAATCATGACTAACTTAACACCCATTTTAATTCAGCCCCCAACTTAATCACGCCCCCCCCCCCCCCCTTCTTAATGACTCTTTCTCCCTTTCATTATGTGGTGGTTACACTTGCTTCTCAAATCAAAAGTGTAACCCCCCCATAATTTACACAATTTATTCACACAACTAATGAGGAGTTTCTTATAGCATGCAAGCTAAAGATTCCCTCCCAAGACAACAACAAACTCGTGTAACACTTTCATGGTGCACGCCCCTTCTTCATGGATCCTCTAAATGGATGAGGCAAGTTACTAACTTGGGCTCCATGTCTTCTTAAATTGTACTTGGGCTTGCTTCCATTAAAAGAACCACCATTTGAAATAGAGCTTGTTGGACCTTTGTGGTTCTAACTCTTGTCATGAGCCCACTAAGTCCTTGAATAGCCTCTTGATCGATGATGGTCTCCATTGGGTGAAATAACCAAAGTTAACACAAGAAGGGGGCTTGAATTGTGTTTACCAACTTTTTCGGTTACTTTAAAAAGATTTTCGCAAGCACAACAAGCAAGGTTTAGATAAGAGAAAATTAGACGAGTGAAACGTCTAATATTAAAACAGAATAGCACAAGCAATCAGAGAAGGTTAAAACAGAGTTTGATAATCACAATATTAACTCCCCAAGTTAAAAGCTTAAACAGAAACAATACTTAAGAAAATTAAAAGATAAAGGGAAGAAAAATATCACTCAAGAGATTTATACTGATTCACCCCAAAATCCTCAGGGATACGTCCAGTTTCTTGGCAGCACCAAGTTTCCACTATAACTGAGTAAATTATAGTACAAGTATTCTTTGCACACCTAGCCTCTTCTGGCTCAACACTCAAACAAGTATTCTTTTCTCACCTAGCCTCTTCAGGCTCAAAACAGTAAGGAATGATAAGTTTTTGTGTAATTAATACAAATTGCAAATCTTTCAGATCACACTCAAAGAGTGGAATAAATATGAAGTATGAAAGACTGCGAATTTATATCAAATGATTGAATGTGCATTCAATGAAGGAATGAAGAAGTTAATGAAGAGAGTAAATGCTTCTGCGCAGTGTTCTTTATGATATTCAACTTCTTGCCTTCATCTTCATTATTTGATCTATTTAAAGACTTCAATCAAAAGATCCGTTTTGTGACAGCTTCAGAAAGTGTTTGCTTCTGACTTGAGCTCACTGAGACACCGTTAATGCCAAAGAGTCGTTCTGTATATACATTAAATGCTTGGGAACGTTGAGCTTTGACAAGGATGTCCAAGAGTACACTTTAAACTGAGAAGCTGTTCTTTCAGAGTATATAGCAGCAGGCTTCTTGTACTTGTAGCAGAGAGCTTTCCTCTTTCAGTGCAACATCAGTTCACTTTCCAGAAATCACTTTTACTTTGTACTAAAACAGGCAAAAGGTTATTGCTGTGGTGCAGAGATTGCGTGTTTATTCCTTAAAACCTTGAAACAACGTTCTTTATTCTTTGTCCTTTGAGCTATTGTCCAAAGGTCTTCGAGATCCTTAAGGAAGACATATAATTTAAATAAGGTGACTTGGACTTGATTTCTGACACACTGACTTGGTATCAGTCATAAGATTATAGACAGGTAAAAGTCATATGAAATTTAGACGTGTGATATCCAGTACAAATTTTAGACGGGTGCTGGCTCATTCCAAAATTAGACGGGTGATCCACTTAGTCATTTTTAGACGCATGCTTCTTGCCACGTCATCAAGTGAACTTAGTCTTGACTGAGGGTTGACTTGATCTTTGACTGACTTTTAGACGCGTGGAAATTTAGACGAGTCTGAACTGAGCTTCTACTAAAAAGTAGACGGGTCATAAAATAGACGAGTGACCTTAAGTCTATTTTCCTGCACACTTATCAAATATGTCAGTAATTTCATATTGTTCAATATTATCATACTTGAACTATTTGGAATCATCAAAACTTAGAGAATCTACACATTGAATGTGTTTTAGACTTATGAGGTCTCAACATTCTCCCCCTTTTTGATGATGATAAATATCTTTTCTGATTTTATTGAACATCAAAAAGAAACAGTAGAAATTTTCAAACAGATACAGTTGATCAGAGTATGTTATGCTCCCCCTTAGTTTATGCATTAAGTAAGGACAAATATCAGAGCAGAAACATTATATCAGAGTAGAAATCAACTTTTTTTATACAGATAGTCATAAAATAAAATCATGAAAACTTATCTATATTTCCTCCCCCTTTTGGCATCAATCAAAGAGATTTAAAATATAAAGTACCAAAAAGAAATCAAAAGTTTAATTCATTTCATATAACTAGAGTCAAAAAGGATTACAAGTGATAGACATCACTGACTAATACATTGCATGACTCAAGAAGGAAATGAAAAATAGATTCCTAAAAATCTAAGAACTAGGGCCTCCTTGGCTTTTGAAGAATGCTTCCATCATCTGCTGCATTGCTTGCAGCAAAGCTACATCTGAGCTTGAAAGGCAGTTTGTTGAGCAATTGCTTCATCCTGTCTTTGAATGACAGTCTGCAAACTTGAAGCCATTTCATCAAGTCTTTGATGGGCAGCAGAATCATATGCAACAACTGGAGAGGTAGTATCTTTTGTGGCCAAAGAAGTTCCAGAAGTTGATGGAGGAGGTGGACAAGGAGGAGGGGTAGGAGGTAACTCTTCAACAGAAATGTCATCCTCAGGATGAGGGTCTAGAAAGACATTAGTTGAAAGAGTGGTTACAAAATCATTATTGGGATAGAATTCCTCTAGAAAAGCATGAATTCTGTCATGATGCAGAGGAGAATCTACTACAGAGAGAAGAAACTCATAAGATCTCCTAATGAGATTTATGTTGGTGAAAAGGGAAATCGAAGAATTTCTAGGGAATCCTACAAGAGCCAATCGTTCTTTTTTCTCTGACAGATGGTCAGAACTTCATCTGGGTTCGAATCCTACTGAGAGGTCCACTAGAGATCAGAAATTGTTGAAGAAAGAACAAGAAGTTTCTTTTGTTCTTTCCAGGCGATCGGAAAATAAAGATAAAGAAATAGTTAATATATTCAAGATAATTAGGTATTTACAAAATACTGTCTCAATTCATCCTATTTCATCAGATCCGGGATATGATATGGTTCCGAGGGATGAACTGGACAGTTCCAATAAGATTTCATTCGTGAACAAAAATCCATTTTTTGGTTTATTTCATCTATTCTATGACCGGAACATGGGGGGATACACGTTACACCACGATTTTGAATCAGAAGAGAGATTTCAAGAAATGGCAGATCTATTCACTCTATCAAAGAAGGGGAAAACCATGAAGAAAGGAGGGAGTGTGTAAATGAAGGGTGAGAAGGGGTAGAGAGCATAGGCTTGGCTACCATTTAGTTGGAATGTCTGCCTTTTCTTCTTCTGTTAACCCAGAACTAGAGCCACCTTTGGAGAACAGCCTCTTTCTGAATTTAAGCATCTTATCATTCCTCTTGATAAGAGAGAACTTCTGATCCAATGGCAAGTTTACTAACTTCTGTTTTCCTTTTAGAGCCATGGAGTCAGGCATCACTTTGATTGCAGTAGAGGGCTTCATAAAGATGTGAGGATTGAATAGCCATTTTCCTACAGGCTTAAGTGATCTTTCCAACCTCACAATCTGTCTTTCAGCTTCTAGAGAGGCAATCATATCCAAGGCTTTGCCATCAAGGTAATTGGAACAGGATTCATCTGTGACAGAGAAAAGGGGTGGTTCTGGAAGATAGGTGGTAGGGAGGTATAGTGGCTAAGGGGATAGGGTTGTGTCTGGATTCAGAGAATAAGTTTGGAAAGACTATTCTCAGAGGGACTTGGCACTGGTTATTGATATGGTCAGGAATTGGTGATTTGGGTGAGGAAGGAGGAGTGGGATTGTCAAAATACTCAAAGTCATTGACATCCTCAGTTTGAAGAATGTCAGAATGGTGAGATGTTTGTGGTGTGGAAGGTATTGGTGAGTGAGTATCAGACATGTGAGTTTCTGATATGGTAGGATTAGGTTCAGAAGGGTGATGGTTAGGTGATGTATGTGGTGGAGTTTGGATTTTTGGTGAAGTAGGTGGAGTTGGAATTTTTGGTGATGTAGGTGGAGTGGGAATTTTTGGTGATGTTGGAGGGGATGGTGTTCTTTGTGGTGAAGGTTGTGGAGTTGGAGTTGTTGTGGTAACAGGTTCTGTTTGTTGAGGTAGAGGGGATGAATCCTTCTGAGGTGATGGTGATGATGAGGGAGAGGGAGGTAAGACAAGCTTCCTGATGTAAGCCCATTAGAGACCAACTTGGACCAAGAAGCCATCCGAGGTCTTGGTGGCCCAATGACAAAGGCAAGAGCAAAGAAAGCCTAAGAAGCTCTGATTCAATTAGTGGCATTCTTAATGGACTCAAGCCCAAGTACCAAGCAAGAAGACAATGAGCCCAAGTTAGTAACTTGGCTCACTCATGAAGAAAGGATGGCGAGCTCATGATGGCTAGTGGGGTCATTAGTTGTTTTAATTCAATAATTGTTGAGGAGTTATGTAAGTGGGTTCATCAATGATGCAGCCCACCTTTTCTTTAAAACTGATTGGATTCCTTTTGAAGTTAAATATGGGGGTTACACTTTTAATATGAGAAGCAAGTGTAACCACCCATATTCATGTAGATGTAGGCGTGTGGGAGAGGACTTGATGGCTGATTGGAATAATTGTTAATTGGGTTTTAGTGTCATCAATAGGATAATCAAGTAGGGGTTATGGTTTGTATTTGGACAACCAAAAGGTTGGCTGATTTCTCCTATGTAATGCGCCAGAAACAGTTTGGAATGTAACTTGGATGTTCATTTGGATTATTTCCATTGAGTGAGAATTGTGTTCTCCTAGGTTCTTGGCTGAACCAAATTTGTTCTTATCAAGAATCCAAGATTCTTGTGGCGAACTTCACAAGGCTTATCAAACAATCTTGTTTGTGGCGCCTATCACCATCTCAATCTCTTCCATTTTCTTGTTTTCTTCACTTGTTGTTTTTGGTACAATATTGAACTCAAGTGATACTATATTTTAAAGGTGATTGCGTTTTGTTTTTTTCTGGAAATTCAACCAAAAAGATCTTGTAAAGGCATCCCATCATTTGGATGTCATCAAGTGGTATCAAAGCTTAGGCTTTGGTTGAATTTGATAATCTTGTGTTCTTCATCTATCTTTCTAGTTTTCTTTCTTTTCTTTCAAACCCAAAATCAAAAACAAAATACTACTTTGATTCTGTTTGTGAAGGGAAGTTTTCAAAATTGTGTTATTGCTCAAAAAAAAAAAAAAAAAATTTCGTGTTTTCCAGAAGTGATCACAGGCAGGCCGTGACAACCATCACGCCCGTGACACAAAAGTTGTGACTTCCAGAGAGCATCACGGCCAGGCCGTGAGCTACATCACGGCCGTGATACCAAGAGGCCTTGATCCAGAGAGGATCACGGGTAGGCCGTGATATACATCACGCCCGTGACCCAATTACTTAAAAAAAAAAACAAAAAAAAAATTGAGCAATTTGTGTACTTGAACCATTTCCCTTCTTCCTTTGCTTCTTTGTTTCCAAAACCTTTCTTTCTAGCCTTTCCTTTTTTTTTTGTTCTTTGTTTGAAAAGTTTTTGTGATTTTGTTACTTGAACTTTTGGATTTTTGTGTGTTTGTGTTTGATTCTTCTAAGAACTCAAGGTGAACACTGAGGGGAAAAAGGCAAGAATGAAATATACATTCTGTGTGGAAAAAGCCAAAAAGAGTGAAAAAGAAGAAACTTTGTGAGAACAAGTGAGAGAGTGTGGTGAGAAAGTTATCAAATTCTTCTACTCAAGTCATGGGGGATCATGATAGCTCACCCCCTACTCCAAGAACATCCATTCATCAAGCTAGGGTGAATAATCAAATCCAAGCTCTTACAAGACAAATGGAGGAGATGCAAGCTAACTATGATAGACAACTTGCTCGACTTCAAAACCATGAAGATTCTAGTGGCTATGAAAGTGACAGAGGAAGGCCTAGAGGAGGTAGAAGAGGTAGAAGGCGTGAAAGAGGAGAGAGACTTGAAGGGGTCAAGATCAAAGTCCCTTCCTTTATTGGGAAGAATGATCCCGAAGCATACATGGAGTGGGAGATGAAGATGGAACAAGTTTTTGACTGTAATTCATACAATGAAAGCAAGAAGGTGAAAGTAGCCGCCCTTGAGTTCAAGGAGTATGCCCTAGTATGGTGGGACCAGTTGCAAAAAGAAAGGAGGAGGTATGAAGAGGGACCTATAGAGACGTGGGAAGAGATGAAACATGTGATGAGGAAGAGGTTTGTCCCAAATCACTACCATAGGGACCTATACAACGAATTGCAAAGGTTGACACAAGGCTCTAAAAGTGTTGATGAATATCACAAGGAGATGGAGTTGACCTTGCTTAGGTCTAATTATGATGAAGACAGGGAGGCTACCATGGCTCGGTTTTTACATGGGTTGAACCAAGACATACAAGACATAGTGGAACTTCAACATTATGTGGAGCTTGAAGACTTGGTCCAACAAGCAATGAAGGTGGAGCAACAACTTAAGAGGAAGAAGTCCAAATTCACTTCTTCTTCTTCTTCCAAATTCCAATCCTCAAATTGGAAGGACAAGCAAAAGAAGGAAGGTGCACCATCCAAGGAGGCCGTGAGCACTCCTCAAGGGAAGAAGCCTATGGAAGCAAGTTCTAGGAGTCGTGATGTGAAATGCTTCAAATGCCTAGGGCATGGGCACATTGCATCCCAATGCCCAACAAAGAGGACCATGGTCACAAGAAATGGAGAAGTCTTCTCTCAATCTGAGGCTTCAAGTGAGGAGGAGGGTGAAGAAGAGGAGGATGTTCCGGAAGGTGATTTGTTCATGGTAAGGAGGCTATTGGGGAGTCAAGCAAAGGAACATGAAGAAGGCCAAAGAGAAAATATCTTCCACACTAGATGTCTAGTCCAAGGAAAGGTATGCTCTCTAATCATTGATGGAGGTAGTTGTGCCAATGTGGTAAGTTCTAGAATGGTGTCTAAATTGAACCTTGTGACTAAGGCGCATCCTAGGCCTTATAGACTCCAATGGCTAAGTGAGGTTGGAGAAATGGTGGTAAACAAACAGGTTGAAGTCCCTTTTTCTATAGGGAAATATCAAGATTGTGTCCTATGCGATGTAGTGCCTATGGAGGCAAGCCACATGTTGTTGGGGAGGCCGTGGCAATATGATAGAAAAGCTACCCATGATGGGTTCTCTAATAAGTACTCATTCTTGTACCAAGACCGGAAGGTCATTCTTTCTCCTCTATCTCCAAAAGAAGTTAGTGAGGATCAAATCAAAATGGGAGAGAAAAGAGAGCAAGAGAGAAAAGAAAAAGAGTATGAGAAAAAGAATGAGAAAAAGAGTGAAGAAAAAGTGAAAAAGAATCATGAGAGAAAAAGTGGGAAAAATAGAGAGGAAAAAGAGGGGAAGGAGAGCTTTCTTGCAACAAAAAGTGAGGTTAAAAGTGCCTTGATTTCGAGGCAGCCCCTCTACATGCTCTATTGTAGGGAATCTTGTTTACATGCTAATGCTTCTAATGAACTATCTTTGTCTGGTGGTGTTAAGAATCTTTTGCAGGAGTTTGGTGATGTATTCCCAAAAGAAGTGCCACATGGCCTTCCACCTTTGAGGGGAATTGAGCACCATATTGATCTTATTCCGGGTGCATCCTTGCCTAATAGGCCAGCCTATCGGAGCAACCCTCAAGAGACCAAGGAAATTCAAAGGCAAGTGGAGGAATTGATGACAAAGGGATGGGTGCGAGAAAGTTTAAGCCCATGTGCAGTTCCGGTGATTTTAGTGCCCAAGAAAGATGGAACTTGGAGGATGTGCACGGATTGTAGGGCCGTGAATAACATCACAATCAAGTATAGGCATCCTATCCCTAGACTTGATGATTTATTAGATGAATTGCATGGTGCTTGTATTTTTTCAAAAATTGATTTAAAAAGTGGATACCATCAAATAAGGATAAGGGAGGGTGATGAATGGAAAACTGCTTTCAAAACTAAATATGGTTTATATGAGTGGATGGTCATGCCTTTTGGGTTAACCAATGCACCTAGCACTTTCATGAGATTAATGAACCATGTTTTGAGGGAGTTTTTGGGAAAATTTGTTGTGGTCTATTTTGATGACATCTTGATTTATAGCAAAAACTTAGATGATCATCTTGAGCATTTAAGAAATGTTTTGCTTGTGTTGAGAAAAGAAAAATTGTTTGCAAATCTGGAAAAATGTACCTTTTGTGTGGATCATGTGATCTTTCTTGGCTTTGTGATTAATGATAAAGGGGTTCATGTGGATAAGGAAAAGATTAAGGCCATCCAAGAATGGCCAACCCCCAAAAATGTAAGTGAAGTGAGAAGCTTCCATGGTTTGGCTAGCTTCTATAGGAGGTTTGTTAAGTATTTTAGTACCTTGGCAGCACCTCTTAATGAAATAGCCAAAAAGAATGTGGGGTTTAAATGGGGGGAAAAACAAGAGCATGCTTTTAAAGAACTTAAGGAAAAGCTCACCCATGCACCAATACTTGTTTTGCCTAATTTTTCTAAATCTTTTGAAATTGAATGTGATGCTTCTAATGTTGGTGTTGGGGCTGTGTTGATGCAAGAGGGGCATCCAATTGCTTATTTTAGTGAGAAATTAAGTGGAGCTGCCCTTAATTATCCCACCTATGATAAGGAATTGTATGCCTTGGTAAGAGCTTTGCAAACTTGGCAACACTATCTTCTGCCCAAAGAATTTGTGATTCATAGTGACCATGAGTCTTTGAAATATTTGAAAGGGCAAGGAAAGTTAAATAGAAGACATGCCAAGTGGGTTGAGTTCCTTGAGCAATTCCCATATGTGGTGAAACACAAGAGAGGTAAGGCCAATGTTGTGGCGGATGCACTTTCAAGGAGATATTCCTTACTTTCTACCCTTGAAACAAAGTTGTTTGGTCTTGAATGTATTAAGGACTTGTATGAAAATGATAATTATTTTTCAAGTATCTATGCTAATTGTGTGCATACAGCCCAAAATGGGTACTTTAGGTACCAAGGGTTTTTGTTTAAAGAAAAGAGATTGTGTGTTCCAAAAAGCTCAATAAGAAATTTGCTTGTGAAAGAGGCGCATGAGGGGGGTTTGATGGGGCATTTTGGCGTCCAAAAGACTTTAGACATGTTGCATGAACATTTTCATTGGCCTCATATGAAGCATGATGTGCAAAAATTTTGTGAAAGATGTATTGTGTGTAAAAAGTCAAAATCTAAAGTGATGCCTCATGGACTTTATACTCCTTTGCCTATTCCTGATTTTCCTTGGGTTGATATATCTATGGACTTTGTTATGGGACTTCCTAGGACAAGGAATGGTAAAGATTCAATATTTGTTGTGGTGGACAGATTTTCAAAAATGGCACATTTTATACCATGCAAAAAAATTGATGATGCTTGTCATGTTGCTGATTTGTTCTTTAAAGAGGTGGTGAGGCTTCATGGCCTCCCAAGGAGTATTGTAAGTGATAGGGACACCAAGTTCCTTAGTCATTTTTGGAGGACATTGTGGGGAAAGCTTGGAACAAAGCTTCTCTTCTCCACTACTTGCCATCCTCAAACGGATGGGCAAACTGAAGTTGTGAATAGGACCCTTTCCTCACTTTTAAGGGCAGTGATTAAAAAGAATATTAAATCTTGGGAGGATTGTTTGCCTCATGTGGAATTTGCTTACAATAGGGCTGTTCATAGTACTACTCAATATTCTCCTTTTGAGGTTGTTTATGGATTTAACCCTCTAACTCCTCTTGATTTATTGCCATTGCCTAGCTCTTCAATTTTAAAGCATAAGGATGGAAAAGCCAAGGCTGAATATGTGAGGAAGTTACATGAACAGGTGAAGGCCCAAATTGAGAAGAGGACTGAAAGTTATGCAAGACAAGCCAACAAAGGGAGGAGGAAGGTGGTTTTTGAACCCGGAGATTGGGTTTGGGTGCACATGAGAAAAGAGAGGTTTCCTTCTCAAAGGAAATCTAAGCTTCACCCAAGGGGTGATGGTCCATTCCAAGTGGTGGCCAAGATCAATGATAATGCATACAAGTTGGATCTCCCAAGTGAACATGGAGGTATTAATGCAACTTTTAATGTGGCTGATTTATCTCTCTTTGATGTAGGTGATGAAGATTTCAATTCGAGGTCGAATTCACTTAAAGAAGGAGGGGATGATGTAAGCCCATTAGAGACCAACTTGGACCAAGAAGCCATCCGAGGTCTTGGTGGCCCAATGACAAGGGCAAGAGCAAAGAAAGCCCAAGAAGCTCTGATTCAATTAGTGGCATTCTTAATGGACTCAAGCCCAAGTACCAAGCAAGAAGACAATGAGCCCAAGTTAGTAACTTGGCTCACTCATGAAGAAAGGATGGCGAGCTCATGATGGCTAGTGGGGTCATTAGTTGTTTTAATTCAATAATTGTTGAGGAGTTATGTAAGTGGGTTCATCAATGATGCAGCCCACCTTTTCTTTAAAACTGATTGGATTCCTTTTGAAGTTAAATATGGGGGTTACACTTTTAATATGAGAAGCAAGTGTAACCACCCATATTCATGTAGATGTAGGCGTGTGGGAGAGGACTTGATGGCTGATTGGAATAATTGTTAATTGGGTTTTAGTGTCATCAATAGGATAATCAAGTAGGGGTTATGGTTTGTATTTGGACAACCAAAAGGTTGGCTGATTTCTCCTATGTAATGCGCCAGAAACAGTTTGGAATGTAACTTGGATGTTCATTTGGATTATTTCCATTGAGTGAGAATTGTGTTCTCCTAGGTTCTTGGCTGAACCAAATTTGTTCTTATCAAGAATCCAAGATTCTTGTGGCGAACTTCACAAGACTTATCAAACAATCTTGTTTGTGGCGCCTATCACCATCTCAATCTCTTCCATTTTCTTGTTTTCTTCACTTGTTGTTTTTGGTACAATATTGAACTCAAGTGATACTATATTTTAAAGGTGATTGCGTTTTGTTTTTTTCTGGAAATTCAACCAAAAAGATCTTGTAAAGGCATCCCATCATTTGGATGTCATCACTTCCTCTTTGTGACAGTTGTCCTCTTCTTCTTAGGGATCACAGTCTCTTCTGATTGAGACTCCCCCTCAGCTTGCACTGCTCTCTTCCTCTTGAAGACTTTAGTGATACTTGGAGGTTTAGGAGCAGAGGCAGCAGCTTCCTCAGCAACTAAAGCAGATTCAGTAGCAGGTTCAACAACCTGAGTAGGATCTTGAAGCACAGAGGTTTCAGTAGTAGCTTTAGTGACTTTCCTCTTCTTCCTCTGAAGTTGATCCCTTACTGCCTCAGATGGTTCCTCAACAGTTTCAGTTTTAACACTAGGAATGGAAATAGTTTCTTCCACTTGAACAGAGGCTTCAGCATTTGTCCAAGGGTAGGGGTCAAGATCATCTTCATCAAGGATAGCGTTTTTGTTGTAATCTCAGTACAGAGAACAGCAGAGACAACCTTTCTCAAGTCCAGTTTGCATGCCCTAAAGATCCTTGTCATAACCATTCCAAAAGGATAATCCTTATCCTTTCCCTTTACAGCTTTCTCCATGTGCATGAAAATCAGGTCAGTAATGTCTATCCTAATTCTTTGGACAAGATGAAAGAGAGCAAACTTCTCTAACATATTGACATGATTTCTAGACCCAGTCCTAGGCATCACACAATTTATAAGTAAAACATGCAGAAATCTTGCCTTAGGAGTCAGATATTTGGAGTCCATGTTACCAGGTTTTGCAGTTCCATAGAGCACCAGATTCACATTAGCTTCCCCTTGATCCTTCATCCATTCTTTATAATGCCCAGCTCCTTCCCTAGGGCATTTTGTTACTTCAGCGAGTAACTCATGAGTGATAAAGATGTGACCCTCACCAACATCCCCAGAAATCATATGGGTAGAATTATCCTTGGTGATTTTTGCCGTGGTCCAGAAATCCTTAACCAGAGCAGGGAAGACGCGTTCTTGAAATTGAAATAATAGTAACCATCCGGCATGGTTAAGTTCAGGAAGCACATCCAAACCCTTGGTTCTGAGTTCATCAAAATTCGGAACCCTTCCAGGAAGCACCTTCTTCAGCTCAGTGATGGATAGTTTGGTCTTCTCAGACAAAGTCTCAAGAAGGCTTTTGGGTGCCATTGATTCTGAGAGATGAAGATTAGGGTTTGACAAAACGGTTTCGAGAAGGTGAAGACGAAGAGAGTTTAGAGAAAGAGTCTGTGAGCAAGAAATTGTAAGTGGGTAGATTTTGAAACGACACGGGTTTTTGTTAAAAACACTTGAGTGCTTTTTACCTTGGGAACAAGGAGAGAGAGTGTTGCCATAAATGACGATCAATCAATTTGAAAATATAGATATTAAAATATTTAAGAAAAGGAGGGAAAATGCAATGTACATGTGTCTCAGTCAGGATTTAGCACTAAGTGCTTTTAGCCACATCATTAGACGCTTGGCTAAAGTAGACGAGTGAAGCATAATGAAACATAAAAAAAATAGACGAGTCAAGTAATTATAGAATATTAGAATATAGACAAGTAATTTTTCAGACATATCAGCAAACACTTAGTCAGACACATTATGCATGTTAAGATTCCTTCTAATAAAAACAAATCTATCTTCACTTAGACGTTTAGTAAAAATGTCTGCCCACTGATAATCAGTGTTTACAAACTTAATTTCAAAAACACCTTTTTGAACATAGTCTCTAATGAAATGATGCTTTATCTCTATATGCTTTGCTCTAGAATGCTGTATTGGGTTTTTAGACAGATTAATAGCACTAGTATTATCACACCAAACAGGTATATTATGCTCAATCATTGAATAATCTTCAAGTTGATATTTTACCCAAAGTAGTTGTGAACAACAACTAGCTGCAGATATATATTTAGCTTCAGCAGTTGATAGAGCAATGGTGCTTTGCCTTTTGCTTGACCAGGAGATCATATTTGCT